>OZ010795.1:527955684-529155684 GCA_963932465.1 Maratus speciosus
AATAAAGTAAATAAACATTTATTATTAAATAAACAACATTAGCCGGGTTACCATGTCAACCAAAATAATGCAATTTTGGCACCAATTATGTACCCCGTTGCGTATATGACATCTGTGCCTAATATTTTTCTTTTCGAAAAACTGAAAACATGTTAAACTACATGGGTATGACCACTCGAAAATTTAAAGAAAGATTGGGGGAACACATGAGAGATATCAAGTTTAACCGACCGTCTACAGCACTTTCCAGATTGAATCAACGCCAAAATTTAAAAATAGATTTCGAAAAAGCAAGAGTTATTTTACCTACATCTAATCATTATACTTTAAGAATTAGGGAATCGTTGGAAATTTTAAGTAAAGAAAATAATGCATGTAACGATGTTTTGTCTTATGATATATCTCAAATCTGGTTTAACATTTTGAAAATATCTAACACTTCAGCATTGGAACGAAACAACTTCATAGACACCCCCAACAAATAATAGACTGACCCCTTTTTTCCCAGACTGGTGTATAAATAGCTCAGTGAATGCGACATTCCAGTGAAAGTATCCTTTGAAAATGATCGGGTTAGCGATCGAAAGATCTCAGGAATCATCTTTTTCTGTTTCATTATGATTTTAACATCAATGGTTTTTAAGTTTTAAAGACCAGTTCATTCATTTTGTAACGGTATATTTTAATAAATTTTTATGCACCTTTTTAGTAAACAATTTATTTGTAGTTATTTTTCTTTTCGTTTCGTTTTAAAAAAAAAAGAAAGAAGTGAAAGCCATTTATTTTAAATATTTCAGTTTTAAATGAGAGTTTTGTATTAAATAAAATGATAATGAAATACAAATTGAATTATGAATAGAAGTAACATGATGCATTTCTTAGCGTACATTTAAGGGAGGCCAAACTGGTGGCCAAATTAGTTTAAAATAATAACCTTTTCTAAAATATGAAAAAAAAATATCTGTTATGTTTAAAATTTGAGATGCCATCATTAGAGAAAAGTATTTAAAATTAGAAAAAAAAATAATATTTCTAAAACTAATTCGAATTAAAAAATTCTAACACCAGTTTTGAGATCTGTGGATCAACACGGATTTTTGATGTTAATTACATCGCAAATTGTTCCATATTTTAGGAGAAATCGCCATGAAACATAATCGGTTGATTATTCAGTCGTTTCAACGAATCGTTTCATAAATTCGTTTCATATACACGTTTCATAAATTCGTTTCATTAGGATTTTATATATATAGAGTAGATATTTATTTTTACTCTTACGTATAGAAATTCAATGACTCTTGCTAAAATTTAATTGAGATTTGAAAGCATCCTAAAAACAGATTAGATGGCTTCAAAAAACTGATTAATACACTGCGAAAATTTTGTGGCAGACAAAAAATCATTGTATTTTATATACAACTTATTAAAATTCTGCTTAATAATATTTTTTTTTATGCTAACAATCCTTAAATAAGAATGTTTTACAGAGAAACACGATAAATTAACAGTATTTAAACTAACATTAAAATTAATAATACATCTTTTTTTTTTTACTCTTGCATATAGAATTCCAATTACTCAGATGAAAATTTAATTGAGGTTTGATAGCATCCTAAAAACAGTTTACATCGTTTCAAAATACTGATTAATACACTGCGAAAATTTTGTGGCAGGCAAAATATCATTGTATTTTATAAGCAGCTTATTAACATTCTGCTTATTAACATTTTTCCTAATGCTATTAGTCATCAAATAAAAAAGTTTTACAGAGAAACACGATAAAGTAATAGCATTAAAACTAACATTAAAATTAAGAATCCTTTTTTTTTACTCTTGTATATAGAAATCTAATTACGCAGCTGAAAATTTAACTGAGTTTTGATAGCATCCTAAAAACAAATTAGATGGTTTCAAAAAACTGATTAATACACTGTGAAAACCGGTGGCAGACAAAAAATTATTATTTCTTACGGCCGCATCTTTAAATCTCGATAATATCTTAGTGTCTGCTATTTCTAAGGTAAAAGAAGACTTTACATACTCATGGGTAGCTCAGAAGAGATTATTATATATTTTCGTTTTTGGTTATATTATATTTTCATAGATTTAAAAAAAAAAAAATTGCCTTTATTTACAGCGTAAGTTTGTTGTGCCAAATGAACCTTCTATGAATACTTGAAATTTTTTATATCCATTTTCTTTTCTTTCTTTACATTAAAATATTAGAAAAGTATTAGTTTTCCTTTAATATTTCCTTAATCTTAGATATAAATATATAAGTTTTATACTAAAGAAATTTAAATACAGTGTTCCGGATGGCCATAAAAATTATTGACGAAATACATAAAAAAATGTATTTTTTTGTAGCAGATAAATTCTATTTTAAAGCAGATCGATAAACTGAAAAATTGCTTGTTCAACAATTATTTTAAGAACACAAACAAGCAAGAATCACAGACCAGCCTTAGAGTAATGTTCACTAAGTAATTAAATTAAGTAATGAATTAAAGCACACACAAACTAACGTCTGAATTTACTAATTTATTTATTAAAAGCACAGATATACATTAAGACTGACTTGAAAACAATTAATAGTGTTAATAAAATAACCCAACAGGAATGAAAAATTAGCAAGGCCAAGGATTCGAACCTAGGGTCGAACCTAGGCAATTTCTAAATTTAAACCGTTTTGCAATATTATTTTGTGTTCATTTTATGTAATAACTGTAATGTGACGTAAATATGACGTAATTTCTCCTATTTAAGACTTCTAACGCATGTTAATAAATTTATTGTTTTACAAATTCCTTTCTCTCTTAAAATTCATGTGTAATTATAGTTTTTATGACGTAATTTTTAATAAGTTCCTGCTTTTTGTACATAATTATTTAATTCTAATTCCAAATAATTTTTTCTGTTTATAATCGTCACGTGTAAATAAATTTTTAATTTATTTACGCTTATATATATATATTTTTTTTTTTGAAGCAAACATTATTGTTTCCGCTGTTTATACAGTTGGCAACAGTTTAAATTAATATCACTTTCTAAAATCTGTTAAAAATATCTCTAGAAGTGCTGAAAATCTGAATTTAAAATAGAAATAAAACCTCAAAAAATTAGTCAAAATTAAAAAATTAATGCAATCTGCACTAAACGCATAAAATGATCTAAAAATGATTAAATTCCTATGAACAGTTTTTGCTCCTATAAAACTTTTTTAGTGGAACGATTTTGTCCAACTTTAGCATTAAATATCTCTTTAAATAATTCTTCGATCTGAAAACTGTCTGCATCAGCGTGTTTATCAAACATTTTTGTATAATACTACCGATTTTCATATTTTTGTACGCATTATTTTTCTTAATATTAACGAAGAAAGACCTCCGGTCACAAAAAATTCAAAACCGGCGGCGGCGGCGGTAGTTACTTTTTTTTAGAATAGAGAGAAAGAAATCTAGGTTAAACGCGCAAAATTTCGACTTCTTTTAAGAAGAGATTTTCTATAAGATAATACTGATGCCGAAATATTTTCTGGTCTGCAATATTCAAGGAGGCGTATGAACCATGGTCATCGTGTGCCTTGCGGTTGCCGGCCGATGACGATCCCCAACATGGTTTATTAGTGAGAAATTGCCAACCTAGGGTATCGGCCAGGGTAGTTTAGTGGTAAAAGCAACACAACGGTGCGTTGTGGACCCAGGTTTGAATCCTGGGCCCGGCTAAATTTTCACTCTTGTTGGGTTATTGTATTAATTGTGTTCAAATCTGCCTTAATATATATATATGTACCTTTAATAAATAAACTAAATAAATTATATGAGTTGTAATTTTCCAAGTGGGCAAAGTATGTCCAGGCCCGGATTCGAACCAGAGATCTCTTAGCTGAAGCTGCCAATGCTGGGTAAATTGAGCTATCCTGGACGAATCTAGAGAATTTAATTCACCCAGTTAACCTTCTTAATCATAGCATCTGGTCTGATACCTGAATCAGCTTAATAGAATAAATTGCAAGTAATGTAACTCCAGTAAACGCTCGGTACGTAATTACACGAGATTAATTTTAAAAATTGTTGTTTCATTACCTGCGTTTTATTCTGTTCAGCTGATTCATATCTCAGACAAAATGCTATGATTAATAAAGTTAGTTGGTTGAATTAGGGATAGATCAGTTTGCAGAGCATTGGCCACTTCAGCCAAAATATCCATGGTTCGAATCCTGGCTTGGAAATGTTTCGCTCAGTTAGAAAATTACAACTCATATTATTGTAATTACATATCTAGCGTCTACTTGAGTTCTATTATCTGCGATTTATTCGGTAGAGATGATTCATATATCAGACCAAATACTCTAATCAATAAAGTTAGTGTAGTGAATTCGGGATAGCTCAATTTGCAGAGCATTGGTAACTTCAGACAAGATATCCCTGGTTCGAATACTGGCTTGGATATTTTTCGCCCATTTAGAAAATTAGAACTCATATAATTTATTTAAGAATTAGAATAAATGTGTTAAAATTAATGCAGTATAATTACGTATCTAGCTCTACGGGAGTTCCATTACCTGCTATTTATTCTGTTGAGTTGGTTCATATATCAGATCAAATGCTATAATCAATAAAGTTACTTGAGTGAATTAGGGTTGGTTGGTTGTGTTTCTGACGGCCAGTTATCAACACGAGGGATATAGGCCCTAAAAGGGGGGGGGTGCCCTCCGTGGGACTCTTTCTAAGGGAACCTAACTCGTATTTACACGTGAAAATCCACGGTTCGAAGAAAACCACGAAAACTCCGAACGATTAAGCAGACAGGCGCGATTGGGTTCGAACCCAGCACCTCCCGTCTATCAGCTTTGAGAGCAGAACGTCTCGGCCACTGGTGGGGCAAAGAGCGTATTAGGGATAGCGGAGCTTGCAGAGCATTTTCAACTTCAGCTAAGATATCCATGGTTCGAATCCTGGCTTGGAAATGTTTTGCTCAGTTAGAAAATTACAACTAATATTATTGTAATTACATATCTAGCGTCTACTGGAGTTACATTATCTGCGATTTATTCGGTAGAGCTGATTCCTATATCAGACCAAATACTGTAATCAATAAAGTTAGTTTAGTGAATTAGGGATAGCTCAATTTGCAGAGCATTGGTAACTTCAGACAAGATATCCCTGGTTCGAATCCTGGACTGGATATTTTTCGCCCATTTAGAAAATTACAACTCATATAATTTATTTAAGAATTAGAATAATTGTGTTAAAATTAATGTAGTATAATTACGTATCTAGCTCTACTGGAGTTCCATTACCTGCTATTTATTCTGTTGTGTTGGTTCATATATCAGATCAAATGCTATGATAAATAAAGTTAGTTGTGGGAATTAGGGATAGCGCAGTTTTCAGAGCATTTTCAACTTCAGCCAAAATATCCATGGTTCGAATCCTGGCTTGGAAATGTTTTGCTCAGATAGAAAATTGCAATTAATATTATTGTAATTACATAACTAGTGTCTACTGGAATTCCATTATCTGCGATTTATTCCGTAGAGCTGATTCATATATCAGACCAAATACTGTAATCGATAAAGTTAGTTTAGTGAAAGCTCAATTTGCAGAACATTGGTAATTTCAGACAAGATATCCCTGGTTCGAATCCTGTCCTGGACATTTTTCGCCCCTTTGGTTGGTTGGTTGTATTTATGACGGCCAATTATCTGCACGAGAGATATAGGCCCATGGGGGAGTGCCCTTCGTGGGAGTCTTTCTAAGGGAACCTAACCCGTATTAACGCTTGGAAATCCAAGGTTCGAAGAAAACCACGAAAACGCCGAACGATTAGGCCGACGGGCGCGATTGGGTTCGAACCCAGCACCTCCCGTGTACCAGCTTCGAGAGCAGAACCTCTCAGCCACTGGTGGGGCTATTCGCTCCTTTGGGAAATTACAATATAATTTATTTACGAATTAGAATAATTGTGTTAAAATTAATATAGTATAATTACGTATCTAGCTCTACTGGAGTTCCATTACCTGCTATTTATTCTGTTGAATTGGTTCATATATCACATCAAATGCTATGATGATAGTTGATTTTTGGCAGCCGATTTTCTACTGTAGGGATATAGGCCCGAAGGGAGGTTCCTTTCGTGGGGGGTCTTTCTAAGGTAACCTAACCCGTATTTACGCATGGAAATCCATGGCTCAAAGAAAACCACGAAAACTCCCAACGATTTGGCCGACGGGCGCGATTGGGTTCGGCACCTCCGGTCTACCAGCTTCGAGAGCAGAACCTCTCAGCCACTGGTGGGGACTAAATGTAATGATGAATAAAGTTAGTACGGTGAATTAGGGATAGCTCAGTTTGCAGAGTATTGGTTGTATTTATGTCGGCCAATTATCAGCACGTGGGATATAGGCCCTAAGGGGGGGGGGGTGCCTTCCGTGGAGGTCTTTCTAAGGGAACCTAACCCGTATTAACGCTTGGAGAACAAAGGCTCGAAGAAAACCACGAACGATTAGGCCGACGGGCGCGATTGGGATCGAACCCAGCACCTCCCGTCTTCCAGCTTCGAGAGCAGAACCTCTCAGCCACTGGTGGGCTTGCAGAGTATTGTCAACTTCAGCCAAGATATCCATGGTACGAATCCTGCTCTGGACATTTTCGCTCAGTTGAAAAATTACAGCACATATTGTTTATTTACCAATTAGCATAATTGTATTAAAATTAATATAGTATAATTACGTATATAGCGCCTACTGGAGTTCCATTATCTGAGATTTATTCTGTTGAGTTGATCCATATATCAGTCCAAATGCTATGATTACTAAAGTTAGTTGGATGATGGTTGATTTTTGACGGCCGATTATCTACATTAGGGATATAGGCCCGAGTGGGGAGTGTCCTTCGTGGGAGTCTATCTAAGGGACCCTAACCCGTATTTACGCATGGAAATCCATGGCTCGAAGAAAACCACGAAAACTCCGAACGATTAGGCCGACGGGCGCGATTGGGATCGAGCCCAGCACCTCCCGTCTACCAGCTTCGAGAGCAGAACTTCTCAGCCACTGGTGGGACGTTAGTTGGTTGGTTGGTTGGTTGATTGATTTTGTGACGGCCGATTATCTACACTAGGGATATAGGCCCGAGGGGGAGTGCCCTTCGTGGGGGTCTTTCTAAGGGATCCTAACCCGTATTAACGCATGGAAATCCATGGTTCGAAGAAAACCATGAAAACTCCAAACGATTAGGCCGACGGGCGCGATTGGGACCGAACCCAGCACTTCCCGTCTACCAGTTTCGAGAGCAGAACCTCTCAGCCACTGGTGGGGCGGGACGTTAGTTGGATGAATGAATTAGGGATAGTTCTGTTTAAAAGCATTGACAACTTCAGCCAAGATATCCTTGGTTCGAGTCATGGCCTGTACATTCTTTGTTCGATTGGAAAATTACAACTCATATTATTTATTTACCAATTAGAATAATTGTGTTACAATTAATATAGTGTAATTACGTATCTAGCGTCTCCTGGAGATCCATTATTTGCGATTTATTCTGTAGAGCTGAGTTATATATCAGTTCAGATACTATGATCAATAAAGTCAGTTGAGTGAATTAGGGATGGTTTACTTTGCAGAGCATTGACAACTTCATCCAAGATATCCCAGGTTCGAATCCTGTCCTGGACATTTTTCGCTCACTAGGAAAATTACTACTGATATTATTGATTTAAAAATTAGAATTATTGTGTTAAAATTCATACGCTGAAAAAAAATGGGTATTCAAAATTTTAGTAAAAAGTATTCAATTTTAATTAGGTCACATACTCAATATATCTTCGATCCAAATGTACTCAAAATTGAGGAACACATGTACTCATTTTTGATTCCATGGTTGTGTTCAAATATGAATCTCTATGTATTGTCCCTCTGAACTGGCCCCACCAGCGGCGGAGAGGTTCTGCTCTCGAAGCTGGTAGCACGATTGGGTTCGAACCCAATCGCGCCCGTCGGCCTAATCGTTCGGAGTTTTCGTGGTTTTTCTTTTAACCTTGGATTTCTAAGCGTTAATACGGGTTAGGTTCCCTTAGAAAGACCCCCACGAAGGGCACTCCCCCCCCCCCCCCATAGGGCCCATATTCCTCGTGTAGATAATTGGCCGTCATAAACACAACCAACCAGCCCTCTGAACCTACAAATAAAAGTAAAAATGTACTGACATTTATTTCCCGTTCAAAGCTATTAACAAGAAACGTTTAATTGAATATTTATTATACAGTATAAACGTGTATTATGCAATATAATTATAAACGTTAAATTGAATATTTATATTAATTGAATATTTATTCAGAAAAATAGCAAAATTATTAATAATATACCCAAATCGAATATTTTTATGACAAGAGTATTATTTGTAAGCATTTTTAAATTATTTTAAAATACTGTGCATAATTTAATATTTTCATTAATAAACATCTTTTATGCCGCCATAAATTAAATAAGCCATTACAGGGTACACAGTTATCGTTTTATTTCAGTTTGATAACATATGATGTTTCAAAATTGAAATGGCATATCTTCATTTTTGATCCAAACATACTGAATTCGATATGAGTACATTCATATACTCATTTTTGAGTGCTTCATTTTTTTTTTCAGTGTATAGTGTAATTATGTATCTAGGGTTTACTGGAGTTCCATTATCTGCGATTTATTCTGTTGAGCTGATACATATATCAGACAAGATACTCTGATAAGTAAGATTATATGGATGAATTTTGATCTCCAGATTGGTCCGGGACAGTTCAGTTTGCAGAGCATTGGCAGTTTCAACCAAAAGATCCGTGGTTGAAATCGTGGCCGTTACATTCTTCGAGAAGTTGGAAAATTAAAACTTGTATGATTCATTTACCAATTAGAATAGAATAATTCTGTAAAAATTAGTCTTGTGTAAGTAAAATATACTTTTTTAACTTTATCTCTATCATTTAATAAACTGTTACTGAATATCATTTAAAAATTACAGGCTTCAATGATAATAAAAACTACTATTTCAGAAAAAATGGGATTTTATCAAATATCTTTACGTTGAAAAACTATAATTTTGCCTATATTTCGTTTCCCGATTCCATGTTTAATCTTTAATACAATGAATGATATTATTCTAACGTATCGTCGTTTTATAAATGTTAAAAGTACGTGATGATAATCTCAGCTTTCAGAAAAATGAGAAAAGCAAATGTAATCCATAATCTCCGAGGCGTGACGCTGCCTAACAGTTAAATTCAACAGACCATGAAGGCGTAATGACAGATGTCTTTAGCAGAAAAGGAAAGAATGAATCTTTGACTTTTACGAAATAAAATAAATGAATGACAAAACTCAATTCATTTTTGAACAAAAAAAAATATTGTCTCATTCAAAAATATCAGTAGCATAAAATATCAAAGCAATGTTAATATTTTATTTTATTCGCAATTACTGCTTATTGTCTTATTGTTAAATAAATTGAAATTTCAGTAATGAAATATTATTTCATTCACATAGGCAAAAGTGATTTTTTATTTATTACCAATTTCTTGATTGTTCTTTTCAAAGTTCCCTTGAAAAATAAGCAATACTTTCCGGTGTTCAAGACAATATTTTTCTTTTTTTTTTTCCATTTCTTTTCGTATCTTTTTTTTTTTTTTTTTTTTTTTTTTTTTTTTTTTTTTAATCTATGATTTGTGGTTTATTTTATTTGTAATAAATATATTATTGGTATTATTTAATGTTCCATTCACTTAAATTCATAGGTACCCAATATGTAATAGAAATAATTTAAAAATTGCAATTCGAACCTATAAACACGTACACGGGTTGATTTTTAGGACGGCCGATTATCTACTCTAGGGATATGGTCCCAGGGGGGGGGTTGCCCCCGTCGGGGGTTTATCTAAGGGAACCGAACCCGTATTTATACATGGAAATCCATGACTCGAAGAAAATTCCGAACGATTAGGCCGACGGGCGCGATTGGGTTCGAACCCAGCACCTCCCGTCTACCAGCTTCGAGAGCAGAACCTCTCAGCCACTGGTGGGTCCTCACATGTAGATGGGAGACCCAAATACTAATTACTTTGCAATACATACCCCACCCCACCCCTCCACACCATAAATATATATATATAAATTAATTATAATACTTCTCTGTTTTTTATTTTCTCTTTTTTAACCTTAAATCACATTTTTCTTTTATTTTTATTAAAGAATCAAGAATTCTCATGGGATTCACAAAAAAGACGATTTCCATAGCATAAAATTGATTACATTCAAATATTTTTTCCTGGTTATTATATATTACTTTTATTTCCTTCTATTAATGGCGTTTTTAATTACAAATATTTATTTTTTTTAATTTTCCATTAATATATTTAACTTTCTTCCAGAAATTTTTATAATATGATTTTCTTTTAATTCCATATAAATGTATGCATTAGATTACTTTCAATTTAATAAATTGCACCATGATTAAATATAGTTTTTCTATTTTAAAACCTTGATATTGAATCTTCATTCAATTTAAAATAAAGTTATTCTAAGATTAAATTTTTGAAAAAATTATATTTTTCATCAATTTCTAATCTGAAAAAATATATATATATAAACAGAATAAAAAATATTTCCTGATAAATAAATTTCAAGATTCTTTTAAGAGATATAGATTAATTTAAGAAGAAGAAAAATTAATGTATTAGTATAAAATTTCCTAAAATAAAGAGAAAAATGCAAAATGAAATATATATATATTATGGAATTTTATTAAGTGAATTTCACTTTTTTGTGAGCTTGATAATGATTTGTTTCACTTTGAGATCTGGAAATAATTAATAAGGCGAAAAACAAATAAACAAATAAATTTTATTTACGAACAAACATTGAAACACTTGAAAATCCACAAAAATAAATATTTGTACCTTTTTCTCTGGCACTGTTCAGCACAGTATAAAATGTATGTAAATAACAATAAATATATCTCTTGACATGCGCTATGAAAAATCTAACAAACATCATGTTAGCATTTTTAACATTTTATGAACATTTTTAAGTTAATTAATTGTTTGTATCTGTCGTAAAAAACAGCAATGTGACTTCTAATGAATTACACCATAGTCTAAATGCCTTTTCACAAAATTTATACTGGACACTCTACAGTATCAAGATAATTGTGAAAGTATGTAGATTACACTGTATGCTAAACAAGACGAATAAACAATAAACATCGGTTGTAGGAGTTTAATTCTTTAAATTCCATCACATTCAGGATGTTCAAGAGCGATGTTGAATTATGTGATTCTACAAATAAGGGATATTTATGATAGTATATTGTTCAACACTAAACGCCGAAAAAGACGCATAAACATCGGTTCTAGAACCAATAAGGATATTTTCCTTAATTGTAAATTAGGCACATTCACTTCACAAAGAAGAGTAAAAATGTAAATTCATTAAATTGTCTCAGAGTTTGAACGTTATAGTGCAATGTTGATTTTTTCGACTGTACAAATAGGAGATATTTATGATAGTATATAGTTCAGCACTAAACGCTGAACAAGACGTGGTACCATTTCTTCTAGAGCATTTAGCGCTTTTTTTCTTAATTGTGCATGCTGTGGCGCTGCGTCAACTACACAAAAGACAGCGAAAATCATCACACACACGAACAACGTTAATGAATATATGGAACTCATGATAGAAGAAGTGCTGTTGCTCAGGTATAGTACAGCAGATTTCAACTGACTCCATTATACTCAACGTTCTCATTTATATAAACAAAGACATATTCTAAAAGGAAGTGAACTTAACAATCAAAATTATTCTCTTTACTTCCGAATCATTAGAAAAAAAGTAAATCACGCCGTAGGGATATCGGTATCAAACAATATCAACAGATTACAGATTTGTTTTCTTTTTTAATTTTATCTGATTCTTTTTTGAATATACAGTAACCTCTAATTTCAGGCAATTTTACTTGTTATCACTACAAAATATGTGAGAAAACCTTCCATCATTGATTCACATGAATGAATACAGACTCGTTTGAAAAGCATTATGACGTGATTGCAATATTTTAAATAAAGTCATATGGTATGTTTGATCTTCATACATCACGTGTGTAATTACGGGATTTTCATTTTGAAAATGTAGGTTTTTATTATTGAACTCTATTTTATTATGTATTTATGATGATCTAGCTTTATTTAACGTAATTTGAATGTCCATTTAATGCAAACAATTTTTGATTTTTGATTTTTTTTTTTTTTATTGCCGAAAGTGTTTTCATAACTCCAGTTAGCATATTTGTAATTTGACTCCTCTTTTAATTTACATTATTAGCAACAGAAATAGACTTCAAAATTTGGCAAAAATTTAAAAACTACTCTGCACAAAACATAGCTAAAGGAATTAAGTTTTTTAGGTGCCCAGTAAAAATGCGAATATAATATATTAGTATAGCACTTTTAATGTATTTTTTAAAACCTTGTAATAATCTCTATTAAATAGATAGTTTATAAAATGGCAATTAAAAAAAAAAAATTATTTACAGGATTACATTTGCATCCCTTTATTGTAGGTAAATTAAATTTTAAACATTTTAGTGCCAATTTTAGTTTTGATAATATATGCCAACCAGATAATTAATTTTATTCAAATCTGGTTCGCATTCCATTTATTGAAACAAGAACGGAAAATACACATTCGGAATACTTAAAAAAAAAAAAAAACTTTACAATTTATTAAGGTAAAAGATTTTATCAAGAACAAAAAATACACATTCAGAATACTTTAATAAAAATTTACAATTTATTAAGGTTTAATATGTCTAAATAAACAATCTAATAAATACATAACGCATTTTAAAGCCCAATTCCTGAAATTACCATGAACAGTACTGAAATTATTCGAATTTTTTTGAGCAACCCTGTATAAGATCTATAAATTCACATGTACATTATATAGTATGCTAAAAGCTAGTTTAAATAAATGCATAGCACAGTTAAAATTTCCCATTCAGCAATTTCCGTCAATGAACGAAAATGTACTTGAAATGTTTTCGTGTAGCCCTGCATATGATCTATAGAATTTATACACACCAATTAATGTGCAAGAACGTAGTTAAATTTAAAAACGCGTATTACAAATCAAAACGCATCTCCAGCAACCACTTTTTGATAGGCAGTATTATAGCCAAATACTTTAGCGTATCCCTGTAAATGAACGATAAATTCACCACCACACCAGACTCACCAGATTCTACAGTAAGTATTTTGTAGTACACCTCAGCGATATATGCAAATTTCAGTATATTTAAAACGGTGTAACATCATTAAAATACACCGTAAAGGATTTTTCTCCATAGGCCGTAATGTCACGAAGCTATTTTGAGAGTCCCTGTACATGAACCGTTAATGCTACACACTTACAAATGTGCCACCGTAAGCACCATTAACATACATCAATTTCATGGCAATCTGACAATATTTACGAGAGTTAGAGAACAGACGGACAGACAGATTGACAGAAAAACCGAATTCATAAATACTTTTCAACTATGTTGGAGTGTGTTAAAAAAAAATAAGGTTTCTCACTCAAAGCGGAACCGGTAGGGATAATTGAGTTCGAAGCTGCCGCAGTCTTATGATGCTACAACCTTCAACCTTCCACGCCACAACCTTCTATTAACCTTCTGGTCGAGGTCTCCTTCCAGTGGGCAGTGGTTCCGCCTGTTCCACAAGTGACAGAGGCTGGAAGCGCCGTAACGTAACGAAACTATTTTTAGTGCCCCTGTAAATGAACAGTTAATGCTATACACCTACCGAACATGCCACCGTAAATACCAATAACATACATCAATATCATGGCAATCCAACAATATTTACGCGAGTTAGAGCACGGACGGACAGGCAGACTGACATACAAACCGAATTCATAAACACTTTTCAGCTATGTTGGAAAGTTCTAAAAAAAATAAGATTTCTCACTCAAAGCGGAACCAGGAGGGATGATTGAGTTCATGGCTGCCGCAGTCTTATGATGTACTAAACGCCACAACCCTCCATTAACATGCTGGTCAAGGTAGGCAGTGGTTCTGCCTTTTCCACAAGTGGCAGATGTTGGAAGCACTTTTAATTTTTTCGGTGGATATTCCGTGTTCGGGGAAGACTCTTTTTCATCAGCCATAGCACTCTGAGAGTCTTGCAAAAGGGCAAAATTGCAATGTTGTTTTCTCTCAATTTTCTTTTATTGCTAAAAAAAGACTATTCTTTCAACATTTTATTTAAAAACAAAAATAATAGCAACGAATATGAATGCAAGCCTTGGAAGTATTAATCGTTGTTCAATGTATTAAAAATACATTAAATCAAAATAATTATATTACTTTAGATATTGCTTGTAGTGCAGTGCAACCTGAGCTCAGTGAACGTATTAACACGGGCTTGTCAATGAGGGGGTTTTAATCTTGAAGGTGTCAATGGTTACGCCTGTTCCGCTAGTGGTGGCCTAACCTTAGCGGTAGAGATAATATTGCACGATATTTCCAACATTCTTAGAGAGTTTTCTGTAAAATGTGATGACATTACGAAAAGAACTGAGAAATGTGTCTTTTTGCGTCCAAATAATACTAATTTGAACATTTCGTAATTCGGAATGTAGCTAACAGTACATGTGACGTTACAGCTAATATTCTGGCGCACTAGCACTCTGAGTGATTTCATTACATTGTACACAAAGCAAAGTTTTTCTACTGAAAATTTTGCTATAATACTTTCGTGTGTTGAAATTCAGAATTAAAATCCATCGTCAGCTTGGAATGTGATGCTCTGTATTTTCGACTGAATAAGAAAAATGCTGCTCTGGTTTCCAATACAAAGGTTGTTTATCTTAATGTTTATTATAAAACAGTAATTTTTTTGTTTAATAATTGCAAGTTAGCCTGTATATCAATCTTGTTCCATTCAAAATATTGAATAAAATACATTATTTTGAAAGCAGAAATTTTTTTCCATGAAAAATTGTAGTATCTTTTTCATTAAACGAATTTCATGATTAATTTCGTGAATCACAAAAATCCCTACTGACCATAATAATAAATATATTTGCACAAAATTTAATTTCTATATAGATTTTTTTTATAGATTTTTTTTTTTATAGATTTTGTAAATATATTTTAATTTATTCCACATAAATTCAAAACCATGAATGAAAAAAAATAATGAAATTCTATTTCCAGAGCCCAAATAAAATAATTATAAATCAGTGTACAATAAATTTAGTGAAGTGATTTATAACTTTCCATCTGACAATACAGCAAGTAAAGCAAGTGTGATCATTTTCTAGAAGTTTAGTTTCCACATTTTATTTTTCTGCTTCTTGTTGATGAATACTATTTATTGTATTTTGTATGGATAATTCATTAAAATAACAAGAATTTGCTATTAATTTTCCGATCAATCAATTTGAACTAAATTCGTTGTACATTATAAATAAATAAATTTATTAAAAATGTCATAGCTTTGATTCTAATTGATGCAATTAAACAATATCCTAATCTAATTCAATGAATAATCTTAAAATTAACAATTATACCCTTCCTTTTTTATTATTTGTTTAGAAACCTTTTTCGGTTTTTCAGCCGTGTATCAATTTATTCCATTATAGTTTCAATACCAATAAAAAGAAATAGTGTTCTGACTTCTCCAATAACAAGACCATAAATCAGCTTACAATAAATTAAGCCAAGTGATATATAACTTTTCTTCTGACAATATCCCAAGTGAAGAAATGCTGTTCAAGTTTTAAGAAAATTTGTTTCCATAATTCTTTTTTTTTTCTTCTTGAAATTCCCAATTTTTATTAACTGGTAGAAATGAAAAACGTTTCAAATTTTCCCTGTGAAATATCACTGAATTTAAGTGGTAGGGAATAAAAACAAAAATTGTGAATTTCAAATAAAAATAAAATACAGTAAGGCGCCGATTATCCGAACAAGTCGGGACCAACCTTCGTTCGGATAAGCAAAAGTTCGGATAAATGGACAGACAATTTAAGGGATGTTCCTGACTATACTAAAACCTTCACACTTTATCTGGGCTAAGGGCTGGCAGCACCAGTTAGTGCTAGCGTGTTTAAAAACTGTTTTTTTTTTTTTTTTTTTTTCTTTTTTTATCATTTAAAATTTTATTTTTCTCTTTTTATCATTTTCGGATCTCCAGAGTTTATAATTTAAGCAAAAAAGCTTTCGATTGTTGCTTGCTTCAAAGAAGACGTTCTTTCTAATGCTGCCATACCTCCATTTCTTAAATACGTTAGTTCAATAGGATCCGAGTTCTGCCGTTCCAGCCATTCAATAGCTGTTTCCAAACATTCAAAGGCTTCGTTATGTGATGGAACTGGGTGATTTTCAGGTCATTTATTTTCATTTCTTCAATTTCTTTTTCATCTTAAATCTCACCTACGGTCTCATCATTAAAAAAAAATTTATAGAGAAATAGGCTGTTTGGATAAATGGAAGTTCGGTTAAAAAAATATTTTTTGAGAGAAATAGGCTGTTCGGATAATTGGAAGCTCAGTTAATTGAAGTTCTGATAATCGGCGCTCTACTGTAATTAAGAAAAAATCACAATCTTCACAGAAAGTTCTTATTTGTAATTTAATTTTTTTCACATCAAATGATTTGAACACTTTTCTATTTACTGTAAGTGGTAATAAGACATTTACAAGGCAAATAAATATCTTTATTTATTCAGATCGACATGTTTCATCGCTTACACGACGACATTCTTAAGATCTATAATAATACAAATAGTTTCGTAAAAAAGTTTTAAATTGAAGCTTGGTAAACAAAAATCCCGCAATCTCATGCATCAAATGCAATGTTATCAAATATCAATATCAAACATTACATCAATATCAATATATTAAATAACATATCAAATGCAATGTTAACAAGTTGGAAATTGCTCGTCAAACGTGGCAAATGAAGTGCATTCATACTATAACTAGTTTTACAAATGTTGTTTGACCGCATATTGTACTGAATGTATATTTTAGTGCACTTCATAAGTGCTTATCAGTTGCATTCTGTTCGAAACGCTGTAACATCATTAAAATGCACTTGAAATATTTTTTCCCCAAATATTGGTCGTAATGTAACGGAAAACTTTTGACACTCACGGTAATTATACTATACATCCGATTATCATAAAATTTGAAATGACTCGACAAAATTTTGCAACAATTATGTATTTAAAATTTCAGACCATTCGGAAGGCTGTAACATCATTAAAATGCACCTGAAATATTTTTTTTCCCATTGGCCGTAATGTAATGGAAAACTTTTGACTCTCCCTGTAATTAAACTATACATCCGATTTTCCTAAAATTTGAAATGACTCGACAAAATTTTGCAACAATTATATATTTAAAATTTCAGATCATTCGGTTGGGTAGTTTTTACTCTGTCCTATGCAGACAGAAGGACTGAACGACGACTATAGCTGCTACGTATTTTAATAATTACGAACGCGCCTAAAAACGGATATTTGTGAACAGGAATTATTTTATACTATTGTTTCATTATACTGCAGAACATCTCTTTCCAAATTTTAGGAAGCTCCATGGAGGCTGAATCATTGCATATATTTGCACTGCGTGTAATATCTTTATAGATTCTCGGATATAGGATGGCAAATAAAAGCTTGATGGATAAATTATTCTACTATATTTAAAATTAATCTTTAAAGGTTCTTGGATGTCCGATACGTATTCTATGATCTAAATAAATAAAGGTACTTATTTTCCTTGTAGGTGTGTTTTTTTTGTGCAAATATTAAGTTAGTTTGAAGTTTTCAAGGGATTTTCATAGATAATTTTATAATTTTTCTATTATTAAATATAATTTCGTTTCAAAATTTTTTTGATTACTCTCGAATAAAAATAATATTTTATAAAGAAACAAAAGTCATTGAATATTAGGAAGAGAAAATTTAAATTTATATTCTTATTTGCAATCTACCTTAATAAATTATTTCTCATCCGAATATTAAAATTCTTGAAAATTAATAATAACTTATACTTTGAAATACAATATTAAAAGGCGAAAAAATAAATTATTTTTATCTCTAAGTTTAAAATAAAAGTTAACTATCAAGGCGATGATTTTTAAATAAAACAAGGAGTTCCGACGCGGGCTTTCCGGGTTACAGAATAAAAGTGAAAAACTTATATATGTTGTTTTTACTTTCCCCTATCTTTAAAAGAAGAAAGTATTGGATTCGTGGAAAATTTCAACTTCCGGTTTCCGATGGATTTATACGTTTTAGAAGGTCCTGAGCAGGATTTGATAGTTTTTAGAAAATGTCTATCTGTCACTCTGTCAGGGGCGGATTTAAGGGGTCGCGATGGTCGCAATCGCGAGGGGCCCCGCATCCCAAGGGGCCCCCAAATCTTCTTTTGAGTTCAAAGAGAAATGTGACGTTTTGATAAAAAGATTTTCTTAGTGTTCTTTTTTTAATTTTTCAGTTATTATTACAATATCATTTTCATGTAATAAATATAATTTTTTCTATCATTTGATACTACCAGAAAAGTTTTAGTTTTCCCTCATCTTTTTTTAATTTATGAATTGTCAGGAGTATGATCTTTTGTGGACGGATAGGGTGGGATTCAAAGGAAAGTTGGGTCTGAGCCAAAAGAAGCACTGTTAGAGACGTTCTATGACGACTTAATTATGCAGATTGAGGGACTAATTAAATCATGGGCCATCAACCTGAGGCCCCTGATTTTTGGGGCCCCACATTTGGTACGCAGTTTTCATAAAGCTGATATTTTAAGTGAATTTTTACTTTGTTGCTGATTATCTATACTAATAAAGCAAAGTTTCGCTCTGTCTGTCTGTGTGCGAATGGCTAGCAAAATCTACCGCACATAGAAGTCTGAAAATTTAGGTGAGGATAGTCCAAGACAGGTCCTAATGCACTTGTAGAGATTTATAATTTTTTAAGGTCCGGGGCCCCTGGGCCCTTTTAAGTTTTTATGCACTAAATTGTTAATAACTTGCCACCATTTTATCCAGTCTTCTTCGTTTTGGGGGACCTTTCTCCATTTAGTTATTCTCGCCTTTCTACTCTCCAAATAAGACCCTGACACCTTGAGGTTCCATACAGGACCCTTCAAGTTTTTGTGCAAATAAAAGATTAAAAAATTGCTTCCTTTTAATCCGATCTACATTTTTTATATCCTTTTTCCATTTAGTTAGTCTCACATTTCTAATTCCAGTTTAGATCCTGGGGCCCCTAGGGTGCTGTAGGATCCGGTCCAGGGCCCCTTGAACTTTTTGTACACCAAGAATTTTTCACCCCCTGATTTTCTCACCTTCTCAGTACATAATTTTGAAGTTGAGTCTTGGACTCTTCTTCCTAGATCAACACCCTCATATATTTATTGGGGCCCTAGGGCCCTTTTTTAAACATTTACACAATTTTTTGTGCATTTCTTTAAAATATTATTCTATGCTTAATTGTGACTAATTGAAGATCTAAACTGCTAAGAACTTAGATCTTTTAACAAGTTTTCATGTTAGGGCTCTGCTGTTTACTATCAGTTGGCCCTTTTTGGGCCCTTTGTTATAGGTCCCTTAAAAACGGTCCGATTCACTAGTTTCTTTTTTTAAACAGCTTCTTAAGTCCTCCCGCTACTACATGAATAACAAAAACATTTCCCCGACGTCAACTACCACCAATTTTGAATATTAATTTGCTTCTTTGGGCCTTTGTTGCAGCTTCTTTAAAAACTATCTGATTCTATTACAATTTTCTTTAACATAGTTTTAGCGTCCTTCAGCTACTTTAAAACTACTAAAATAATTTCTTATACCCAACTACATTCCAGTTAAGACACTGGTCCCCAGGGCCTGGTCTTTCTTTATACTTCAGCTACCACTTTTTTCAAACATTAATCTCAATTTTCAGCATCAACTTACGTTTACAAACTACAGCCGTAAATTAAAAATCGCGTTAGTTTAAAGGTAACTTTAGATAAGGGATTTCATCCGTTTATTAAATATCGTGTTAATGTTAAAAGTAATTCGTGAAATTTACAAGGGGAGGGGGCATTTTTCACCGCTTGGGGGCGCATTCTTTCCTCGAATTCTAAGGACCCAATTTCAACGGGATTTGGTTCATTCAACTTAGATAATAATTCGGCTACTTTCTGTATTATGAAATTTTACCTTAGACTTCAAGTACCAACATTTTCTAACATTAATGATGCATTCTCTTTTTGGATTCTTTGGGCTTGATTACAATTAGGTTTGGCTCAATCAACTTGGTTTTCGATTGTCTCCGGCACATGCGGAGCACTTCCGGTACATGTTGCCTTGGATAATGGGGACCCAGGTTATAGGTTCGTTCGGAAAAAAGTTTGTTGGAGACACTCTAGACGCTGAGGAAGGCAATGGGGGCCTCCGAAATTAGGTTCATTTAAAAGAATTTCAAAAGATATAAAATCATACAAACTTGAGTTTTGTTTAAGGTTATTATTTACGGACCCCAGCAACGCCGGGCGAGTCTGCTAGTCTATACTAATAAAAGAAAGTCTCGCTCTGTGTGTCTGTGTGCGATGGCTCTCAAAATCTACCGCACATAGAAGTCTGAACATTTCAGTGAGGATAGTCTAAATCAGTTCCTGATGTACCTGAGGGTCAGCTTTTTAATGTTTTAACCCTTAAATGCCGAGTGTTGCCCTTCGGCAACATACCCAATTTAGGCTTATAAATACTATTAGAATAATATTGAAGCTATAATGCCTAATGTTGACGATAAAGTACATTCTGAATATATTATTAAATCAATTTTCAACATTTAGATGGCAACACTTGTACTGTTTAAGAATAAAGATAGATTTATTTTTTCAATTGTTGATACATGGTCTTTTTGTTCTGTTTGGAAGGTTGCGAAATATCCTATTTTGTTCCGCAGTGAGCAAGTAAAATTTATTTCTTATCGTAGTTCTCAAAACACTTGTGTGTTTAATATTATAGAATTTCATCGAGGAAAATTATTTTTTCAATTAAACACCAGTTTGCCGATTAGTAACAAACAGTTTTTTAGCCATAAACCATACTTAAAACAAAATATGATTCTTTAAAGTATTTTTCCCATGATTTTTTTATAAAAAGAAAGCCGAAAAACATTTTTAAAATGATTTTTGAAAACTCAGGCATTTAAGGGTTAAGACCCGGGCCCCCTCAGCCTTTCAAGTTTTTATGCCCTAAATTTTTAATAGCTTGCTTTTTTTTTATCCGACTTTCTTTGTTTTTTGGGACCGTTCGACATATAGTTATCCCCCTTTCTACGTTTCAATTAAGATCCTGGCTCCCTGAGAACCGATACAGAGTCCTGGAAGTTTCTGTGCCCTAAATTGTTAATAACTCTTCCTTTTTAATCCAATATTCGTTTTTGGTGCCCTTTTTCAATTTAGTTATTCCCCAGATTCTACATTCCAGTTAAGATCTGGCCCCCTAGGCCCTCTAGGGTCCAGAGGTCCTTGAACTGTTTGTCTGGCATGCATTTTTCACTCCCTAATTGTGTCGCCCTCTCAATGCATAACTTTAAAATTGATTCTTGAATTCCTGTGCCCGGGCCAACACTCTCACATTTTTATTGGGGCCCCAAGGCCTTTTTGCATCTCCCCCCATTTTTGCGTATTTCTTTAAAATTTTATTCTAATAATTCATACCCTATGCTTAATTTCGTCTAATTGAAGATCTAAAGTGCAAAGTAGCCTTTTAACATGTTTGAATTTAACAGTCCTGCTCTGTACTATCAGTTGGCCTCTTTTGCATCTCCTATTATAGCTTCCTTAAAAATGTTCCTATTCACTAGATTTTTTTTTCTAACAACTTTTTAGGTCCTCCAACTACTACATGAACTAGAAAAAATTTTCTCAGACTTCAGCTACTACCAATTTTGAATATTAATGTCTTTCTTGGGGCCCTTCTTTAAAAATAATCCAATTCTCTTGCAATTCTCTTCTGCATAGTTCTTTGCTCCTCCGGCTACTTTATAAACTACTAAAAAATGTCCTTATAACCAACTACATTCGAGTTAAGATTGTGGTCCCCTGGAACGTGGTACAGGGTCCCTTGAAGTTTTCGTGTCCTCAATTGTTAATACTTGCCCCCCCCCCCCCCTTTTAATCCGATCTTTGTTAAAAGGAACTTTTCCATTTAGTTATTCCCCCATTTCTATATTCCAGTTAAGTCCCGGGGGCCCGGTTCGGAGTCCCTTGAACTTTTTGTGCGCCGCGCATTTTCACCCCCCAATTCTGTCACTCTCAATGCATAAATTTAAAATTGAGCCTTGGACTCCTGTCCCCGGGTCAACACCCTCATATTTTTATTGGAGCACTAGGGCCCGTTTTTAAGCATCTCCACCCCCCTCATTTTTTGCGCATTTCTTTAAATTTTTTATTCAAATGATTAATTTATACCCTATGCGTAATTTCGACTAATTAAAGATCTAAAGTGACTACTAGAACCTTTTAACATGTTTTTATCTCAGGGCCCTGCTCTCAGCTATCAGTTGACCCTTTTGGGCCCCCTATTATCGCGCCCTTAAAAATGGTCTGATTCATTAGCTTTTTTCTAACAACTTTTTATGATTTCTACCTACCCCTCATATTTTTATTGGGGCCTTAGGGCCCTTTTTAAGTATTTCCCTTTATTTTTAGCGCATTTATTTAAAATTTTATTCTAGAAAAGATTAATTTGTACGTTATGTTTAATTTCGACTAATTGGAGATCTAAAAAGCTAAATACTAGGACCTTTTAACATGTTTTCACCTTAGGACCCTACTCTCAACTATCACCGTGGCACCTTTTGATCCCCCTATCATAACTCCCTTAAAAATAGTCCGATTCACTAGCTTTTTCTTTTCTAACTTCTTTTTTTTTCTTAGTTTTTTCAGCTAAACAACAAAAAAATTTCTCAGACTTCAGCTACCACCAATTTTGAATATTAATCGCCTTCTAGAGGCCCTTGATCCGATTCTCTTGCAATTTTCTTTAATATAGTTCTAGGGTCCTCCTGCCACTTTATAAACTACTAAAAATTTCCTTATACCCTTGCTACCAACTTTTTCGAATATTAATCTTCTTTTCGGCATCAACTTACGTTTACTCACTACAGTCGTAAATTAAAAATAATGCTACTGTTAAAGGTAAGTGGTTAACTTTAGAGAGGTGGGGGTTTTCATCCGTAAATTAAATATTGGGTTAATGTTAAAGGGACTTCGATAAATTTATAGATGGAGGGCGCTCCTTCCACATTCTTTTCTCGGGTTTTATCTGCCCTACTTCAATGGCAATTGGTTTATTCAACTGAGATTATAATTAAGCTACTTTCTGCATTATGAAAGTTTATCTTGAACTTTTGTTACCACCATTTTCAACGTTAACGGCACATTCTTTTCTCAGTTTCTATGGCTCGATTTCATCGAAAATTGGTTCATTCAATTTAACTTAAGATTGTTATACAGATTTTAGTTCCATATCCCCCGCTAGGGGAAAGCATTCTAATCTCGGGCTCTATGTTCCCGATAACTACGGGGTTTGGGTCATGCAATTTGATTTTCGATTGTCTTCGGCGGTACGGAGCACTTCGGGTATACGCTGCCTCAGACAGCGTTAACCCAGGTCACAGGTTCGTTCAAAAAAAGGCAGTGGCATAAACAGGGAGGGGGTTCAAATGCTCTAGATGCCATTAATATTTTAAAGTTTTCTTCGTCTTGATTAATAGCAGAAAATTCTCCAATTAGATAAGGCGAACTGAACTTTACAAAATCACTGCTATCCAGAGCATTTGGACACCCACCCTGGCTATGCCAATGGAAAGAGGTTTGTTGGGAACACACTCGACGCTGCCGAAGCCATTGGGCCCCCGGAAAAATTAAGTTCATTTGAAAAACTCTATGATGCCGAAGGCATTGGGGCACCGATTTTCCGAAGATATAAAATCATACAAACTTGAATTTTGTTTCAGGTTATTATAACGGGCCCGGTCAACGCCGGACGGGTCAGCTAGTAATAAATATTTTATTATTGCATCGTAAGTGTTCATACGTTTTCCCTCTCATAAAATTCTCCACATCCAGATCAAAAATGACACACGACAATCAAATATATTATGACTGTCAAAGACAATGTCCCCCCATGGCTTTCCCCAATATGAATTTTTTTCAATTTCAGCAGATGTGTTGCTAGTCGCAGTTGTGAAAGTAGCACTTTTACATTTTTGGGACCATTTTTTATGGCATTCGCTATTAAGACACACACAAGTACAAACTTATATGCAGATTAGCTAATTAAATTGGCGTCTAAAAAAGATCTATCAAATATATATAAAATTCTAATGAAACAAATTTATGAAACTATTTTATGAAACGACTGATTGTATTTTACAGCTATTATTTCTAAAATATAAAATCTTTGGCGGTGAAATTAGCACCAGTTGTCCGTATTGATCCGCGTATGTCAAAAATGGTATTAGAATTTTGAAGAAAATTTTGCCAAAAATGGCACTTGACACGTGTCTGGCACAGATTTTGGGCCGACTAATGTGTCTGTCATTTTCAAAATATTTTTTTCTAAGTATAAATGTTATTCTGTCTCAATCTCAGCGTGCCTCAAATACCTTTTTTGGGTAGTCAAAAAATGGCACTTGACACGTGTCTGGCACAGTTTTTGGGCCACGATCCTTCAGCCAGACATTCGATTTTGTATTCAGCCATTACAAAAGAAGTGTTGCACAAATTTTCAGGTTGCCTCAAATACCTTCCCTACCCTCACAAACATTTTCCGCTTTGTACGTGCGGTAGATTTTGCTTGCCATCGCGAATACACAAACACAGAGTGAAATTGTCTTTTATTAGTATATATTATAAATATACCCAATTTTTCAAGATGGAAGGGCTCCCAAAAAGTTCTAGTGAGAGGGGCCCCTCACTTAATAAATCCGCCTCTGCACTCTGTCACTCTGTGAATCTGTATGTGGAAAAATTTTTGTGGGTGCTCTATCCCAAGAACTAAATCACGGAATTTCACAAAACTTTAAATTCAGTTAGACCTTGGAAAAAACTGGTTCTGATGACTTTTCTGTGTAAATCGCCCAACAAGTGGCGCTGCTGTTCTGAATTTTTAACGATTTCAGCAATAGCTATATCTCAAAAACTAATGCACGGAATTTTATAAAACTTAAGATTAATTTAGTCCGTCATATAATTTGGTGCTGATTATTTTTTGGGGAAAATCGCTCAACAGATGGAACTGCTATGCTGCATTATTCAAGATTATTGCAAGAGCTCTATCTCAAGAACTAATGCACGAATTTTCATCAAACTTCAGATTCAGTTAGTCCCTGTTATAAATTAGTGTTGTTTAGTTTTTGGTGTAAATCGCCCAACAGGTGGCGCTGCTGTGATGTATTTTTCCCGATCTCCGCAATAGCTCCCAGGTAAAAAAGTCAGCAAGAAACCTTAAAAAAAATCTTCAGGGAAACTGAAGGTATTTGGAACTAAAATTACCTTCAGCTTACCTTTAGGTAAAAAACATGTATTTTCCCTTAACCTTCTGAGTTCCAAATACCTGCTGTTTTCCTTCAGGTAAAAAACCTGTTATTTCCCTCCACCGATTTTGGCAGATATATCTGCAGTTTTCCTTTAGGTATAAAAGCTGTATCTTCTCTTTACATTATATCGTTGCACCTGCATGCGGACAGCCTTCTGTGCAAATTCGCATCAGATCAATACATAATAATGATTACATATCCAGTTCGACATTGATTTGATACATATTAATAAACTAAACATATTAATAAAACATATATACATATTAATAAAAAAAACTAAGGGGGGGAAAGCACCGGAGGTTGCGTAACATGAATAAGTGGTAACAGGACTTTCGAACGATATGTCACATGATGTGTCAGCAAAATTTAGAAAAGTGCCCCCCGGGGGGCAAAGTAGGGGGCAGGGGCATTAGAGGTGCATAACATGAATAAGTGGTCAAAGGCCTTTTGAACGATATGTCACATGACGGGTGTTGGCAAAATTTAGAAAAATGCCCCCGAGAGGGGGCAAAGTGGGGGTAGGGGCAATAGAGGTGCATAACATGAATAAGTGCTCACAGGTCTTTCCAACAATATGTGACATGAAGGGTGTCAGCAAAATTTAGAAAAGTGCCCCCCCGGGGGGGCAAAGTGGGTGGAGGGTCATTAGAGGTGCATAACATGAATAAGTGGTCATAGGCCTTTTGAACGATATGTCACATGAGGGATGTCAGTAAAATTTAGAAAAGTGCCCCCCCGGTGGGGCAAAGTGGGGGGAGGGGCATAACATGAATAAGTGGTCACAGACCTTTTGAACGATATGTCACATGAGAGGTGCCGGCAAAATTTAGAAAAGTGCCCGCCGGTGGGGGGGGCAAAGTGGAAAGAGGGGCATTAGAGTTGCATAGCATGAATAAGTGGTCACAGACCTTTCCAACGATATGTCACATGAGGGGTGTCAGCAAAATTTAGAAAAGTGCTCCCCCCCGTGGGGCAAAGTGGGGGGAGTGACATTAGAGGTGCATAACATGAATAAGTGGTCACAGGACTTTCGAACGATATGTCACATGATGTGTCAGCAAAATTTAGAAAAGTGCCCGCGGGGGGGGCAAAGTAGGGGGCAGGGGCATTAGAGGTGCATAACATGAATAAGTGGTCAAAGGCCTTTTGAATGATATGTCACATGACGGGTGTTGGCAAAATTTAGAAAAGTGCCCCCCCCGGGGGGGCAAAGTGGGTGGAGGGTCATTAGAGGTGCATAACATGAATAAGTGGTCATAGGCCTTTTGAACGATATGTCACATCAGGGATGTCAGTAAAATTTAGAAAAGTGCCCCCCCGGGGGGCAAAGTGGGGGGAGGAGCATTAGAGGTGCATAACATGAATAAGGGGTCACAGACCTTTTGAACGATATGTCACATGACGGGTGTCGGCAAAATTTAGAAAAGTGCCCCCGAGGGGGGTGGGGGGGCAAAGTGGGGGGAGGGGCATTAGAGGTGCATAACATGAATAAGTGGTCATAGGCCATTCCAACAATATGTGACATGAGGGGTGTCAGCAAAATTTTGAAAAGTGTCCCCCCTGGTGGGGCAAAGTGGGGGGGAGGGGCATAACATGAATAAGTGGTCACAGACCTTTTGAACGATATGTCACATGAGAGGTGCCGGCAAAATTTAGAAAAGTGCCCCTCCCAGGGGGGAGCAAAGTGGCAGCATGGATATCGGATGTGTATAACATGAATAAGTGGTCACAGGCCGTTCCAACTGTATGTTACACGATAGGGACAGGTGTTGGTAAAAGTTAGAAAAGTGCCGCACTTTGGGCTTTAGTATTGTGCCCCCCCCCCCCCCCTTGAAATTTTTATATATTACAAATAATATTTATCGGAAACCTCCGATGAAAATGCTGCAATTTCAAAAAAAGTCCGAAAAGTAAGAGATAATGAAATCCCCCAAAGCAGAATATGCTTATAAATGCGACGTACATCGCAGAACAACGGATTTCACTGCAGAACATTTCAAATTTTCATTTTCAAGAAAATTCACCATTCAATGTAGGAAAAATCGCAAAATTTGTCACTCATTGGTTAGAAAAAAAATCACCAAATTCTTTAATCGTTCATTTAAAAAGTAAAGATGAAAATAAGCAATCGCCAGTCGCCACTCAAAGAGTAAATGTGAAAAACTGACGATTAAAAATATGGAAAGTACCAGCCAAACGCAAGATTTTCCAAAAGGAATTTCGTAAAAGAATTGGGAAAGAAAAAAATGTGAATTTTGTCAAAAGATCGCGAAAAAACACACATTTCATCAGAGGATTACGAAAAAAAAAAAAATGTAAATTTCATGAAAGGATCACCAAAAAAGCGAATTGTATCAAAGAATCGCAAAAAAGCGAGAATTTTGTCAAAAAATCACAATAAAAACAGCACATTTCGTCAAAGGATCGTGGAAAAACCCGAATTTCATCAAAGGATCGCAAAGAATCCGAAATTTCGTCAAAGGATTCTGGAATAAATGCAAATATGGTCAGTGGATTGCGGAAAAAAACACAAATATCGTCAATACATCGCAGAAAGAAAAAAAAAAACCCAATTTCGTCAAAGAATCGCAAAAAACCCACACATTTCATCAAACGATCTCTGAAAATCAAAAATTTCGTCAAAGAATCGAGAAAATACGCAAATATCATCAATAGAGCAAAGAAAAAACACAAATATCGTCAATGGATCATGGCAAAAACACAAAATTCGTCAATAGATCGTCAAAAAACACAAATTTAGTTAAAGGATCGCGGGGGGGGGGGGGGGGATGAGAATTTCGAAAAAAAAAAACCCGAGAATTTTGCCAAAGAATTGCGAAAACGAATGTGAATTTTGTCAAAAGATCGTGAAAAAAACGCACATTTTGTCAAAGGAACGCCAAAGAAACGAAAACATTGCCAATAGATCCGGAAAAAACGTGAATTTCGTTAAAGTATCTGGAAAAAATGCATAATTAGTACCAGGAGGGATCCCCTACCAACCCTCCCTTTACATTTCAGAAAATTTGCTGCAAATTTCAGATTTTTTAAACCTATTTTTTTCAATTTTGAATCATACCTGCTACTCAGTGGATAAACATACCTAAAATATACCCATAAATTAAATATTCACTGACATAAATGTACTTACTGGCTACTAAAGAAATTATTCTCACTCGCTAGTAACTGGCTACTAAATAAAGTCAACCTACCGGCCAGTGGCTACTAAACAAAATTCCTTATTTTCATCTTTATTAAAAAGATTGTGAAATTCATCAATGGGTCACGAGAAAAACTCGTACAGTTCATCAGTCATGGAGAACAAACCATGAAATTCTTCAGCCTGTTGTGGAAAAACATACAAAATTCGACGAACAGTTGCGAGAAAAAATCCATGATTTTTGCTAATCAGTTGCAGGTAAAAAACTTCGTCAGTGCACCGCCAGAAAAAACCCACGATCTTCTCTAATCAGTCGCAAGAAAAAGTCTCAAAATTCACCTATGTTAAAAGAAAAAATCCAGAAAATTGCAAATCGGTCGTGGCTAAAAAAAAATCGCGGAATTCGTCAGTAGATCGACGGAAGAAACTGCAAAATTCGTATATCAGTAGCGGAAAAAAACTCTCTCCAATCGGCCTCAAGATATACTTACTGGTTCAAGAGAAATATAGCAAAATTTAAAAATCAGTCACTGGTAAAAAAAAAAAAGCGAAATTCGTCAGTAGATCAGAGAAAAAATGGAAATTCGTCGATCAGCCATGCTAAAAAAACCCCTCGAGATTTGGCCAATCAGTTGAAAAAAAGACACAGTTTATCATTCGACTGTGAAAAAATATCACAATTTTCACTGATCTGTCACGAGTAGAATGCGAAATTCGTCGATCGGTAGCAGAAAAAAATATTATCGTTCGCAAAAAAGAGAGAAAAAATTTGCTGTCAGAAGTGGAGGGTATACAGAGGTAAATGTCGTATACCTTCTGGTTCTTTTTCAGTAACACTGCTTAACTTCTGTTTCTCAAAAAAGCTATTGTATATACACTCTAAGGTATACCAGAGTTTCCCGTAGACAGTGTCAGGAGGGTGCTGCACCCTGCCTGCCCTTAGGTTTACAAAACAGCAGCCCTCTTACCCCTGATGGCAAACATTAGCACCCTTGTTGCCCCCAGCTGAAAAAAAGTTCCTTTACTCCTTTCTTTATTAAAAAATTTACTTGCATAGTAAAAATTGCCTCATTGCTGTCTTTAAAATAGCGTCCTGTCTATTAAATATTAAAAGTAATTTTAAAAATCAAAAGGATGCCTTTAAAAATTAAAAAAGTGTCCTTAAAAATCCAAAACTTGCCCTTCGGAATCCAAAAGTGCCCTTTCCTACAAGAAGCACCCTGCCCTTTTTTAAACATGGGAGAAACTCCGAATATACCCTCTGTTTTTTTTTTTTTTTTTACATTTACATCGCTTCATACGAGTGCCCTTTTTTCTAGAAGTTTACTGTAGAAAAAACGGGTCAGTGCCCATCAGACACAGATTTTTTTAATAAAGGACACACACACACTTGTACCTTGTAAAGAAACGGAAAAAAAAAAAAAAAAAAAAAAAAAAAAAAAAAACAATATTTGGAACTGGCTTGTTTAATGTTCCCATTTCTCAACAGAATTTTTTGATATTTTCCCACGACTGATTGAAATTTGTCAATTGTCCTCTCAAGCAACAGACGAATGTCACAATTTCTTTCTCCCGTAATCAAATGAAGAATTTTGCTAATTTTTAAACATTAAGTTTCATCATTAGGTCAGGGGGAAGCATCATAAACTTGTCAACTGGTCATATGAAAAAGAAAAACCCCCAAGAAATTTATCAGTCAGTAAAGGGTTAAAAAAAATCACACAGTCCTTTGATTGTCATGGGGGGGGGGGGAAATTATTTAATTCATCCATTGATCGCATGAAAAAAAAATATTTTGTTAGTAAGTTGTGGGGGGAAAATATGGAAATTTATCAACTTTTTATCAGAAAAAACGAGATCTGTTGATCAGCTTAGGTAAGGAAGGGGGGGGGGGATCGGCAAAATTCATAAACCGACTGTTATGTATATATATATTCAGTTCCGCTAGTTGCTCGCAAGAAAAAATGCAATATTTGCCAATCAGTACAAGTAAAATACCCCAAAATTCGTCAATTGGTTACAAGAAAAAATTGCAAAATTCTTCATTCAGTCATCAGGGGGAAAAAAAAAAAATCTGAGAAATTCACCAGTAATCATTGGGACATTGGGGGGGGGGGGAAGAGAAATTCTTCAGTGTGTTGCTTTAAAATATTGTGAAATTTGTCAATCTGCTATGGAAAAAATAATGAAATGTAGCGGACAATCAATCGTGAGAAAAAAATCATGAGATTCTTCATTCGGTTGCAGAAAAAAATGGAATGCAGAAAATTAGCGAAAAATCGCTAAATTAATCACATTAAGTGACAATTGAATATTATCGTTGAATAATAATTATTGAACATCAATGTAAACAAAAAAGAATGCATAATTATATAAATTCACCAGTCAGTTACGATGAAAAAATCACATTGTTCTTCAGTTGTAGCAGGGAAAAAATTGCTTAATTCACCCAGCGATCACATGAAAAAAAAAAAAAAATAAGAAAAAGAAAAACCTCACAAGTTTACCAATTGGGTGCAAGAAAAAATGCAACATTTAAATGCAAATTGGTAGAAATAAAATATTGCAAAATTCATCAGTTGGTTGCGGGAAAAAATTGCAAAAATTCTCCTGCACTCATCTGAAAAAAATATTGCTTTAAATTTGTCTTTAACTGTTTTTTCATGAAAAAATTACTTTATTTAAAATAATTATACACATGTAAAATTATTTTTGGTACTTTTTGGTTAGCCGGGCACCAGTGTTATATATACATATATATTGTAATATATAACACTAGCGCCCGGCTAATCGAAAAGTACCTTATTTTTTCCATATTTCATATTCTACACAATAAATTAATCTACAATATATAAAAATTCTTTTAATTATTTGGTACTTTTCGGTTAGCTGGGCGCCAGTGTTATATATACATATATATGTGTATATATATGTACACATATATGCATTTATATATGCAATATATGTATATGTATATATAACACTGGCAAACAGCTAACCGAAAAGTACCAATTATTTTTATGAGTCGAATATTGCAGCCAAAGATATTGAGCCCTGCTAAATGATTTGCAAGAGACATTACACCTTCACTGTGCATTATTAATCAAGCAGTTATGTTCCTAAAAAGATTATAGCTGCTCAATTTATAAAGGAAACTAAATCAGGTACTTACTAGTAAAATTTGTATTCCAATACATGGATCTATTAACTTGGGTCCTTTAAAGGACCCTTCACAAAATTTTATCACCTCAAAACAAGGAACCTTCATCAAACTTTTCACCTGCAAACAAGATCCTTCACAAAAATTTCCCACCTCCAAACTGAACTTTTTACAAGTTTAATTATTTAGGAGTAAAATCAGTCTTTCACTTTTAAACATAATGGAAATATATGAATATATTTTTCGCTATTATTTAAAAAAATAGTGAAATTTATCTTTAGTTGTCCACGAAAATTTCTTATAAAAAGTTTTCCCCATACCACAGCATTTCTAAATTAATGTGGCGATATTTTTTACCGAACATGATTCTTGTCGCATGCGTAGTGAATACAAAGTGCCGAATATCAATATTAATATTAAAAAGAAGTGTAATACAGCCCTCTTACGCTATATATATATATCAACTTAAAAATTAGTTAAAATTCGACTACTATACTGTTGAAAAACTCCCTGCAAAAAGAAAAAAATACAATAACAACATGACAACGTGACGATTAGTCTTGCTAATTTTCCGAATGGCGGTTAAAACGTAAACACACGGTCTCAGAGTTGAGTTGGGTACTTCCTTCTCATTCGCCCATGACATGGAGTCAGAAATAGAGCTGCGTAATCAAAAATCAAATGTTCCAACGAAAATTTGAAATAAATAAATTAATACGAATTATACATTTTTCATTTGTTTTTGAAGAAGTATTTTTTATAAAAACTGGAAGTCACGCCTGATAGAGAATAAGGGCAAATTATGCATGCAAAAACCCCACCTATATTTTTCAGCTTTAATCGTGGACGCCACCAAAATGAGGAGAGGGGGGGGGAGGGTCCCTTCCCCTCCATTGATTTTGAAATTTAAGTGACTACAGTGAAACCTCCCTGTGTGACCACCTCCATTAACCAACCACCTCTCAGAACGACTATTTTTTTTCATGGAACGAAATTTATTCCTATAGGCTCAATACTAATTTTACCTCCATTCAGAGAACATCCCAGTTGAACTCCCTCCATGAGCGACCAATTTGTTTGAAAAAAATGAAACAAATTCCGTTTTCTCCTGGTCGCTTGAAGAGGGTTTTATTAGAAAAATAATTCCGGAGAGCGCATTATTCATCAAACTTCTAAACTAAATTTAGATTTTTTTTTATTATTATTCCAGTAACTTTTAAGTGTTTAAACCCCTTTATGCCTTTTTTAGGCAATGAATTTAATTCTGATGACAAATTAAGAATGATGGTCAATAAACTCCCTTGCCCTATTCTGTCAGGAAACTCTCAAAGAAATAGATAATAATAGATACAAATTAATGAAATCTTCATTATTTATTGCTCCCCCCCCCCCAAAAAAAAAAAGCATTTATTTACTGAACTTCGAAAGGACTTGGTTGGATAAGTTATAAAAGATAAAACCGTATTCATTTTTTTAACTTTGTAGTAATTAACTTATGTTTTGATACTTAAATTTTTATATTTTTTCTTAATGTGAAAGATAAATGTTAGTAACATTGTTATCTTTTTTCAACAATTAAAATCTAGATTTAAACATAACCTCCATTAGGAGACCACCTCTCGGAGTGACCAATTTTTATTGGAGCGGAACGTGGTCGCTTTAAGGAGGTTTTACTGTAATTAGCTTTTGTTTTGATACTTAAATTTTTATATTTTTTCTTAATGTGAAAGATAAATGTTAGTAACATTGTTATCTTTTTTCAACAATTAAAATCTAGATTTAAACATAACCTCCATTAAGAGACCACCTCTCAGAGCGACCAATTTTTATTGGAACGGAACGTGGTCGCTTTAGGGAGGTTTTACTGGACATATTTTTTTATGTTTTCAAAAACAATATAAAATTTATTATTAACGAGTAACTAAATTAAAAGAGCCTCTTTTATTTTAGCAAATATATGTAGATAGTGTAATATAGTAGATGTAATATAGATTGTATGTGCAAAATTCTTAGTTCCTCTTTTTTAAAGAGCTGTTGTTGGTGTGTTTTATGACGGTTAATTACCTACACTTGGGATATGGGCCCAAAGGGGAGGGGAGGGATGCTCTGGCGTCTTTCTAAGAGAAAGCAAGGAAATCCAAGGTTCGAAGAAAACCACGGAAAACTCCGAACGATTAGGCCGACGGGCGTGATTGGAATCGAAACCAGCACCTCTCGTCTATTAGCTTTGAGAGCAGAACCTCTCGGCCACTGGTGGGGCGGTTTTAAAGAGGAACTATGACTGTCGCGCTTGGATGAAAGAGCGGCATGGTGGGAGGGGTGAGTGCCATTGTCCCTTCTGTATTTTGAAATTTAATTAACTAAAATTTCTTTTTTTTTTTGACAGATTTAGAAAAACACAGTAAAACTTATTCTTTTAGGAAAACTTAAAATGAAAAACTAAATAAGACATTTACAGAAAGGGGGTGGGGGAAATTGGGGCCCCTTGTCCATCGTTAGATACTAAAATTTAACTAAAATATATTTTTGTGCGTGTTTGAATACATTTTAAATATTAATGAAAGGGGTTTTGAAATAATTTGGAGATTTTTTTTAGGGGACAATTTTTGTTGATTGAAATTTTTGTATGCGTTAGAGTTTGAGGGAATATTTTTACTAGTGGGAATTTAAGAGAAATTTATGAAAAAATTTAGGATAAAAAGGAGACTTTGAAATAATTTCGTGATTATTATTTTATTTATAGAGGGGGATATTCTGAGATTGAAATTTTTGAGCGTGTTAGAGTTGAGGTGATATTGTTCCTGGTTATAATTTTAGAAAAAATTGTGACAAATTTAAGGTCAAAAAGGGCTTCGAAATAACTTTGTGATTTGTTTTTCTTTTTAGGGGGAATTTTCTGAGATTAAAATTTTTGAGCGTGTTAGAGGTAATGTTACTTGTAATAATTTCAGAAGTTAAAAATTTTTTATTGTACGGATGGAAGACTTGTCATTGACTTAATGATTGGACTTAATGATTTCCGTGTATTATCTAAAATATTAATTTAGAAATTTATTAAAATTATTAATGAGGAAACACAGGCATATCAAAATCTTAGATACCATAATGTGCAATAATAAAACTTTCAAGTAAAACCTTCATATTACCTGCATGAGAAACAGTTTTCATTTTCCTGAAAATATCTCAAGCGATTTCGCGAAAATTTTCTAAGTCATTGAAGATAATTTGGAGGTGATAACTTACAGAAATAAACCTGTATGAAATCTTTTAAAAAGCGGTATACTTCTCTTAAGAGAACCTTTAGTTTTCATTTGCCTTAAAGATACCCGCTGAAACCTTCAAAATGGCTGCAACATCTCAAAAATTTTAAAGGTTTGTGTCTGATTTTTTTACCTGGGCTGTTTCTAAAGAACTAATGTATGGATTTTCACCAAGCTTCAGATTCAGTTAGACCCAAATATAAATTGGTCCTAATTAGTTTTTGGCGTAAATAGCTCAAGAGGTGGCGCTGCTATGTAGAATTTTTTACGATTTCCGCAATAGCTCTCTCTCAAAACGTAATGCACGGATTTTCTTCAAACTTCAGATTCAGTTAGAAGTTAACATAAGTTGTTGATGATTATATTTTGGTGTAAATCAATTAACCTGTGGCAGTGATATGATGCATTTTGAATGATTTGTACGATTTTAGCGATAGCCCAATTTCAAGAACTAATGCGCGGAATTTCATATTATTAGAATCCTCATGATGGGCATAGATTGCAATTTAATTTTGTCACTATGCTAGAGAATGTTGAAGTATTAAAATGTATGAGGTAGAAGAAAGTTTTGAAATTGTCATATCCGACTAGTTTTTATTTTATTTTTATTTTTTTAATTCTAATAGATTTTTTACATTTAATATATATATTTTTAGTTTTTTTTTCTTTTTTTTTTCCATTAAGAATACCAACAATATTTTTATATGTTATCAGTTATGTATTCAAATAAAATTTTAAAATTTATTAAAAGCGATACTTTCGTATTGGCCTCGTGCCAGGAATTAAGAGTCGAAGAAACCGTCAATGATTGCCAATGGAATGGATTGCCAATTGTCAATGATTGCATATGGAAATCCAAAATTTCACATTTTTCTTCCAAGTAGTTTTCAAATTATCCTTAAAAAAGGGCAAAATGATGGTTTAGGGGGCCGTCAATGATAGAAGTGACTAGATATTTTGAAGTTTCTTCTGCTCTTCTAGCAGGCTTCATTGATTGCTTGAGTGGCACTTAAGGTGCCTTGATCAAGAAGGTGGCTCTCTCGGTTAATAATGCAGTACCGAATTTTAATTTGGATACAGCCCTTAAAATACGCTTGTTTTAAAATAATTAATTTCTCGGAAACTTACGCTACGAATTGCATAAAAATTTGTTTTTGGGCTAATTGAAGGGTGTAGAGTTTATTTATGCTGTCAAAATTGGGTATTGCTATTGAAAAAAAAATGAAGTTTGGGTTCGTTTTAATATGTAGGTGGCCCCCTAAAGAAATTTTATATACATCATTTAAAAGTACACTTTATTTCCAATCGTTCGGTACTAGTAACTTTCTTCTACGATAATTTGTTGAGGAGTTAGTAGGGGTGTTTACTTTTTTTTCCCCACGACTGTACCAGAAATCACGTTTTATCTAGATTGACGCACTCAAAAAATATAAAAGAGATTTTTTTTTTTTTTTTTTTTTTTAATTTCTAACATTTAGGGGATCTCAAGACTCTTAAAACTTCTTAATTTTCGAAATTTTAATTTTTTTTTAGATGTTAAACTTTTATCTTTTTTCAACATTTTCATATGATTGTTTCCTTGAAATTACCATTTTAACAGAAGTTATGGGTATTAGAATTATACCCGCTCAATAGCAAAAGCGGCGTTTCCGAAACTTTGAAGTCATTTTTCTCCAAATAACGTTTTTGGACATAACGCGCAAGATATCTCAAAAACTTCTGAATATTTTTTCATGAAATTTTCAAAACATATGTTTCCTGTTAGTTTGTATAAACTGAATCTAAAATTTCATTTCTATTATTCAAAAAAATGTTTTTTTATGTAGTTATACTGTTCAAATTTTCAAAATTTTGTATTAGCTAAATACAACTTTGTATTAAAATATAAAAATTCTTTAAATACAAATTTATTTAGGTTCAGGGTAATTATTAGAAACTGAAGTATAATTAAGCACAAAAAAAATTCAATCTGCTAGCAAAATTTATTTTGTAATCTTGCGCGTAAGCTGTTATACCAATTTTCTGCTCGACTAATGTCTGACAGTTTGGAACACCCTGTAAATATTAATTTTGCATCTTGCAATTTTTTAAATACATGAAATGAAAGAATGTACTTATATCTTGTTATCCCAAATCGTGCTTTTAAATCACATACATTTTAAGGTATTACCTGTTGAAAATTGTCATTTTTTCACTTTTTATTTTATTTTAACAGTCCTGAGACCCCTTAACCCACGTTAATAGCACTTTCATTAAACGTCTTCAAGGATTATAAAACGTAATTAACATCTAACTCAGTTCATAACATAAAAAAATGTTTGCAGTAAACATCATTAATTCTTGATTAGAGTTTTTATAACTATGCATGCATATGATATGAAATATTTATATTATCGGTTATCAAGTACACATATCTTAAACCCCCCACCCCCCGCCTTTTTCAGCATTAAGTCATATGATTGCCCTTAAAATTGCATTGGGGATTTTTTTCTATTCCCCAGAAATTTTTTTCAGTTTTTTAGGCTGTATCATTCAATTAAAATTATGGACAAGCTTCTGACAAACAGCCTTGCTTTTTCTAGCGCGCTGTTTTTTTTTCCCTATTTTGCACCGAAGAAGAATCTCGCTGTAGATTCGAAACAGCTGTTTGCTGCTTTTCACGCATTATTTGTGCATTTTAAACGTTGGTTTACTGCTTTTTAATATTCCTGCACAAAGGCTTTAATTGCTATTTTAAAATATCATTCAATTCATTATAGATTTCAATACCAACAGAAAGATAAAAAGTTCTGACTTGACAGCCCCAATAAAAAGCTTACAATAAATTTTGAAAATGATATATAACTTTTCTTCTGACAGTATCCCAAGTGCAGTAACTCTGCACAAGTTTTGGGAAAATTTATTTCTACCAATTTTTTCGAAATCAATTTTTATTAACTGGAAGGAATGAAAATTTTCTTGACTTTTCTCTGTTAAACTATCATTCAAACGGTAGTGAATAAAAACGAAAATTATGAATTTCAAATAAATATGAAACAATCTGAAAAAATACCTATCTTCACAAATAATTCTTATTTAATTTTTTCTCAATTCAAAGGATTTGGACATGTCTCTATTATTCTATTTATTCTATAATTTCGTTTAAAAATTTCTTTGAGTATTCTCCGTCAAAAATAATGTTTTATAAATTTTATAATATTTAAATAATTTAATGTCTATTTTCAATATTAAGAAGAAAAAGCATAAAGTTAATTTCTTACTTTCAATCTACATTTTAAAGTTTTTCTCACCCAAATATTAAAATTCTTGAAAATTAATGATATACTTTAAAATATGGTATTACCATGCAAAAAATTAAATTATGCCTAAATCTAAATTTAAAATAAAAGTAGTATCAATAAGACGATTTTTTTTTTTTTTTACCTTTAAATAAAATATAAAACTAGGCATTTAAGAAGCATCTTAAGTATCAGAATTCACATTTTAATTAAATTGACGCAATAAAGTGGCACAAAAAAAAATATATATATATATATATATATAAAGGATTTTTTAACTTCTAACATTTAACTCATATTTCATTTAACACTTTCATTAAACGCCTTCAAGGGCTATAAAATGTAATTAACATGAAACTCAGTTCATAAGATGAAAAATATTTGCTGTACACATCATTAATTCTTGATTAGAGTTTTTATAAATATGCATATAAATGATTATGAAATATTTATATAATCGGTTGAAAAGTGACTTGTACATACCGGGTGTCCCAAAAATGACTGATGGATTTTAAAATTCAGTAACTTGCAAACGGTGATAGATATTAACAAATTTCTTCCAGGAGTTTTATGTATGATGTCAGGAGATTTTTACTGTGTTTCTTGATTTTAGTTGGAATTTCGAACAATAGATGGGGCTGAGAGCGTTAGGTGCTCAGTCCAGACACGATTTTTTGGTACTTCGGGATCCCTTCAATACATTTTAATCTCCTTTTTTCGCATGGAAGAAGAGAGAGGCCGAAAAATCGAGCCTGCATTTAGCGGTTATTGCTTGCAGCGCCATCTACCGATGCTATTTGTAATTAAAACTGAGATTCGCAGCATAAAAACTCCTGACATCTTACATAACACTCCTGCGAGAATTTTTTTAATATTTTTCACCGTTTACAAGTTATTTAATTTCAAAATCCGTCAGTCATTTTTGGGACACACGGTATATCTTAATTCTGTCTTTTTTTAACACTTTCCAACAAAGTTGAAAAGTGTTTATGCATTCGGTTTGTCTGTCCGTCTGGCCGTCTGTCCGCGCTCTAACTCCCGTAAATCGTTCTGAAATTTTTGGATGTTAATGACCTCTACCATAGCACGAACCCTATTGCAAATGAAGTTTGTAGCATGTTTACAGGGACAGTCAAAAGTTTTCCGTTATATTACGGCCTATGGGAAAAAATCGTTTAAACGGATTTTTAATGATGTTACATGCTTTCAAACATTAAAAAACTGATATGCATTTATCAAGTGCACTAAAATATGCAGTCTGTAGAATATGTGGTGCAAAGAATAAATATTATTCATTTACAGGGCCACACAAAAGAATTCCGTTCATAATGGTATAGGGGAAAGTGTTTGCGGTGTATTTGAAAAGATTTCAGATACTATATTGTATCCGAATTACTGTATATTAGTAATGATTGCTTGAAAAGCATTTTTAATTATGATATGCGCTTTTTTAGGGTTTCGTCCATCTGACAAAACACTATTCGTCTCGCTCCTCTGTCTCTCTGTCTGTCCGTCTCTCCGTCTGTCACAGAGCCCGTTCTCAGAAACTATACATGTTGGAGACTTGAAATTTTGCATACTTATAGCTGAACACCACATATTATACGACAAATCATAAAATTTTGAAAAAGTCGTACATTTAACCCTTTGGGCTCCCACATGTTTATTTTAAACAATTCTTTCTAAGTGAGCCCCTAATTAGGTTGGAGGCGTGAAATTTTGATACTTTTAGCTGAACATCACATCTCATACGACAAATCATAAAATTTTGAAAAAATCGTACATTTAACCCTTTGGGCACCCACATGCGTATTTTAAGCAAATATTTCTAACTGAGCCCCTTATTAAATTGGAGATTTGAAATTTTGCATAGTTATAGCAGAACACCTTAGGCCAGGCGACAAATCATAAAATCCTGAAAAAGTCTTACGTTTAACCCTTTGAGCTACCACATATGTATTTTAAGCAATTCTTTCTAAGTTTTGAAAGGAATATTAAACGGAACCCTCAGTGCGATCTGTGATCACACTTACCTACTTATTCACTATATTTATGCATACTATAAAGTGCGTATAAATGATATAGTTCATATACAGAGCTACAGAAATGAATTCGTAAAGATTACTGAGTATGAGCATAAATTGCTTAAATGTGGGTTTTAAAGGAGATATGCATTTTTACGCTGAACTGAGTTCAGTTTACTAACAAATAATAGTAGAATATAGATAAACTGATATACAGGGCCACGCAAAGTTTTGGATACATCGCCGTTTATGGGCGGTAATTTCTGGAAATGTAATTTCAGTAGTTTTAAGAGTGTTTTAGTTTTAATTAAATTTTAGCTAAATACTGGCATATAATAAAGGTACTAGGTAAACTACAGCGCTGTACAAAAGTATTCAAGTATGTTTCCATCTATTAGTATAAATTTCTGAAAGATGAATTTCAACCTGTTATGCATTTTCTTGAAACTAAATTTTCCCATTATATAGTATATATATATATATATATATAAACATACAGATCGAATACAGGGCTGTTCAAAAGAATTCTAATACATATTTGGCTATGGGTGGTAACTACTGAAATGAGATTTTTAAATAGTTACTTAGTTATCTTATTTACCTTATTTCCCTGAGTAACGAAGTTTCGTTAAAGCTTTCAGGGAGTGTTGGAAAGTGTTTCATAATCTATGCTGTACGCATGATTTTTCTTACTTGTTTTTTTTTTTTCCCAAGTTCACCATTAAGAAAATTTTTATCATTGCCAGTAAAATACGTTAGATATTTTCTTTTCTATGCTGTAAAAACATTTTTTTTTCAGTTTTTTAGACTGTACCCATTCATTCCATTATAATTTTGAATACCAATGGAAAAAAATAAATTTCTGACTTCAAAGCTCCAGTAAAAAGTTCATTAATCAGCTTACAATAAAATTAGGAAGTGATTACTTTCCTTCTGACAATATATCAAGGGAAGCAACTTTATTAAAGTTTCGTGAACATCTTTTTCTGTGATTTTTATTTTTTTCCTTCCTAGTATGATTTAGGGATAATTATATAAATAACCAGGAATTTTGTATCAAAAATAACTTTCACAACAGTAAATTTTACAAAATAATTAAATGTAAATCATAAAGAAAAATCTACTATTACGAAAGATAAATTAAATTTAGTTCTAATTGATGCAATTAAAAATATGTCCGAATCAAATTTCATTGCTAATGTTATAAATGACCATAATTTATTTTCCACAAATTTTAGTTTCTTCATAGAAATATATTTCAACTTTCTAGCCGCATTTTCAATTTATCCCATTATAAAAACCAGTAACAATAAAAAGAAAAGAAATGCTCTAACTTCAGAGTTCCAATAGCAAGATCATATATCAGCTTACAATAAATTTAGGAAAGTGATTTATAACTTTCCTGCTGACAATACCCCAAGTGAAGCAACTCTGTTCAACTTTTCTGTAATTTAGTTCCTATCTTCTACATTTATTATTTTTATTACTTCTTATATTTTTCTACTTGTATTTTTTATAGATAATTGTATTAAATAACGGTAGTTTTTTGTAAAATTTTATTTTTAAAAAGTAAAAATAAGAAGAAAAAGAAGGAAAAGAAGAAGAGAATAGATAATTATATTAAATTTCGAGATATTTATAAAATATTAGTAGCCTTCGCCACCGAGCTGGTTGGTTTCTCTAAAATAATCTTTAATCAAACGAAATAAATCTATAAAAGATGAAAAAAAAATCTTAACATCTAATCAAATAACCATAATCGTTCTCTTATTCCTATAATCTTTCATTATCCAGTTCAAAGTCTATGTTGGCGAAATAATAGACAAAACAGTTCTAAAATCACTAAGTACTGTGTTTAACTATTTTTTAGTAGGTTTGCTTTCTAGAATTTCCCGCTTCTACCTACAACTGATGCTGAGATATGGCAAAATTCGACCACCCCTTTAAACCACTTAGGGAGGTTTGGGGGGTGATTTCCAAAATAGATGAAATATGTGTTAATTATTTTTTTAAATGTATTTTTATCCCAAATTCTTCGCTTCTACCTAAGGCTGCTGCTGAGATATGGCGAAATTACCTAAAACTTGCGACCATCCCATTAAACCCCCTTAAACGCTTGAGAATGAGCGTCACGTATACGTGCCGCACAAGGTTATCAGAATCGATGATCATTACCACCAGTTACTTTTATTGTAAATTTTGTCTTATTTAATCAATTAATTTGCCGAGATAAGTCGGGTGTAAAAGTACTGTTACCCCATACCTGTCGCCGATGAAGTGGTTAATTAGGCAAAAATTTCTGTTTTGAAAAGCCGATGATAAAACATTAAAAACATTAAAAAAACACCCGCTGAGATTTGGCGAAATGACATAAAAGATTCGATATTCCCCCTTAAACCCTCTTAAAGGATTGGCGAATTTTTGCAATCGCTGAAATACATGTTTAATCATTTTTTAATAGGTTTGTAATCATGAATTTCATGATTCTACCTAAAACAGCAGCTGGGATATGGCCAAATGTTCTAAAATTGTCAACCCCTTATTTAACCCCCTTAAATGGGGAATTTCTAAAGTCCCTGAAATAAGTGTTTAATTATTATTTTAATAGAACTGTTTTCTGGAATTTCACGCAACTGCATAAAATGGCTGCAGAGTTATAGCCAAATATTCTAAAATTTTCGACCCGCCCCTTTCACTTCTCTTAGAGGAGAAATTTTCAAAATCGCTAAAATATGTATTGAATTATTTTATTAAGAAATTTGTTATCCTGAATTTCTCGCTCCTACCTAAAACGGCTGCTGAGATATGGCCAAATGTCCTAAAATTTTCGACTCCCCTTTAACAGGTGGATATTTCCAAAATCGCTGAAGTACTTGCTTAATTATTTATTTAGTAAATTTGTTATCTTGAATTCCATGCTCCCACATAAACGTCTGCTGATATATTGCCAAATGTTCTGAAACTTTCGACTCCACTTTAACCCCCTTAGGGTGGAATTTCTATATTTTGCTGTAATATGTGTTTAATTACTTATTTAGTAGATTTACCTTCGGGAATTACACTCTCATACCTAAAACTACTGGTGAGATATGGCCAATAGTTTGTTATCTTGAATATCATGCTCATACCTAAGACTGCTGCTGGGATATGCCCAAATGTTCTAAAATTTTCAACTCTCTCCCCCCTTTAATCTCCTTAAGGGGGAATTTCAAAAATCGCTGAAAAAAGCGTTTAATTATTTTGTAAGAAGTTTGTTATCCTTAATTTCTCGCTGCTACCTAAAACGGCTGCTAAAATTTTCGACCATCCTTTAACCCCCTTAGGGTGGTGATTTTTAAAATTGCTGAAATGCTTGTTTCTCTATTTCTTAGTAGATTTATTTTCTGGAATTTCACTCTCCTTCTTAAAACTGCTGCTGAGATATGCCAAATGTTTTAAAATTTTCGATCCCCAGCTTTAACCTCCTTATGGCGGATTTTCTAAAATTGCGAAACACATGTTCAATGATTGTTTTAGTTGATTTAGTTGATTTATGTTCTGGAATTTTACGCTTCTACCTAAACTGCTGCTGAGATAAGCCAAATGTTCTGAAATTGTCGACCACCCCCTTTAACCCCCTTAGTGGGGAATTTGTAAAATCGCTGAAATACGTGTTTAATTATTTTTTAGTGGATTTATTTTATGGAATTCCACGCACATACATAAAACGGCTGGTGGTATACCGCCAGCTTTTCTATAATTTTCTACCCCCTCTCCCTTTAAACGCCTTAGGGGAAAACTTTCAAAAATCCTTTCTTGGCGCACGCTTATGTCATAAGAAATATATTTCCATGCTTCTAGGTTCAATAGTTTGAACTGTGCGTTAATTATGAATCACTCAGGACAAACTCTTTTATATATATACTAGGGGCTCCGCCACACTGCTCTCTACGCTCACCAGCCCTCCGCATAATCGCTTCGCGATTCCGTTCGGTATCGCGATACAATCCCTATTTTCTAGCCAACGCAAGACGTAACTGTTTTTCGTTTCCATTCTGTATCGCTTCGCGATCCCTTATTTACTATACATTCAATTTTTAGATTCCACTTGGTAAAAACGCACTACTCCCCCCCCCCCCCCCCAATTTTTGGCAGGTCCTCATCTTTAAAATTTTTATTATGTGTTATAAACTATGTTTTTGATGATGGTAAGAAGGTCCTCCCTGAATTTGGAAAAAATCTGCCGCAAGGGAGAGCTGTAATAGCGATTTTTGTGACATTTTCAATATTGTGCCTTCGAAAAGTGTATGAAGTTATGCATAGAATTGAACCAAATATTTTGTGTACTTTTTAGGCCATGGCAAGATAGTCCTCCCTGAATGTGGAAAAATTCCACCGGATGGGGGCTGTGTATTAGCGATTTTTGTGTAATCCTCTTAATTTTTCGTAGTTCTATTGTTTAGCAGTGGCTCGTGAATCGACGGGATAAGCCGACAATTCGCGACTATTCGTGATTTTAATAAATATCATGATCGAGATTAAGTCGTTTTTACTCCGATTATTGACTTCGCGCCAGGAGAACAGCAGAAGAAATGGCCAAAGTTCACTATTTAAAATCAGCTTTTTTTTTTTTTTTTTTTTTTTTTTTTTTTTTTTTTTTTTTTAATTCTGATCACTTTAGTGTTTTAAAAGCATAGTTTGATCTCATGTGTTAAATTTGTATTTTATTGAATTATTTATTGAATGATGAATTTTTTTTAATTTTGTTACTATATTATAAGCTGGAAACATATGTTGAGTTATATTAATCTAAATACAAACGGATGCATCTTATGTAATCATCTGCACTCAAATTAGACTTAAAAAAAAAATGATACCTTAAAATTATTTTGAAAAAGATTAGCAAATAAGCGATATATTTTTTAAACAAATTGCGATACAGTTTTCAAATAAATTTCAGTTGAAAGTACATTTTCGATGGTGTAAAAATTTTTAATGTGCAATGTTTAGAACTAAATGAATACAAACAAGAAAGGAAAATCATGCGTCAAGCATAGATTATGAAACACTTCCCAACACATTCAGAATGATGTAACAAAACTGCATAGTTTAATAAGTTAAAATATTATGTCTAATTCAATCATATGGAAACTCATAACTCATTTGAAAACCTTATTTCAGCTGTTCCCATCTACAATCGGAAAATTATCCAAATACTTTGAGCAGCCCTGTATATGATTAAAACAGTTAAATTTAAAAGCGCAAGCCGCAATTGAAAACGCACTTCAACAATTATTACTTAAAGACAATATTGTAACCGACTTCTTTTGTGTAACACTGTAAATAAACGACAAATGCTATGAATACCCTATTTTATTGTAATCATCTTACATAAATACAGTGATTTATATCTGTTTAAATACATTTGATACAGCGTAATGTTATTAAAATACTCTGCAACCGATTTTTCCCCCTACACCATAATGTAATAGAATTCTTTTGGGTAGCCCTGTAAACCAAATATTAATCCCACATACTTCATATGTAATACCAAACATGGTTAGGTGACCCTAAATAAGAATTATCAATTGCATGAAAATCCGAGTATATTTACGACAGTTAGAGCATGGACAGACGGACAGACAACCCGAATGCATAAACATTTTTAAACTTTGTTGGAACGTGTTAAAAATGAATTTAATCCTTTGGTGTTGTCACCGATAAAATGTTGTCAAAGTTTAGCACGGACAGGTTTGTTCTTTATTAATACAAATATGTCCAAACTTTTTTTAATCATCCTGTGTTCGTTAAATTCAATTTAATCATCTTTAAATATGGATAAAAATAATTTCGTAGCTGACAACCTTCCGGGTTTTTTAAAGTCAAGTAATCATAATTTGAACTCGGAAAGTTATTTAATAAAATGTTTCTTGTCAATGTGTAGTCATCAAATAACTTTATTTTATTTTGTAAAATTTCTGCTTTTAATTGATTTGGAAAAAACGGAATGTTGTCAGCTATGCAGTTACTATTTTCTTAAATAATTTACAATTTAAGCATTTTCATTCAACTTTGAACATACGCATTTTGCTTTTATGTAACAAAATTTTTAAGACACATCCGTAAAAATGTTTATTTGGATTAAATGAAGATCTAAAATTGAATGAAGAAAAAAAAAGTATTCTTATGATAATTTTAGTATCAGAGCAAAATTAATATAAAGAAAGTTTTACAGGACCGAATTAGTGCGTTGATAATATAGAAAATCATAAAAAAGTAATTTCTATTCAATGTATTGCGACTTGTGTTTGGTCCTTGTGTTTAAGTTATATATATATATATATATGTATGTATATATATATATACTATCATACTATCCTAAATTGACTTAACTTGTTATAAAAACATACTATCCTAATCTAATTTTTAAATTTTTCAAAGATGGCAATGATATTTATAAGTATCACTCAGTTTTATATGTATCTACAATACATAGAATAAAACGTTTAATATTCCGTTGCAATAAAACAGATATAGCTAAGGCATTTATGTTTAATTTTTTTTTAAATTTATGTAATTGGTAACGCAGCTCAGTCTCGTATATAAAAAAAATAGTTATGTATAAAAAAAAATAATCCTACAACAAATAAAATTTCATATGAACGAAGGAAATTTTGGCTTCTTAAAATGCATTATTTTGTTCAAAGGCTGTTATAATACACCTGTGTTGAATTTCTCAGAAAAGGTTTGTTCCAGTTTAAAACTTTTGAAAAGGAAAATGATTTAAAACTGAATAATTTTTCTCTTGACTTGTGAATAGTTGCCTTTTGCATAGGTTTCTGGAGGAAATCTGAACATACGCTATATATAACATATTTAATTATCCTGCAAAATATTTAGCTTGTGGTTACAGTTAAAATATATTTCAAAATTTCTGTAATGGAAATACTGCAATGGAGTAAATCATCACATATTCTGTATGCAGTGTATAATTTATTATTTATTTAAAATTATTTCGATAAGGATACATGTAAATATGATTATTATGATCATATGATTATAACTCAGGCGTTTAAATGTTGTTTACGATTAAATGTTGTTTAAATGTTGTTATGTAAAACGTGTTTACGTTTAAATGTTTTTTTTTCCCTGAAATCCCATGTAATTCAAACACAGATCAGTCTTGTATATAATAGAATATTTATGAATAAAAAAATATCCCCCAAGTAAAAGAAAATTTCACATGAACAATCGACATTTTGGATTCTTAAAATGAATTATTCAATTTAAAGGCTTTTAATATTGTTAATTTTTCAGAAAAGTTTTGTTTCATTTTAAAACTTTTGCAAAGGAAAAGGATTTAAAACTGAATAATTTGTCTTTTGGCGTGTGAAAATTTGCCTTTTCCATATATTTCTGTAGGAAATTTGAACGGACGCTATGTATGACATATTGGTACTTGTTAGTTATCCCGTCGACCAAAAATCTATCGACAAACTATAAGATTAAATGACAATAATGGTTGATCGTAAATGTCGCATTCACTTGACTTTAAGTCTTTGAGTGACTTTTTTTGTAACTTGACGCAAGTTACACGTGTTTCGTTATAAAGTGATTTTTATTTCGACATTTTATTTGTATTTTTATTAATGTTATGCTAATTATTTTTTTCTTTCGTTATTTAAAATAAAAATTACACCAATTTGTATAATTTGGCTAGTGGTCTGACGATTTATATAATTTGACAAAATTGGTCGACGAGATAACTAACAAGTACCGACATATTTAATACACCCGTAATAGACTAAATTTGTGGTTACAGTTAAAATATATTTCAAATTTATGTAATGGAAATACTGTAATGGAGTAAGCGATCGCATATTCTATGTATAGTGGATAATTTATTATTTATTTAAAATGATTTCGATAAGAATATATATAAGTATGGTTATCATGATTACATGATTAAAACTCAGCCATATGTTTCAATTTGTTTTCTTCTATCATTTCAAACACATCTCAGTCTTATATATAATAGAAAATTTATGCATAAAAAATATCGCATCTAAAAAAAAATATTTCACATGAACAAAGGAAATGTTGATTTCTCAAAATACATTATTTTATTTATAGGCTTTTATATTACACCTTTGTTCAATTTCTCAGAAGCGATTTGCTCCAGTTTAAAACTTTTGCAAAGGAAAAGGATTTAAAGCTGAATAATTTGTCTCCTGACATGTGAAAAGTTGCCTTTTGCACAGATTTCTGGAGGAAATTAGAACAGACGCTGCATATGACATATTTAATTCTCCTGTAGAATATTTAGCTTGTGATTACAGGTAAAATATATTTGAAATTTCTGAAATGAAAATAATGTAATGGAGTAAACGATTGCACGTTATGTATTTAGTGGATAAGTTACTATTTATTTAAAAGGATTTCGATTGATAACGATACATGCAAATACGATTACCATGATTATATGATTATAATTCAGGCATTTATGTTTAGAATTTTTTTCTTCAAATTCATGTAATTGAAACACAGCTCAGTCTTGTATATAATAGAATATTTATACATGAAAAAATATCCCCACAAAAAACAAAGTTTCACATGAACAAAGGAAATTTTGAATTCTCAAAACACATTATTATGTTTAAAGGCTTTTAATGTGCAACTATGTTGAATTTCTCAGAAGCGATTTGTTCCAGTATAAAACTTTTGTAAAGAAAAGGGATTTAAAACAGAATAGTCTCTTGTCCTGCGAAGTGTTGCTTTTTGAATAGGTTCTGCATGAAATTTCTACAGACGCTATATGTGACATATTTTATTCACCTGCAAAAGATTTATTTTGTGGTTACAGTTAAAATACATTTCAAATTTCTGTAATATAAATACTGTAATAAAGTAAACGATCGCATATTCTGTAATCAGTAGATAATTTATTATTTATTTAAAAGGATTTCAATAAGGATACATGTTTACATGATTATCATGATACATTTATGTTTAAATTTTTGCGTTTGAAATTCATGTAATTCAAACACAGCTCAGTCTGGTATATAATAGAATATTTATGCATAAAAAATATCCACCACGAAAAAGAAAATTTCAGATGAACAAAGGGAACTTTGCGTTCTCAAAATGGATTATTCTGTTTTAAACAGAGTAAAAAAAAAAAAAAAAAAAAAAAAAAAAAGTATTATAAAACCTGCATTATTCCGTTTTAAATAGAACAATGCAGGCTTTTATAATACACTTTTCTTTTTTTCTTTTTTTTTTTTTTTTTTTTTTTTTTTTTTTCAGAAACGATTGGTTCCAGTATCGAACTTTTGCAAAGGAAATGGATTTAACACTGAATAATTTATCTCTTCACACGCTTAAAGTTGACTTTTGCTTAGATTTCTGGAGGAAATTTAAACAAACGACATGATAAGACTTGTTTAATTGACCTGTAAAATATTTAGCTTGTGGTTACAGACTAAATATATTTCGAAATTGTGCAATGGAATTACCGTAATGAAGTAAACAATAGCATATTCTGTATGTAGAAGATAATTTATTATATATTTAAAAGGATTTCGATAAGGACACATGTGAATATGATTGTCATGTTTGTATAATTATAATTCACGCATTTATGTTTAAATTTTTTTTTCTTAAAATTCATGTAATTTAAACACAGCTCAGTCTTGTATGTAACAGAATAGTTATGCATAAAAAATATCCCTCAAGAAAAAATAAATTTCACATTAACAAAGGAAATTTTGGGTTCTCAAAGTGCATTATTCTATTTAAAGGCTTTTTTAATACACCTTTGCTGAATTTCTCAGAAGACATTTACTCCTGTTTAAAACTTTTCGAAATGAAAAGTCTTTAAACTTGAATAATTTGTCTCTTGACACGTGAAAAGTTGAATTTTGCGTAGATTTCTGGAGGAAATTTGAACAGACGCTTTATATGTATTATTTGGAGATATGACATATTTAATTCACTTGTAAAAGATTTAGCTGGTGGTTAGGGTTAAAATATATTTCACATTTCTGTGATGGGTTGGGTTGGGTTGATTTTTGACGGCCAATTATCTACACGAGGGATATAGGCCCGGGGGGAGTGCCCTCCGTGGGGGTCTTTCTAAGGGAACCTAATCCGTATTAACGCATGGAAGATCCACGGCTCGAAGAAAACCACGAAAACTCCGAACGATTAAGCCGACGGGCGCGATTGGGATCAAACCCAGCACCTCCCGTCTACCAGCTTCGAGAGCAGACCCTCTCGGCCACTGGTGGGGCATTTCTGTGATGGAAATACTGTAATGGAGCAATGGATCACATAATATGAAAATAGTGGATAATTTACTATTTATTTAAAAGGATTTCGATAAAGACACACGTGAATATGATTATCATGATGACTTAAATTTTAGAAGTCTTTTATTGGAATTTTAAACCTATAATTTAGCGCTTCCATATTGTTTTTACAAAGCAATACTTTACAGCATTAACCTTTTCTATCAATTATATGGCCTTTTTTAGTCTAATTACAGAATATAAATATAGATTTTAAAACAAAAACATGAGTAAAGCTGATGTCTTATTAAAGGTAGCAACACATAAGCAATAAATTTTCCACTTACTGCAATATTTTTAACTTGCGAATATCACAAAATTTCGATTTTTACAGAGTCGAAAAGGAATAAAAATTTCTGTCAAATGCAATTTGTGCGATACCTATCAACTAAATCTGAAATACCTATCAACTTTTAATGATTTTTATTGTAATTTTAGGTAGCTTTCTTTACAAAAAAGCTACCTATTGCAGCCGTTCGGAGGAAAGCGATTTCAAAAAATTTTGGTATATTTTCATCGATCATGACCCCCAGACCCCGAAACCACCCTCCGTTCAAAATTGATATATATATATATATATATATATATATATATATATATCTATATATATATATCTGACCTATGTCACACTGTAACTACCGTAATTATGAACCGATTTCGATGTAATTCGGTGTGTACATAGTACATACCAATGTCTCGACCGAGTTCGTTGGCCAGCTTCATCCGCCGTTTTGTTTCAAAATGGCGGCCATTTAAAATTTTTAAAAAAATTTAAAACTTGAAATGTGGTACCAAAAAATTAAAAATGGAAAAATATTTTTTTCTTATGTATTTGACCTTTATACAAAGATTCCGGAGCAGTTTTTGTTTCGTCTATATCTTAAAAAATGGCTGAGTTATAGCATTTTGAATTTCTAGCGTGGCTGACATTTTGAAACGTCCTGAATTTTGTCACGCGATAAAAGGCGTATTTATGAACCGATTTGGATGTAATTCGGTGTGTACATAGTACATACCAATCTCTCGACCGAGTTCGTTGGCCAGTTTCATCCGCCATTTTGTTTCAAAATGGCGGCCATTTAAATTTTTTTTAAAAATTTAAAATTTGAAATGTGGTACCAAAAAATTGAAAATGGAAAAATATTTTTTTCTTATGTATTTGACCTTTATACAAAGATTTCGGAGCAGTTTTTGTTTCGTCTATATCTTAAAAAATGGCTGAGTTATAGCATTTTGAATTTCTAGCGTGGCTGACATTTTGAAACGTCCTGAATTTTGTCACGCAATAAAAGGCGTATTTATGAACCGATTTGGATGTAACTTCGTTTATACATAGTACATATCAATGTCTCGACCGGGTTCGTTGGCCAGCTTCACCCGCCATCTTGTTTAAAAATGGCGGCCATTTAAATTTTTAAGAAAAATTTAAATTTGAAATGTGGTACCAAAAATTGAAAATTGAAAAAATATTTTCTTCTTATGTGTTTGACCTTGATAAAAAGATTCGGGAGCAGTTTTTCTTTCGTCTATATCTTAAGAAATGGCTGAGTTATAGCATTTTGAATTTCTAGCGTGGCTGACATTTTGAAACGTCCTGATTTTTCTCACGTAATAACAGGCGTATTTATGAACCGACTTGGATGTACCTTGGTGTGTACATAGTGCATACAAATATCTCGACCGAGTTCGTTGCCCAGCTTCATCCGCCATCTTGTTTCAAAATGGCGGCCATTTAAAAAAATTAAAAAATAAAAAAATTTACATGAGATACCAAAAAATTGGAAAATGAAAAAGATTTTTTCTGTATGTGTTTGACCTTAATACAAAGATTCCGGAACAGTTTTTCTTTCGTCTATATCTAAAAAAAAATGGCTGAGTAATAGCATTTTGAATTTCTCTTGGGGCTGACATTTTAAAACGACCTGATTTTTGTCACGCGATAACAGGCGTATTTATGAACCTATTTGGATGTAACTTGGTCTGTACATAGTACATACCAATGTCTCGACCGATTTCGTTGGCCAGCTTCATTCGCCATCTTGTTTCAAAAGGGTTGCCATTTAAAAAAAATTAAATTTAAAATTCAAAATGAGGTATTAAAAAATTGGAAAATGAAAAAGATTTTTTTTATGTGTTTGGCCTTGATACAAAGATTCCGGAGCAGTTTTTGTTTCTGAAAATTTGTTCTTTTGTTGATATCTTAAAAAATGGTTGATTTATAGCACTTTGAATTTCTAGCATGGCTAACATTTTGAAACGATCTTGTATTTGTCGCGCGATAACACACGTATGCGCCTATTTCGATGTAAGAAGGCATGTGGATAGTATACATCAACACCTCGACCAAGTTCGCTGGCCAGATTCATCAGCCATCTTGTTTCAAAATGGCGGCCATTAAATTAAAAAATATATATATATTTAAAGTGAGGTGCAAAAAAATTAGAAATTGAAAAAGGTTTCTTTCTTAAGTATTTGATCTTGATATAAGGATTCAGGAGCATTTTTTGTTTGTCTTTACCTTAAAAAATGGCTCAGATATAGCAGTTTCAATTTCTATCGTGGGTGACATTTTGAAAAATTGATTTTTTGCATGCGACAGCACTCCTATATATTAACCGATTCCGATGTGAGTGAGCATGTGCACAGCAATTACTAAGGTCTCGACCAAGTTCACTGCTTATCCTCATCCACCATGTTGTCTTAAAATGACAGGCACTTTAAGAAATTGCCGAATTTGGCAGCCAAATATAAGTTACTTTAAAGAAAAGCAGCTTGGATAAAGCTGACTAATTTCGCGAAATTCTCAATCATTATATTGATAAAAATTAGTATTGAATCTCCTATATTCGGTTTCCACTAAATTGAGCTTCGTGTGTTTGCATGACATAAGTTGGCTTTTTTAAAATAAGGATTATGAAAGCTACCGCTTCCTCCCGGCACTGGCCGGAAGGACTTTTAGGTAGCTTTCTTTACAAAAAAGCTACCTATTGCAGCCGTTCGGAGGAAAGCGATTTCAAAAAATTTTGGTATATTTTCATCGATCATGACCCCCAGACCCCGAAACCACCCTCCGTTCAAAATTGATATATATATATATATATATATATATATATATATATCTATATATATATATATATATATATATATATCTGACCTATGTCACACTGTAACTACCGTAATTATGAACCGATTTCGATGTAATTCGGTGTGTACATAGTACATACCAATGTCTCGACCGAGTTCGTTGGCCAGCTTCATCCGCCGTTTTGTTTCAAAATGGCGGCCATTTAAAATTTTTAAAAAAAATTAAAACTTGAAATGTGGTACCAAAAAATTAAAAATGGAAAAATATTTTTTTCTTATGTATTTGACCTTTATACAAAGATTCCGGAGCAGTTTTTGTTTCGTCTATATCTTAAAAAATGGCTGAGTTATAGCATTTTGAATTTCTAGCGTGGCTGACATTTTGAAACGTCCTGAATTTTGTCACGCGATAAAAGGCGTATTTATGAACCGATTTGGATGTAATTCGGTGTGTACATAGTACATACCAATCTCTCGACCGAGTTCGTTGGCCAGTTTCATCCGCCATTTTGTTTCAAAATGGCGGTCATTTAAATTTTTTTTAAAAATTTAAAATTTGAAATGTGGTACCAAAAAATTGAAAATGGAAAAATATTTTTTTCTTATGTATTTGACCTTTATACAAAGATTTCGGAGCAGTTTTTGTTTCGTCTATATCTTAAAAAATGGCTGAGTTATAGCATTTTGAATTTCTAGCGTGGCTGACATTTTGAAACGTCCTGAATTTTGTCACGCAATAAAAGGCGTATTTATGAACCGATTTGGATGTAACTTCGTTTATACATAGTACATATCAATGTCTCGACCGGGTTCGTTGGCCAGCTTCACCCGCCATCTTGTTTAAAAATGGCGGCCATTTAAATTTTTAAGAAAAATTTAAATTTGAAATGTGGTACCAAAAATTGAAAATTGAAAAAATATTTTCTTCTTATGTGTTTGACCTTGATAAAAAGATTCGGGAGCAGTTTTTCTTTCGTCTATATCTTAAGAAATGGCTGAGTTATAGCATTTTGAATTTCTAGCGTGGCTGACATTTTGAAACGTCCTGATTTTTCTCACGTAATAACAGGCGTATTTATGAACCGACTTGGATGTACCTTGGTGTGTACATAGTGCATACAAATATCTCGACCGAGTTCGTTGCCCAGCTTCATCCGCCATCTTGTTTCAAAATGGCGGCCATTTAAAAAAATTAAAAAATAAAAAAATTTACATGAGATACCAAAAAATTGGAAAATGAAAAAGATTTTTTCTGTATGTGTTTGACCTTAATACAAAGATTCCGGAACAGTTTTTCTTTCGTCTATATCTAAAAAAAAATGGCTGAGTAATAGCATTTTGAATTTCTCTTGTGGCTGACATTTTAAAACGACCTGATTTTTGTCACGCGATAACAGGCGTATTTATGAACCTATTTGGATGTAACTTGGTCTGTACATAGTACATACCAATGTCTCGACCGATTTCGTTGGCCAGCTTCATTCGCCATCTTGTTTCAAAAGGGTTGCCATTTAAAAAAAATTAAATTTAAAATTCAAAATGAGGTATTAAAAAATTGGAAAATGAAAAAGATTTTTTTTATGTGTTTGGCCTTGATACAAAGATTCCGGAGCAGTTTTTGTTTCTGAAAATTTGTTCTTTTGTTGATATCTTAAAAAATGGTTGATTTATAGCACTTTGAATTTCTAGCATGGCTAACATTTTGAAACGATCTTGTATTTGTCGCGCGATAACACACGTATGCGCCTATTTCGATGTAAGAAGGCATGTGGATAGTATACATCAACACCTCGACCAAGTTCGCTGGCCAGATTCATCAGCCATCTTGTTTCAAAATGGCGGCCATTAAATTAAAAAATATATATATATTTAAAGTGAGGTGCAAAAAAATTAGAAATTGAAAAAGGTTTCTTTCTTAAGTATTTGATCTTGATATAAGGATTCAGGAGCATTTTTTGTTTGTCTTTACCTTAAAAAATGGCTCAGATATAGCAGTTTCAATTTCTATCGTGGGTGACATTTTGAAAAATTGATTTTTTGCATGCGACAGCACTCCTATATATTAACCGATTCCGATGTGAGTGAGCATGTGCACAGCAATTACTAAGGTCTCGACCAAGTTCACTGCTTATCCTCATCCACCATGTTGTCTTAAAATGACAGGCACTTTAAGAAATTGCCGAATTTGGCAGCCAAATATAAGTTACTTTAAAGAAAAGCAGCTTGGATAAAGCTGACTAATTTCGCGAAATTCTCAATCATTATATTGATAAAAATTAGTATTGAATCTCCTATATTCGGTTTCCACTAAATTGAGCTTCGTGTGTTTGCATGACATAAGTTGGCTTTTTTAAAATAAGGATTATGAAAGCTACCTCTTCCTCCCGGCACTGGCCGGAAGGACTTTTTTTAATTCTAAATAACGCACATTTTTAAATTTTACACTGTCGAATAAGGAAAAAAAAAAAAACATTCTTTCAAATGCAATTTGTTTGAAAACGATATTGCAATTTTTTTTTTAAATATCTGTATATATATTATGCTATCTGTATATATATTATGCTATCGTACGCGGCACAGAAATCGCGATTATTTGTGAATTGTTTAATGGCAACGCCCGAATGAAACGCATCTCATTGGTTATTGAACAACATTCAATGCATCTCCATATCTATAAGGGGTGGGTTACCATAGGGGTCCTGTTCCGTCGTCAAACAACGCGAAGTTTGTCGCCAACTTAACGATATATCGCCAAATTTGGCGACCAAATGTGACGCCAACTTGGCGATATCTCTAATATTTCTCCAAATTCTCATAGACTTCCATTGTAATCCAATAGGGTATATTTGCTTATGGAAAATCAACAAATTGAGATATTTTAATGCAACAAAAACTAATATTAGCTTAAGGGATTATATTAATTGTATTTAAGGGAGTCAAAGTAAATTAATTATGAATAAAATTAACATGATACAATGCTTAGGATGTTTTCACAAACATAAATTTTAAGGGAGACCAAACTGATCGTCAAGGGCGGCTAGTTAAATTAATTTTCATTATTTTTAAATTAATTTCCAAACATGAACTTTTTCAAATCTATCTATATCGCGTGCAAACGATTACGAAAGATAAATTCGTTTGCATTTAAATTATTATAAATAGCTCATGATTTGATTCCAGCTTATATTCCAGAAGTAAATTAAAATATTCATCAATCAGTAAATAAAATAATAAAACAGAAAAAACACAAATTTAAGACATGTAATTAAATTTCGCGCTTAATCCACTGAAACAAACAGAATGAAAGAGACTGGTTGTAAATACCGATCTTTGGAGATTTCTTCGGCTGTTTAAGCCTGAAGTGAGGCCAATATAAAAATATCGCTTTTAACACTAGAATTACCGAGGCGGGTCAACTGTGACCCAATACGTGATTTTTCGCTCGTATAACTGTTGTTCTTGAAAGTAAACATTTGAAACTTTTTGGCTTTTCCTAAATACTCGATGTAATACCTTAAAACGAATTTAGTTGAAATCGAACGAAATATTTTCTGTCTGCACGTCTGTATACCTAGAATTACCGTGCCGGGTCATTGCTGACCCGAACAAAATAATGGCCCTTGTCTTTTATTTCAACAGGGCTTTTAACTCTATATTTTACAATAACAAAAGAATGATATAAGGAGATGTATCGCTCTTGCTTTTCACAAAAATGGGGTGTCGGGTGCGGGCGTGATCACACGTCTGTCATGCACCTGCAAGGCAAATTTATAAATCTTATTTCATGCTATTGATAGAATATTTCAAAATGTTGTTATCTCTCTTCCGCCTTAGAAACTAAGTAAAAGGATTATTTCGCCTGTTATAAAACGCGCAAGGCAAAAAAAAAAAAAAAAAAAAAAAAAAAAACAATTTATTAAATTACAACGACCATTTGGAAAACGATTTTTTTTTTTAAGACTAAAATTTAAGACGTAAAAAATCGCACGGAGTTGATCATACATTACGTACGCCATGAATTAAACATTAATAGTGTTATTACACGTAAAAATTGCAAGCCAAAAATATCGCCTGCGACCCGTCAGATTTCATGAAACTTAAGTATTATCCACCTGAAACTTACGTAAATATCCAAGCATTTCATTGGCTGTTCTGGAAAAGGCTTTTCCATCGTCAGATTTCCATAAAAATCTGATGGCCAATTTTAAATGAAATTTCATTCTTAAACTTCTAAACATCCAACAATATTACTTTTTACACCGTCGGATAGAGAAAAAAACGTACTTTTAAATGCAATTTGTTTGAAAGCTGTATCCCAATTTCTTTCAGGGTTATTAATTTTTTTTGTAGTTTTTATTACTTTTTTGTCATAGTGGCAACAGAAAGTATCCATTGCTGTTGAAATTAAAGGGAAATACAGATTACTGTATAGACCAATCAGAAAACGAATAAATTGCGGATTAAACCAATCAAAACCTTCAGATATGCTTTTCATTTCCCATACTGACGAGAACAATAACTATTTTTCCAAATGGTTAAAAAAAAAGTTTGTTAGTCGTATTCCAGTTTCGTACATTTATAGTGATCTTTCGAATGAGGATATTTTAAATTGTGAACCGAGCTTCCAAAAAATAATTTTAGCGACGAAATTAAATCCGATGATGATTACAATTTTGACATAAATGTAGAAACAGATTTTGGTTAAAATGCATATAAAATCTTATATTCGGAATCCAGTTGAAGTGACAGTAAGCTGAATAAAAATAGCCAAGTAATAGCTGTGGAGGAAGTCATCAAACTCCAATGAATCGTAAGTGTTTTAAAGAAATTACAAAATAAAGAAAATGGTTAAAAAAAAGGCGAAAAAGATACAAAATAAATTACTCCTGCAAAGTGATTTTGAAGAATCGAAAATTGGAACTATATGTAAGATAGAGCCAATATATCAATTATTATATACAGTTCAATACATTCTGATCGATGACTTATGCAAAATCTAGCGGTCATAAATATTTAGGTAGTTTTTAAAGATCAAACAGGTTCTATTATAAGCAAAAAGTCTACATTCTAAAATTAGCAGAGAAGCACAAGGATAAATTCATTGCAAAAGAATCTCAAGTTATCCGTCCACACACTACCACACAAGTTTCAAACAGATGATAGCGTTGCCAGATAAAACAATACTAGGACAATAAAATTAATACTGTGTTTGGAAACGGTTCATAATTTGTGTGTGGATTATATACAGAAAAAAAAATAAAAAGACCATGTCATTTTCTATGAGTTGGTTGGATGGAAAATTGTATAACGCAAGTTTAAAAAAAATCACGGAGCTATATATTTAAATTTATTATGTTTTAATATGTTATTAATCTTTATTAACATTATTACAGAATTTAAATGAATAAATCTTATGCATATATATTATTTAAAAGAGCCGTTAAAATATCAAACTATCTATTCTGAACTAGATATAAAAATTTTCTTTCATGGTATCTATTCACCAAATTTCATAGTATGTAATTGTCTAGAAGCTAAATTTATTAATCCCTAATTAAAAATCATTGTATTAATCATCAACCCTTATTGAGTGTCTGTATCTCCGGTACAAAACAAGAATAACATCCCTGAAGGTCATGGGTCAGATATGACCCACCCTGGTATTTCTAGGTATACAGGAAACGCGATAATTCTAGTGTTAATACCTTTTTAAATTTTATTTGAACGCATTATTGTTATTTTTCATATAAATATGATTTTCAGTATAGTTAGAGGCATTCTAAAAAATATATTAAATGCAAAACGTCTGTTAGAGTTATTAAAAAAAAAAAAAAAGAGTAGCTTTTTTGAAGTTTTTTCAAAGGAAACTTTGAGATTATTTGCTGATAGGGTTTTTTTAGTAATTTTTGGTTAACTGCAATTTTTTTATCGAAAACCATGTTTTGTCGATATATAAGTACATACTGTGACAAAAGTCGCTTGCGTAACCTTTCGAAAAATACATCATTCATCACATTTCCTTTAGTATGCAAAGAAAAAAACAACAACAACAAAAAAATGTTAACACCAGAAATAATATACATGATAGTTTTCAACTATATCCAGTAACCCGGGTTCAATCCCTTGTTTATATAATATAAAATAAAAAATCCTTTTTCGTAACAATATGTTGTTTTCCTACATAATTACCAAAGTTACATTTTTAATAAAGTAATATGCAGTGTGATATTAAATTCATGGTACAAACTTAAGGGTTGGTACAGGACATTGCAACAATCATTTATGTATGAGCGCAAGTGAGGTGTTGAGGTACAAACACCAGCGGGCCAATTTGGCCATTTTTTATTTCAAAATTTCTCATTCATACCAGAAAATTTCTATGCTATTATTTTCTTTATCCGGACCAATGGGCCAATTAGTCCAAGAGCTGTTAAACATTTTAGGGAAGGTATTTGAGGCACCCTGAAAATTTGTGCAACACTTCTTTTGTAATGGCTGAATACAAAATCGAATGTCTGGATGAAGGATCATGGCCCAAAAACTGTGCCAGACACGTGTCAAGTGCCATTTTTTGACTACCCCAAAAAAAGGTATTTGAGGCACGCTGAGATTGAGACAGAATAATATTTATACTTAGAAAAAAATATTTTTAAAACGACAAACACTTTAGTCGGCCCCAAAACTGTGCCAGACACGTGTCAAGTGCCATTTTTTGACTACCCAAAAAAGGTATTTGAGGGACGCTGAGATTGAGGCAGAATAATATTTATGCTTAGAAAAAAATATTTTGAAAATGACAGACACTTTAGTCGGCACAAAAACTGTGCCAGACACGTGTCTGGCACAGTTTTTGGGCCACGATCCTTCAGCCAGACATTCGATTTTGTATTCAGGCATTACAAAAGAAGTGTTGCACAAATTTTCAGGGTGCTTCAAATACCTACTTAAAAATGTTCAACAGCTCTCCTACTAAATGCAGTATTGTTTAAGTGACTAGTAGAGTCGTGATGCTCTAGTTTATCTTCCATAGACAGAGATCAATCGGATGGTTATTATGCATAGACGTTAAGCACTATGTGGAATTTCTTACAAATTTCTGAGTATTGGGATCGTCGAAAACAAGCCAGGGTAAGAGGGGAAAGAGAAAAAGGCCCAGAACCATACATTTCTTATATATATATACAAATTAAGTACATCAATAATAAAATATGATAAGATTAAGAAAAATAACAAAAAATAGAAATTTACTGTTAAAATAACAAATTTTGAGTTTTTATTTATTTAAGACAGACATTTCATGATTACATAAAGAAAAAATTTCTTTTTTGAAAAATTCCGGTATGAAATAGAAATTTTTTTGTTAAAACAAACACAAATCGGCCAATTTCTATTACTTTTCATGTATTTCCTGTGTTTGAAGAATTTACCAGATTTGCGTTTTTATATATATATATATATATATATATATATATATATATATATATATATATATATATATATATATATTCAAAAATTACGATTTCATACCGGAAATTTTAAAAGATGAATTTTTTCTTTATGTAATCATGAAATGTCGGTCTTAAATAAAGAAAAGAATAGTACAGGAATTTTCTGGTATGAATCAGAAATTTTGAAAATAAAAAAAAGTGTCAAATTAGTCCCCTGGTGTTTGTACCTCAATGTGTCACTTGCGCCCATATATTCATATACAATAAATGATTGTTACAGTGTCCTGTACCAATCCTTAATGTTTGTGCCATGAATTTAGAATCACCCTGTATATATATATATATGTATCTTATAGGAAAATATCAGTAAGTTTATTTTACTTTTACAAAAACGAGCTTCTCTTTTGATTGATGAGGATCATTACAATGGTAGTAGACTGTAAAATTCTAAGAAACATTTTTTACTTAAGTGAAATTCTCAGCTCTCTTAAAAGATCATTAAGGTAGGTTTTTTAAAATATATATATGAAAAAAGGATTACCCGAAGAAAATTAATCTAAAAGTTAAAATCGATGAATTGAAGAAAAGAATCTTTCAAAAAAAAAGTAGTTAACTTCCATTAGTTAATGCTAGAAAACTGCAAATGAATGTTCCTTTTAAATTTTCCGATGATTTAAGACATGTTTTACAGAGCGCTTTTAAATAACGTATTGCAACAGCAGTAGCCATTCGTTCGTTCATGGATTTAATTCGTTTTTACTTTCTTCTATATCTATAATAGAAGTATTGTAATGAAAATTGTTTTCGACTTCCGGTTTTAGACGAATTTACACATTTTAGGGGTAAGAGACGCCGAAAAACATAATTTTAAAAAATGCCTGTCTAGCTGTGTATTTGTGTGTCGCCATTGCACCATTGAAAAGCGTATGAAATTATGCATAGAGTTTAACCAAATTTCACATATATGTTTTTGATTATGGAAAGTTGAACTAAAAGAAAATTGAACTAATAATATTGAAGTATTAACAATTTTAACTATATTTTCAAATATTAAGATTATGAGATAGAAGAAAGTTTTGGGATTGGCACATCCAATTAGTTCATTTAGTTCAATGTCTTTTTAACATGCTCACATTCCAACATAAACCGTATTTACTGATATCTTACACATTTTTCTTATATAACGTTAATATTATTGAAATATTTTGCTTTTTGGAACTTATATTGAAATTTTAGAATTTTGTAATACCTGAGGAAAGACGAGACTTAAAGGAACATTTTAAAAGTAAAGTCAATTTTTATTGAAACAAGAAAGAAGTGTTATGCATTAGGCATAGGTTGTGAAACGCTTTTCTACAGTAACAGAATATTATTTAGAAATTTCTTTGTTTTATTCGATGAAATGTGATATCTAAATACGCAATTTAAAAACCGTATAACTCACTAAAAATCTATTTTAAGCAATTGCTTTTCATATTTGCTTTTCATATTCACTATTGTGTGTGGTAATGTCGCGTAGCCCTGTATAGGATTAACAAGCTGAAGTACCAGGCGTTTCCCGGAATTATAAGAATGTTTGTTTTGAAAAATCAACGTTTGCATGTCAATTTACGTAATTTTCACAATTTTTTCTCATTTAATCCTGTAGACAGATTACCTCAATAGCTCCTCATCAATAGTTAAAAAGATCATCTTGAAATATGAAATAAATCTCTCATGTACGTGTAAATGTTTTTTTTTTTTCAATTTAGACTCTTTGGTAATGTTATCATTTGGCCATTTGAAATAAGACGTATTAACATATATTAAATAATTCATTATTTTATAGTTATCTTTCTTTTTTTAATATTCACATGTAAAAACAATTTCTATGACGTAATTTTTAACATTTTCGTGTTTTTAACACGTAATCATTTAATTCTAATTTGAATGGAGGTTTTTTCTGTCTATAATTGTCACGTGTAAATAAATTGTAATTTAAATTACACATTGTCCTTTCACTGTTTTTATAATTGGCAACAATTTAAAATAATTACCTTTTCTAAAATATGAAAAAAATATCTATGGAAATGCTGATAATTTGAATTTAAAATTGAAATAAACCCTCTAAAAATGAGTCAAATTAATAAAATAAATGCAGCCTGTACACCGCGAGTTTTTCATGTATATCCTTAGAAAAATATAGTAATATATTCCTGTAGTTAGTTTTCGCTTCTGTAAAACATTTTTATTGGAACGATTTTAATGAACTTTAACATTAAATATGTCTTTAAAATTTATTCGATTTAAAAACTATCTGCTTCAGTGTGTTTATCAAATATTTCTTTATAATAGTATAAATTTTCATATTTTTGTATACAGTAGTTTTCTTAATATTAGCGAAGAAACAGCTTTCGCCACAAAAAATTCATTTACTGCGGCGGTGACAGCGTAAGTTACTTTTTTTTTTTTAAATAGAGTGATACTATATCGCATTGAAATTTTGCTATTGAATTCAGTGGCCACTCGTGGGTTGTTTAACCCTTAAATGTCTGGTGTTGCTTTTCGCCAACATACCCAATTTAGGCTCTTGTGCTGTTTAAGAATAAAGATAAATTTATTTTTTCAAATGTTGCTACTTGTTCTTTTTGTTTTGTTTGAAAGCTTGCGAAATACCCTATTTTGACCTGCAGTGAGCAAGTAAAATTTATTTCTTATTATAGTTCCTAAAATTCTTGTGTGTTTAATATTATAGAATTTTATCAAGGAAAATTATTTTTTCAATTAAACACCAGTATTGCCGATTAGTAATAAGCTGTTTTTTAGCCGTAAACTATACTTAAAACAAAATATGATTTTTAAAGTATTTTTCCCATGATTTATTTAAAAAATGAAAGCCGAAAAACATTATTACAATGATTTTTGAAAAATCAGGCATTTAAGGGTTAAATGGGGTTTCATCATAAACAAATTGCGAAAATAAAATTGCGGAGTGCGACTTAATGTACATATTAAAGTACTCTTGAGTTTTCAAAAATCAAATCAAAACAATGCAACTAAACAAAATTACAAGCATTTAGAAAAACTATAAAATTTTGCTTTATATGAAGAAAGATCACATAACCAAGCGAATAAATAAACAAAAGTTAACTAACTGAATAGAGGAGACAGAAAAAGATTGACGATAAATAACAATCAAGAAAAAGACAGTGAAATATTCGAGCTTTCACACATTGAAGATTGTGCTGAAGGGAAAAGTACGTTCTTCTCTCGCTTTCAAAGTCATAAGCTGTTTTCTATTAGAATTTCTCCAACGCATGAGCAATCCTAGGAAACGGGAAGCTCGCAATTGATCATTTTCAAAATTTACATGACTACAGTAACGTTTTGCCATGAACATATTTAAAAGAGATTGTGGGAAGTGGGGATATTTAAACGTATCCTAGAATTTGACAAAAAATCAGAAAATGAGATTAATAATATTTTATTTATTTTGATAATGCTTTTCTATTTTTTTCTTTAGCTGACCTCGTGTTCTTGTTCTCAGCCGTCACTGATTTAACTCCAAGTTTATAGTCTATTTTCAGTTTGTAATATAATTAAAATTTTTTAAAAAGTAAAAGAAACTTTTAAAAGATGGCATACGGTGAAGCAACAGAAAGTGTGTGCTTTCTTTGTTTTTCTTAATATTTTCAAAATGTATCCAGAAAAGTGTGCAGTGATATTAAATGTAGTATCAAATGATAGTGAGCTGCCATTTTTTTTTTTCGTGCTTCTTTTGCACCACGTAAGGCTATTTTTTGTTCAGATTTTAATTCGCAGACCTTATAGCAAAAGTTTTTTTAACGATGTAAAAACTTAATCAATAGTAAGAATAATCTTTATTAATAAATAGCATATATATTATATATCAGAATCTACAATAAAATTTACTTATCAAACGAAATGTTTTATTCCCAGAGGAATGACAAAACCTTTTTATTATAATTTTTGCTGTTTGTCTAAAGACGTGTTCTCAAAGATAAATCCATTAACAAAAGTAAAAGCAAAATTGATTGCATTACATCAGTAAAAGACTTTATTCGGGATATTTTTCAATAATCTAACAGCAGCTAATGGACAGAGAGTGCAGCCATGGAGATCAACATCTGGTTTCTTATAGGTATCGCATCTTTCAATATTGACAGAAAAGATCATATGGAATCTAGCATGATTCAAGAGTTAAGTGCAGCACTAATACCCTGTTAAACATGACCTTTGATATACAGAAGGAATAAACATTTCTTTGGATATGATATTATTATCTTTTATATATATTTTTGTTAGTTCTTCTTCGTTTAATTATATGTGAGTGATGACATTTTTGTAAATCAGTAAAAAAGTTTATATTTCAAAACGCGTTGTGAAATTGAGATACTGTAACGGGTGAAAAAAATGCGTTTTTCAGGGAAAAATGAAATTGAATATAAACTTGAATAAAACGCTAAACTACATAATATGAGCATTAACAAGTTCACTGTTTTTTAAAATTGACAAATAATAATAATAATACAGATGCTAGAAGTTTAAAATGTACATTTTATTTAAATTTCCAATTACTTTTGGCTTACAATCCAGCAACCATCGTTAGGGAACATTTTCATTAATTGCCGTTCCATACAGTCAAATACGTCACTTCGGTTGAAATGGAAGATTCTATAGTTCTTGTAGTAGTTAGAAGTAGAAATACTAGTCCTTCTGATTAAACTTCTGTAGAAGAAAATATTTAACTGCCGTTCAATTCATTTTTGTTACATCACTTTTTTCATATACGCCACTTTGTTTTAAATGCATAGCTGGATAATGGGAGAAGTAGAAGTCCTTCGGATTAAACTTGTGTAGAGGAAAATATTTAATTGTCATTCCATTCATTGTGTAAATCATTGAAAATATTCCCTGACGATGGCTGGGGTTGCAGACCTAAAGTACTTGAAAATTTAATTTCAACTTGCAACATCTGTAGTATTATGATTTGTCACCATTTAAGTAAATGGTGAACTTTGAAAGTTTATATTATGTAGCTTGTGATTGGATCGAGCTGGAATATTGCATTGCATATTATGATTTTATTTCAATAAAAGTTTCAGCTGAAATACAATTAATTTAGCATTTTTATCGCAATTCTTATTGTAAGTATTATAAAGGCGTTAAAGAGATAGGCAAATATAAGTAAATAAATACGTAAGGGTAAAGATCTCTAAAATGGATTTATTTGAAACATGAAAGCAATAGTTACTCCTGAAACATTAAAGTAAGGACTAAATGATACATTTTTAAAAAAAATTGGAGTTTAGTATTCAAATGTATGGTAGAGGATGCACAAATATAACGATATCACTTTAAAGAGAAGCGGGTCTGGCAATCTGGAACTTGATATCGTAATATATCTCTAGGGTTAAGGGGGTTTGACTTTGATATTATTATCATTTTTATTCTACCCAAATGTTCATTTTTTTTTTTTGTAACATTTTCTTTGCATACAAATCTGTTAACTTTTTTCTTTGTTATCTATTTTTATGAAAATACAAAGTTATTATAAAACCATTAAATAGTTATGAAATCATTATGCGCAATTAGAAAAATACGTTCGAAATTATACTTTTTATTTGAAGAAGAACTAATACTTTGAGAGATACTTCGAGAATAACTAAGTGTTGAAAACTGTGTGTTAATCAATATTAGGCTATATTAATATATTTGAAATATCCATTTGCCAAAAAAAAAAAGAAAAAAAAAAAACAAGAAAGCAAAATCATGCATCACGCATATATTATGAAACACTTTCCAACACATTCAGAATATTGTAACACAAGTTATCCGCTTAATAAAGTAAAAGAATATATCTAAGTAAATTTAAAAAATCACAAGAAATAAAAAATCCCAATATCAGAAATTACTATGTATAGTCTGATTAGTATTCCAAATAATTTTTGAGGCCCTGTATGCTTTGCATTATCTACTACATCATATTCTAAAATTTCGTTCGATTTAGGTAACATCATAACGCATTTGAAAATCATTTGATAGCAATTTCCTGCACTAAACCGAAATGTACTCAAATAATATTGTGCCGCCCGATGTATGATCTGCAAAATTTATACGCACCAAGTAATGAGGAAAAAATAAGTTAAATTTAACAACGCATACGGCAACTGAAAACGCACAACCATTAATTACCGCTCATGAACAATAATGAAATCGAGTTATTTTGTGTGTCCCTGTAAATAAACGATAAATGCTATGCACGCCAAGACTAAACATGTTGCGGTCAATCTCAGTGGTGTATATCAGTTTTAATATGGAGTGCAACACCATTAAATTTCATTGCAAACAAATTTTTAACATGCACCTTAATTAATCACATTTACTTTTAGTATTTATTTATAGTGTCACTGTAAACGAAAGCCCCACCTGTGGCCGAGAGGTTCTGCTATCGAAGCTGGTAGACGGGAGGTGTTGGATTCGATCCCAATCGCGTCCGTCGGCCTAATCGTTCGGAGTTTTCATGGTTTTCTTCGAAACTTGGATTTCCAAGCTTAAATACGTGTTAAGTTCCCTTAGAAAGATTCCCACGGAAGGCACCCCTCCCCCATTCGGGCCCACATAACTCGTGCTGATAATTGGCCGTCAAAAACACAACCAATCCCGAAAAGGCCGTAGAAACCGTATTTTACTATACCGAAATTTAATAAAATATATAAGTTACATGGCTATCCAAGTATAGTATTTACCCGACATAGGGAGTGATAGAAAGATGGCCATGCAAATTGAATATAAACACATGTTAACTAAGTTGGAAAGTGTTAAAAATATTCTTATTTTGCTGCTAAGCAGTTCTAGCTACAAGCTTTTGTTTATAAATGCAGTAATTTTTCATGTGAAACGGGTACATCATTATTGTAATTCTCACATTTTTTAACCATTTTATTTTATTTTTCAATTGAAACACACAAACAAACAAACAAAAAAGTATGAAATGAATATATATATATATATATATATATATATATATATATATATATGTATATAATGGAGAATGATAGAGAGAATGTTTTATATAGTTCAACAATACAATATTTAAATGCATTAAATATATTAAAGTAAGCATCAAATATATATTTAAATAATTTTTTTATACATAAAAGAAATTTAAATAAAATGTAATTATTTTTTAAAGATAAATTATATTTATAACTTTTAAGAATTTTTTATGATTGGATATAAAAGTATTTTATATCTTAATTTGACAAAGTACCAAAAACTTTTTCTGTAAATAAATTTTTGGATCATGTTTTAATAATGCAACATCATTATAGTTAATAAAAAGCTTTGAAATGTAAATAAAATAATAATTAAAAAGAAAAACTCATAAAAAAATGTAACAATTTTAAAATCTTTTTCTTTTCTAATTTGGCAATTCAAATTTGATTTTTATATCTCATACCCAGGGTACATTTTTTACTAATCAAGGTATCAGATTTTGGTTACAAAGGTTAGATTACAAATTTTAAAAAAATAGTAATTGGATGTATATGGAACAAACTTATAAAAATCACTGATTGTTTTTAAAACAAAAAGTTTCAAAGGTATATAAAAAAAGATACTTAGTTATATCTCTCATAGAATCTAAAGACACATTTAAAAGATACCAGATGTAAATTTCCAATTAGGCGATAAAAGTTCGGACCAGGATTCGAACCAGGGGTCTCTTGGCTGAAGCCGCCAATGCTCTACCATTTGAGCTATCCAGGACGAATCTGGTGGAACTTTTTCACGCAGCTAACCTTATTGATTATAGCATCTGTTCTGAAATCTGGTCCAGCTCAATAGAACAAATCGCAGGTAATGGAACTCCAGAAAACGCTGGATACGTAATTACACTAGATTAATTTTAACACAATTATTCTAATTGGTAAAATTTTTTTATCATATGTAAATTTCCAACTGGGAGAAAAATGTTCAGACCAGGATTCGAACCAGGGATCTCTTAGCTGAAGACGCCAATTCTCTACCACCTGAGCTATCCCGGAGGAATCTGGTGGGACTTTATCACCCGGCTAACCTTATTGATTATAGCATATCTGGTCTGAAATCTGGTTGAGCTCAACAGAATAAGTTGCAAGTAATTTAACTTCAGAAATCACTAGATACGTAATTACACTAGATTAATCTTAACACAATTATAATTAATCTAGTGTATTTAAAAGATGTCAGACAATTTGCTCACTTATTGTGGAAGCCTTGACATTTTGATCACAGAAAGTATATAAAAAATGCGAACTGAGAAAAATTAGTTTAAGCATAACATTCACAAACAAGATATATTAAATTTCTTCTAAATGTACTAACCATATCTCCTTTGGTTTTCATGTCATTTAAAGAATTGTTGAAAGTTTGGCATTTAAAGAATTGTACATTTAAAGACTGTAAATTATAGAGATCCTAATTAATGGAATTCTGGTTATTTTTTCAAACAATCAAGATAGACAAAAATTTTTTTAAACAACCAGAAACTCGATCAAGTTGTAAAAAAATTACCCTCACACAATGTTTGAAATATTCTACTTTTTTTGTTTTATAGATGTGGAAAAATATCAGCCAAAATTTTATAGACAAAGTTAACTCATATTAGCGACAACAAAATTTTATTGTCTAAAGCTATTGTTTCCAATTATTATTGCTTTTGCACCACTTCCCCGATAATGAGTTCTTGCATTATTTAATTGCTGAAATTTTAAGATCAGATAAAGATACGTTTTCTGTGCAAAAATACTGATAACCAAATTAAAAGATTTTGCATACTGATACGCGCATAATATTTAATTCGAGATCAATATTTTTTCACAGAAAGTTTCACCTTATCTAATCTCTAAATTTCAGCAATTATGCTATCCAAAAAATGTTTGTCAGAAAAAGTGGTGCCAAAACAATACAAGAAGTGTAATGAACGCTCGCCGTGAAAGCGTGTTCCTCCCGTAACTGGTTGAGTCTTTTGTTTTTTAACCCTCTCGCTGCGTAATTGTTTTATCACAATAGCTTCAAAAATTGTGTATTTAACTCCTTCGCGAAGAGCGTCCTTAAAGAATTTTTATTCTTTTGTCACCGGTTTTTCAAAACAAAACTAATTTAGTGTCTAATTTAGTCGGAAAAATGCTCGATTAAATAAGATAAAACTTACAATGAAGAAATAACTGGTGGGAATAATCAAGGAGGTTTAATTAGACGGAAAAATGCATCCCCGAAGAAATCTCCGGTTGCGCAAATTTTACTATTTTTACGTTGGCCGAGACATCCCGTGTTGGGCAACGAGAGGGTTAAGTGTTAAAAACCAGATATCGAAATATATAACCCTTCAGGTTTTTCTACATGGAAATTTCTTTAATTATTTAAATAAAATACTTAAGAGTTTCTCTAAATAAGCAAAACATATATTATATAATAAAATCTAAACAAAGTGACATAGCCATTTATAGTTCTTATATGAGTTTATTTTCAACATGTGCTTGATACACATACATGATGATGTTTATGACATTGGTATTATTCTTGATAAAAATAGGAGTGCACAACTAATAACAGCATAAGAACAGGTGAAATGTATTACCATTTTCACTTAAAACATATAACAAAGAAACACATATGCAATCACAGATAAATTATCAAATGGAAATTTTGGGCTCCCTGAACCCAAAGATGATCATGATTCTAACATTTTAATAACCACGCCTGCTGTAAGTAGAGGTAAAATATTACTATCACCATGATTGCCAGGAGCTGGTGCACTGCTTGCAAAATTAACATTGATCATCATCATGATGAAGATGATACAGAAGAACGAAAGGATCATCTGAAAAGTATTCATTCTGTGGAGAGATTTCAGCTGCAGAAGTGCTACGAGAAATAAGAGAGTCAAACTTAAGATGTATATTTTAAGTGAACGAGTATATATGAGTCTCTTGCGTCTAAAATTTGCACTTTTATCCGTTATTTTTTATTATTATTACATTTATTATTATTAGCGTTACAACGGAAGTTATAATTAACTGGAATGTAATAAATAGTTAAGAAATCACTTTCGGAAGGAAGACATTTTTACTTCCCTTTTTTCTGTTAATAAACCGGATATATTAATAAAATCTTATAGATGAATATCTAAATTTCTAAACGAAATTTCTTTGTATTCGTAAGCGAACAAGCAAAAATGTGTATATTTCGTTTGAAAATTACAACCATTATATGTCCAAATTTTACTTTATGATATTATGGGGCAATGGAAGTTATAGAAGACAAGAATTTAACAGGTAGTTAAAGAATGATTGTCGGAAGAAAGGAATATTTACTTCCTTTTTTAATGCAATAATCCGGATATAACAAAATAACCTTAACTATTAATATCTAAATTTCTAACTTAATGTATTTTGTAATTTAAATCATACGAATTAAATCAAAAAGACTTCAGCTTTTTTGTCTAAAAACTGATACATTTAATTATTCATATTTTTTCGTAATTGCATCACAATGCAAGTCAAAATTGTCAAGATTGCAATGTAGTTAAGTAATCGTTGTCGGAAGGAAGATATTTTCACTTCCCATTTTTTTTTTCGTTAATATTCCGGATATAACAATAAAAATCTTAGCCGTGAATATCTAACCTTAATCTGAAAAGTGAACTTACTCCAGTGCATAACAACGGAGGAAACAACTGAGGAAAACGACAATTTTCTTTTCTGTAACATCATTAGAAGGTTAATGTTAAAAAGCGTATTTCCTTTTCAAAATCATGCATTTTGTTTTTGTTTTTTATCGGCATAATCCTTTTGCCCATCTCATCTTTTTATCAACAATATGGCACAGCAACCCAATGAAGGAAATGCAATTATCTCTTAAAGATAAATTGTAGGAAAGAAAATTATGTATTTAGTACGTATTCATCGTTTTTAGTAATATAAATAACTAAAAATTAAAAAATCTTATAAAACAAAGTTAAAAATTTGCATACTTTAAGATACATAAACACACCAGTATGTATAATAGATGAATCTTTAACTAGATTAATTAGGAATTTATAATTAAGGTGATTAATAATTGTCTTTTAGTTTCATTTTGGAAAATTCTAAGTTAAAGTTACTGGTGAAAATAAAGCAATTTAAGATTTTCACTAATTTTTACCCTACTACCAAGAAGGGTTATGTGTTTCACGCGTATCTGGGAATGTGGATTTCTTTATAACCTCGAAACATCACAACGGCTGGATGGATTTTTATGAATGAGGTCTCTATCAATTCATCTTAACCGTCCGATGGTTATAGGTTAGGTTTTCTTTTTATAAATTCAAAATGGCAGCCGTAAAATACAAAATGGCGGTAGAGGCAAAAAAAGTTTTTTACGCACCATATTGAGTGGCATATCATTGGATAAGTCTTTCAAAATAAAGACGATGTTTCATTGACTATTTTACAGTCAGAAGCTCAGTTTAAATATTACACAACCTGGAACTTGTGTAGGTTGAATCTCTAGCTTTACTGCAACTCTAACCATCATAGTCATCTATTGTCCTCATCAAAACAGTGTTTATAGATAGGAACTAACAATTAAACACAACTTAAAAGTCATCAATACAAGTAAATAAAAAAAATAGGTAAGTAAAATAAAAAATAGTTTCGCATTGATCAGATATAATTAATTAGTTCGCTTTTTACGCAGTCGGGTTATTATTTTTTTTTAATTTAATTTTTACTTGTTCATTAGTGTCTTTGGTAAATTTTTAAAGTTCGATTTGTTCAAGTGGGTGTGATTAAAAAGTATCTTGTACTCTTATAGATTTTATGAAGTGAAATCCTATTTAGTTATGAATTTTACTTACATTTTGGGAAATTATTAATTAAGATCACTGGTGAAATAAAGGAATTTAAGATTTTCACTAATTTTTCATTGGTGTCTTTGATAAATTTTTAAAAGATCGAATTCCTCAAGTGAGTGTGGTTAAAAAGTATCTTGCACTCTTATATATTTTGTGAGGTGATTTCATATTTAATTAAGAATTTTTCTTTCATTTTAGAAAATTATTAAGTAAGATCACAGGTAAAAATATAGGGATTTAAGATTTTCAATAATTTTTCATGGGTGTCTTTGACAAATTTTTAAAAGATCGATTTGCTCAAGAGTGTGTGTGTGTGTGGGGGGGGGGGGGGGTGTAAAAATTATCTGGTACTCTTAAATATATTTTTTGCCATGGTTTCATATTTACTTAAAAATAAAATACACCAATTTATGTTTAAACAAATGCAATAGCCATTTAATACAGATATATTTTATATTTAAAAAATATAAATTTTGGAATAATGCTTTCAATATATTTTTCTGTGAATGCGAAAAACAAATGTACCAGAATTAGTAAGCTAATGATAAAAAGCACATTTCCCTTCAAAAATTAGACTATATATTCTTTTGATTGGCATAATACTTTTGCCGATATTAAGGTAAAGCTTTCTCGTCAGTATAAAAAATTACCGCAATCAAGGACAATCAATTATCTCTAAAAGATAAATTGGAGTAAAGCACATTATGTATTACAGCGTGTAATCGGTCATTTTCAACAGTATAAGTATTTAAAATTACGAAAATCTTTTAAAATTGAATCAAAAATTTGCAAAGATGATTATACAAATGCATACGAACGAGTAAAAATCGATAAATCATTAACTAGCTCACTTAGGCATTTATAATTAGGGTTTCTATAATGACTGTGATCATTTTTAATAATTATCTTTCAGTTTTATTTTGGAAAGTTCTGTCTTTGAGTATTACTCTGAAACTTTAAATAAGGAACCTGGTGAATATGAAGATGTGTCTTTGATAAGTTAATTGTCTTTAATAGTTTCATTTGCTCAAGTGGGTATGGATAAGAAAAATAAAAAATGCATGTATTTATATTTTGATACTTCTTTGCGACGATTTCATTTTTAATTACGACTTAAAAATAACACACCTCGATTTATTTTTAGACAAACTAGGTTATGCAACCTGTGTTTTCGGGTTACAGAACAAAAGTAAAGAACATATATTTATTTATTTATTTATTAATAAAAACCTCAATATATTTTTTACCATCAATATGTATACGGGGTGATTCAAAAAATGTTTACAAAATGACATGGCAAATGAGGCATACAACCAGGATGAAAAATCTTTAGGAACATAGGGCCGCAAACCATTTATTTCGTCACGAATACCGTGTGTTTCATTGACTCAGTTTCGGTTTACGGTAATAATTTTCAGAATACTGAAGTATATTATAATGAAACATTTAACAGGCATTCTCACCTTTGTTGTAAATGTGATAACACCAAACAAAAGTGGTAGAAATTTGCATCATACGCGCCATCAGACGCCACTTGACGCCCCACATTTTGGACTTTGATTATCAATCCACACGTTATCATCGATTGCTTGAGCAACATGTTTTTCCTGATATTTTCGTGTTGTTATCATATTTAACACAAAACAATGTACATATTGTTGCATTTTCATTACAATGTTTTTATTTTTCTCGAAATTATTACCGTCAACCCGGGTTCAGTTAGGATAAAATATCCTGTATTTGCGACTAAATAAGTGGTTTGCGACCGTATGTTCTTATATGATTTTTTATCTCGTATACGTGATTTGTCATGTAATTTTGTAAAAGTTTTTTTAATCACCCTGTATATATTTTAGTCGCTGACTAGCAAAACAAAAAAATATTTTTATATAAAAAATATCAATCACGTACTCAAATAATTTTTTGAAATTTATTAAAAAATCTACTTGCATATTAGCCGCATGAAGGAGTTAAAAACAAATAAATCGTCAAAGATCGTCCAGCAACCTTTTGGATTCAAATAATTTTTAGTGGTTTTGCAAAAAAATATTTTTTTCTAACATTGTATAAAAAACTTAATTAGCTATATGAGTATAATCCTTGAGAGTATTAATTACGACTCAATGGTTTAAAACTGCATTATATCTGTAAAATTATATCAATTTGAATAATGCTTCTGTTGCAGTGAGACCTACGTTAGTGAACGGGTATATCAGTTCACGGTGCTGAGAAGGCTAAGTGCGTAGCTCGATTACATGTCTGTTAAAATTCTGTTTTATTTACATTATTTTATTATTTATTTATTGTATGTTTATTTATCATTTTTTTATTAAGTGATGACGTTTATTGTCGTTACAAAATATTATGCAAAAACAAATGCTGAGTCATTTATATTGTTTTAAGTGAATACGGGTTAATCTTTCGTATTAGGGTTGCATGCGATATTTAGAGATTTAAAAAAAAAATCATACAAGAGGATAAAAAAAATAATTAAAAAAAAAATGACAAATCAGTAAATTGTGATGCAGTCTTTAAACAAATTGCATTTGAAATAACATTTTTTCCACTATTCGAAAATTCTAAAATGAAATTGTGCTATGATTAAAAGTAATAAAAGGCAGTAAACTTGAAATTAATGACTTGTTGCCACTATCAATATGACGTCAGCGTTACCTAAGAACAGGTTAAATTACATACATACATACATATATATATATATAGTTATATATAGATATATATATATATATATATATAGTAATGATAGCTATTTATTAGAAAATATATTTTTTTAAAAGATATTTAAAAAAATAAAAAATAAATAAATTATAGGAGTGACTTTTATAATATATTTAATTGTAATTGACAAAAAATACATTTTTTTGTGCCATCATTAGATGGTTAATATTAAAGAAGTTTTTAATTTAAATTCATACATTTTATAAAATGTGTTAATCTTTTAACTTATCTGTTAGCAAACCTGTTTCAGTAATATGAAAAATTAATGCAATTAACCAATGCAATTATCTATAAAATAAATTGGAGGCATGCAAATTACTTTTAGGATGCGTATCTGCTCATATTTAAAGCTGTACGAGTAACTAATTAAAATTTTGAAAATCTATTTTCGGAAATCAAAATTATTTCGCAGATTGCCGGGCAAATATGCTGCAGGTAAAAAAAAAAAAAAAAGGTTACGTGTTAATCACATCGTTTAGCACTTTAAATATTTAATGATGGGATTGCGATGAACATAATTAATATATAATATATATATATATATTTTTGGCTGTAGTTAAATAAAATTTTATTAAGAATACTTGTGGTTATATAATTTTTTAATTAATTTTTCAATTAATTTTCAGCAGTGAAATTACGCTTGAAATTATTGAATATATAATACGTGATTTATCACGTTACTAACGAAGCATAAGACCAACAATGTGAAAAATGTCCAATCTCGGTATCGAACCCGGAACCCTTGGAATAGCGCTCCAAGTGCTCTAGCATCCAATAATGTGAAAAATGTCCAAGCATTGTTGGTTCTACGCTTCGTTAGCAATGTGATAAATCACGTATTATATATTCAAAAATTCAGAGCGTAATTTCACTTCGGAAAATTAATTGAAGCTAAGGTGGGCATCTTTCTTGTTGTTTAAATGATAGCGCATTACGTTAGCAAAGTGATAAATTACGTCTTATATATTCAATACTTGTATTTATGGAAAATATATCTATTATTTTTATTATTTGCCCATGACGTTTTAATTTATTCATAAATTATTAACAGAAAACAAAGGCTGGACCTTTTAAACCGTTTTAAGTGGAAAAGGGTTAAATAGGTAAAAGTTGTGTGCTCATGAGAACTATTCCATCCTGAGCTGCAGTTGCAGCCTTACCAACATATGTGGGAAATGCTAAGGTGGGCATCTTCCTCGTTGCTTAAATGATAGAGCATTACGTTAGCAAAGTGATAAATCACGTATTATATATTCAATACTTGTATTTATGGAAAATATATCTATTATTTTTATTATTTGCTCATGACGTTTTAATTTATTCATAAATTATTAACCGAAAACAAAGGTTGGATCTTTTATACCGTTTTAAGTGGAAAAGGGTTAAATAGGTAAAAGTTGTGTGCTCATGGGAACTATTCCATCCTGAGCTGCAGTTGCAGCCTTACCAATATATGTGGGAAATGCTAAGGTGGGCATCTTCCCCGTTGCTTAAATGATAGAGCATTACGTTAGCAAAGTGATAAATCACGTATTATATATCCAATACTTGTATTTATGGAAAATATATCTATTATTTTTATTATTTGCTCATGACGTTTTAATTTATTCATAAATCATTAACCGAAAAAAATGCTGAACCTTTTATGCCGTTTTAAGTGGAAAGGGGTTAAAAGGGTAAAAGTTGTGTGCTCATGAGAACTATTCCATCCTGAGCTGCAGTTGCAGCGTTACCAACATATGTGGGAAATGCTAAGGTGGGCTTCTTCCTCGTTGCTTAAATGATAGAGCATTACGTTAGCAAAGTGATAAATCACGTATTATATATTCAATACTTGTATTTATGGGAAATATATCTATTATTTTTATTATTTGCTCATGACGTTTTAATTTATTCATAAATTATTAAACGAAAACAAATGCTGAATAGAAACTTCTATACCGTTTTAAGTGGAAAAGGGTTAATTTTTCATATTTGGGTTGCATGGGATATAGATAGATTAAAAACATATATCATGCTAGAGATTAATTTTAATAACTATGAAAAATCAGCATATTATGATGCAAATTTTAAACAAATTGCATTTGAAATAACATATTTTTCTATATTCGAATTTTTCAAATTGAAATTTTCGACGTTTAAAAGCTAAAAAATTGCAGTAAAAGCGCATTTAATGAGGTGATGCCACTGTCAATATATCGTCAGTGTTATTCAAGAACATGTTTCTTTTTTAGGTGCGTTCGTAATCATATAAATACGTAGCTAAAAAACTACTCAATCGAATAGTATGAAATTTAATATATGTAATCATTGCAGAATTTTGTCGAGTGATTTTAAATTTTATGAAAATCAAATGAAAACATAAAAATATACAAATAAAAGTTTTCTTCATTCTATTAAATCCTGTCATACGAAATTAATTCAAAGATATCCCATGACAGGTAGGCAATCTAGGTTGTCATGTTGATTACTCTATTAAATCATTTCTACGTAATTAATTCAATGATATCCCAATATGCATTTTTGCATAAGAGTACAAGAGCTATTGCACCAAGATCTAAATATTTAGAAAACTTGTTATAGCACGAACACATCTCATACCCCATGTTTGACGTGCCGTTTCTAACTTGTTTTTAAAAATATATGCTATATATAATATAGATATGATAGGGAATAATATAGATAAGATACTGCAAATATGTATTTTTAAAAAGGAATTATTATTTTTTTTAATCTAAATATTGGAATGATGTTTATAATACATTTAATTGTACCCGACAAAAGATACAATACTCTTCCTTGTAACCATTATTAGGAGGTTAATCTTTTTAAAAAAATCAATTTAAATCCATGCATTTTATAAACAGTGCTACTCTTTTAACTTATCTGTTAGTAAACATTTTTAAGCAATATGAAAAATTAATGCAATTAACGGATATAATTATCCTTAAAATAAATTGGAGGCGTGCGGATTATGTCGTATCTGTTCATATTTAATGATGTAACTAATTAAAATTTCCAAAATCTATTTTCGGAAATCAAGATTTATTCGTAGATTGCCGTGCTAATATGGAGCAAGTACAAAAAAAAAAAAAAAAAAAAAAAAAAAAAAAAAAAAAATCCGTTAACCACATCATTTAGGGTTTTAAAATGTCTAATGGTGGGATTACGAGAGGCATAAATAATAGCTTCTTTTGCTTGTAGTTAAAAAAATATATATATATTATATTACGAACACCATGGACGAACGTTATATTACGAACTATTACTATTATATTACGAACGTCATGGTTGTTGTTGTTGTTGTATTTTATGTCGGCCAATTATCAGCACGTGGGATATAGGCCCTAAGGGAATGAGTGCCTTCCGTGGAGGTCTTTCTAAGGGAACCTAACCCGTATTAACGCTTGGAGAACCAAGGTTCGAAGAAAACCACGAAAACTCCGAACGATTAGGCCGACGGGCGCGATTGGGATCGAGCCCAGCACCTCCCGTCTACCAGCTTCGAGTGCAGAACCTCTCGGCCACTGGTGGGGCACGAACATCATGGAAGACATAAAATTTTACGAATTTTTACATTTGATTCTTTAATATATTTTTAAGAGATTTTCTAACATACGAGGGTGTATCAATAAATTTTTACCCTCACATAGAAATAATTGAGTGAAATTTATGAAACTGCTACATTTTATGAGTCATTTTCTATATAGTCAGTGTGCACAGCAACACATTTGTTCAACCCGTATTTCAAAGAGAGGGGGGGGGGGGACGATGTAAACCCGGAGGCGCGATGGTAGATCCAAAAGGGGGCGTTTTTCTAACTTTTATCGACCCCAACATGTGACATATTGTTAGAAAGGCCTGCGACCAATTATTCATGCTATGCACCTCACGAGCCCCTCCCCCAAAATTTGCCCTCCGGGGCGCACATTTCTAAATTTTGCGGACATCATTCATGTCATTCATGGCATGGCAAATCAAATATTAACATAGGGTCGCAAATCACTTATTTAGTCACAAATATAGGGTGTTTCATCCTAACTCTATTTGGGTTTACGGTAATAACTTTCAGAAAACTGAAGTATATTATAATAAAACATTTAACAGACATTCTCGCCTTTGTTCTAAATGTGATAACACCAAACAAAAGTAGTACAAGTTTGCATTATACGCGCCAGCAGTATGCACTTCATGCCCCACATATTGGACTGTGAAAATAAATCCATACGGTATCATCGATTTCTTGAGCAACATGTTTTTCCAGATCGTTTCCTGACGTTATCACATTTCACGCAAAACAAGGTACATATCGTTGCATTTCTTTACACTGTTTTTATTTTTCTTGAAATTATGACCGTCAACCATGGTATAGTTAAGATGAAATAACTTGTATTTTTGACTAAATAAATGGTTTGCGACTCTATGTTCCTATGTGATTTTTTATCCTTGCTGTATGCCTGATTTGCCATGTCATTTTGTAAACGTTTTTTTTAATCACCCTGTATATACATTTTTTTAAAAATAGATTTTCTAAAACAATAATGTCTATAACGTATGGATTTTATTTTATTATTTTTTTTTTTTACTAAATTCGACTTCTAGAAGTTGCAAATATGCGAATTCAAAATTGCAACTCATGCCACCAAACAGATAGTTAGGTATTCTTAATAAACTACCGGGTTGGTTGTTTGGTTGATTGATTTTTGGCGGCTGATTATCTACTCGAGGGATATAGACCCTAGGCGGGAGTGCCCTCCGTGGCGGTCTTTCTAAGGGAATATAACCCGTATGTACGCATGGAAATTCAAGGTTCGAAGAAAACCACGAACGATTAGGCCGACGGGTGCGAACCCAGCACCTCCCGTCTACCAGCTTATCGAGAGCAGAAATAAACTACTTGGTTGGTTGTGTTTATGTCGGCCCAATATCAACACGAGGGATATAGGCCCTATGAGGGAGAGTGCCCTTCGTGGGGGTCTTTCTAAGGGAACCTAACCCGTATTAACGCTTGGAAGTCGAAGGTTCAAAGTAAACCACGAAAAAACTCCGAACGATTAGACCGACGGGCGCGATTGGGATCGAACCCAGCACCTCCCGTCTACCAGCTTCGAGAGCAGAACCTCTCGGCCACTGGTGTGGCACCGGGAATGCAATCTGTTTTACTGGTATTAAAAAGGAGTATAAAAGTAGGTTTTTTTCTCTTTAATACTTCATAATTCCAAACGTTTTTTATCACTTTCTATTGGACATCTTATGAAAATGTTACCAAAAAATTCAAATATGACGTCAAAATTACATGTTCGTGTTAAAAATTTTAGATTTTGATAAAATTTCAGTATGAAGACGGCTACCTCTGCATACCTTGGTTGAAATATGAAAAAGATATAATTTCCAGTCAAATAGCTATTTCAGTTTTTTTTTTTTTTTTTTTTTTTTTGTCTGACAATTTGGTAATTAAAATGTGTTGGTGTGCTCACCTTCTCTTTGGCACTATACATACAAATAACAAATATGAATATTTAACTAACTTATTTAAAAATCTATAATTAAATTTTCTAATGTGAATGATATAATAATAATCCTCTTATTACAATATTTCTTAAAACTCTAATTAAGAATACTGGTATTGTTGATAAATTTAGAATTTAAGTTCATTTTCCATTCGCTTCTTTAATGTATTTATAAAAGATCAATATTCCCAAAAGGGCGTGGATGCATACGTTTTACGCGTTTATGCTATTTTACATTTTCATTTTGAATCTGAAATATATTGATGTATCTATAAATAAAGAATACAGGGATGTCATTTTTTTCTGGCCATATTGAAAAGCTGTTAAAAGTTTGCAGCATTCTGTCCAGTCATTTGATTGTATTAATCAAAAACGATTACACAACCGTAGTTTAACACTATTCTGGCCATATTATTGGCCATTTTATGGTCAAAATATAGTTAAATTACGGTTATGAAACCGTTTTTTTTTTTTGAAAAAACGGTCGAATGACTGGACAGAAGGCTGCAAATTTTTAACAGTGCACAGTATATTTAGTGTTCATTTTTTGTTTTCAATTTTTTAAATTTTTCTCTTTCATTTTTTTAAATTGTTTAAAAGGAGTAGCACCAACAGAGTAAAAAATTGGTCAAGCCTAGATTTGAACAAGAGTCATCATCGGCTATATGTGCCAATGCTTTGCAAAAGCCACCTGGACAATGCCAAGCATACCACTTCTCACACTGTAGCTTTATGCCTTTTAAGCAATTAAAAAAAATGAAAATTACTAAATTGAAGGCGTGTGAAATTTTCTACAAAAATTTCCTAAACTATATATGCAGTATATTTAATTGGAAATTCGGAAAATGAATATTTTTCGCAATTGTATCAGCCGTAGATGGCTAATTTTAATTAATATATATATATATATATATATATATATATATATATATATATATATATATATATATATATATATATATATATATATATATGTGTATATATATATATATATATTAACCATTTTAAAAAATGGTTATTGTTCTCATCAGGATGGGAAATGAAAAGCATATCTGAAGGTTTTCATTGGTTCGAAAAATCGCTTTCCAAATGGTTGTTGTAATTTGATAAATTGCTATTTTTTTTTTTTTTTTTTTTTTTTTTTTTTTGCTTTTCAAAATCGAGCTTGCTTTTGTTTTTCAGGCTAATCCTTTCTCTTATCTTACCGTAAAATTTTCTCAGTGATATGAAAATCAACACATTTAGCGGAGATGCAACTATCTTTAAAGATAATTGGGGAAAAGCAGATTATATCTATGATGTGTATATGACATTTTTAATGATATAAGTAATTAAAATTTTTAAAAGATTTTAGAACCGAAAACTAAATTTGCATAGATTACGATACCAATATTTATTTAGAAGTTAAAAGATAAATCTGTAATTAGATCAGTTAAGAATCTATAATTAACATTTCTAATGATAAAACTGTAAGCTGCATTAACAATCCTCTTATCATTATTTCCTTTAAACTCAGTTTAAAAGTTCTTGCTGAATTCAGGAATTTAAATCTTAAATTCATTTTTCATTTGATTTATTATTATTTTATTACTTTTGAATGTCTCTAAAGGGCGTGTGTGAGGAACTTTTCCGTATTTTTTTTCTTTATTTTTTTCCAAGTTTACATACTAAATTAAGACATAAATTAAAATATACTGATTAATTTTTAGGTAATTTGTGGTATCTAGGTAATTTTAAACAATTATTAAAAAAAAATTAAAAGACTTTAGTCGAACACAATAAATCGATTTTGATTACACAAAATTTATAGAAGGTGTATCAGAAACGGTTCAACAAAATTAGGTGGATGATAGTACTCATCAAGAATAATAAAAAATGCAGTAGAACATGGGATCGCAACTGACGTTTAAAGGGTGAAAATCGTAAAACTAATAAAAATATCAAAATCTCGCATGCTCCTTTTCTACAGAACTGGCTAGTAGTACGAAGCTGGGTGGCTGAGAGGTTCTGCTCTCGAAGCTGGTAGACGGGAGGTGCTGGGTTCGATCCCAATCGCGCCCGTCGGCCTAACCGTTTCGGAGTTTTCGCGGTTTTCTTCGAAGCCGTGGATTCCCACGCGTAAATACGGGTTAGGTTCCCTTAGAAAGACCCCCACAAAGGGCACTCCCCCCATAGGGCCCATATCCTACGTGTTGATAATTGGCCGTCATAAACACAAACCAAACCAAGTACGAAGCTGGTTTTCCTTTCACTTTGTGAATATCCGGCCAGAAAGAGATAACAAAAAGTTGGAAGAAAGCCAAACAAATCTGTGAGCAGGAATCCAAGTTAGCAAATTTGAACGTGTCCGCCAGTCGTTCCTTCGTAGATACACTCTGTGTAAATAATGTCCGCGGTCGACACTTTGAACAATTGTTGTAAAATATTTGTTTTCTCTGGACATCACGAGCTGTGTTATACCTATTCTGTGCAATAAATAATTTTCTGGAGTGTTTCTTTCTTGTCTCAGTTTGTCAATTTCTAGATGCATTTTCTCGATTTTAATCCTTTAAACGTCATTTTTGACCCCATGTTCAATTGCATATTTTGTTCGTGTTCATGAGTACTATCATCCCTCTAAGCTTTTTGAAGCATTTCAGATACATCTTGTATATATTGTGTAATTTAGTCATTGTGTCAAAATAGGTTTATTGAGCTTGACTAAGACTTATCACGCTAGTGTAGGTTGAAGCCATATTTCTTCCTACTGCTAGAGCTAATGAATGGAGCATCCATTCCGATCAAGTGGGGCGTCTAACCTTGAGTTCAGTTATAAATGGCCAAATTCACTGATGTAGTTTTTTGATAAAAATCCCATTTTATCTGGTATTTGTTTTAGAGTGTAATTTTTTATGAAGTTCTACAGAATTTTTGAAGTATATAGGTTAAATATGCACTACAAAAATCGGACTAAACACACTAAAAAAGAAATAATCACACTAAAAAAGAAAAATAAGTGGTGCGTATGGGGTGCAACTATCCCTAACCTACTTTATATCATATTAATTGATGTAGTCAATGAAAATATTTTAAATATTTTAGAATCTAATAAGAAATTTAAAGAATTTACGATATAAGTATGTACATACAAGTAAAAAATGTTACATTATTAACAAGGAAATTTGTGAATTTTTTATGTCTTGCTTTCGAATATTTAGTATTAAAACTGTTTAATAAAAATGTATCAAAGAATAGCCTTGGATACTTTTATGCGCATCTCAAATTTGTACATATATGGATTAGGTTGATTTTTTGATGGCCTATTATCAACTCGAGGGATATAGGTCCGAGGGGGAGTGCCCTCCGTGAAGATCCTTCTAAGGGAACCTATCCCGTATTTACGCAAGGTTTTGCAAGGCTCGAAGAAAACCCCGAAAATTTTGAACGGTTAGGCCGACAGGGTTCAAACCCAGCACCTCCCGTCTACCAGCTTCAAGAGCAGAACCTCTTAGCCACTGGTGGGGGGTATATATATGAATATATGACTGTATATCTCGGATTGCACATACAAGGTCGTTAGTCCACATGCAGCCCGAAGCCACATGTTCAATAAAGCTGTTCATGGCTGACTGTTGCCAGGTGTCCTATTTATGTCGATTGTCCCGGCTTTCAAGGATACCAAGGCACTGTCCGGCGGAATCAGTGCACGGGACGCCAAATGTTTCGATTTTTTTTATGATATATAATTTTTTCTATGATATCTTCTCATATTAATGTCATTCTAATAACTTTACTCATACTAATATCGGTAATATATGATATTTAATTTAACCTTGTAACAAATAATGATACAGTTTGTTCACTTTAACGTAAAAATCATTTTACCAAATCTTAATAAGTAAATATTATATGAAAAGTAAGATTATTTTATAAGAGAAAAATAAATGTTAACTTTCTGGTCTCCGGTAACTGTTTAAAAAAAAAAAATAGTACCTTTTTCCTAGATGACACCGTGCCGCGGAATCAGTGCACGGGACGCCAAATCTTTCGATTTCTTTATGATATATAAATTTTTCTAAGATCTCTACTCATATTAATGTCATTCTAATAAATTTACTCATACTAACATCTGTAATATATGATATTTAATTTAACCTTCTAATAAGTAATAATACAGTTTGTTCACTTTAACGTAGAAATCGTTTTACAAAACTTATTAGGTAGATTTCGTAAGAAATACTACCTATTGCAGTCGTTACCATGGTGCGACTTTTGAAAAATTCCTTCATAACTTTTCATTATAGGACCCCAGGAACCCAAAACCACACCCACCTAAAAAGTTTATATATATATATATATATATATATATATGTATGTATGTATGTACTAAATTTTGTCCGCACGATAAAAGTCGCAATTATGCACGGATTGTCCTCAAACTCGCCAACAACATTGATATGGCTAATATCTCGGCGCGGATTGAAAATGGGCGAAATCGGCCCAAGAGGGTGGAAATGGGGAGGGTTCAAAATTTTGAATAATGTCTTAACATGATTCTGAGAAAACCAGCTCTTACACAACAATAGCAGGGAAAAAATAAAAGTTTTTCGTTATAGCAGCTGCCAACAATTAAAAAAATAAAAAATCTCACCACAACAATTACTTTTCTAATGCAAAAATTTCACGTGTAAAATTAAATAGTTTGACAAATTGAAAACAAATTGAATATTACGTCATAAGTTTTCTAGAGCAAGATTTCACCATGAAAACTCAAAATAAAATAAATAGTTTGACGAATTAAAAATATATGTATATTGCGTCATATTGGAAATATAATGGACCTCAGCAGGTGAATATGTAACGTCATGTGAGTTTGAAGAAGCGTATTAAAACATGATAAAAACCCGACTATGGAAATATTAACATATTTTAACACTTTAAGGTTCTCTGAATTTTTTGTAACCATTTTTTAAACCTATCCCATATACATGTGTGTGTCTATTTGTGTATATTATAATTTTCACAAAAAGTTTAGATCCCTACAGCTCACTCTTTGCGAAGAAACTGGGTTTATCTCTAATCTTGATTTAAGTTTTGTTGGAGAATTTAGTACTTAACTTCGAAATCTACCTCCGCCTGTAGGCCCGAGCCGGCAGGGATTTTATTAAATAAATATTATATGGAAAATAAGTTTATTTTATAAGTGAACAATAAATGTTAACTTTAACTGATCTTCGGTAACTGTTTCAACAAAACTAATACATTTTTTTCCGTTCCGCGGGATCAGTGCACGGGACCAAAGCCTTCTCAAGACTATCAAGCCAGACACGATTTCATTCCCCCACATATGTGACGTAACGACCCGGGGCTGGCGCCAATGCCGAGATTTTGAAACTTGTATCTGGTTGTTTAGAATTAAAATGTAACGTATGCACGTGTTGTTTACTTAACTAATAGAACATATTCTTTTGAAGGTAAGTTTTATTTTCAAATTAACTACTTATATTTTATTAGTACTAGCTCTATTTTTTGTGTTCAGAATATCTTTTATTTTTAACTTCTTTAAAATAAATTAACTATTAAATCCCAGTATCGTATTGTCAACAATCCCGTGTGCGTGTTTCAAAACAAAACGATATTATTGTACTTCTGTTTCATTTCAAAAACAGCAGTAATTTAAAGTGGCAAAAATCACTAAATCGTATCGAGACTTATATCATTCCCTGTCTATCGTAATTTGCTAAAAATTGGTGCTTGAATGGTGTGAATCGGTGAATTATCACAAAAGTTATTAATTAATAAAGTTTTCATTGTTTAATTATATTCTTTATAAATATGTAAAAATAACTTCATTTTAATATGTGCCAGAGCTAGACAGCTCTGTTCGGGCCAACACATTTCTCCTTATAATTTGGAAGCTATACGGCCAATTCAGTTTGAAAATTTAATGTCCTATGCGATATATTTTTCTACCTCAACTATTATATTTTCAAGTGGAAATTTTAATTAGTTCTTTTGATTTAAACAAATTAATAAAAAAAAAACCTTTAAAATTATTATTACTCAGAAATTTACCTCTGAAAACTGATGAAATTTTGTATACAGTAAGTACAGCATAAATATTATTAGTTTAAACTTTACCTTTCTTGCTATTCAATAATTTCGATTAAAACTTCTGACTTTATTTACTCGGAAATACTGGCACCAGATAGATGAAATTTATGTCAGACTGAGTTTCTTGGATACTAATCATGCTAAAACATTTTCAGCCAAAAGTCTTAATTACAAGCTTAATTATTATGTAATTTATAACTTGTCACACATTCCTATCTTTTTAATTTGTTTTGTTTTCTCTCATTAGAGTGACTTTTAATGATCGACTTTTATTAGAAAACACTGGTCGTGAGAATAGTATAACTCTGATTATTCTGTAGGCAGAATTGATTGGGCTTTAATTTGATACCAAAATTTATGTATTTTTATAGATATTTTCATACTTAAAAATTTAAATGTACTAGAAACTTTCATCATAATTTCTATGGATGCATAACATTGTTATCTTGTTTATTTCTTTTAAAGCCCGATCAATATACATACTAATTTATTGGTGTTTTTTAATCTTAAACTCTTAATAAAAATTCATTTTATAATATTTGTTACACAGTGCATGCTTATACATGACAATTACGGATATGGGAATGATATGTCTGAATCTCTTTATTTTTACAATGACTGTAAACAATTTATTCCCCCCCCCCCCCTTCCGAAATCGCAAAAATTTTGTGTGTTTTTATATAACTTTTAACGTTTAATTAAAAATAACAATAAATAAAATTATTGTTACATAATTATAAATTTACTTTTCTGTGTAGTCAGGACCCGACTTTGTTTATCTAGGTCCTCGGAGCAAGCACCATTCTGGGACCCCCCTTTTATCTATCGGTAGAAATTATTCGCGAATAATGCATAAGTGGTTAGTGCTAAACTTCATACGTATTGTATGCATGCATAAATTTCGTACCAGGTACTATTTACATTTGTATACAGGGTATCACAAAAAGATGGTCACAACTTTATGAAAAAATATTAGTAGAATAATAGTAGAAAAAAATCATGGATTTGTTGCAAAGGAGTATTTGTTTGCAAACTTTTATTTGTTTTTCTATTTATGTTATAAGGTGTCTAAAAAAAATACCCCCAATTGGTCCATAATAAATGATTTCAACTTGACTTGTTATGAGGAAAACCTGTATGAAGAATTTCATTTGAAAACAATGTAATACTAAGTTGTTATAATAAAATTTAAATCATTAGTTTTCTAATGATATATAGTACAAAGTCCAAAATCTTAATTCTTGAATATCTGAACAAAATAAATATATGTTAGGAATATTTCAATTCCAATGGATGAAAGTGTTTTCTTTCTTTCTTTTGTTCTCACCAGGTTTCAGTACACTTTTTAAAAACTGTGTTGCTTGTACCTTGCATAATATCTTAAAATAATACAAAAATTAAGAAAATAATAATTTTCTGTTTCATGACCTTGTTTTGTTTCATTATGAGAGCTTTGTGTTTTTTTCAATTTAATCGATTTTAAGTGAAAATTACCCACTTCTGCTAAATAAAGTTTACAGTCAGAAAAATTTATCTGTGTTGTTACCTAATTTCATGCACTCTGTAGTTTTACTAGTATTTATTTATATTAAATTTATTATACTCCTTTGCATGTTTCAAATCACTAAATATTTAATAGAATATTTATTGTATAATTTCAAGCCACAATGAATAATAAAAATAGCATACAACTTGAATTTGTTTTCATTTAACAATCATTTTTCATCCACTTTAATTTAATTTTAAATGTGGGTTTTGATTGACAGAATATTATTATTTATTTATTTATTTTTGAAAATGAAATAATTGAAAGCAAAGTAATTCTCTCTATGTGTTTAAAACTACATATATATGTTTATATATATATTATATACATATTTGTATATTTTGCTTAATATATATTTATTAATGTCTTGTTTTAGAATATATAGAAAATAGATAATTGATATTTTTGTAAATTTCAAAGTAGAATAAATAATGAAAACTATTCACTAAATTAAATTTAATACTTCGATTTTTTTTTTCATTAACCAATCATTTTTCTTTAATGTAACTTTAATTAAGTGCACATTTTGACTGACACAGTGATATTATTTCATAATTTTTCTTTTTGTGTTATCGTTATTATTATTGCTTCGAATGATCGAAATTGATTAAAAAGCACTTAATTAGCGTCTTTAAACTATACGTTTTTATTTTTTTCCCATATGTTGTGATAATAAGTTGGTATATAGAGGAAAGAATTAAATGTTTTAAATAACGCATGTGCTCTTCACGGCTGATCTAAGCCCCGCGTCGTGACGTCACGAAACCTCGCGTTTGGCTTGTAGTCTTGAGGCGGCTTTGACGGGACGCCAGATGTTTTGATATTTTTATGATATATCAATTTTTCTAAGATCTCTACTCATATTAATGTTTTTCTAATAACTTTACTCGTGCTAATATCGTTAATATATGACATTTAATTCAACCTTGTAACAAGTAATAGTACAGTTTGTTCACTTTAACGTAAAAATCATTCAATCAAATCTTATTAAGTAACATTATAAGAAAAATTAGATTATTTTATAAGTGAAAAATAAATGTTAAATTTAAGCGATCTCCGGTAACTGTTTCAACAAAATTAGTACATTTTATCTAGATTAAAAAAAAAAAAAAAAAAAAAAAAAAAAAAAAAAAAAAAAAAAAAAAAAACGACATATTTGTCTGGCAATGGAAGTTTTTATTTATGAAGTACCAGAAGTGAATTTTAACACATTGTGTACGGTTACATTTCGCGGCGGATTTGTGCCGGGGACGGGGGTTTTGCGCGCAAATTTAGTTAACCCGTACTAGTACGTTTCCCGCGCTCAAGTATCAATCGTCAGAAAACCTACTAGTACGTGTCCCGTACACAATGTGTTAACCAGTAAGCACAGGCGCCTATGTTTGTGACGTTAGCACACGTATGGGATAAATCCCACCCTATTTTGTCTCTCATTATATTTTTGTCTTAATATGTATTAAAAACAAATTTACTGCTATATATATTGTAAAATGCATCCGTTTTCGCCTTTTTTAGGTGGAAAAATCGTGCTTTTTAAATTTATTTACAGATTTGTAGCAGTTTCTGTAAAAATCGCTTTTTTAAAAAGAAAATATGCTATACATCAGCATACGATTTATTTTACACTTCAAAAGATGAATTATTTCACAAAATTGTTATTAATTACATTCAATATCCTTTTATTAATATATACAAGTAGTTATTATTATATTCTAACATTACAATCATTTTATAGTGCGTTATACCGTTAGAAATTAACGTATTGAAGCGAAACGTTCGTACACGCGCGGATTATTCAATTCCAATTGGTATATTTCCCCACTCTTAACGAACAAAGAAAGGACATTCCTTTATCCACTCCTTCTCGACCTTAACATTGAAAGGCACAAGTCAGGTAAAAAGCGTCCTCATAATTTTTTTCCGTTTTTTAGATGGTTGGTTGTGTTTATGACGGCCAATTATCAGCATCAGGGATATAAGACCTGGGGGAGGAGCGCACTCCGTGGGGATCTCTCTAAAGGAACCTAACCGGTATTTCGCTTGGAAAACCAAGGTTTGAAGAAAACCACGAAAACTCCGAACGATTTGCACGGCGGGCGCGATTGGGATCGAACCCAGCACCTCCCGTCTACTAGCTTCGATAGCAGATCTCTCGGCCACTGGTTGGTTGTGTTTATGACGGCCAATTATCAACATGAGGGATATAGGCCCTAAATGGGGGGAGTGCCCTACGTGAGGGTTTTTCTAAGGGAACCTAACCCGTATTAACGCTTGGAAATCCAACGTTCGAAGAAAACCACGAAAACTCCGAATGATTAGGCCGACGGGCGCGATTGGGTTCGAACCCAGCACCTCCCGTCTACCAGCTTCGAGAGCAGAACCTCTTGGCCACTGGTGGGGCTCCTTTTTTATAGAAGGAAGTGTGATTGGTGCGAAAAATTCCCCGGCGCGTGCGCTTAATATTAAAGATTTGGACTGAAAATCATAATTATTTATGTGAAAAAATACTGAATAATAAAAAATAGCGAGGCTTTTTGAAATATTCTGTATCCGAAATTTGAACTGATCTAAATAGGAGATCTATAAATTATCATTACACAGTGAATATACCGGGTGTCCTAAAAAGTACTGACTGATTTTAAAATTCAATAACTTGTAAACGGGGAAAGATATTTAAAAAATTCTTGCAGGAGGGTTATGCATAAGGTCAAAAGTCTTTTTACGGTGATTTTCGATTTTTGTTCGAATTACAAACAATAGATGGCGCTGCGATCAATAGACGCTAAATTCAGGCTCGATTTTTGGTACTTCGTGGCCCGCTCAATACATTTCCATCTCCTTTTTTCGCATGGAACAAGAGAAAGGACCAAAAATCGAGCCTGTATTTAGCTACTATTGCTTACAGCGCCTTCTGTTGTTTGTAATTCGAACTAAAATCGAAAATCACTGTAATAAAACTTTTGACCTTATGCATAACTCCCCTGCAAGAATTTTCTTTAATATCTGTCACCGTTTGCAAGTTATTGAATTTTAAAATCAGTCAGTCCTTTTTAGGACACCCGATATGTGAGAATAAAATTAAGTATTAGTCTACAAAGAAAAAAAAAAAAAAAAAAAGATTGCTCCTAGGAAAGAAGAAACTTTCAAGATCTCCTGATCATATTCGCATTCCTAATTTAATATTTTCTTGCTTTAAAGGCTTTCAACATCTTTCTATTATTAAATTTCATTTCATTTCAGAAGTTCTTTGGTTATTAAGATCCGAAAATAATATATTATAAAAATGAAATTTAATATCTCTCTCAATATTAGTAAAAAGAAACATTAATTTAAGTTGTTACTTTTAGTACATTTTATTAAAGTGTTTCTCATACGAAAATTAAAATTCTTGAAAATAAAAATAATTTAAAGTTAACAAATTGAAACTACAGAGAACAAATTATTTGTTATTTATATATATTTTTTTAAAACTTAAATATCACAATCGCGATTTTTTCTTTAATTACAAAATAAAATTAAATTTTTCAAAATTATTATTATATTTATGTGAAAGTATTTTAATTATGTTTAAGCGCAAAAAGGTATAAGATATTAAAAAATATTTTTAAATATTTTAAAGTACAGTCGAACCTCGTTATCTCGACACCCGGTTTTTACGTCACTCCGCTTATGACGTCAGTTTTTCAAAGTTCCGATTTTCCGTATGTGATTTTAATGTAAATAAACTCCGGATTTTACGTTGTTGTATAATGTTCAACTCCGGATATCCCGACGGTTTAGGAAAATTATCCATTTTTCATAATCCATCTTATAAGCACGGAAATTAAGCGATAAGAATTGTCTTAGCCAAACTTATCGCAAAAGTGTCTAAAATACCCATTGAGACAAATCAGAAATTTTACATCAATCCTTTATCTGAATTAATGAACCCAAACTCTATGAATGACCCACTTAAGATCCAAATAGACGTATCAGTCTACTCACGGTCTTTTTGGTCTAGTCAGGTGGCGCTTTCTTTTGGTTACAAGGCATTTTTCATCCGACTAAAACCGAAGCATTGAATTGCATTGAAACGATCAGAAATTATCTAACATCCATTTCTGAAACAACGAATATTGATTACAATTCATTGTATAATATTGAAAAAAGAATTACAGGACGCACATCTAGGGATAAGCAAACCTTAATTCATTAATATTTCATGTAACAATAAAAAAACAAGTCACCATAAATCTGATTTTTATTCTTTTCAATTTTGTTTTTGCGTTTATTTTGTTTAATAATAATGTTTTATTGCTTAAAATTGCAAGACCAGTTATGAATTTCAAATAGTCTTAAATTACTAAAAAATACAGCTTTTTATAAACATTTTCCCTCAACTCCGGTTACCGCAACACCCCGCTTATGACGACAATTTCTCCTGGTCCTTAGAGTGTCGGCATAACGAGGTTCAACTGTATAAATATTTGTAAGCATAATAGTAATTCATAAGTATAAATCTAATAAAAAAAATATATAATTTTTTTTTTTACAGTATTTAAAAAAGAATTTTTTAATAATTTACCAGTAATTAAATCATATTTAATATATTTTTATTAAACATCTCCAAGATTTTTTAAAGCGTAATTAACACCAAAATCATTAAATTTAATGAAATGTCTTTGATGTAAGTAGCATTAGTTTTATATTAGAATTTTCGAAACGATGAATGTATTTGATATTGGGTGTTTATACGCTCGGTTGAAGAAAACTAGTACATTTTTTTTTTTTCACATGCATTAGTTGTGAAAATTAATGCATTAAGCTCATGCTTATCACAGTTAGTTCCAAATAATGAATATTTTTTCTATGTTGCTCTCTATCATGGGTTTTATAACTTTTTTCATTCAATCCATTGATAGTTATAAACATTTAATGGCATTTTTCTTTGTGTTCTTCAATTTCACGATCAGTAACACTTGAATTCGATTAAACGAAATTTTTCTCTAGAATAAGTAATTCAAATGCTTGATACAAATATACTCATCATAAGAAAATAATTTGTTAGAAAATTAAGTTTTTGAATATATGGAATAAAGGAGATCGCACAATTATTTGTGGGAAAAAGAATTTGATATTTGAAACTACCTAGGAATTTCGGTATATTCTACCTATGAAGATACTAGATGCAAAAAGAAATACCATTTCACCAAAAATATACATGTCACTCAGTAAGGTCCTGTTCACACCCAGTAACTCCAGAATGTTGTAATAAACGTGTTGTCTAGGCATGTTAAAGTGTGCATGTACTACTATGATCATTAGTACAAACTGCCAGTATAACGGCTTTCCCGTTATATATTCATCATTCCTCCTCTCCCCTCAAAAAGCAACTTTTAACCTTACTGGTTCATTATAACTTGTCCTTATTCTCCCCCCCCCCCTTCAAATAAAATATTTAGTTTAAATTTGACAGTTTATAGTTAATTTCATATGGATTTAGTCATTCTCTTCCTCCCCCTTCACGCCACTGTAAGTTTCACTTTTACTTTTTAAAGTTCTTTCTAAATGCAGACATCATTTATCTCGGTTCCTTTTTCTGTCTTTCAAATTCACACGGACAAAAAAAGATCTTAACCGCAGCTATTTTCCATTGAAATAAAGTAAAAGAATAAAATACAAGTGTATGTCTTTTTCGCTTCGCAGCCGACGATACGTAATGCATATTTTCTCAGCCTCTGCGCTTGCATTAGTATTCAATTCTCACCCTTGTACTTTGTCGGATACAAACCATATGCCCATTGCTGACTAATTTTCAGCTATCGTTATATCTGTAACATTCATATAAAATCACGTGTTCCTATTTCTTTAAGCCTCCCTGCTTACCGCTGGAATGTTAGTTATTGTAACCCTAAAGAGCCCGCCATGGCATAGTTTTCAATTGAATGTAAAACTTCTGGATTGTTTTGTCTACCCAATTTGTTTTCGCCAAACATCTTACATATAGTTAAATAATGTTCACCAATCTGTAAGTATTTGTAACAAATTCTGATGCACTCTTGCTCCTGACCGAGAGCCATGTAAACCGTAATTTAAGCCCCGCTCTGGGGCCTTTTGCCGCTGGGCAGACAACGAAACTCTCCCCGTACTTCTGTATTTTCACGGCCCCTTCCTTAAAAGTTCTTTACAATAAATGTAAGTCTCCTAAAGCATTGTGTTGGAGTTTCTTTTATTCATTCATGAATCTGGGAATCCAAATCTCCTTTACGGCCAGCTAATTACGAATCTATTGTTCCTATCTCGAAAACAGTACGATATACGGAGGTTAATTAATAAAAAGGTTGTAGGCGTTTTCAATGTAGTACGAAGTAATGAATTAAATGTTAAAAAAAGAGCTTCATTAGTAAAAGTTCCGAGATCAAAAAATGCATAAAAGGAAGTAAGAATAGATTTGATCTCACCTAATTTGTTGATTCTTCTCCTTTCTAGATAACTTCAAAATTTTTAGGAGTTTGCTTTAAGAGGTTACATACTAGAACGTTTGTGGGGCATTCTCACAATCTTTTGACTTTCATGTCCCTGAATAATAATTTTTATTTAATACACTTTTTTGTGTTTTTTATTTCATATACTGGAAAACATCCCGTTGCATGATTGCACAACAATATTAACGAGATAAATAAGTTTTGTACGATGTTGGGGGGTCCAAATACCTGGAAAACTCCTATACCATTCAGTGTCGCTGACGCTCATTTTTAAGTTTGGAGCTGTCTGGATAAAATTGTTTCAATAAAAATAATTCGAAATAATCTTTTTCTGAAACTGGAACTATTCTTTTATATAAATATGTAGCTAAAAATTAACCTGCACACATTTTTAGGGTTGTTATTATTTTTAAAACTCTGTCCCTGGGTTTTAGATTCCTTACCATCCCTCTTCTAAAATTATACAGAAAATCATTTCAGATGCAGCCAAAGAATTTTTTTCAAGTTTTTTCTCTTGCAGAAGTATGCTAGAGAAATAATGTCTAAAATTATTTGACAGGAAATTTACTGTAGAATTTAAATGAGCATTTAAATATCAATTTCAAGCATCGTGGCTTTATTGGTAGTCTCACCGTCCCCAAGGTTTATTCCTGCACTTTTCGAGGTAAATTAAATTTTTTTTAACTTAATCCAATGATAACAACTGTTTCTAAAAAGCAATGAACATTTTGGCTATCTCTTAGTCTTAACATGATTTTCCTAAAAATAGGTGGTAATTGTCCTTACCGTTCCATCCTTACCGTCCCTTTTTTTTACCATTTCGTTCCCTTTTTCCAATACCATCCCCTTTTTACCTTACCGTCCCTTCATTAACACCCCTTTAATACAAGGTTATACAAAAATTCTGTATTAAAATTACTACATTGTTATTATTTCTTATTTGAATGTCCTGTGGGTACTATGCAAATTCATTATAAGTAAAAATTTAGAAGAAAATAAAAAGTTATATGGGTAAAATGGTAAGGAAAATTAAACTCGCAAGTTTAACTTAAACCTCAGTTAAATGAAAAATGTTTCGCTGCTGACCATTTTCCCTTCATTTTGAATCATTAAAGCACTCGTCTATCAGATTAAAATGCTATTTTAGAAAGTTTAATTTTGTCAGATTTTTTTCCTAAAAGTCAAAAGATTGTGAGAATGACCCATGTAACCTCTTAAATCAGACTCCTAAAAATTGGCGAAAATTTAGCATATTTTGTAGGTTTTTTTATTTTTAGAAAGAGAGTAAAATTATTTAAAAAATTAATAATCTCACGTTTTTTTCATTTCTTCAAGCACTTAATTTGTTGTTGTTGTTGTTGTTAAATTTGGCCACATATTAGGTCAGAAACCTGCAGCCGCATTGACCTGTTCCAAAATATCCCGGCTCAATGTTCATCATCTTAACGTCGTGTAGAAACAAAAAAATATTAAAATCTCAGTTTCCTCTTGTAAAGTAAGTTTGCAGCTAAAGATCGACTGCTCAAATATTTGAATATTTGAAAAATAAGAAAATTGCTCTATTTTGAAAAAAAAACATTTCATTCTTCGTTTAAATTTTTTACCTTTAAACTTATTGGAAATATTTAAATAATTAAAATTTTCAGAAAAATTGTCTCGGTGGACTTCAGACAATTTAATTATGCGTAGATGAGCGCAAATGTTGTCCAAAAAACGTTAAATATTGTTCAAGATATCATGCTGCCCATGTTGAAAAAGTTAGTTACCAGAAAATCGCATTTAAAATTTTAGGATTCAATATATTTTGATCATGCATGAGCTCACATTTTGGCTCATATCTTTCTTAATAATTTATACTATATCACTTCAAATCATTTTTCTCATCCTTATACCAACTATAAGGATTTAACTTCCGTCAAATACAAAAATCGATTATTTGAAAATTGAGAACGTATGCATCCCCTTAACTAAAAATAGATTTTTCATTTTCGGAGATGACAAACGTTTACAATAAAGACGAACACCCGACACGACCAGGGATGTAGTGAAGGGTATACGTTGGTATACGCCGTATACCTTCTGTTTTTTTTTAAGGACCACCGTATACCCTCTGTTTCTCAAAAATGTATAATATATATACTATAGGGTATACCCTCTGCCTTGAGCGTATACCCTCTGCTTAGAACGTATACCCTCTGCATATTTTCGAATATACGGCTGGTGACGACTATATATAACTAAAACGTAAACAAATCTGTGTGTCAAAATTTTGGCGCTCTTATTGCCATCTAGTGGTTTTGTTCATTGCACAACAATTAGAAGCACTGAAATGTAGTTTCTTATAACCAATCACTCTCTTAAAAACGCAGCTAATTACAAGCTGCAACTTGATAAAAAATGGCATTATTAAGCGAACTCATAGTTACTAATAAAACTTACATATGTAAGCAAGGTACAGTTTATTTTAATAACAAAATTTACTAAAGTTTGCTAAATGTTTCAGCCATCACAGTTATGCATTTCCCACCGTTCAAGCATACGGAATATATTTTCTTAATACAATAAACTGTACCATCTTAACATATGTTGGAGGTGCTGGGTTCGAACCCAATCGTTCCCGTCGGCCTAATCGTTCGGAGATTTCGTGGTTTTTTTCGAACCATGGATTTCCATGCGTAAATAAGGGTTAGGTTCCCTTAAACACACCCCCACGAAGGGCACTAACCCCTGGGCCTATATCCCTCGAGTTGATAATTGGCCGTCAAAAATCAACCCAACCCAACGCTTTACATATGTTAGTTTAATTAGTAAACACGCATCTGTTTTATTATTCAATACTTTTGCATGCAGCTTGTGAAGTACTTCAGCTGGTGATAGGATAAAACAAATTACGTTTCATAGCTTCCAATGAAGTGTTTACTTGCATATCACATTAAATACTAATCTGTGGACGATCTACAATTTTCTGATTGATTCTATCCACCGCACATACGGGTATTTGAGTTATCTACGCGGCCAAAATTATTTTATGCTATATATCTATTCTAAAGGATACAATTGAAAGAAAAAATGCATTTATTAAATTTATAAAGACGATTTATTAAAATAAAACACAAACTTTATTTTTAAAAACTAATATTCATCTTCGTCACCCTCTGGTGAATCATCTCGAACATTGGGTTTCGCAGGCAAAAGAAGAGCAATTGTCTCTGGCAAAAAGGAGCTCATCCTTCTTCCTTTTACTTTTCTCATGCTACTTATAAGAGGGTCTGATGTTAAAAGTAGCCGATTAAGAATGTCTTTGTTGCAATTTTCCCTTGAGAATTTTCGCGCGAAGTCTTGGAGGTATAGCCTAAAATGCTTATTACGCGCTTCTGCGGCCTCTTCTGAAAGTTGCCCAATGGGCTATAATGCGTTTTTAATGATAACTGCACCATGAATTAATATTTTGTGCCACCCGTACAAATCTACATATAAGCGAGATGTATCCAATGCATATTTCTCATATTTTTCGGGATCAATTATATGTCCGCTTGAAATTGTCTCCAATATGACTTTTAAGCGGTATATAAGGTCATAACTAATGCCTGTTATGTCAGAAGCCAATTTCGGGTCTTCAAAAAATCTTCTACTTGTATTACCGTCATTGGTATTGCCACAATTCCATCTACCATTGTCATGATGACGTGACTAAATAAGAACCTGTTTCCATTTAATTAACCTCTGTGGCGTTTAGTGACATCGCAGAATTTTTTATAAAGTTAATTTCTTCCTCCGTAACATCAGTATTTTCTTTCACAAAACGAAATCTTATAGGACGGCAAAATCGAGGTGAAGAAGGTGTTGGGTTTTCCCATAATAGCTTTTCATTTTCACTACCAGAAACTAATCGTAAAGGGACGAAACTACTTTGGAATATGTTCGCAACTGTGTCGGCATCATTTACAAATTTCTGTTTAAATTGTGATTGTTGTGAGCCATCACAACCCATTTTGAAATTAAATTTAAACTCCCCCGTTCTTGCTCTTTCACTGTTGTTAGAACGCCTAGAAACATAGATAAACGCTTAACTGTATGGTCAACCAAACGTTGTAAATCAGTTTCGGCGTAAGTACTTGTTACTCTGCATGACTCTGGGTGAGGATAGCATTCTTGTTTCGCTTTTTGTAACAAGGTATAACAAGGAAAGAATTTCTTGTTGGTGTTCCTCATTATTTCGTATTGTCGACGAGTTAAATCAGCTTCCACGAACATGGACAATGCTTGTGTTGGCGTGAGTGAGTCAGTTTTTTCGCTTTCTGATTTAGAAAATGCCCTTTTATATCTTGTTGCACGTTTCGGACTACTGATGATTTCTTTGAGTATTTCAGAAGCATCTCGTTTTCCAGATTTCCGCAATTCGACCTAAGCAGCATGAATGATAACATCTTTTTCTAGAGAAGATCGCACTTCTTCTGTTTTCCTCCTCTTAGTTTTCTCACTCGATTCTGTAAATAATTTAGATGGTCGTCCAGGCCGAGGTTGTGGTATGACAGGTATCTCAAATGTTCCTTCTAGCCAAGAATGATTGTTTTTGAGAAATACTTTTTCCTTCTTATGGGCTTTTAACTAACTCTGCTTAATTTACGATTTAAAGTGTGCGAAATTGCGTTTTAAGCTCTCAATTTGGTCTTCTGTGCAACCCTCCCCTGATATTAGTTGATTTTTTAAAGAAATTTAATTTATCTTCTAAATTGGACAAGTTAAAGCTCTGCATTCGATCAAACAAATATTTACGGGTCTCAATCCTTACTCCCGAGGCACCCTGTGAACCTACAATAAAAATATGTTCCTTTAGAATACTATTTACGATAGTCAATTTTTTTATGATTATTATTTGGTAAAAAAAAGTTCAAAGACCAGGACAATACACATCCGCGCTATTCCGCGGCAGTTTCTTCGATTTTTCACTACTCAAGGCTTCAAACTTTCGATTCAGTTCAAAATTATAATAGGATGTAACAGGATAGTACAACAAACACTCGATTGAATAAAATATTTTAGAAATAATCTCACTCTGATATGAGGGTACCTTCAAAGTACTACAACTAAATTCCATAATGATAAAACAACAAAAAGAATTATTAAAGTTTTGCATTATTACCTGTTGTATCAGGATCCATCACAAACACTTTCAAAATAAACGTAAAATAATAAATATTTCACTTCAAAGTTGATGTTTTTACACGAACGCCGAGAACAGATACAAACAACAAGTTGAACAATCGAATTCCGACTAAAGATAAACGAGGATGGCCGCCCAGGGAAACCCAGCAAATGCTTTTGAGTTTTAGTGCAGTCCCTGGGGGAAGACACCAGAACCGAACCTTCCCGCTTTCCGATGCCGAAAATTTATTTTCATTTAACATTATGTACATTTCCAATCATAATTGGTTACCCAATTTTTCTGGGCGAACCGGGTCTTTACACTTTTAATACTTAAAAAAAAAAAACAATAATGAAATAATAAAATATAAATGATTAATGATGTATGACAATAAATGCACCAATATTTAAACATCCAAAGATAATAAGCCATGTGAACATCCACAGATGGCACCCAGATCCACAACAAAACACAATAATGAAATGATAAAATATAAATGATGAATGATGTATGACAATAAATGCACCAATATTTAAACATCCAAAGATACATAAGCCATGTAAACATCCACAGATGGCACCCAGATCCACAACAAAACACAATAATGAAATGATAAAATATAAATGATGAATGATGTATGACAATAAATGCACCAATATTTAAACATCCAAAGATACATAAGCCATGTGAACATCCACAGATGGCACCCAGATCCACAACGCCGGGGAAAGAAACACACATATGAATTGGGTTACACTTAATTGCGATTATGCCCTAATAATTACTAAAGATAAACGAGACGCATGCGTGGGGGAAATATTGAAGGGTTTGGGTATTGTCCTTGAAACTGTCCTCTAACCCAGGCTATCGTTCTTTTTAACCGCCTTAGTACTTTAATAATTTGACTTTTGGCCGCGTAGAACGTTCATATACCCCTATGTGCACCGTAGTGGATTGCTTTGGGAACTACACCAACAATGGGTGTCGCATTGAATGGTCCTTATTAATACACAGAAATAGTTACACAATCCAGACATAACAATCTTATTACTTTCCATTACAAAGATATGGGGCATTCTCACAATCTTTTGACTTTCGGGAATAAAAATCTGGTGAAATTAAACTTGCTAAAATAACATATTAATCTGATAGACGAATGCCTTAATGGTTCAAAGTAAAGAAAAAATGGTCTGCAGCGAAAATTTTTTTATTTAACTGAGGTTTAAGTTAAACTTGCGAGTTTAATTTTCCTTACAATGTTTACCACTATAATTTTTTTATTTTCTTCTAAATTTTTACTTATAATGAATTTGCATAGTACCCACAGGGCATTCAATTAAGAAATAATAAAAATGTAATACTTTTAATACAGAATTTTTGTATAACATTGTCTTAAAGGGGTGTTAAAGAAGGAACGGTAAGGTAAAAAAAAGGGACGGTATAGGTAAAAAGGGACGGAATGGCGAAAAAAGGGACGGTGAGGATGGAACGGTAGGGAAAATTACCACCTATTTTTAAGCAAATCAAGTTAAGACTAAGTGATAGACACAATTATGACGGTGCTTTAGTGTACCCAGGTTCATAAATGAACAAAAAGAAACTCCAACACAATACTTTAAGAGACTTAAACATTTATTGTAAAGAACTTTTAAAGGAGGGCCGTGAAAAAGTACAGAGGGACGGGGAGAGTCTCGTTAACTGCCTAGTGGCAGAAGCTCACAGCGGGGCTTAATTGCAGCCTACATGGCTCGAGGTCAGGAGCAAAAGTGAGACAGACTTTGTTGCAATTACTTACAGATAGGCGAACATTAGATAACCATATGTAAGATATTTGGCGAAAAACAAATTGGGTAGACAAAACAATCAAGAAGCTTTACATTGAGTTAAAAACTACGCCATGGCAGGCTTTATAGGGTTACTAGAAATAAATTCCTGCGGTAAGGGAGAGTGGCTAAAGGAAAGGCTAACACGTGATATTACATGCACGTTACAGATTTAACGACAGCTGAAATTAGTAAGCAAGGGGCATATGGCTTTTATCCGACACAATACAACGGTGAGAATTGATTATTAATGCAAGCCTAGAGGCTGAGAAAATATGCATTACATATAGTCGGCTGGGAGGCGAAAGAAATTCACTTCTATTTTATTCTTGTTTTTTTATCTCAACGAAAAATCACTGCGGTTAAGATATATTTCTATCTGTGTGAAAGTGAAAGAAAAAAGGAACAGACTGATAAATGATGCATGCATTTAAAACGTAATTTTAAAGTATAAAGGATAGTTACAGTAGTGTGAGGGGGGGAGGGGGGAATGAATGAATGCCGAGATATGAAATTAAGTATAAACTGTCAAATTTAAACTAAATATTTTATTTGGAGGGGGGGGGGAGAATAATGACAATTGTATAATGAACTAGTAAAGTTAAATGTTGATTTTTGAGGGGAGAGGAGGTTAAATGAATATCTAACGGGAAAGTCGTTATAACAATGTTCATTGATTTCTAGAAACAGTTGTTAACATTGGATTAAATTAATTTTTTTTTTAATTTACCTCGAAAAGTGCAGGAATAAACCTTGGGGACGGTAAGAGTACCAATAAATCCACGATCTTGAAATTAATATTTAAATGCTGATTTAAATTCTTCAGTAAATTTCCCGTCAAAAAATTTTAGACATTCTTTCTCTAGCATACTTGCATGAGAAAAAACTTTAAAAAAAATTGTGCCTGCATCTAAAGTGATTTGTGTATAAGTTTAGCAAGAGAGACGGTAAGGATGGGAACCCAGGGACAGAGTTCAAAAAATATTATCAACCGTAAAAATGTGTGCAGGTTAATTTTTTGCTACGTATTTATATAAAACAATTGTCCCAGTTTCGGAAAAAAATGACATCGAATTACTTTTATTGGAACGATTTTATACAGACCGCTCCAAACATAAAAATCAGCATCAGGGACACGGGACAGTATAGGAGTTTTCCTGGCATTTGGAGCCCCAACATCGCCCAAAACTTATTTATCTCGTTAATATTGTTATGTAATCAATGCAATGGGATGTTCCCCAGTATATGAAATAAAAAAACACACAAAAAATGTATTAAAATAAAAATTATTATTCAGGGACATAAAAGTCAAATGATTGTGAGAATGCCGCATATACAGCGTGTTCACTCTCAACGGTGTCCAATGACTAATTCCTAAACCGTTAATCACAGACATGTAGTTTCAATTACAAAAATGTTTTAAATGAGGTAAAGAAATATTTTAAAAGCGATTTAAGTTAATAAAAACAATTCTTTAAAAATTACGAAATTTAAATTTTTATATGGTTCCCCGGCCGTATAAGTTATATTTAGTAAAATTGTCCTATTACACCGACAAGTAACACAAAAAAAGTCCAGTTCATATAACTCTAAAATTGACCGAGTTATGAAACTTTAAAAATGCATGACTTACACCACTTTTCTGCAGTTGAACACAGATGAGTTTCGCCATGCATTGAGGGGTCATATACCAAGTGCTTAAAATATTCGAGAACTTATTCCATGTGTATCTGTGCTTTGAAAAAAATCGTAAAAGCGTTACGATTGGGTTAACTTTTATTAAGTTTCAGATTGATTAAAATAATTGTATTTTAACATATGTTTTATTTTGTAAGGATTTGAGACTGTTTCTTTCCATGATTTCTTTTAACAAAAAATGTGTTATTTTTATAAGTTTTTATTTAACTTCGACGATCGTATGTATGTTTTTCCCGTTCAAAATTTGTACTCGAACTTTAACTCACTTTCAAAAATCCGATCGAGATTAAATTTTACATAGTGACGTAAATCCATTAACTATCTAATTGTATGATTTTCGGTGGTTACCATTTGTTTTACAGGATAACACAAAAAATTTCGGATAGATTATCGTCAAAAAGCTTAAGAACAAGTTTTAGATTAGATAGCACAAGACTCCGATGGCTCTGTTTTTTTTAACTTTTATGTATTTTTTAGCACTGAATCCGAAAATTACCTTAATTTTTAACCATCATGTCAGGATTTTTCGCAAATTATAAATTGTCAAAGTAAAAAAAAAAAAAAGTTAAAAAATAACAAAAATCGGATACTATAAAATAGAGGCGATGACTGAATTTTTTAACTTTTGATAATTGATTTTTATGCACTTTTTAGCACTGAATCTGAAAATGACCTTCATTTTTAACCATCACGTTAGAATTTTTTTTGCAAATCGTAAATGTCAAAGTTAAAATGTAGCGAAAATCTGTTTCTATAAATCAGATGTAACTTTCTTAAAATTTACTTTAATTTAATTTAATTCAATAATTTATTCATTTTTTTAGCTTATAATGGGATTCTTACAGCTATACAGTTGGGGGGGGGGGGGGGTCCGATGAGGTGGGGAGGAGATTCAATTTTATCTTTGAATTTTTTAACTTTGAAATTTACTATTTGCGAAAATTTTTGACATGATGGTTAAAAATGAAGGACATTTACGGATTCAGCAAAAAAAATACATACGAATCAATTATCAGAAAATAAAACTGTTTATTTTCATCATTTTATTTATCAAAAATTCTGTTTTTTTTTCTTACATGTTCATTATAAATTGTATATTTTGCATTAATATGTCAGAAAATAAAGATTTCTAATTCATATTAGAATGTTAATTTTAATTTCAACCATATTTTTAATATAACTGACTTTAATATAACTGACGAAATTAAATTTCTACTAAATTTGTGAATGACCCCTAATTTGCAGAAAAAAATATGCTCCAACTTTAAACAGTTATTACTCGGTCAATTTTAATCATAGAATATCGAGACTTTTTTTTGTCTCACTTGTCAGTGTAACGGGAAAATTTTACTAAATAAAACTTATAGGACCGGAGGACCGTATAAAAATTTAAATTTCGTATATATATATATATATTTTTTTTTAAGAAATATTTTTATTGACCCAAATTGCTTTTAAAATATTTCTTTACCTCATTTAAAACATTTTTGTAATTGGAACTATATGTCTATGACTAACGGTTTAAGAATTAGCCATTGGCCACCGTTGAGAGTGGACAACCTGTATAAATTTTGAAAACGCAATCACATACACATCCATGTCCCCAGTGATTCGAACATCCTTACCCAGGGATTCGAACCCGATCCCTCAATCTGGCAACAGCCTCTATTTACTGACCACGCCCCGAACGACCTAATTGACTTTTTTCCTGTATCCCGTACTGTTTTTAAGTTAGAATTCCAAACTCGTTTGTTTACTGCCTGGTGGCGGAATAAACTGTCTCGTCGTCTACACCCTCACCGCCCATTTGCGGACTAAAAAGTAACACGTACAGCGAGCTTTAAAATTTAATATATCGTTCTCTGACTAGAGGATCATGGCTCAGGGATATGGCGTTTGCTTCCGGTTTTTTATCTTTGGGTTCGTATCCACGTAGCGAAAGTCTTGAAAGCTAAATAGGTTTTAATTTTTCAATTTATTTATTCAATTAAGATTTGAAAAATAATTTTAAACTATGAGTACTTTAAATAAATTTATAATGCGTATTGTTTATAACTAAGTAACTTGTTATTTGTTCTAAATATACTTAATAATTCAGTGAACTTAGAGATGAATGAACAAAATGTAATATTGGAAGTAATTTCACAATTTAATGATGATTCAGAAGAATTTAGAAATATATATATATATTATTTTACAAAATTTACAACCCATGCACAATAATAACGGAAATTTTAAACGCGAGCGGAGTATGTAGTCCCGCCCCCTCGATGGAGCCCGCAGGTCCTGCGGAGTAGAGGGAGGGTTTACGTGCTCCGAAGTGGCCACGTTCAGCCGATTATCCAGTATGTTGCCAAAACTATAACCTTGTTTTATTTTAATTGCAAAAGTAAAAAATATATATATATATATATATACATGATAACTTGATTAAAAAAAACCCTTAAACTGTTAAACTACAGATAGAAGCAGCAGCAACAATGATTCTTAAAACTATGATTTGATGCTGATGTCAAAGCCAGACGGTCGGGACTTAGACTTTTGTTAGAAAAACGCCTAGCGTATGGCACTTTCATACACCATAACGGCACTTTTTGGTTAGCCGGGCGCCAGTGTTATATATACATATGCATGTATACCTATATATACATATATATGTATATTTATACATATGTAGAAGCTATATGTATACATACATATGTGTGTGTATATATACATATATATGTATATTTATACATATGTAGAAGCTATATGATACATACATATGTGTGTGTATATATACATATATATGTATATATAGATATACATAAATATGTATATGTAACACTGGCGCCCGGCTAACCGAAAAGTACCACCAAAACACACGTTTTTAACTATTGATGTCGTCGTTCTAAATTCAGTGGTGGTGTACAGGATTCTAGTGAGTATCTAGTATGCGACGGAAATTCAATAAAAGTCTATGAAAAAAAATGAAGCAGAAAATTTTAGTAACATAAAAAATCTGAAAGCATTGTACATCTCCAAACGTTATTCTCATTTCTAATTTAATATTTCCTTACTTCAAAGAATTTGAATATTTTTATATTATTAAAATTTATTTCCTTTCAGATTTATCCGGTTTCAAAAACTAACATTTTATAACAGAGAAAATTAATATTTTCTCTCAATATTAGAAAAGGAAACATAAAAATTTATGTTTCTTATGTTATGAGTTCTTATTCGTGATTCCGTTTATTAAGTTTTCCCTTAATCAAATATTAATATTCTCGAAATCGAAATGTAATTTATATTTTATCAAAAATACAAGAATTTAATATATACAGGGTGTCCCTAAACTCTTGGTACATACGTTAGAGTGTGATAGAACACAACTAGACAAGCATGGCACTATACAATCCATTGTCGGAATGTAAGTCGTAAAAAGCTAGAGTACGAAATATACTATTGTACAAAATGAGGAGAAAGAAGATAGATAGCGATAATGAAAAAAAAAAAAAAACCCGATGACATGGAGAAAAATATTTTATACAACAAATGGAAAGCAAGCATCCATCACAGCGACGTCCCCCATCACAGCGACTGCTCAAAATTGCGGCCGCCAACTGTAACGCAGGTTTCACACTGTCGATAAAGTGACCGCCATGCATTGGCGTAAACACCAGGCATCTCTCGTATGGTGCCAGCAGCTACGATATCCGGGCAACAAAGTCTTCAGCGGAATCTATAGGACCATCCTCGTAGATGAGGCTCTTCATGTGACCCCAGGAGAAAAATTCCAGACATGACACATCGGGTGAGCGGACCGGCCAGTTGATTGGTACAACCCTTGGGCTTCCTTTGCATTGCCGTCTGCCGCTCCTTACATGTAATACATCTCGGCCTTCTTCTGATTTGAGTACGCATCCATCTCATCGATGATCCACAGAAAGAATGAAGACAGCTGCAGTGAACAGCTTTTTTATTGCGGTCACTAGGAGGCGTCCTGTAGCGCTTTACGGCTTGGGTTCCAACCATGGATTAAATGGTGATTTGTGCTTGTCTAGTTGTGTTCTATCACCCCCTAACGTATGTACCATGAATTTAGGTAAACCCTGTATATATATATATATAAATCTTTAAAGCAAAAATTATCTAAGATATATTTTACGATAGTTAAATTTGATTGCGATTAAAATATATATATATATATATATATATTTGGCAATTTCCAACGATGTTGAATAGCATTTATGAATTCGGATTGCCTGGCCGTCTTGCCGTCTATCTGGCCGCGCTCTAACATGTGTAAGTGAACTAGGATGGCTATTTATTGATATATGTTATGCAGGTTTATCAAGGCATGCTCGGTATTGAAAATCAAATGTGTAGCAGTAACATTACATATACATGGGCACTCAAAAGATTTCCATTACATTAAGGTCAATGGGGAAAAATCGTTAAACTATTCCAAGCATATTGATATTTTTATACATCATAGAGGTTCACTATAAGATGCTTAATATAAATATGCTTTACATAGTCTTTATCATACGTTTACAGGGGCACACAAAAGAATTCGTTTACAGTACTGTATTTGAACAATAATTGCTGGAATTGAATTGAGTTTGCAATTTCGGCATGCGTTTTTAAATGTAAGTCATATTTTGCATGTAACACGAAATATAAATTCGAAAGATCATATGCAGAGCTGCACAAAAGAATTCGGTACTTTTCGGTTAGCCGGGCGCCAGTGTTATATATACATATTTATATACATACATCTATGTAAATATACATATATATACATATACACATATATATATATGTGTATATAGATATGTATATATACATACATGTATATGTACATATATATGTATATACAACACTGGCGCCCGGCTAACCGAAAAGTACCAAGAATTTTAGCTCATGTTTGCTTATTGGCGGAAATTACTAAAAGGAAATTCTCAAACCGGTTATGTATTTCATAACTGAACTAAATTTTTACGTATTATGTAGAATATATATATATATACTATGTATATAACTATGTTGTATATATACAATTCTATGGATAATATACAGTGTTGCACAAAAGCTATCTGATTATGTTACAGTTCTAGATTGGAATTGTTTAAATTGTGTTTTCATTTTTGTTATGCATTTTCTAATATGTTTATTATCCTTCATACTTCAAAATTCAACCCATTTTTAATAACTTTATATTAAGCACAGTTTAGTATAATTGTCATGAAACAAAATTCATTAACGTATTGTGACTCAATAACTCAGATTTGAAAATATATTTAGTCAAATGTTTGAATACATCAATTTAAGAGTATAAAAACAAATGGGGAAGGGGTTAAAGGTGTCTTTTTTTCGTATTTACTAATAAAACAAAATTACACACTTCTCATAAATATTGTCAATTCTATAATACAAAATTGGAACGAACTTACCCCTGTTCGTAAAATCAGTTGGAAAAGTTATGTTGCGTCAGTCTCTTCGGATGTTAAGGGAATATTACTAATTGACTATCTTCCAAAGGGACGAACAATAAACGGTGGATATTGCGCTAAATGATAGACCAAGCGGATAAGCAAATCCATGAAATAATCATGGATTTAGAAGAAAATAATTTTCCATCAGATCATGAACATCCTCACAAAAGTGTGGTAGCAATGGTAAAATTGAATGAACTGTAGTACGATGTGATGCAACATCCAAGTTATTCGCCTGATTTGGCGCCTTCTGACTCCATCTATTTCCACGAAAAAAAAAAAAAAATCCTTGGAAGAAAAGATTTTCCATGGAAGAAGAAGTAAAAGCAGCTGTCGACGAATATTTTGGAGGATTTGAAGAATCACACGTACGTGATGGCATAAATACTTTTTAATAATCGTTGGATAAAGTAAATTGAACTTAAATGATATTATGTAGAAAAATAAAACTTATTTAATACATATATATATATATGTGTGTGTGTGTGATTCTGTGATATAAAACTAGGTTTTGGAGTCGTGACTGGTGGCATTCGTACTTCAAAAACACACAGTTTGATCACACATCGCTTTATTGGGCGTTAAGACATCTTAGCCGGAGTCGCAGTCATCAAAGGCGACACCAATCGGGGTCAATCCGAGCAGTCCCATTCCTATGTCTGTTCCCAATGGCAGCTACTAAGAATCTGCGTGAATTTAAAGTTCTAAGAGAAAATCACCACTTGAAGACTACTTTATTAAAATTTATAGCCTTAGACTGTTTTATATTAGATGCTCCTTAGTAATTTTGGTTAATTTGCTTTCACTTTAGTATACGATACGTGTTCTAGCTCTCCTAAACTTAGAAGTTATAAATACTTGATAATTGGGCCATGTGTTGCCAGTTACTTCTAAATTTAATTGCGATTTGAAGTAGCCAAGACACTATGATGTTCGAGAAGTGTCAAGACATCGAATATATGTCTGCACTGATGATTATCGAATGTAGGCGGAATTTGACAACATCCTTTATTGGGTTCTAATGATTTGAATTGCTACTTGGGGCAAATATAGAAACTGAGTTAGCAATTAAGGGGAGAATAGGGGAATGTGGCCCAAAATGATTCCCTAAAAAGCAAAACTTCTGTAAAATATCATAACTGCTTAAATGTAACTTTGGTCCTATACTAATATGTTTTGCACTATATTTTACATTATTAAAATATTTGAATAATATTTTAAACCCAAACTGAGTAATGAAAAAATAGATTTTTGAAAAAGTGTCCAAAGGATCATTTTACCCTCACCCAAAGGCAAAATGATCCTTCAGTTAAAAATAATTGCAAATTATTTTTTATCGGCAAAATAAAGGATATAGAAGTAATTATGACAGTACATAATGAAATAAAATAAGTTTTGCAATCAAAATTTACACATAACTTACTGTATGTAAATTTTAAAATAAAAAAAGTGTCACAAATAATTTTGAAAAAACAATAAATGGAATATTTGAAAATAATGATGGTAGGATAACCCTTGGACTCAAAGAGAAAGATTTGGGGCAGTAATACATTTGGCTCCCATGGTGGCTAGGACGTGACACGGGATTTTCTTCAGCCAATGAAATGATAGTAAAACGATACACATAATTGGATAATTTTAGCCGGCAATATGGCCGTCCATTTTAGGTCATATAACTGGATGACGCTGAGAAACATAACAAACTTAGCAAGTGTAATTCACATCTAAAAACATACTCTATTAAGCAAACCAAGTCATATTTCCGTACATGAAAGACTGTATATTTAACTAAATATGAAAGTTGATGCTTATCTTATAACAGATGTTATAAAAACCACTTTTTCAAAGAATTCTATTCAGACGCGTAATACTGCGATCGCTTGAATACCGCCATTTCTTCTTCTTCACTTTTTACAACTGGTTTAGGAGTTACCCTGTAAATAGCGCGACTTGTCTGGAAGAAAACCTATGTGGATTGTTTTGCCAGCTAGGATCATTTTAGGCCACCTTCCCCTATACTAATTCAAAAAGTTTATAGAGCATCTTATCTATTTTATAACATATACATATATATACAAGGTGCAATATGTTATCTATCGCCGACATTTAATTTCCAAACCGTTGGTCGTAGACATATAGTTCCAGTTACAAAACATTTCAAATGAGCTAAATATTCATGTTGTGGCATTATTTAAAGTAAATAATCAATTTTATAAAAATTACGAAATCCGACTTTTTATACGGTCCTCCAGTTCCTATAGTTATATTTAGTAAAAGTTTACACATATCGTAACAGATATAACACAAAATGTTTGATATCTGTACTACAAAAATTGACACAGTTATTAAATTTCAAACTTTGAGATTTTTACACATGATTTTGTCTTTCATTGAGGGATCAGTGAAAAGATGAATTAAAGTAATTCGGTGCAATGTCCTTTTTACCGCGAAACCACCTTTAGCCGATATCGACAAACCGGGGTATCAACAAAGAGGATTATTTATTCTAAAAATTTGAGCAAACATTTATGGGTCGAACAACATTCTAACGTCAATGTAGGTAGAATCGACAACCGGAAAATAAAACATATTCACTAAGGACTAGATAAAGCGCAGCGGGATGCAATCGACCAGCCGAGCTATCATGGGCATGAAAATTGGGATTATGCAAATTTCAATAGTACCGCAGCGTCACATGTTCGGGATAAAATACTAGTCCACGCTGAGATGTGATGGCACGGATGATCTACGCATACATGCAATATGCCGAAATTATACTTATTTATGGTGAATATCAAAGGAATGCCAGAAAGGCTGCGAGAGTTTATTCAGAACGTTTTCCTAAGAATCTAAATTCAACGCATGAAACTATAACTGATGCATTCTGCCATCTTAAAGAGACCGGCTCTGTTTCACCACGAACCAGAAAAAGTAGACGGTCAAGGTATAAAGTTCGAGTGACACTGGAGGAGGTGCTGGCATTCGCCTTTTTAATTTCATAACTGAGCATGTCGGAAATAAGCGAGTCATGTGATCAGCATATCCAGAATTTGTTACATGCACATGATACGCTTCCATGCCATCCGACACTTGTGCAAGCATTGATGCTGGGTGACCACGCACGACGATTTGATTATTGTACTTTTATGCTGAACACCTTATAGAAAATCCGTCGTTCCTTTGTGACATTCTGTGGACAAATGAGTGAATGTTTACAAGGGATGGCATTGTAAACGTGCACAATGTGCATTACTGGTATGTGGAAACCTCCACATCACCCGCACAGTACGACAAGTGTGGTTTGATACATGGGGAACCCAGATTGTTGGACTCATCTTCAACGAAGGGAACTTAACGGGCGATTGTTACCTGTATCAGCTACAAAACATGACACGTGACTGGTACGAAGAGCTGCCTCTCCGACATGCATACCGAGTGTGGTTTCAACTTGATGGGGCTCTCTCCGCATAAAACGTCAAACGTCCGGGCGTAACAGGCAACCGAATTCGGTCAACAGATCTTTGGATATGGTGGTCCGGTAGAGTGGCCACCGCGTTTGCCAGATTTGACACCCATGGCCTTCTACTTCTACTTACATCAAGGTATAGGTCTAAGTGACTGAGATCACTTCTCTCGTTTACTGAAGCAGCGCATCATCTTTGACTATCGCACAGTTTGCGCACCTGCTATGCGGTAACGTGCCCAGGACTCAGTGATGTCACGCATTCATTTGTGCAGTACTGTGACGCATTTAGTTTTGCTTTGTCAGCAAAAAAGAACAATTTGAGCTGTATCTCTATAGATTCCGTCGTTTGATGTATTCATTTTTATAGTAGACCGTTATTTGATATTAAAATAAATTGATATTTATTTTTCTGTTTAATTTCAATATTTCAATCTTAGCTTTCTATACGACCCCTAAAAGTCAGCTCAAATTTTTAGATGAAATAACCCTCTTTGGTGATACCCCTATTTGGCAATACCGGCTAAAGGTGGTTTCACCGTAAAAAGGACATTGCACACTGATTTTGATCTCGAATTACTTTAATTCATCTTTTAACTGATCGCTGAATGAAAGACAAAATCATGTGCAAAAATCTCAAACTTTGAAATTTAATAACTTAGTCAGTTTTTTTTGTACAGATGTCAAACTTTTTGTGTTATATCTGTTATGATAGGTGTAAAATTTTACTAAACATAACTATAGGGACGGGGGACCGTATAAAAAGTTAGATTTTGTAGTTTTTATAATTTTTTATTCTTTTTTTTTACCTTAAATAATGCCACAACATGAATATTTAGCTCACTTGAAACGTTTTTGTAATTGGAACTATATGTCTACGACCAACGGTTGAGAAATTAAAGGTCGGTATTAATTAAAGGTAATATAACATATTGCACCATGTATATATCATCGAATCTTTCATTTCGCGAACTTTAGAAATCACCCTCGTATATCGAACAGAAATTCAGATTTTCGGTATTACCTAGTATTTTTGCTGCTCTTTGCATGTCAATGTATTATAAATTCTCATAATTTATTATCATCAAGGAAAGAGAATTGTTTTCTCTTTTCACTGTGAAAAATGTCTGATTTTGAGTATTAGTGAATAAAAGAAAAATTGTGGATTTAAAATAAATATGAAAAAATATATATATAAGTAGTAATCTTGAGAGTAAGATTTTATTTCTAATTTAATATATTCTTACTTCAAAAGAGTTGAACAGTTTTCTATTATTAAATTTTATTTCTTTTCAGAGAGCCTTTGATTATTCTTTCACAAAAACAATATTTTATAAAGAAGTAATTTAATATCTACCTCCAATATTATCAAGTGAAAACATAAATTTTATTTCTTATTTGCAGTTCACATTAATAAAGTGCACCTCTTCCGAATATTCAAATTTTTGAAAATGAAAGATAACCGATAGTTTGAAATCTTTTTATTTCAAACAGAAATTTAAATTATTTTTACCTCTGTGTTTAAATTGAATGCCACTTATAAAGCAGACAGAATTTTTTGCCTTTAAATAATAATATATAAAAGTATACATTTAAGGATCATCATATTTTTCAGAAATCCCGTTTTAATTAAATTGACACAATGAAGCTGAAAAGAGTATATAAAAGATGGTTAAAATTCTGACATTTAACATTTAATATTTTTTTTATTATTATTAAACGCCCTCAAAGACATTAAAAGGTAATTAACATCAAACTCAGTTCATGAGGTGAAAAATATTTGCTGTAAACATTATTAATTTTTTATTAGAGTTTTTAAAACAATGCATACATGTTATATGAGATATTTTAATGTTTGCTTGCAGAGAGACTAGTACCCATACCTTAGCTTATTTTAATTTATTTTTTATTTTTCTTTATTTTACTAAACCACAAGAATTAAATTACCTTTTTTGACTGGTAGTAAAATAGATTGGAGTTTTTTTCTATGTGATTTACATGTGCATTTTTCTCGTTTTACTGTTTGATGCATTCTTTTTTACAAACGTTCATTGCGAATCGTTTTATAAGATAGTACTTTTTTGCAATCAATAAATCTTGCAGATCATTTAAAGTTGTTCTTTATTCAGAAAGAATTTCAGACATTTATAATATATAAAAGCAAATGAGAAAAAAAATAATAATTCGTTGAAAAGTTGGAAAGGGTTCAAATACAGAAAATTGCATGAAAAACACCATCTTAATATAAGGCATGTTCAAATGAAAGTGATTCGAAGCCTCGCATGCGAACAGTTTTCAATATAATTTCGTGAAACAAATGCGATAGTGAAGGTGTGCGCACCACGCGTGCGCAAGTGCAAGTGGATTTGTGATAACTTCATTCGTAAGGACGTGGCCAGTTAAAAATGACTGATGTGGATGCAACTGCTTCCAAAACGGATTAGCGAACTGTAATTAAGTTTTAAACACTGGAAGGTTGTGAGCTGGTGGGTATTCATCGCAGAATGCTGGCCGTGTACGGTGACACGTGTATGTCAAAGCCCAGGTTGACGAGGTGGGCGAGAATGTTTAGCGACGGTCGACAGGAGACAACAGATTTGCCACAGCCCGGTCAGGTGCACAAATTTGTGACAGAGAAGCTGATTATAGACATCGACACGGCAATCAAGAGAAATCTATGTCGAAACATTCGTGACGTCGCAGCTGAGTTCAACGTTTCCATCAGTACTGTTCACAATATTGTCACCAACATTCCCAACCTACATCGTTCTTCGCGTACTTCATTCGTAACCTTCCTAAGTAATGAGATGCCTACCTAAACGCCATGGGTGATTTTTTTTAACAAACTTTGTATGCATTTCACTCATTAAATATTGTTGTTTCTATCTATGTATCTGTCTCATTTCTCTACCAACGCATCTCATGGATACACACATCGAATAATTTTCATTTAAACACCCTTCGTATTTTTGTAAAATGAAAATTGCATGTAAATACTTTAAAAAAAACATTTGTCCATTCATGTATTCTTTGAAATATATTCAATATATGTTATACTTCAATGTATCAAAATTATATTAATATATCAAAAAAGTCTTCATAGCCGTAGATACGTCTTAAGAGGATACGCATTAACCATTTATCTACTGACGGTACTTATAAGTACCAGTAAAACAACTTGTTATAAAATTAATTTAATAAACCGATTACTTCTGATACAGTTTAGAATGAGTTATAGATCCATTACTTTATCTTGTTCCAAAAGCATTATTGGTTGCACAAAACAAAAATATTTTAAAAGGGATGATTTCTTTTGTCATTGCATCTTTTCAGCTTTCTTGGTGTTGGGAGGGGGGGGGGGGATTTTTCAATTCGGAAATATTTCTGTATTTCTATTGTAAGAACATTATATTTGTACATTTCTCAATTCTACAAAATACTAAGGAAAATATTTAAAATAAAAGATTCGAGTGGGTTGGTTGGTTGATTTTGTGACGGCCGATTATCTACACTAGGGATATAGGCCCGAGGGGGAGTGCCCATCGTGGGGGTCTTTCTAAGGGAACCTAACCCGTATTAACGCATGGAAATCCATGGTTCGAAGAAAACCACGAAAACTCCGAACGATTAGGCCGACGGGCGCGATTGATTCGAGTGGGGTTATAAATTCTGCACAAAATCCGTACAAATTCAAATTTAATTAATCCTTCTAAATACATCTGAAATCCTTCTAAAATTTATTAAATGATTATGATTATGTAAATATTCTAATGCAGTTTCAGCAATTCCCGAAAAATGCTTTAAAAGATGAAATTTTCATGAATTTATAATTCAGTGAATAAAGGGTTAATGAGAGGCTACCGTATATCGAAGACTTTTATTGTCTTTCTTTTTAACGACTTATATTCATTTATTATACCTGATTTACATTGGCTTTAAAAACATTAGAAATTTCCCAGCTTCTGAAGGTATTCTTCATTGAACTAACTAACTGCATTGCACTCCTTTCAAACAATACCATTATTCATGTTTAAAAAAACAAATTCCAATTATAATTTAAAAAATACTTTTCAAAACTTTAATCGAACGGCTTTTTTCTTACTGTCTTTCTTTTTTAGAAAGTTAGCTTTTTGACTTCATTTGTTGCTAGCATTTTATTTTGCAGATCAAATACTTTGCTCACTAATTAATATATAGAGCATTTATTATACATGATTTAGTTATTTTTGTTTAAGGGGGTCTGGAGCTCTCTTTTTATAGAGATTTTGTTATGAAATTCTTTTCTGAAATCTGTTTTAATATTATAAAAATATTGCATGTAAAAAAAACTCTGTAAAATTTAATTTTTTTTAATTTAAATTTTAAAATTTTAAACATATTTAATTTTTGATATAACTCTGGAAGTACTTACTCGATTTACAAAATTTTTACACTTTTGTGTGCAGAAAATGTATCATTTTAATTTGTTTTGAGGATTTCTTAAAATATTGATTACGAATTTTAAAAAAAAGAATGTTAAGTAAAAAAAATGAAGATTTTTATGCGTGTGATGTGCATTAATTAGCATATTTTCACAATTATCACTCAAAATTGAAAATCCCGAAGACAATTTGTTCGAAATATAGCATAAAATCTTTGTTGAAAATTTCATACATATATCTTGCATGGAACTTTAGATATATATATTTTTAAGCTCACAAATCGTGAAAAAATTCATTCTGAGATAAATGAATTTAAAGTTCTCGTAGGAGGGTAGTTAATGCATCGCTTCTCAAGGCAAAAGTTGTTATATGTCTGGATCTAATGAACATAAAAACATACGGTTTGCGGTATTTAACGCTAAAAGCTCAGGTTTTTTTTTTTTTTTTTTTTTTTTTTAAGCCAATTAAAAAATAAATGCATTTTTTGAGAATTTTTATCCCCGGACCCCCTTAAAATCAAATTATTTATAATTGATTAATATAAAGTATTTATAGAGTAAAGTAATTAAAGTATATATTACTGAGGCCAAACAAATATGCAAAGAAATAACAACACTTACATAATTTAATCCTTAACCCGTTAAGACCCAACCCACACGATCGTACGGGTAAAACATTCCTTTAAATATTTGCTTCTGAGTCGTATGTAATAAAAACTCGAATCGAACGATAATTCTGGTTAGCAGGTAGAGTAAAGTATTATTTTTTATCAGCAGGTAGCGATTGTAGTCCATGTTTTACTTTCTACAGGTATGACTAGCTTTGTTAACAAATACATCGTGTCTTAAAGGGTTAAAGTAATCTCTCACTTTTCTTTGTGTTACTTCATCAAATGGTCTTTCTACCACACTGCTTTCCAATTTTGCGACACACGCGAAAATCTGGTCTGCTCTATCACACTTTGACTTAAAAATTGTAAACCGTTGGTATGCAAACCGTTAAATTTGTATTAAAAGTTGTAAACCGTTGGTTTCTTATTGACAAACACAATTTATTGATCTCTCAATAACCAAAGTTACATCAAATTTGCTTTTGAAAAAATAATGCACAAAAGCAGTTTCGATACTGTTGGGTCATATTTTGAAAAGAAAAAAAAATCCACATTATACGATAAAACCGCTTTAAACGATATATTTAACATTAATTTCAAATAGGTAACAATTAGAAAAAAGAAATTATTTATATTAAATTGAGATACATTAATGACAGTCCTCAGTATATCAGAGATATTTATTATTTTCCTTTTAACGTCTTATGTTCATTTATTATACCAGAATAAAAGAAACCTGATTTACACTGACTTTAAAAACCTAACAAAATTTCCAATTTCTTCATAGAACAAATTAAATACATTGCCCTCGTTTCAAAGATTATAATTATTCATGCTTTAAAAAACAAAACAAATTCCAATTATAATTTAAAAAATACTTTCCAAGACTTTAATCACACAACTTTTTCCCTATTTTCTTATTTTATAATAAATTTCACATTTTCACTTCTTTTGCTGCTAGAGGTTTATTTTGCACGTCAAATACTTTACACACTTATTAATATGTAGAGAATTCATTATTCTCGATTTAGTTATTTGTAGTCATTTGTCTTTGTAAGAATATTTTAGTCATTTTCTTTGACGATAGGTAGCATTAACAAATGATAAGATAACTTAGTTGATATTTTTCGTCAAGAACGAGTTCAAACTTCAATTTATGAGGATTTTTTTGTTCACGGAAAAGAAAAATAACATTGGAAGTAATTACGGTGTTGGTGTTCATTATAATAATGATAATTTTCTTACAAAATAGGAGGTAATATTTCCATCAATAAATGTAATGCTAATTCTAATTAAAGCGCTATACATTATAAATAAAAGAAAAAATACTTTTAAATTATTGTATAATTTTTTAAAAATACAAACCTATGTTTGATATAACTGTAGGTAAAATATTTTAACAATTTCAGTGTTTCTTTCTATTCTTTTAATAAAAATATTTTTGCATGTTCATAATTTTAAAGATATTTTGTTCGTGTATGAAATTAAGTTTGTAAAATATATCGAATATATAGTACAAAGTATATAAGGGTAGTGTTTATAAAATCACAGAAAAAAATTATTAAAAAAGTAACTCATTATTTGATGTTTAAACTAGAACCATCGTTACAGCGAGCGGCAGGCAAATACAGTATCTGAAAGGCATAACGCTTACAACTGATTTATTCAACTGAATATTTAAATTATAAAATAAACTTTAACATCCAATACAGTGAAACATAGTTATATTTAGAAAAATATCCTTCAACTAGGATAGTTAAATTCTGTATTATTATTAAAAATATATATTACTACTAAATATTCTATCTTTATGAAAATATACGTGCCTGATATTTGAAATTTCCTCAGCAAATAAATACCTTATTTATTTTTTATAATAATATTATTTAGCGTAAATATTACTTTTTTTTATTTCATAAAAAATAAATTCTCAAGTTTATTAAGAAATGTATGTTTTTTTTTAAATTTAGTTAAAAATCACATTTTACGATTTTATTTTATATCACCATTTGTATATTTTCTTTCTTTTCAAATGGCAGAAGAATTAGACTTCAAGATTTCTTTTCTTATGTGTTTGTAAAATGTCCAGAAAGATGGAAATTTCACAAATTGTTTACAAATAAAAAATAAAAATCAAATAATTTCACATACGTTTAAATAACTTATCGTCAATATAAATTGTGGATACGATCCTCCTCGGACGATACATTACCATAATCATAGATTATTATTTAAATATTATTTTATCATTTACTTCTTACAATAATCTTCACAAATATAACTTCATTTTAATTATATATATATATATATATATATATATATATATGAAAGGTATTTAACAAATGTGTTTTGCCTGTGCTAACTTATGGAGCAGAAACATGGACGCTAACAAAGCGGATGGTACAAAGATTACAAACAACACAGAGAAGTATGGAAAGATGTATGCTAGGTATAACTAGAAGAGACAGAAAAAGAATAACCTGGATAAGAAGTCAGACGAAAGTTTTTGACATCATTGAAAGAATTAAACGGCTAAAATGGAAATGGGCTGGGCACATTGCAAGAAGACAAGACAATAGATGGAGCACAAACACCCTACAGTGGTATCCCAGAGATGTAAAACGGCCAAGAAGACGACCTCAAGTGAGATGGAGTGATGAAATCAGAAAAGTAGCCGGTGTAAATTGGATGACTAAAGCACTAGACAGAAAACATTGGAAAAATCTGGGGGAGACCTACATCCAGCAGTGGATTGAAAACGGTTGTTGTTGATGATGATGATATATATATATATATATATATATATATATATATTATTGCTTACTGAATTATAAACTATTTCACCAAAAATCTTATTAAAAAGTGCATAAAAAGCTTTATAAACATGCTTGAACTTTAATTACAAAAAGTATTTAAAAAGACATTTAAAGTCAGAGTTAATTGAAAGAAGATTTAAATATTTAAACAATAAACATTTGAAAATTAATGTGAAAATTTTTTTTAAGATTTGTGACATAAGTAACGTATTAAAACAAACTTAATATTTGAAGGGTTTTGCTATATTTTTGTAAAATCCTCGTAAAATTTATGTAATAAATTTTAATTAATTAATTAATTAATTAATTGTATATTTATTTATTTTGCCATTTAGAATTAATTTCAGCCATTGTAACCGATACTATAAAGATAATTAATAAAAATAATAATTAATTAGTAATAATTAATAAAAATAATAACTTCTAATTTTATTTCATATAACAATTTTTTGTCGAAAAAAAATTAATATATTCTAATATACAAATTATTTCTATATTTATTTTGAATGTTGTAATTCTTGTTACCATACTACGTCCATTTATCATCCCTAAATAAATTAAATTACATTAAAATTTACTTTAACATACTTTAAAATTTCCAGCTACTAAAAATATCCCTATCGATACAGTTAATTACTTTGTATTCTTTTCAACATTCGCATTATTCATGATTTTTTGAAAAAAAAAAATTCTATTACCATTTAGAAAATAATTTACATCAGTGTAATCTAACAAAATTCTTCTTCTTTATATACACAGTTTTATTTTATTATTTCACCATGGGTTGCATTGAGGAATAATAAGCTAATCATCATTTATTGTTACCCTGGTAATAAATAAAACACTAATTTATGAAGATATTGATTATATTTAATAGGAAAATAAAAAAGAAGTAGGGGAGACTGGGGAGGGTTGACCCACTTTCTACAAAATGATTTTTTATTTTTTAAATATTGAACGTATAATAAAGTTTTATATATCATTTTATTCATTATACAATAAGTTATCAAAATAAAATTGCTACATAAGTGTAACATATAAGAAATTGCAAAAATGATTGGTTTTATTCATGAAAAAATAATGGGTCAAGGATCCCCATGTATGGGAGGGTTGACCCACTATATGGGAGGCTTGACCCACTTTGTTTTATATTGTACTATTTGTGAAGGGAAATAAAATCAGTTTAAAAAAAAGAAAAGTAACTTTATTCTACATGCTTTAATTATTAAAAAAAATATTTTTTTTTTTTTAAATATGAGGCTTAAACAAACTTGTTAAGACATATAGCACATTTGCTACCCCCCCGCCCCACACACACACACACAAAGACATCCCCAGGAAAATTTACAATAAAACACTATCATACCGCAGGCATCCCTAAGGATGCAGAAAATTGTCACCAGGAAGTCCTTAGGAACAAAAAATGTCTGCCTTGCAGCATCCTGGAGAGCTCCCCAAGATTTACTTCAGGGTTCTCCCCAGGAGGTTCTGGGGAAGATTTTAGGAAGTGATACTGGAGGACTTTTGGAAATTTCAAGGTCACTTAATATGCCACAAAAATTTTTGAAGCTATGGTTTAAAATAATTAATACAAAACAATTTAATTACCTTTTCAGAAATAAATACGTTCTTTTTTTTAGTTTATTATCAGACAGATTCACATGCGATAGATATTACAATTAGCAAGCACGCACATGGAATAACATGAAAAACAGCTTTTAGGAACAATTTTCTTACCTTCTTTCCGCCTTCCGGATTTGATCCTGGGTACTTACGAACAGCAAACGCGCGCTTTATCCATTATGCTACAGGGTCGTTGAACGAAATATGTTTCTAAGGTATTCGTGTATTTCCCCCCTCTTTTGAAACTCAAAACTAGAAAATATACATATTTTATGTGCTTCGTATAAGACGGAATTATCTAACTTTTATTTCAGATTTAGATGCATAGCCTTTTGTATATATTCAATATAAATTTAAATTCATAAGTAAAAAAAAAAAAGGCTTATCAATATTTATTTAAGATAACATACATGTCTTTGAATTTTCAAATTTCTACATTTGGTTTGGTTTAGTGCACCACCGTAGTGGAGATTGCTTTGGGGCTTATATCAACACATCCTCTAGAAGTTGCTCTTAAAACCGGCTACATACAACATCCCATATGAGAAAACTGGATGGGGCAAATAGATTCTAACCTTTTTCAAACTTTGACCCTGAGATTTATTGATAGTCCTAGCAAATGCGAACCTAAGTGAAAACTGACGGCGGCGTAACTGGAAAGGTAAACTGGTATCCCGACGGGGTAAGCAGGATCCTCGGTATGAAAACACGGGTGCCTCTCCTATGTCCTGTCAAAACTTCTGCATCAATAACAGTTTGCGACAACCTTCTGACTATTAAACGTGTTCCATTACAGAGACTACTGGACGGATTCATGTTTCTAAGCAACATAACACTAACACCAACTTTAAGATTTAACTGATGTGGTGGCATTCCAGAAGGTGTTAAACTATTTATGAAGTCCATTTTCTTCTTCATCATGAGAAAGTATTGTATCAGAACTAAAATAAGTTTTGACTTCGCCAGGTACTTTTCGTAAAACCTCCTCATTCAATCTCAAAGAATTCTCTTTCAATCTCACAGAATCCTCATTCTTTGGAAACAAAATAGCTCTTTCCGAAAGATGATCAAGATCAATTTCGGATGAACCAAAAATATCATCCACTATAGAATAATGCACTAAACATTCTAGAGGTATTTCAATAATATCTTCTCCAAGTTCATAATCGTTAGTCAACCGACTATCCCCCAGGCGAATGAGGCATTTCACGAAATCAAGCTCCTTCGGCTCCGTTCGCATATTTATAACCAGATTGAAGTGTCAAAATGTTGGCCAGAGAGAAGAATTCTTGATACAACTTTCAAAAATGAGTGTTTTGTTTGCATGTATAACCACAGATAAAATCTGCCTCCAGTCACCTCCTAGAATAAACGCTTTTCCCAAAAATGGGACATCATTGCCATCCAAATTTCGTAGAAGTCTATCAACAGCATTCAAAGCATGATTAGTTGTCAAGGTACATTCATCCCATATAATGAGATTAGCCATTTTCAGTAATCTTCCTTCAGATGTATTTTGCTGAATTTTTGAAGCTGAATTATCCAATATGGGGGCTGGTATTTTAAACTGAGAATGTGCAGTTCTTCCAGCTAGCAACATTATCGATGCGATGCCTGTCCATGCAAAGGGAACAGCAGTATGTCCCATTCCTCTGACGTAATGCAGCAAAATATTGAATAGGAACGTTTTTCCTGATCCCGCGAAAGCTTTGACAAAGAAAACCTTAGCGACAGTAGCATAAACATTTTGAATATTTTCAATAACAGCATCAACTATTATACGTTTTTCTGGATTTAGCATGTTTAACAATCGTTTTGCCTCTGCTCTTTATTCTTGTAAATCACAGACATCGCGTTCCACAGAGTTCTCCAGGTTTGAGGGTTCAGGTAATTCAAGGTGCTGAAGGGTCATGTTGTGTATGCGTAGATGATTGGTTATGTCTTGAAGGGCTCTGTCTCTAGTCTCCTGTAGCGGCAGATGGCGAGCAAAAGCTTCTGAGAGTTCTGACTTAAACCGTTCCCATAATTTAATCGGTAAATTTGGTTGTCAAAGACACATATGAACGAAAAGAGTTGTCTCAGTTTGGGCGGAATTTCAAAACCACATGCTTCAGTTAAACAATGTTGCCATCCATCATCATCTTCTAATAAATTTCTAGCACGGTATGCACCCTTGAATGTTTCATGGACAGTATTCTTATACGTCCTTAACTCCTCGAAAGACATGGCACCGGGAACATGACAAAGCAGAATACAAAGATGGAATCGCTCAATATCCTTCGGGCTTACAGAAAACATCCTGATACTATGAAGTCACCTAATGTAACATACTTTTGCCACACATTGCCTTTCCATACAAACTGCTTTAGAATTTCTCTAAAGAGATAGATGTTTGCTGAGGGATCAGAACTGTTAAGTAGAAACCAAGCAGTGAGCATGGTGTGTTTATTTCTTGCTCTTTCAAAAGCTTCACGTTTCTCCGCTTCCCTAAAATACACTGATTGCATGTCTTGTAGATGCACCGGCAATCAAATAATAACATGGGACCTGTCCTGCATGGGCTTTTCAAGAAGCCGCCACATTGCCTCTGGTGCCGAAACATATCGTTCATTTAAGCGTGTCGTACGTAATAAGTATATCTAATCAAAAACAACTCGTTGTAAATGATCCCGCCAAGCCACAAACCTAAAACGTCAGTCATAAAAAGAAGTGATATCACATAAAAAGATGAGGTATAGAAGTGCATACCCCGAGTGCCGTGTAAAAATCTATCACTACTCATAATGTTTCCAAAGGACTCGGAGTGAGGTACAGTATATGAAAACTGCTTGGCGACCTCCAGACTTTAATAATGTTTGTTCTTCCTGCACTTACATATGACTATTTGTTTAACAATATTCTTCTTGTAATACTTCTCCCATTAAACTGTGAAAATTCGAAAATTTTGGTGTATAAATGCCCATTCTTATTTAACATCATGGGATTGATTTGTTGATTTTATTTACCATTATTTGAACGAGAAAGACCACTTTTACGAGGAGGATTTTTTAAGTAAGCATGTAATAAACATTTTGAGTTTGTAAATTAATAATAAAAAATAATGATCATGTGAATATTACTAACAATGCACCTATAGACGTTAATTAAACTAAGATATATTGCAGTTAAAGCTTGCATAAACGGAATTGCACATGCAGGGGCAAAATCTGTTCTAGTAAGGCTACTAGTATTATATAATATTCCTTATGTTGGAAACACGACATTTTACGTTTAAGAAATAAATCTGTCATAAATAGGATCCATTTTGCCAGTTTTCCCTTTAATTTTAACACAGTGTATTATTAAACATATTTATATGATTAAAAATTATGTTTAAAATAATGAAAATTATAATTGTAATAATAGATGATTACCACAATTACATACCATTTCCTGCTTGTCTTAGAAATCTTTCTGATTTATTACAGATCTTCCTCCTACAAATATTTATAAGAGTGATATAATGAGAATTTAAAATTAATTTTTTCGACTTTCACAATTTTTTGAAATTGGTATAGGTACTGCATATATTAAATATACGCCTGCAGGTCGCCAAGCAGTTTTCACATACTGTACCTCACTCCGAGTCCTTTGGAAACATTATAAGTAGTGATAGATTTTTACATGGCACTCGGAGTATGCACTTCTGTATCGCTTCTTTTTATGTGATATCACTTCTTTTTAGGACTGACGTTTTAGGTTTATGGCTTGGCGGGATCATTTACAACGAGTTGTTTTTGCTTAGATATCACTTCTTTTTGTAATGTATTTCATTTGCATTATACATATTTCATTTTAATTCAGAAAAGTCCTTCCGGCCAGTGCCGGGAGGAAGAGGTAGCTTTAATAATCTTTATTTAAAAAAAGCCAACTTATATCATGCAAACACACGAAGCTCAATTTAGTGGAAACCGAATATAGGAGATTCAATACTAATTTTTATCAAGATAATGAATGAAAATTTCGCGAAATTAGTCAGCTTTATCCAAGCTGCTTTTCTTTAAAGTAACTTATATTTGGCTGCCAAATTCGGGAATTTCTTAAAGTGCCTGTCATTTTAAGACAACATGGTGGATGAGGCTAAGCAGTGAACTTGGTCGAGACCTTAGTAATTGCTGTGCACATGCTCACTCACATCGGAATCGGTTAATATATAGGAGTGCTTTCGCATGCAAAAAATCAGATTTTTCAAAATGTCACCCACAATAGAAATTGAAACTGCTATATCTGAGCCATTTTTTAAGGTAAAGACAAACAAAAAATGATCCTGAATCCTTATATCAAGATCAAATACTTAAGAAAGAAACCTTTTTCAATTTCTAATTTTTTTGCACCTCACTTTAAATATATATATATTTTTTAATTTAATGGCCGCCATTTTGAAACAAGATGGCTGATGAATCTGGCCAGCGAACTTGGTCGAGGTGTTGATGTATGCTATCCACATGCCTTCTTACATTGAAATAGGCGAATACGTGTGTTATCGCGTGACAAATACAAGATCGTTTCAAAATGTTAGCCATGCTAGAAATTCAAAGTGCTATAAATCAACCATTTTTTTAAGATATCAACAAAAGAACAAATTTTCAGAAACAAAAACTGCTCCGGAATCTTTGTATCAAGGCCAAACACATAAAAAAAATCTTTTTCATTTTCCAATTTTTTAATACCTCATTTTGAATTTTAAATTTAATTTTTTTTTAAAATGGCAACCCTTTTGAAACAAGATGGCGAATGAAGCTGGCCAACGAACTCGGTCGAGACATTGGTATGTACTATGTACAGACCAAGTTACATCCAAATAGGTTCATAAATACGCCTGTTATCGCGTGACAAAAATCAGGTCGTTTTAAAATGTCAGCCACAAGAGAAATTCAAAATGCTATTACTCAGCCATTTTTTTTTTTAGATATAGACGAAAAAAAAACTGTTCCGGAATCTTTGTATTACGGTCAAACACATACAAAAAAAATCTTTTTCATTTTCCCATTTTTTGGTATCTCATTTAAAATTTTTAATTTTTTTTAAATGGACGCCATTTTGAAACAAGATGGCGGATGAAGCTGGCCAACGAACTCGGTCGAGATATTTGTATGTACTATGTACACACCAAGGTACATCCAAGTCGGTTCATAAATACGCCTGTTATTACGTGAGAAAAATCAGGACGTTTCAAAATGTCAGCTACGCTAGACATTCAAAATGCTATAACTCAGCCATTTCTTAAGATATAGACGAAACAAAAACTGCTCCCGAATCTTTTTATCAAGGTCAAACACATAAGAAGAAAATATTTTTTTCAATTTTCAATTTTTGGTACCACATTTCAAATTTAAATTTTTCTTAAAAATTTAAATGGCCGCCATTTTTAAACAAGATGGCGGGTGAAGCTGGCCAACGAACCCGGTCGAGACATTGGTATGTACTATGTATAAACGAAGTTACATCCAAATCGGTTCATAAATACGCCTTTTATCGCGTGACAAAATTCAGGACGTTTCAAAATGTCAGCCACGCAGGAATTCAAAATGCTATAACTCAGCCATTTTTTAAGATATAGACGAAACAAAAACTGCTCCGAAATCTTTGTATAAAGGTCAAATACATAAGAAAAAAATATTTTTCCATTTTCAATTTTTGGTACCACATTTCAAATTTTAAATTTAAAAAAAATTTTAAATGGCCGCCATTTTGAAACAAAATGGCGGATGAAGCTGGCCAACGAACTCGGTCGAGAGATTGGTATGTACTATGTACACACCGAATTACATCCAAATCGGTTCATAAATGCGCCTTTTATCGCGTGACAAAATTCAGGACGTTTCAAAATGTCAGCCACGCTAGAAATTCAAAATGCTATAACTCAGCGATTTTTTAAGATATAGACGAAAACAAAACTGCTCCGGAATCTTTGTATAAAGGTCAAATACATAAGAAAAAAATATTTTTCCATTTTTAATTTTTTGGTACCACATTTCAAGTTTTAAATTTTTTTAAAAATTTTAAATGGCCGCCATTTTGAAACAAAACGGCGGATGCAGCTGGCCAACGAACTCGGTCGAGACATTGGTATGTACTATGTACACACCGAATTACATCGAAATCGGTTCATAACTACGGGAGTTACAGTGTGACATAGGTCAGATATATATATATATATATATATATATATATATATATATATATATATATCAATTTTTAACGGAGGGTGGTTTCGGGGTCTGGGGGTCATGATCGATGAAAATATACCAAAATTTTTTGAAATCGCTTTCCTTAGAACGGCTGCAATAGGTAGCTTTTTTGTAAAGAAAGCTACCTAAAACAACAGGTAAACGAAAGATGCTAGAAGTAAAAAAATAATTTAATAGTGAGGCTATAAACTTTTGAAACGTGTAATATATCTAGTAAGACATAATGTTGGACTTTTTATAAAGAACTCAAATACATTTTATCGATCCTTTCAAATCTCAGAAGAAATCATTTATTTTTTAGAAATGTTACAACGTGTCGAACGAACAAGTAATATTTTTGCTGTTGTTCCATAAGCTATATGGTGATTCATTAAATAACTTGGTCTTGGTAAGAATTTTATCCGACTGTAAAACTGCCTTTACATTTTCAAAATTCCCATAATTTTACAAAAAAAATAGACTTAAAAACAGGCTGAATAGGGAGCATTTGTTTTTTCACCGGGCGTGCTTGAAGTAATTTTTAAATAGAATTAGTTTTTTTTTTTCAGGAAATCCAACGTCCCTCCGATAAGCACGGCAGAAACTCAGATTATCTGATTAAGCTTTTTTATCTTTTTAAATGTTTTTACAAGCTCTAACACTTGTTGGATTTTCTGAATTTTCAATGCATGTACTTTCTAAATTCATAATTGTTTTTTACGTGAGTAACAGGACATACTAAGTCATATACTTTCCAAGTAATTTCTCAAGTATTTCGGATCATTCATACTATAAATTATAATTCATTTCAATAAAAGTTCAGAATTCGATATTTCATAGTTATGAAATGATTTTCCCTAATTTCGGTCATATTTGTAAATTTTTAAGTAGCTCTATTATCTGATTAAAAATTAACTAAAAGCTATTTATGGCATATTGATAACATTCCTGAATTACCAAGTCCAAAATAACATAGTCGATTAGTTTAATAAATCCCCTTATTAAACTTTTTAAATGAAAAGAAAAACGAAAAATTCCAATAAAACTGACAAAAATTTATTTGATATAAAAGGATTGTAAAAAAAAAAAAAAAAAAAAAAAAAAAAAGAAAAAAAAAATGTAATAAAAAACCAGGCTGACTGTATTACCTTTGTAAAAGGATTTAAATTGAATAAATTGCAAAGTTTAGAATGTTGGAAAAAATATTTGAGTATATGTGTATTTTAGTATAAAAGCAATACACAAGAGAACACTTTCCCGCTTATTTCAGTATGATAAACAGTAATACTTAAGTTCTGTCGAATTGTTTTGATGACACTCTGTGATTCACTGAAGTACTTACATTATCTTTCTGAGCCTGTTCTATGGTTTTTCCGTAGTCAGTGTTTACCTAGAATCTTTCCATAATCGAGGTCCACTGGCATTTTTCTATAATCCAGTTTCTCCTCAAATATCAGCAGGATATTCCGCGATGATTTTTGTGCGCAGTACCTTCGTCAAAAATCCGATTTCGTGCAAAATAAAATTTGAAATAATTGTTACCTAAATTTTGTGTGCAAAAATATCCATAGTATTGGAATTTTAAAAGAGTGTGGGCTAAAATCTAGAAGCATCTTTAATAAAGTGGATATTAGAAACATCTTTCATAAAGTAGAAATCTGGATAGTCGAGCAGTTAGAAGAACAAATTGAATTCATATTCAACTTTCGAGTAACCTAAAATTGTCCAGAGATTGAAATGGTACAAATTCTTTAAAATACATGCGACTCAGTGAATATCTGTCGGTTTTAATGTGACAATGTAAACGAACCGTAAATGCTTCAATGGCGCATTACAATAGAGAGCTTAACTGGGTCGAATGCAATAACATGTATCCTATTAAAATCTATTATCTATCTATGTAACCTCAAAAATTCGGAAACCACAGGGCGCAGGACTGCGATGTTTGGCACACGGGTTGCTTGTAGGGGCTCATGAACGATTGGGGCCAAAAATTCGAAATTTTAAATATATATATATATACATATATATATTATTTTACGTTTTTGGCAAATTTTTGCCTTTTTCTGTTTAACCCGTAATCGTGCGAGTTCAAACCAGCTTTAAAGGTTTACTGCAATGTGAGATATACATGTCGTAGGCTAATTGGAGAAACATCTCTCATTTTCCAATTAGCCTAATATTTTTCAGGCCTATTGCAAAGAGCCTAGACAGCGGTTAGGCTAATTGTCAACTGGCCACTTATTTCCCAATCAGGGTGATTTTTTTAGACTTATAAACATATAACCCGACCCAAACCCAAAAAAATAAATTACAACAGACTGTACGCCGGTCCAAGCAAGCCAAAATAATTTCAGTCTACAAGTAACCCGACCCGAACTAAAAATTCTATTTGAAAAAAACCCGAAATCTTAACCGAACCAAATCTGATAACAGTCGGAAATATTGAAAATAACCGTAACCCGATCCGATCAAGACAAAATAATTTCCGTGCAAACGCAACCCGAGACCAGAAATCTGACCAGAACCAAATCTGAACCAAACGGAAAAATTCCAAAGAACTATAATCGGATCCGAGCAACACAAAACAATTTCCGTGGACATGTTACCCGATCCAAACCTATAAATTCCATTTGAAAAAACCGGAAATCTGAGTCCAACCAAATCTGAACCTGACAAAATACTCCAAAGAACCATAACCCGATCCCGACAGACAAAATAATTTCCGTGGACACGTAACCCGACCCGGAGCTAAAATTTTCATTTGAGAAAAACACGAAATTTCAACCCGAAAAAAATATCCCAAAGGTCAATAATCCGATACGAGTAAGACAAAATAATTTCCGTGGACACGCAAACAGATCCGAATCTTAAAATTTCATTTGAAAGAAACCCGAAATTTGAACGCGACAGAAATACTCCAAAGATCCATAACCGGATCCGAGCAAAGCAAATTAATTTCCGTGATCACGCAACACGACCAGACCCTAAAAATTCCATTTGTAGTTAACTTGAAACCAGACCTGAACCAAATCTTAACCCGAGATAAATATTCCAAAGAACTATAACCCAATTCGAGCAAGACAAAATAATTTTCGTCGACAGGCAACCCGATCCGAACCAGAAAGTTATAACTGAACTCGATCCGAAACCGTGTTATGGTCGTTTTCGGGTTGACTTCAAATGAATCCGGTTGCGTGTCGACAGAAATAATTTTATCTTGCTCGGATCGGGTTACGGCTCTTTGAAATATTTTTGTCCCTTCCATATCGGGTTCGGGGTCAGGTTCAGGTTGACTTTAAATGGAATTTTCAGATTCTGGTCGTATTGAGTGTACGCGGAAATTAATTTGCCTTGCTCGGATCGGGGTACGGCCCGATGTATTTTTATTTCAGTACTGTTCGGCTTTCCGGTTAATTTCAAGTAGAATTTTTAGGTTAGGATCGGGTTGCATGACAACGGAAATAATTTTGTCTTCCTCGGATCCGGTTATGATTCTTTGGAATATTTTTGTCGGATTCACATTTGATTCGGTTCGGTTAAAATTTCAGGGTTTTTCTAATGGAATTTTCAGGTTCGTGTCGGGTTGCGTGTCCATGGAAATTATTGTGTCTTGCTCGGATCGGATTATGGGTCTTTAGGATATTTTTGTCAATTTTAATATTTGCTTTGGGTTAATTTCGTGTTTATTTAAAACTAAATATTTAGGTTCGGATCGGGTTGTGTGTCCACAGAAGTAATTTTGCCTTGCTCAGGTCGGATTATGGTTCTTTGGAATAGTTTATTTGTCGGGTTCAGATTTAGTTCATGTCAGATTTTGGGTTTTTTGTAATGGAATTTTTAGGCTTGGGTCGTGATGAGTCTACGGAAATTATTTTGTCTTGCTCGTATCGGTTTATGGTTTTTGGGGATATATTTGTCGGATTCAGATTTGGTTCGGGTAAGATTGCAGGCTCTTTTAAATGGAATTTTTAGATTCAGTTCGCGTTGCGTGTCCAAAGAAATTATTTTGTCTTCCTCTGACCGGGTTAAGGTTCTTTAGAATATGTTTGTCGGTTATCATATTGGGTTCGGGTCATATTTTGGGTTTAAAAAATTTAGATTCGGGTCGGGTTGCGTGTTCACGGAAATTATTTTGTCTTGATCGGATCGGGTTATGGTCTTTGGAATATTTTTGTCGGGTTCAGATTTTGTTCGCATGAGATTTCGGATTTTTTCTACAGGAATTTTTAGGTTCAGGCTCTGTTGCGTTCACGAAAATTATTTTGTCTTGCTCGTATCGAGTTATTGTTTTTGGGGATAATTTGTCGGATTCAAATATGGTCCGTGTTAGATTTCAGGTTTTTTTTAAATGGAAGTTTTAGGTTCGGCTCGGGGTGTGTGTTCAAGGAAATAATTTTGTCTTGCTCGGGTCGGGCTATGGTACTTTATAATATTTTTGTCGGTTATCAAATTTGGTTCTCGTCATATTTCGGGTTTTTCTTTAAAAAAAAAAAAAAAAAAGGTTCGGGTCGGTTTGCATGTTCAGGGAAATTATTTTGTCTTGCACGGATCGGGTTATGGTTTTGGGAATGTTTTTGTCGGGTTCAGATTTAATTCGTGCTGATTTCGAGATTTTTCTAATGAAATTTTTAGGTTGAGGTCGTGTTGCATCCACGGACATTATTTTTTCTTGTTCGTATCGGGTTACTTTTTGGGGGATATTTTTGTCGGATTCAGATTTGGTTCGGGTCAGAATTCAGGTTTTTTTAATGGAATTCTTGGGATCGGTTCGGGTTGCGTGGCAAAAGAAATTATTCTGTCTTGCTCGAATAGGGTTATGGTTCTTTGGAACATTTTTATCGTGTTCAAATTTGGTTCGTGTCAGATTTCGGGTTTTTTCTAATGGAATTTTTAAGTTCGGGTCGTGTTGCGTCCAAGGAAATTATTTTGTGTTTGTTGTATCGGGTTATGATTCTTTAGATTATTTTCGTCGGTCATCATATTAGGTTCGGGTCCTATTTCGTTTTTTTTAAAAAAAAAAATAGGTTCGGGTCGAGTTACGTGTTCACGGAAATTATTTTGTCTTGCTCGAATTGGGTTATGGTTCTTTGGAATATTTTTGTCGGGTCTCAAATTTGATTCGTGTAAGATTTCGGGGTTTTTCTAATGGAATTCTTAGGGTCGGTTCTGGTTGCGTGTTCATGGAAATTATTTTGTGTTATTCGGATCGGCTTATGGTGCTTTAGAATATTTTTGTCACTTATCATATTTGATTCGTGTCAGATTTCGGTGTTTTGTTATCAGTTTCTGCTCTGGTTGCGTGCTGACAGAAATTATTTTGTCTTACCCAGATCGGGGTACGGTCTGTTGTAATTTATTTTTCGGGTTCTGGTCGGATTATTAATTAATAAGCCTAACGCCCCCCCCCCCCCTGATTGGGAAATAAGTGGTCATTTTTCAATTAGCCTAACGCTGTCTAGGCTTTTTACAATAAGCCTGAAAAATATAAGGCTAATTGGGAAAAGGGGGATGATTCAGCAATTATCCCGATTCTTTGCAAAGAACCTGATTTCTCAATCAGCCTACCACATACTTATTACGTACGCTGCAATTCCAAGAAGCTAGCGTCGTATTACGATAATTATATTAGCTCACATGCAAATATAAGTAGAGATATACATATTACGTACGCCACGCTGCAAGAAGCCTGATTTCTCAATTAGCCTACCACATACTTATTACGTATGCTGTAATTCTAAGAAGCTAGTGTGGTATTACGATAATTATTTTAGCTCACATGCAAATATAATTACAGATATACATATTACGTAGGCCACGCTGCAAGATAGGAATAAATTATATTACGTACGCCACGCTCAATATAGGAAGAAATTACTTTAAAGTAGTATAAATCAAAAACTAATTAATATTTTTACATGAAACTTTCAAAGTTTTGAACTAGTCATAAAAGCAATTATAATGCCGTTAACCGCGTAAAAATCCGATAATTACACATTGCTGTAGCCCTGTCAACAGATTTGATAAGAACAAGAATTTCAAAAGTGCAAAAAACAGCACTTTTAAAATCTCATTTACTAAAAACCTAAACCGGATTCCACTTTATTGTCGTTATCTGAGTCACGCGGCACATCCCATTCCATAGAATCAAGAATTTTGTTTCTATCATAAATAGAACCGGAGATATAGAGCGGTCAAAATCCCGCTTTGGTCAGTCCGGAAAATATAAACTTGACAGAGTACTAAAAAACTTTCATTAATTGGCGGAAATTTCTTTCATTTACGGTTCTTTGCACAGCTGTTTCTTTTGCTTGGCGAGAAATTCTGTCGAGTTTCTATGATCTCGAAAAATATTTTTCTAGTACTGTGTATTTTTTTTTAAAATGAATTTAATTTATTATGTTGCTATGGCAGCAGACGTTATAAAATGATATCTTTGGAATAAGAGAATAAATAGAATAAAAACATATGTTCATGTTTGTGATGAAAAGTTTTCTTTATTTTTAAAATAACGTAGTAATTAAGCGCAATTAAATAATCTCTAATTATTTGCATGCGAGGTAAAAGAATTATGGAAATAGCCGCTACATCTTCTTACTATTGCAGCGTGGCCTATGTAATATGTATATCTCACATTGCAGTAAACATTTAGAACTGGTTTGAACTCGCGCGATTACGGATTGAACATAAAAAAAGGCAAAAGTTCGTCAAAAATATAAAATAAAATAGAAAAAAATCTATTTAAAATTTTCTAATTTTTTTCCCCAATCGTTCATGGGCCTCCTACCAGCGACCCGTGTGCAAAATTTCGTAGCCCTGCGCCCTTTGGTTTCCAAGTTTTGGTGGTTAGAAACATACGCGCACAGATTTTAATAGTATAGATAATATTTCCAGAGATTTAAAATGCAAAATATGGATACTTTGATTTAAAAGATGAATTCTTTTTATGATTACTAAACTATAAAATTCCAATTGAGAGAATCCTTTCAAATCAAATACTTTTTCTTTCTCTCTCTCTCTCTCTTTTTTTTAACTGAGAAAAGTTTATTTTAAGCTTGGTAAAAAGTGCACTTATTAAGTAAATTTATAAAAAAATACATTAAATTTTGCTCTGTTTCTTTTTTAAGATGGGAGGAAATTAAACATTATTTAAACGATCTTTTAGGAATTTCTACACTGATTACTGAACGTATAATCGCAAATCAATTAATAGAAAACTATTAACTGTTAAAGTTATTTATAAAAAAATACATTAAATTTTGCTCTGTTTCTTTTTTAAGATGGGAGGAAATTAAACATTATTTAAACGATCTTTTAGGAATTTCTACACTGATTACTGAACGTATAATCGCAAATCAATTAATAGAAAACTATTAACTGTTAAAGTTATTTATAAAAAAATACATTAAATTTTGCTCTGTTTCTTTTTTAAGATGGGAGGAAATTAAACATTATTTAAACGATCTTTTAGGAATTTCTACACTGATTACTGAACGTATAATCGCAAATCAATTAATAGAAAACTATTAACTGTTAAAGTTATTTATAAAAAAATACATTAAATTTTGCTCTGTTTCTTTTTTAAGATGGGAGGAAATTAAACATTATTTAAACGATCTTTTAGGAATTTCTACACTGATTACTGAACGTATAATCGCAAATCAATTAATAGAAAACTATTAACTGTTAAAGGCATATTTTAATATTATATTTTACAATTCATTTTTCTATTTGTAATCTTTTTTCTACTTTTTATTCTTTAAAATATTTCATTGTTGCAGTTTCATTTTGATTTGGCATATTTTGGCGAGCACTTATTGACGCATCATTAATTTCATTGTTTATCAAACTCGTATACGATTGTACGAGTTACAGATTGTCGCGATTTACCCCCTGTCGGGGGCGAAATGAAAAAGCTTTAAAATCAATGTATTATTTTATAACAACGTTCTAAAAATATTAAAATGCTCTGTTGTCATGAAAAACACATTTTTGTAAAAATTTGTATAATTCTGTCATATCAGGATCTGGGATGAAAATAGATTCCATCAATATTCCATCATTACAATGAAAAACAGGCTGAGTTACACGAAAATAGAAATTATTAATAACATTTATATCTGTTAGAAAACTATTTTATTTTCTTACTGTAATAAATAAAACTAATTCACAGTTAAATCTCCATTTAACCACCTTTAAAATCGGGTGAAAACTTTCTGTGAAATAAGAAATTTATTATACACCATTTTTCATTCAATTAACGATGTGAAATATTTTTAGTGATTTCTTCAAACCTTAATTTAATTTTAGTTAATAAAACTTATATTTCAGGCAATTTAAAATGTCCAAAATTACGGATACTATGGTTTAAAATATCAGCTCTTTTTTAACAACAAATTATTTTGTATAAATCTCAAACTAAATAAATACTTTTTTTTTCTTTTCTTTTATAGAAACCTTTGATGATCTCTTTAAAAAATTCTGAATTCTTGTTATACGGACAAACGCTTTCTGTTAGTTATTTAAGAAGTGGGTTTACTGATAATTCTTGGAATAACAATTTTTCTTCTCCTTTCAAGGACTTTCTTTTGCAAAAACTTACCGCAAGCATGCACACACATTCTTAGCTGACAAAAGTGATTGGGGGCGGATCCGCTCTGTTCAGAGTCAATATTCTCCCTAACACCTAGCTAGGGATTATCTCAGAGAAAAGATACTTATATGAGAAGTCTACCTGATAGATGCATTCTAAAACAGAAAAGAAATTCCGTGAAAAATAATCTTTTATAGATATTCGAAACTACAAATTTGCTAAATAGAAAATATGTTTTTTAAATGCAAGTTTTAATGCGATGTATATAATGCAAAATACCCTTAAGTTTAAAATTATGCAGAAACATTTGTTATTTAGAAAATACAGATAAATATTTATCTAAAGTTTCTGAATTTATAATGATATTTATATTTCTGAAGTTCTTTAAATGGGGACTAAACTGAAAAAAAAAATATTATGTATGGTAATTTAAAAAAGATAATTGAAAAATAATTAATTAACAAGTCAAATTTATATTTAAAAAATAAATTAAAGATAAAACAAAAAAGGGTTAAACCTCCAGAACTGACACTTAAAATTAACAGTTCTATTTAGTTAACATTATTATGTTAGTTCAAATTCTTACCGACAGATGGCGTTGCGGCTACTACATTCATCAGCAATAGTTGAAAATTAAATGACAATATTTTCAATATGTCCTCCATTCATCGAAATAACATGTCGTAGTCTTAGAATGAAATTAGTTCTTGTTGATGGGAAACTTTCAACCAATCGGTGATATTCTAAAACAATTAAAATTATTTCTTCCAACGAATACACCATTTTGAAGAATTTACGCAGTGACAACTAGTGTTTCCATTCAAATGATTACTACTGAACTTTCACTGACAACGTCTACCCCTGCCTGGTCTTCACAAATGCTCCGTTTGTTCATACAGCCGCTAAAATGCGCTGTAGTGCCGTCTGTCGGTGAGATTTTGAACTATCATAATAAAGTTTTCTAAACAAAATTCCATACTTTACACATCCATTTCCTGCAAGAATTTTTTTAATAACTCTATTCGTTTATTAATTATTCATTTTTAAAAATAGGTCTTCATTTTTGGGACACCCTGTATATGCAATATAACCTTGGTGCATACGATAGGTGACATGATTTTATTTATGGATCTCTCGGTCGGTAACATGATTTTATTTATGGATATTCAGCCGTCACGAAAACATTCCAGATCTACTCTCCTCAATAAAGACCCGGTTCCAGCCCAATTTATCATTCGATGTTAAACTCTTAGCAGCATAACTTCCGTATTCACATCCGCAAGCTAGCAGACACTTCACAAAAATAAAATGGATCACTAATTATCACTAATGGATCACGTAACAAATGTGATATTAAGAAAATTGTACTCCCCGATGCTAAAAAGTAGCAAAGGATCAAGAAATCTATGTTGCTTCCTAATAAAATGAGTCGTAGACAATTATACGTAATATAAAGATGCTTATTATTCCAATCAAAAGTTCACAGAAACAAACACAGAAACAGACCATTTTCCACAAGCTATGAGTTCATCATATTACAACGATAGTAACTCCACATAAATATTTAATCAGAAACTACATTATTAAACGATAGTAAAAGATATATTCCATATTGTTAATCGAGCCGTTACTTTCTGGTGGCATGCTTATGTGTAAACAATTCAACACAACAAAAAATTATGCCTCTGACACTCTTGCGAGCCGTTGAACACTGTGCGCTCAAGCCTACTATACCTGCAAGTTGGCAGGCATCGTAAGCTTGCTCAATATTGAACAATTGAGAAAGCTAAAAACAAGGGACTAGATGAGGAAGAAAAACAGCAGTTCTACTTTCTCTCTGAGAAAGCTGGAGGGATATAATAGAATGAAGAAAACTTTTTAAAATATATTTTTTTGTTTTGATTCGAGTTTCATAAAATTCGAAATGACTCGACAAAATTTTGCAATGAATATATACACATACAGGGTGTCCGGTCTCAACGGTGTCCAATGGTTAATTCCTAAACCGTTAGTCATAGATATATAGTTCCAATTACAAAAATGTTTTAAATCAGGTAAAGAAACATTTTAAAAGCGATTTGGGTCAATAAAAACATTTCTTAAAAAATTACGAAATTGAAATTTTTATACGGTCCCCCGGTCCTATGAGTTATATTTAGTAATTTTTTCCTATTACACTGACAAGTAAGACAAAAAAAGTCCCATTCATATAACGCTAAAATTGAGTGAGTTATGAAACTTTAAAAATGCATGACTTATGCCACTTTTCTACTCTGAAAACAAATGAGTTCGGCTTGGCTTTGAGGGATCATATGCCAAGTGTTTAAAGTATTCGAAGGTCTTACTTCATGTGTATATGCGCTTTGAAAAAAACCCCTACAAGTATTATGATTACGTCTCAAATTGGCTAATACAACATAGGTTTTATTTTGTCAGGATTTGAGACTGTTTCTCTTATGATTTCTTTTAACAAAAATTATGTTTTTTTATAAGTTTTTATGTTACTTCAGCAATCATATGTATGTTTTTCCAGTTCAAAATTTGTACTCTAACTTTAACCCACTTTTAAATATCCGATCGAGATTGCATTTTACATACTGGCGCAAATCCGATAACAATCTAATATTATTAAGATTTTCGGTGGTTACCATTTATACTTATTTTACAGGATAACACAGAAAATTTTGGATAAATTTCTGCCAAGGAGTTTAAGAAAAAGTTTTAGATTAGATAATACAAGACTGCGATTGTTGAGTTTTTCACATTTATGTATTTGTTAGCACTGAATCCGAAAATTACCTTACTTTTTAACCGTCATGTCAGGATATTTCGCAAATCATAAATTTTCAAATTTAAAGAATAACAAAAATCGAATACTATAAAGTATAGGAGATGGTTGTGTTTTTTAACTTTTGATAATTGATTTTTACGCACTTTTTAGCACTGAATCTGAAAAGGACCTTCATTTGTAGCCATCACGTTAGATTTTTTTTTGCAAATCGCAAATGTGTAAGTTAAAATATAGCTAAAATCTTATACTATAAAACAAATGTAAAACATTTTTTATTTTATTTTATTTTATTAAAAAAATTATTCGATATTTTTGCTTATCCTGGGATTCTTACAGCTAAACAGCTGAGTGGTCCGATGAGATGGGGGAGGAAATTCAATTTTAACATTGAACTCCTTAACTTTGAAATTTGCAATGTGCGAAAAATCCTGATATGATAGTTAAAAATGAAGGTCAATTTCGGATTCAGCGGTACAGAGTATACAAGAATCAATTATCATTAGCTAAAAAACATGACATAACTCAACTTTTGCAGGGTTGTGCAATCTAATAATATTTTAAAATGCGTATCATTTTGTAAAGAATTGAGGCTGTTAATTTAGAATCATTTTATTTAAGAAAAAAATCTGTTTTTTCTTTCTTCTTAAATGTTTATTACAAATTGTATATTTTCCATTAATATGCCAGAATGATTAAAGATTTCAAATTTATATTGAATTGTTAATTTTACTCCCAGATATTTTTTATATCTGACGAAATTATATTTCGACTAAATTTGTGAATGACCCCCAATTTGCAGCAAAAAATATGCTCCAACTTTAAACAGCTATTACTCGGTCAATTTTAATCGTATAATAACGGGACTTTTTTTTGTATTACTTGTCAGTGTAAAAGGAAAATTTCACTAAATATAACTTATAGGACCGGGGGACCGTATAAAAATTTAAATTTCGTAATTTTTTAAGAAATGTTTTTATTGACCCAAATCGCTTTTAAAATATTTCTTTACGTGATTTAAAACATTTTTGTAATTGGAACTATATGTCTATGACTAACGGTTTAGGAATTAGCCATTGGACACCGTTGAGACCGGACACCCTGTATATTAAATTTCAAACCATTTGGTTGGGTAGTTTTTGCGCTTTTATATGCGGACAGACGGACGAACTATACGATAGACTATAGGTGCAACGTATTTATATAATTAGGAACGCAACTAAAAAACAAATTGTATAACCTATTTCGTTAAATATCAGTTAAAAATACTTCGCAAGACGTTAATCAAACAACCTTTTTTTTTCTTTCTTTCTTAATTTGTAATGAATTTTACTTTCGGCTTCGTTTGTTGCTGACAATTTACTGCTAGCTAAAGAATTTGTCAAAGTATTTAATTCTCATAGTATTTATTAGTTTCCTTTTTAGATATTTTTCATTTAACAAAACTTTAGATTTATTTCATTTCTTATTTCTCCACAGGCGATTTATAAAAATGATAATTATCCTTTACTATTAATATTAACTCTTGTTATCAATATTGCTCAAATTTGATTTTGTGTTTATTTTTTATGTTCTTGTGTTTTTTTTGCAGTGATGATATTTTTTTAAACTAAAAAAAAAAAATAGAGAAAAAGGGGTATTTAATTTCATAAATAAGTTTTTGATATGCATAAAGTGCTGAATATCATAGAAAAAATGCTTTGTTTTTTCATTAATTATTGTCAGTACATAAAATAAATACAAATTATGATTCATAATGTATGATGTTTATAATGTATTACAATAAACTTCCGATTATCCGCCACTCTATCAACCGTCACCCTCGGTTAACCGTCACCCCCTCTTTCCAATCTTTTTTTTTTTTTTTTTTTTTTTTTTTTTTTTTTTTTTTTTTTTTTTTTAGAAACGAACAAAGAACATTCAACTGCCTATAAACCCGAGTCAGACACCACTATTTAAAAAAAAAAAATACTTGTCTGACGTCAGAAACAGCAACTAGAAAATATTTCTGCGGATGAAATCACAGACGGGCCCCACCAGTGGGCGAATGGTTCTGCTCTCGAAGCTGGTAGACGGGAGGCGCTGGGTACGAAGCAAATCATGCCCGTCGGCCTAATCGTTCGGAGTTTTCGTGGTTTTCTTCGAACCATGGGTTTCCATGCGTAAATACGGGTTAGGTTCCCTTAGACAGACCCCCACGAAGGGCACTCCCCCCTGGGCCTATATTCCTAGAGTAGATAATCGGCCGTCAAAGATCAACCCAACCCAACCCAGACGGGCTCATTTGTGACTAGAATGATATTAGTAATGAAGAATTAACGGATAACAAAATTACGCAAAATGTTTTGAATCCAGAGAAGCCTGAAGCGGATCAATATGATGAATCGGGGAATGACCATCCAGATGTCAGTCATGCCCTCTAAATGCATTAATTGGATTGAGATGCAAGAGGAAACAGATGCAACAAAAGTAATTTTATTACATAGAATTCGTAATTCTGCGACAGTAAAAGTACAATCAAAACGCAAACAAAACAGAATAAAATCCCTGCCGGCCCGGCCTACAGGCAGAGGTAGATTTCGAAGTTAAGTATACTAATTTCACCAATAAAAACTAAATCATGATTAGAGATTTATCCACTTTAACAATTTTATCTGTCTGCTTTTCACGAGTTTTTATTTCATTCTTATATAATAGCTGTTTTATCAGAATCATGGTATGGAGGTATTCAAAAAAATATTTTTCCATGCTCAACAACTCGAAATTTTCTGGCACATTTTCAGACTCATTTTTAATAGAAAAAATATTAAACGTGCTGTCGAGGTTTTTGAAGATATTTATAAAAGACCTGTGTTTTAATTTTTCGTCCAATTAATTAAAACTTTATTTATGAACAATTATTTTCTCAGTAGGACAATATTTTTCATTTCTAACTCAATCGCTTCGGGAAATATCTGTTCGAAATTTCCACTTTGACATCAATTTTTGAAATAGATTCTGCCTCTATCAAAAAATCGAACATTACGGTACATTATATAGTTTCTGAATAAGAGAATCTACCAATTGGATGCGTTTGAGAGCAAGAATTAATTTAAAAATGAGCCAGAAAATAAGCAATTTGGATTTGAATACACCCTTAATAAGATGATTTTTTTCTTCAACCGCTGTGTATTTTCAATTAGTTTTTGCTGTAAGAATTGGCGCTCTCAAGAAGATATATGAAAAATTCATGGGAATTTTATATCTTGTAAATTGACGGATTTATGGATTTTTTCTCCTTCAATTTTTGTTTTCGTTTTTTTTTTTTTTTTTTTTCCGGTACGAATTGGTTCTATCAAATATTTGTGAATATAAAAGTTGTAGATAATATTAAGGAGATTCATAATAAAATTAATTGGATTTGATATCTTGCGAATTGACGAAGTTATGAATTTTTTCTCCCCAAAACCCTATTTCTTTCGGCCCTTGAGCCCATTTTTAATTTGATCAAAAATCTGCTATACATAAATTTTTGGCCCTATTTTTAGAAGTAATAAAAACTTTAAACTGATTTGATATGTACAAAAATTAAGAAGTTATGGAGTTTTTTCAGTTTTCACAAAATCCCTCCTTTTTTCCATCCCCTTGGTCCGATTTTGCCCATTAACGAACTTGACCGAGATTTTATGCCCTTGATTTTATGGATCAGTTTGGAAGAGATTGCTGCAAAATTGTGGAAGTTATCGTGTCCAGAAGGAAGTGATGTATATATAGAGAGATAGATAGATAGATAGATAGATAAAGTTTTTTACTGAGGTTGGTTTTGGTTTCTAGGGGCATGATCGGTGAATATCTGCAAAAATTTTTCAGAAATTCCAACATAGGGGAGAATGTAATAGGTAGTATTTCATACAAAATCTACCTAATAATGGATTACTTTCGATGAAAACAGGGATTATATATTTAATTTGTAACATTCTAAATTTGACTGATAAATAGGTTTCTTATCAGTTATGCTTTTTATAAATAAAAGCAGTAGAAAAAATATTTTACTTATTTTTACTTATAAATTAACATATGGAAATGAAATCTTAGTAAACGGTCCCGTACTATCTTTCGATTATCTGTCTATTTTGATTATCCGCCAGACCATCGGTCCCGTGAATGACGGATAATCATAAGTTTACAGTATAACATATAATTTTAGTAGTTTTACTTGCAAAACTTCTTTTTAATACTTTCCAACAAAGTTGAAAATTGTTTATGCATTCAGATTGTCTGTCCATCTGTCCGTCAGTCCGTCTCTCCACGCTCTAACTCCTGTAAATATACTCGGATTTTCATGAAATTGATAAAGGTTATTTAGGATCACAAAATCATGCTTGTATTCTATATAAATTCTATGGTATGTAATTCTTGGTATTCAATTCTATGTAGGATTAATCGTTCATTTACAGGGGCACTCAAAAGTATTCCATTACATTATGGTATATGAAGGGAAATCGTTTGCAGGGTATTTTAATGAGATTGTGCTGTTTCAAATGTATTGAAACTGATATAAATCACGGAATTTCACTACGATCACGTTAGAACAGGGCATTCATAGCATTTTTTATTCATTTACAGATACACACAAAAGAAATCGGTTACAGTACATTACTCTTTGAGTAATAATTGCTGGAGTGTACAGTTTAAAATTTGGTATGTGCTTTTAAATTTAATTATTTTTTTGCATCTTAAACGTTATACATAAATTCTATCCCTCAAATACAGGGCTGCACAAAAGTATTCACGTACCGTTCTCCTTATTAGAGGAAATTGCTGAAGGTAAATTTTCAACTGAAATATATGTTTCTTTTAAGTGAACTAAATTTTGGCATGCATGTAGTTAATAGATTCAAATCTATATATCATATACAGAGCTACTGAAAAAATTCGCATAATTTCCCATTATGGATGGGAACAGCTTGGGTTTTGAAATGTATTATGCGTTTCCATATGGATGAATTATACGTAATATTTTAATTTTTTAAACGGTGAATTTTTGTTACAATATTCTGAGTGTGTTGGAATGTGTTTCATAATCTATGTTTGACGCATGATTTTTTCTTACTTGTTAATTTTCAAAATCGAATTTGTAATTTATACCACCTAAGAAGGACTATAAATATGAACCATATAAACGGGGTGTCTTCTATTCGACCAACAAATTTAGATGTCTTATTAGGCATCAAGGTGATAAAAAATAGCCATAGAACATGGTGTCACAAACCGCTGATTTAGTCACAAAAAGATGGTGTTTCATCCTGATAGATGTCGACTTGTTGGTGATAATTTTGCAAAAAAAAAAAAAATAAATAAATAAAAATAAAATAAAATAAAATAAAATATTACAATAAAAATTTATCGATATCTACTTTGTTTCGTATAAAATGTGATAACATCACAAAACGTTGTGAAAAAAAAACAGAGCAGTCAATGGTGCCTTATGAACTGATAATCTCAGTCTAAAATGTGGAGCATCAAGTGCATAATACTGCCGCGTATAATGGAAACTTCTACCACCTTTTTTGGTGTTATCATATTTATAACAAAGTTGATCATGGGTATAAAAATTTCATTATAATATACTTCAGTATTCTGAAAGTTATTACCGTCAACGAATGTTGGCTTATTGTAGAACACCCCGAAATTTTGAATAAATGTGCGGTTGAATTCGGAAACACCCCACCGTAAAAACCTTGTACTTTGGGGCACTTTTTCAATGGTTCCACTAACATTTCCATTATTAAAAAATATTATGTATGATTTTTCAGCTACGAAATTGAGTTATAAGCAATAACATGAAACAATGAAGCAAACTGTATGGTTTTAAAGAGGCAATTTATATGTTATTTATTTTTTAACTATTTTTAAAGTTTTGGAGCAAAGTAGCCCCTTCTCGGGATTTCTTTGATTCATTCACTTATTTTCATATAAAAGGAGTGCATTTCATATATTGGAATATTGAAATCCTCTTGCAATAGGATCTGCTAATAAATTAACACTGCAAACTGCTTTTTTTTTAACATTTAAGCACAATAGTAAAAATTAAATTTAAAAAATCAAAAAACCCGACTGCGTAAAAAGCGAACTGATTAATTATTTCTTATCAATGTGAAACTATTTTATATATTACTTCTTTTTTTTTTTTTTTTTTTTTGATTTACTTGTATTAATGACTTTTAAGTTGTGTTTAACTGTTAGTTACTATCTATAAACACGGTGTTGTTGAGGCCCATACATGTCTATGAAGGATAGAGTTGCAGTAATACTAGAGATCCTACCTACACAACTTCCAGGTTGTGTAATATTTAAACGGACCTTCTCACTGTAAAATAGTCAATGAAACATCATATTCATTTTGAAAGACCTACCTCAATATGGTGCGTAAATGTTTTATCGTCTCTACAGCAGTTTTGTATTTTACGGCCGCCACTGTGAAGTTATAAAAGCAAACCTAGCCTATAACCATCGGACGGTTAAAACGAAACGATAGATACTGCATTCATTAAAATCCATCCAGCCATTGGGATGTTTCGAGGGTATAAAGAAATCCACATACCCTGATACGCGTCAAACACATAACCCTTGTTTGGAGTCTGGTAATTAAAGATACGAGAATTTTCATCCTGTTTTCCTCAGCAACTGGAAAAAAAAATAATTAATGTATCATTTGAAAAAAAATGTTACTTAATACATTTTTAAAGAGATTTGGTTGTATAAACTGGAGGTGTATTCCGGACCAAAAAAGGCCTGGTACAATGTAGACCCGAAAAACTAGTTTTCATGTTAGCTTTATGAAAACGTAAACATTTTCTGTCAAAATAAAAAGTTAAAGAAAAACCTATGATCACACATAAGTTACCGATTACTAAAGGCAGTATTTTGACACTTTATTTGTATCTCTTATCCAGTTTGTCTCACTATAGAATGTTTGGTGAGTTAAAATCTACACTCGAAAACAGTTGTTTACAAACACATCCAGTGTTGCCACTAACAAAAATTTAAATTACCCCCAAACTATTCAAACTCCCTATAGTAGTGTATAAAATATTTTTCAAGGGCAAAAACTCCCAATTATCTTGTATTGTGTGTTCAATACAAAGAATAAATACTTTTTTAAGGGATGGATCAAAGTAGCCCCGGTTAACAGTATGGAATTTTATTCGTAAACACGATTATTGAATTACAAACTATTTGAAAAGAAATATATACATAAAATTGTGTATTTCTAAAACTTTTAAATTACTCTGCTTAATAATTAAATATTTAAATCTATTAAGCGTTTGAGACTTATTTACGAAATTTCTACCCGTTGTTAAAGACAAAATGTGAAATGTAAATATTTTTGCATACATGATAATTTTTTTGGTATTTATTAAAAATTTTAGCTTGTAAATTTTAGCTTGTACTAATGTTATAATTTAAAAATATTATTTTCTGTTAACTATATTAAATTAATTTATTAAACTAAATATTTAAAAAAAAAAGAATTTACACTAACTTTAAAAGCATAAAAATTCTCTAGTTCCTGAATTTTACATAAATTTATTTATTTAATTATTGTTTTCAGGCACACCAGAATTCTTTTATCTCATTAAGAAAAAGCTCGTAAAGTATAAAATAAATAATGCTAATGTAATTTTTCTATTAACGGTATTATGTTAATTTATTACATTAATAACATAAAAAAGCGAATTAACATTAACTTTAAAAGAATGAACATTCTATATGAACAACATACTAGAAATAAATAGTTATGTTAATTATATTAAATTAATTTATTAAACTAACTATTTAAAAAAATACATTAACTTTAAAAGCATGAAAATTCTCTTGTTTCAGAATTTTACATTAATTAATTTATTTATTTATTGCTTTTAGGCACGCCAGGATTATTTTTCTCCCCAAGAAAAAACTTGTAAGGTTTAAAATAAATTTTGCTAATGTAAATTTTCTATTAACGGTATTACGTTAATTTATTACATAAATAACATAAAAAAGTGAATTAACATTAACTTTAAAAGCATGAACATTCCACATGAACAACATATTATAAAAAATATTTAGGTTAACTATATTAAATTAATTTATTAAACTAAATATATATATATAAAGAATTTACATTAACTTTAAAAGCAAGAAAATTCTCTAGTTTCTCAATTTTACATAAATTTATTTATTTATTTATTGTTTTTAGCTCATTGAGAAAAAGCTTGTAAGGTATAAAATAAATATTGCTAATGTAAATTTTCTATTAACAGCATTACGTTAATTTATTACATAAATAATATAAAAAGAGGAATTACATTAACATTAAAAGCATGAACATTCTATATGAACAGCATACTACAAATAAATAATTGTGTTAACTATATTAAATTAATTTATTAAATTAAATATTAAAAAAAAAAATTACATTAACTTAAAAAGCATGAAAATTCTCTAGATTCTGAATGTTACATAAATTTATTTGTTGTTTTTTAGGCACACCAGAATTATTTTTGCTTCTTAAAATAAAGCTCGCAAGGTATAAGATAAATATTGCTAATGTACTTTTTCTATTAATGGTACTACGTTAATTTATTACGTAAATAATTTAAAAAAACGAATTAACATTATCTTTAAAAGCATGAATATTGTACAGTTTCTGAACTTATTTTTATTTGAGCCACCTTTTTATATTGTACTTTGCAAACAATCTCAATGTTCTTTGTTTTTTGAAAAATAAATTCTTATTTCACATTTAGAAATTACTTTCCAAGACATCGTTCAAATAATTTTTTGTAACTTTCTTAATTTGTAATGAATTCATATTTTGCTTCGTTTTCTGCCAGCGGTTTACTGCAACTTAAAGATTTTCTGTGACTAATTAATATCCAACAATCATTAGTCTTGTGTGTAGATATTTGTCATTTCACGAAATTTCCATCCTTTGCTTTTCTTATTTCACTGTAGGTTCTGTTAAGAAATGATAAGTTAATTCTCCTTTATTGCTAACTCTGGTAATGAATAAAACTCAAACTGTAATTTATGAATAAGTTTAATGTTCTTCGGGGAAAACAGGAAAGAAGTAATTATTGCGTCGGTGTCTATTCAAGTAATGATAATTTGTTTGCAAAAATAAAAACCCAATATTTACTCTCATAAATATGTTGATGACATACATTAAATGTCAGTACATCATAGATTAAATGTTTTGTTTGTGTATTAATTATTGTTAATAAGAAAATTAAATGCAGCTTAAGCTTGACATTTATAAAGCAATATAATATTTCAATTATTATAAAAGAAAAAAAATGGAATTCTATTATCATAAAGTCTGGAAAATATACTAAATAAATATACATCAAAAGATTTTTGCTCTTTAATAAAAAGTGTGTAAGGTATAAAATAATTATTGTAAATGTAAATTTTCCATTAAAGGTACTACGTTAAATTATTACATAAATAATAATAATAATAATAAAACGAATTAACATTAACTTTAAAAACATAACATTCTACAGTTTCTGAACTTATTTTTCTTTGAACCACCTTTTTTATATTGTACTTTTCAAACAATCTCAATCTTCTTTCTTTTTTGAAAAATAAATTCCTGTTATCATTAGAAATTACTTTCCAAGCATCATTCAAACAAATTTTTTGTAGCTTTCATAATTTGCAATAAATTTATATTTTGCTTCGTTTTCTGCCAGCGGTTTACTGCATCTTAAAGATTTTTCTGTGACTAATTAATATTCAGATATATCATTAGTCTTGTGTGTAGATATTTGTTATTTTACGAAATTTCCATCCTTTGCTTTTCTTGCTTCACTGTAGGTTGTATTAATAAATGATAAGTTAATTATCCTTTATTGCTAACTCTGATAAGGAATAAACTCAAACTGTAATTTATGAAGAAGTTTAATGTTCTTCGGAGGAAAACAGAAAAGAAGTAATTATTGCGTCCGTGTGTTTATCAAGTAATGATAATTTGTTTGTAAAAATAAAAACCCAATATTTGCACTCATAAATATGTTGTTGACATACATTAAATGTCAGTATATCATAGGTTAAAGGTTTTGTTTGTGTATTAATTATTCTTAATAGGAAAATTAAATGCAGCTTAAGCTTGACATTTATAAAGTAAGTTAATATTTTCAGTAATTATAAAAGAAAAAAAAAATGCAAATCTATTAGTATAAAGTCTGGAAAATATACTAAATAAATATACGTCAAACAATATAAATATTATTCATACATGTATTTGATTTGATATTCCTGATTAATTAAGTAAAAATTACGCGGAAATTAAATCTATATACAGGGTGTCATTGAAAAATGTCCCAGTTACAAATTTTAATAGTATCAACTGTAAGCGTTGTGGACTGTTGATTCAAGGGTCACAAATAAAGTGTAACTCAAACATTATAAGATAAGTGCATGGGCAAGTACTGTTTTGTTATTTACTCACATGCAGTGCCACATACATATCACAATATATATTCCAAACGCAAAAGTCAAAACATATATTAAAATATTTATTTGCTTAAAAGACGTTACTAAAAACACATTAAAAGTATATTAAAAACGTATATTTTAAAATCACATTAAAAGTATATTAAAAATGTATATTTTAAAATCACGTTAAAAGTATATTAAAAACGTATATTTTAAAAACACATTAAAAGTATATTAAAAACCCATATTTTAAAAACACGTTAAAAGTATATTAAAAACCTATATTCTAAAAAAACATAAAGTGTAACTCAAACATTATAAGATAAGCGCATGGGCGAGTACTGTCTTGTTATTTACTCGCATGCAGTGCCACATACATATCACAAAATATATTCCAAACGCAAAAGTCAAAACATATATTAAAATATTTATTTGCTTAAAAGACGTTACTAAAAACACATTAAAAGTATATTAAAAACCTATATTTTAAAAACACATTAAAAGTATATTAAAAACCTATATTTTAAAAACACGTTAAAAGTATATTAAAAACCTATATTCTAAAAAAACATAAAGTGTAACTCAAACATTATAAGATAAGCGCATGGGCGAGTACTGTTTTGTTATTTACTCGCATGCAGTGCCACATACATATCACAATATATATTCCAAACGCAAAAGTCAAAACATATATTAAAACATTTATTTGCTTAAAAGACGTTACTAAAAACACATTAAAAGTATATTAAAAACATATATTTTAAAATCACATTAAAAGTATATTAAAAACGTATATTTTAAAATCACGTTAAAAGTATATCAAAAACGTATATTTTAAAAACACATTAAAAGTATATTAAAAACCTATATTTTAAAAACACGTTAAAAGTATATTAAAAACCTATATTCTAAAAAAACATAAAGTGTAACTCAAACAGTATAAGATAAGCGCATGGGCGAGTACTGTTTTGTTATTTACTCGCATGCAGTGCCACATACATATCACAATATATATTCCAAACGCAAAAGTCAAAACATATATTAAAATATTTATTTGCTTAAAAGACGTTACTAAAAACACATTAAAAGTATATTAAAAACCTATATTTTAAAAACACATTAAAAGTATATTAAAAACCTATATTTTAAAAACACGTTAAAAGTATATTAAAAACCTATATTCTAAAAAAACATTAAAAGTATATTAAAAAATCCCTGTTGGCCCGGCCTACAGGCGGAGGTAGATTTCGAAGTTAAGTATACAAATTTCCCCAACAAAAACTAAATCACGATTAGAGATAAACCCACTTTAACAATTTTATCTGGCCGCTTTTGACGAGCGATTATTTCATTTTTAAATAAGAGCTGATTTTATCAGAATCATGTTAAGGCGGTACTCAAAAAATACTTCTCCATGCTCAAAAACTAGAAATTTTTTGGCACATTTTCAGATTCAATTTTAATAGAAGATGTATGAAACTTGCTGACGTGATTTTTGAAAAGATTTATAAGCGACCTGTGTTTTTATTTTTCGTTCAATTAATTAAATCTTGAGTTATAAACAATTATTTTCCCAGTAGGACAATATTTTCGTTTTTTACGCAATCGCTTCGGGAAATTCGGTTCAAAATGCCTAATTTGACATCATATTTTTAAATATATTCTGCCTCTATAAAGAAAAATGAATCATTACGGGGCATTATGCAGTTTCTGAATAAGAAAATCTATCAATTGGATGCGTTTGAGAGCAAAAATGAATTTAAAAGTGAGTCAGAAAATAAGCAGTTTGGATTTGAATAGGCTTTTAATATGATGATGTTTTTCTTCAACCGCTATGTATTTGTAATTTATTTTTGCTTTAAGAATGCATCCTATAAAAAACTTGTCAATATAAATGTTGTAGAGAATATCAAGAAGATATATAATAAGTTCATGTGTATTTTATATCTTGCGAATTCACGAAGTTATGGATTTTTTCTTCTTCAACTCCCCCTTTTTTGTTTTTGTTTTTAATTATTTTCGCGGTACGAATTGGTCCTATCAACAACTTGTCAATATAAAATTTGTAGGTAGTGTTAAGAAGATTTATAATAAATTTAATTGGATCTATCTTGAGATTTGACGAAGTTATGAATTTTTTCTCCTAAAAACCCTATCTTTTGCGCCCCTTGAGCCCATTTTTATTTTTATCAAAAATCTGTGATGCATACATTTTTGGCCCAATTTTTAGAAGTAATAAAAATTTTAACTGATTTGATATGTACAAAAATGAAGAAGTTATGGGATTTTTTCGGTTTTCACAAAACCTCTCCCTATTTCCATCCCCTTGGTCCGGTTTTGCTCATTAACGAGCTTGACCAATATTTTATGCCCCTTGATTTTATGTATCATTTTGGAAGATATTTCTGCAGAATTAGAGAAGTTATGGTGTCCAGAAGAAAATCATATATATATATATATATATATATATATATATATACAAAAGTTTTTTACTAATGGTAGTTTTGGGTTCTAGGGGTCATGATCGGTGTAGATCTGCAAAAATTTTTTAGAAACTCCAACATAGGGGAGAATGTAGTAGGTAGTATTTCATACGAAATCTACATAAACGCTACATTCTAAAAACACATTAAAGGTATATTAGAAACCTACATTCTAAAATCACATTAAAATTATATTAAAAAACCTATATAAAGTAACGTCTTTTAAGCAAATAAATATTTTAATATATGTTTTGCCTTTTCCGTTTAGAATATATATTTTGGTATGTTTATTAGTGGACGTAATTAAGACTGATTGATCTTATTTATACTTACATTTGTGCTACATACACAAAATTGCGGCTCCTGAGCGTAAAGCAGTATTGCTGGGCTCAAGATCTAAAAACCGTTAGAGCCATGCAATTTTTTTTCCTTGGGGGCTTTATTTAACCGTTTATCTACTGGCGGTACTTATAAATACCATTAAAATAAATTGTTATAAAATTAATTTATTACATCGATTAGTTGTAATATAGTTTAGAATGAGTTATAGAAACATTACTTTATCTTGTTCCAAAAATAATATCGATTACACAAAACAAAAATATTTTTATAAGAATGATTCCTTTTGCCTTTTCATCTTTTTAGCTTTCTTGCCGTTGGGGGAGGGGGGAGTGGATTTTTCAATTCGGAAATATGTCTATATTTCTATTGTAAGAACATTATATTTCTGCGTTTCCTAATTCTACAAAATACTAAGAAAAATATTTAAAATAGAAGATTTGAGTGGAGTTATAAATATTGCACAAAATCCCTATAAATTCAAATTTAATTAATCCTTCTAAATCCTCCAATCCTTCAAAAATCCTTCTAAAATTTATTAATTGATTATGTAAATCTTCTAATTTAGTTTAAACAATTCACGAAAAATGCTTTAGAAAATGAAATTTTCATGAATTCATAATTCAGTAGATAAAGGGTTAAAGATCTTGTCCACGTTCCGCCGTTACCTAATGGTTTGACAGAGATGAGACACAGAATTGAAAAGGCTATTGCTTCAATTACCCTGTACTTGTTAACCAAAGTGTGGAAAGAATTGGACTTTAGCTTGGATGTGTACCGCATAACTAACGGTGGACATATTGAACATTTGTAGGAAAACCTAGGTTATTTTACCTACAATTTGATTCTTTTTTTTCTTTGTAAATCATTTAAATTAAGCTGTTGTAATATACCATTGAAACTGGGATATTCTTTTTAAAATGGTCTTAAAATAATAATGACATCGGAAATTTCTTTTAAGGTATTTCACATATTTATGGTGACATGTATATTTTCACAAAACATCATATGATGAAAAAAAAAAAAAAATTAACGTTCACCGTACCCTTAAAGCATTTCCGAAAAGAAACTTTTCTCGAAATTTCCATTGTTACATTGTTACACGGTTTTAGTAGTTTTCTAATTTGCAAGGTATTTTAACTATTATTAACGGAAAATCTTGTAAATATTTTAAAATTCTTTATAAAATTTGAACTCCTTTTATAGATTTAAAAAATATATATAATAAGTTCTACACCTCACAATAATTTTCCTTTTGCTGTTTTAAATTACGTTTTAGCGTGTAAAATAAAAATTAAATATTACTAATATAATACTTTAAAATATTATCGTCTTTTACCGCATTACGTTAATTTATTACATTTTAAAAAAGTCGAATTTACATTTACTTTATGTCATTTCAAACTTTGTAGCTTCTGAATATATTGAACTAGCTAATTACTTTGTAGTCTTTATACACCATGCAATTATTGATGCTTTTTTGAAAAAACAAATTCCTATTATAATTTAGAAAATACTTTCCAAGAATTTAATCAAACACATTTTTTCTTGCTTTTTTGAATTCGCAATGAATTTCAAAGTTGGTTTATTTTCTTGCTAGTGGTTTAATGCCCGCTAAATATTCTGTCTGACTAATTAATACCCAAAGCATTCATTAGTTTTCTTTATTGATATTTGTCATTTTACTAAGTTTCCGTCTTTTTATTTTATTATTTCTCGGTAGGCGGTTTTAAGAAATGGTAAGTTAATTATTCTTTATTATTGACTCTTGTAAATGATAAAATTCAGGATTTAACTTTATATTTTCAATGTTGTTAAGAGAAAAATAGAGGAAAAATAATTTCGTTGTTTGTGTTTATTTCAGTAGCGATAATTTACTTTTAAAAACAAAAGAAAAGAAGAGAAAGAAAACGTTAATATTTGCGACCAAAAGCATATTGCTGATCTTTTTAAACTGTCTTGTTTGTTTACTAATTGTTGTTAAAATGAAATGTAAATCATTTGTGCTTTACATGACTGTAAATACTTTTTGGTTGTACTTTTGCAGCATTTCGTTCCTTTAAAAATCATTTTTACAGAGAATTTTATTCTTAAAATGATTGCGCTTGTTACTTATTTAAGAAAAGATAAAAACATAAACTGTATGGAAAACAATGCGTGCATGAAATTTTAAGTAAACATTATTTATTAAGAGCTATATTAGTAATATAATTTTTCCTAACAGTTTTGTGGTGCTTATGTTTTTTTTTTTTTTTTAGTTAAAAATCATTTTTACAGAGAATGTTATCCTTAAATTGAAAGAAATTTGTACATAGGTTTATAATAAAAAGAAAAAGCATAAACTCTATGGAAAGCAATATATGCATAAAATTTTAGCCGAAAACTCTTTTATAAAAAGTCCTATTAAAAGGGTAATTTTAGTTGTAATTCATTATAAAAATTGAAAAATGTATTATATAACCTTGAGCAATTCAGATACCCAATTTAAAAATATGTTCAATATTTTCAACATAGTATCGTAAATAATGCGTTGAAAGTTAGAATTTACTGATTAATTTACTGATGTAAATGAGCTGTAGATATTTTTAATGCAATCGTGTGATTTTGGGGACATTTTATAGCACTTAGTGCATGCTAAGTAACGCATGCTGCTTTTAAACTACAAAAATTTCAACAGAAATATGTCAATATTTTGGAACATTTTTATTTTTTATTGTTACATCTCTTTTACCTTGGGAAGTTTCACACCATTATTTTAAATAATTAAAAATATTTGTTTACTTAAAACGAGGGACTTTATAAGGTCTTTTATTTGCATTTCAAACAATATATTATCTGAACTTAAAAAAAAAAGAAAAATGTGGAGATTTCGAGAAATTTTTTAAGTTATTTGCTTCAGAATCAAATACGTATTAAAATTAGCATACAAATGATGTTAATTTTAAAGTTTTGATTGGGCATTGATGCAACTGAATGTTTTCTTTTTATCCTTTAGGTAGATTCTATATAGTATACATTGTTGCATTCTTAATTTATTGCCATCAAATGCTTAATTATTTCCGTCAGCTGAGAATGATTTGTGTTACTTTATTCAGCTTCCGTTTTCTTTTCAATATGAAATATTTCCTGTAGTATGATGATCATCTGAACATAAAAGAATATTTAGTATAAACGAAAAAAAGAATCTTTATGTACTTTTAAATCCCCTGTTTCTAGGTAAGAATCAAAAGAGAATAATAAAAACTTTTCACTAGTCCTCTTCTGAAATAAAGCAATGTTTCCCTTAATTAATCACTTAATTTAAGTACTCTAGATTGCAATTTTTGTGTCATGTCTGAACTATATCATTTATCAACCTGTGTTTAATCTGTAGTCGCAATTTCCTTTAGCGTACAACCTCGAGTTAATAGCAAACGTTACAGTATGTTGTCAATTAACCCTTCTTCGATATCTAATAAAAAGTAATCATTTTATGGCATTTTGATAGAATTGTACTTTGCAATTCCAAGGTAAAATGATCTAATTAATAGAATTGTTGTAATTACAGAGAATATAAATATATTAGAAATATATCTATTATGAAAGTATTTTATTTTCTTAGATTTTACTGAACATGTTTCGAAGACACATAAAATAACATTGACGAAAAGTGAAATAAGCCGTATATATTTAATTATACATTATCATTTATTAGCTGAGATACCACTGAGAATAATGAAAAAATATCTAGTTACTAACAAAGTAATAAAGTAATTTATAAATTCTCTTTATTCATTTATGAATTCTCTCTCTCTCTCTCCTTTTTTAAATTTTATTTACTTATTTATTTATTTTTGTCTTAGATACCACAGATCATATAAATATATGTAGTTACTATCGATAAAAAAGTAAGGTTTTGCTTAATTAATTGCATAATTTAAGTACTCCAGATAGTAAATATTCTATCATGTTTGAAATATATCCTCTATCAATCTGTGCTTAATCTACAGTTTCAATTTTCTTTAGGGTAACAACCTCGAGTTAATAGCAAACGCTACAGTATGTTGTCAGTTAACCTTTCTTCGATATCTCATAAAAAGTAATCCATTTAAAGTAAAAATCCATCTCATAAAAAGTAATCTATTTATGACATTTCGATAGAATTTATACCATACATTTCCAAGGTAAAATGATGTCATTGGTATAATAGTTGTTATTACAACGAATAAATATATATTTATGATAAAAATATTTTATTTTCTTGAATTTTTTTTTTTTTAATGTTTCGGAAACACACAAAATAACATTGACGAAAAGTGAAATAAACCCTATATATTTAATTATACGTTCTCTTTTATTAGCTGAGATACTACTGAGAATAAGATAAAAATGTCTAGCTACTAACGGAAAAACTCTCTTTTAAATTTATAAACTCATTTTATTCATTTATGAATTATCTCTCTCTCTCTCTCCTTTTCTTTTTTTTTTTTTTTTTTTTTTTGGCTTAGATACTACAGATAATGGTAAAAAAAAAAAAAAAAAAAAAAAATATATATATATATATATATATATATATATATATATATGTATGTATATATATAGATATAGATATGTAGTTACTATCGAAAAAAAAGTAAGGTTTGCCTTAATTAATAGCACAATTTAAGTACTCTATATTGCAAATATTCTATCAGGTCTGAACTATATCCTCTATCAATCTGTGCTTAATCCGCAGTTGCAATTTTCTTTAGGGTTACAAACTGGAGTTAGTAGCAAACGTTACGGTATGTTACTAATTAACCTTTCTTCGATATAATAAGAAGCTTTTTTGTCTTTTGTCTACTTTTGTGACATCTCGATACAATTGTTCTTTGCATTTCCAAGGTATAATGATCTAATTCATAGAATTGTTGTAATTATAGAGAATAGAAATATATATATGACGAAAGTCTTTTTTTTTTTTTTTTTTTGGATTTTATTGGAAACACGTTTTTAAAACACACAAAATAACTTTGACGCAAAGTGAAATAAACCCTTTTTATTTAATTACAGATTCGCTTTTCATAGCTTATATACCACTGAGAATAATAAAAAGAAATTCTAATTACTATAGGAAATAAAGTAAGGTTTCCCTTAATTAATTGCATAATTAAAGTATTTTGGATTGCACCAATTCTATCAAGTCTGAACTGTATCCCCTATCAATTTAAGATGCAGTTTCTTTAGGGTAACAATCTTGAGTTAATAGCAATCGATAGGAGATGTTATTGATTAATCTTTCGTTGATAATAAATGAAACGTAATCCCTTTATGACATTTCGATAGAAGTTATACTTTACATTTCCAAGGCAAAATAATCTAATTGGTAGAATAATTATAATTGTAAAGAATAGAAATATATCTATTATGAAAGCCTTTTATTTTCTAGGATTTTATTGGAAACATGTTTTGAGAATACACAAAATAATGTTGGCGTAAAGGTATATAAACCGTATTTATTTATTTATCTATTTTTTTATTAGCTTAGATACCACAGAGAATAATAAAACATAAATGTTTAGTTACAATCAAAAATAAAGTAAGGTTCCCCTTAACTGCATAAATTAAATATTCTGTATTGCAAATATTCTATCATGTCTGAACTATATCCCCTATCTATTTATGCCTAATCTGTAGATGCAACTTTCTTTAGCTTAACGATATTGAGTTAATAGGAAACGTTAATAAATTTTGTCTATTAACCTTTCTTTGACATACCATAAAAAGTAATCATTTTATGACATTTCGATGAAAGTTGTATTTAGCATTCCCAAGGTATAGTGATCTAATTGATAGAATCGTGGTAATTACAGGAAATAGAAATTTATATATTATGAAATTCATTCATTTTCTTGAATTTTATTTGAAGCATGTTTCGAGAATACACAAAATAATGTTGACGCAAAGAGAAATAAACCATAGTTATTCATTTATAAATTCTTTTTGATTAGCTTAGATACCACAAAGAATAATAAAAAGAATTAAGTATTCTGGATTGCAACAATTCTATCATGCCTGAACTGTAAACCCTATCAATTTACGCTTAATTTGTAGATGCAGTTTTCTTTTGGGTAACAATCTTGAGTTAATAGCAAACGATAAGAGATGTTGTTGACTCTTTGATATTTAATAAAATGGAATCCTTTTATGACATTTCGATAGAAGTTATACTCTACATTTCCAAGGTAAAATGATCTAATTGGTAGCATAGTTATAATTGCAAATAATAGTAATATATCTATGATGAAGTTTTTTTTAGGGGGGAGGGGGGATTTTATTGGAAACATCTTTCGAGAATAGACAAAATAATGTTGACGCAAAGAGAAATAAACCACCTTTATTCATTTTTAATTATTTTCTTTACCTTTCATACCACAGAGAATAATAAAAACATTAGCTTGTTTCTATCGGAAATATAGAAAGGTTTCACCTTAATTAATTTAATAATTTAAGTAATCTAGATTACAACAATTCCACGATGTTAAAACTGTCATCCCTATCAATTTCCGTCTAATCTGTAGTTGAATTTTACTTTAGGGTAATAAAATGTAATCCCTTTTATGGATTGCCGAGGTAAAATTATTTAACTAACAGAATTGTTGAAATTACAAAGAATAAACATGTATCTATGATGAAAGTCTTTTATTTATTTATTAACCATTTGGAAAAATGGTTATTGTTCTCGTCAGGATGGAAAATCAAAAGCATATCTGAAGCTTTTCATTGGTTTAATCTGCAATTTATTCGTTTTCTGATTGGTATATACAGTAATCTGTATTTCCCTTTAATTTCAACAACGATGGATACTTTCTGTTGCCACTATGACAAAAAAGTAATAGAAACTACAAAAAAAAAATTAATAACTAAGAAACAAATTGAGATACAGCTTTCAAACAAATTGCATTTAAAAGTAGATTTTTTTTTTTCTATCCGACGGTGTAAAAAGTAATATTGTCGGATGTTTAGAAGTTTAAGAATGAAATTTCATTTAAAATTGGCCGTCAGATTTCTTGGAAATCTGACGATGGAAAAACCTTTTCCCGAACAGCCAATGAAATGCTTGGATATTTACGTAAGTTTCAGGTGGATAATACTTAGGTTTCATGAAATCTGACGGGTCGCAGGCGATATTTTTGGCTTGCAATTTTTACGTGTAATAACACTATTAATGTTTAATTCATGGCGTACGTAATGTATGATCAACTCCGTGCGAATTTTTATGTCTTAAATTTTAGTCTTCAAAAAAATCGTTTTCCAAATGGTCGTTGTAATTTGATAAATTGTTTTTTTTTAATTTTATTTATTTGGAAATATGTTTCGAATATACCGAAAAATTATGTGGATGCAGAGAAAAATAAACCTTCTTTATTCAGTTGTCAATTTTCCTTTTTTGGACTCTGCATCACGGATAACAATAATAATAAAAAAAGAACTATTTACTTCTTATCGAAATAAAGAAAAGTTTCCCTTAATTAATTGCATAATTTAATTACTCTGGATAGCAACAGTTTTATCATGTCTAAACTGTATCCCTTATCAATTTCCGCTTAATGTGTAGATGCGCCTTTCTTTTGGGAAATAATCTCGAGTTAATAGAAAATGTTTCGAAATGTTGTCTATTAACCTTTCATTGATATTTAGTAAAAAGTAATTCTTTTATGTCGTAACCATGGACGTTATATTTCACATTTCCAAGGTAAAGAAATCTAATTGATAGAATTGACCTAATTAACAAGAATAGAAATATATCTATGATGAAAGCCTGTCATTTTCTCCGATTGTATTGAAAATAAGTTTCGAAAATAAAGAAAATAATATTGACACAAAGAGTAATAAACCTTCTTTATTTGTTTATAAATTCTGTTTTTTTTTCACTGAGATACCAGAGACACTAGGTTAATAAGAAAATTATATATTTCCTATCGGAAATAGAGTAATGTTTCTCTTAATGAATTGCATAAATTAAGTACTCTGGATTGCAACAATTCTATCATGTCCGAACAGTATTTTCTATCAATTTATGCTTAATTTATTGATGCAATTTTCTTTAGGATAACAATATTGGTCTGATAGCAGACGTTAGGATATGTAGATTAATCTTTCTTTGATAAGCAATAAAATGTAGTCCCTTTATTACATTTCGATAGATGTTATACTTCAGATTTCCAAGGTATAGTGATCTATTTGGTAGAATCGTTGCAATTACAAAGGATAGAAACATATCTCTTTTTTATTATTATTATTATTTTCTCGGATCGTATTGGAAAAACGTTTTGAAAATACACAACATAATATTGACGGAAAGAGAAATAACCCTTCATTCTTTATTTATAAACTGTCTTTTTTAGCTTAGGTACCACAGAGAATAATAACAAAATTATCTACTTTCTATCGAAAATAAAATAAGGTTTCTCTTATTTAATTGCTAAATTTAAGTACTCTACATTGAAACAATTCTATCATGTCTGAACTGTATCCCCTGTCAATTTACACTTAACAGGTAGCTGAAATTTTCTTTAGCATAACACTCTCGAGTTGATAGCAATCGTTAGGAGATATAATCTTTCTTTCATATCTAAAAGAATGCAATTGCTTTATGACATTTCGGTAGGAGTTATACTTTAGATTTCTAAAGAAAAAGAATATTCTAATTGGTAGAATAGTTGTAATAGTAGAGGCCTGAAATATGTCTGTGATGAAAGTTTTTTAATTTTTTGATTTTCTTGGGGGGGGGGGGATATTTCAATAACACACATCGATGCAAATTGAAATTTAACTGGTGTATTTAAAAGGGCATTCTCTTTTATTAGCTTAGATACTACAGAAAATAAAAAAAAAAGTCTAGTTACTATCAAAAATAACGCAAGGTTCCCCTTAATTGCATATTTTGCGTATTCTGAAATGCAACTATTCTATCATAGTTGAACTGTATCTCCTATCAAATTACATTTAATCTGCAGATGCAATTTTCTTCAGGGTAACAATCTCGAGTTAATAGAAAACGTTAAGAAATATTGTCGATTAACCTATCTTTGATATATTATAAAAAGTAATCCTTTGATGACATTTCGATAGAAGTTGTACATTCCCTTCCCAAGGTATAGAAATCTAATTGATAGAATCGTTGTAATTTCAGAGAATATACATATATCTATGATGGAAGTCTTTTAGATTATATTATTTTATGGGGAAAAATGTTTCAAAAATACACGAAATAATACCGAGTCAAAGAGAAACAAGCCTTCTTTATTTATTTATAAATTATCTTTTTTAGCTTAGCTACCGAAGGGAAAAATAACAAAATTATCCAGTTTCTATCGGGAATAAAATAAGGTTCACCTTAATTGCATAACTTAAGTATTCTGAATTGCAACAATTCTATCATAGTTGAACTGTATCTCCTATCAAATTACATTTAATCTGCAGATGCAATTTTCTTTAGGGTAACAATCTCGAGTTAATAGAAAACGTTAAGAAATATTGTCGATTAACCTATCTTTGATATATTATAAAAAGTAATCCTTTTATGACATTTCGATAGAAGTTGTACATTGCCTTCCCAAGGTATAGAAATCTAATTGATAGAATCGTTGTAATTACAGAGAATAGACATATATCTATGATGGAAGTCTTTTAGATTATATTATTTTATGGGAAAAATGTTTCAAAAATACACGAAATAATACCGACTCAAAGAGAAACAAGCCTTCTTTATTTATTTATAAATTATCTTTTTTAGCTTAGCTACCAAAGGGAAAAATAACAAAATTATCCAGTTTCTATCGGAAATAAAATAAGGTTCACCTTAATTGCATAATTTAAGTATTCTGAATTGCAACAATTCTATCCTTGTTGAACTGTATCCCCTATCAAATTACACTTAATCTGTCGATGCAATTTTCTTCTGGGTAACAATCTCGAGTTAATAGGAAACGTTAAGAAATGTTGTCGATTAACCTTTCTTTGATATATAATAAAAAGTAATCCTTTAATGACATTTCGATAGAAGTTGCACATTGCATTCCCAAGGTATAGAAATCTAATTGAATCGTTGTAATTACAAAGAATAGAAATATATCTATGATGAAAGTCTTTTATTTTATCTTATTTTATGGGAAAAAATGTTTCAAAAATACACAAAACAATACTGACGCAAAGAGAAATAAGCCTTTGTTATTTATTTATGAATTCTCTTTTTTAGCTTACATACCACAGAGAAAAGTAACAAAATTATCTAGTATCTATCGGAAATAAAATAAGATTCCCCTTAATTAATTGCATAATTTAAGTGCTCCTGATTGCAACAACTTTATCACGTCTACACAGTATCTCCTGTCAATGTTCGCTTAATCTGTAATTTTTTTTTAAATTGTAACAGTAGCTGTATTGTAATAGTAGCTGTTAGGAGATAGTGTTGATTAACCTTTCTTTTATTTCTAAAAGTATGTAATATTTTTATGACATTTCGATAGAACTTATAGTTTGCATTTCCAAGGTCATGTGATCTAAGTGGTAGATAGTTCTAATTGCAAGGAATAGAAATGAATCTATGATGAACGTCTTTAATTTTCTTGGATTTTATAAGAAATATGTTTCAAAAATACCCAAAATAACACTGACGCAAAGTTAAATAAAACCTATTTATTTAATATTTGCGAGGGTGGTTCAATAATTATTCTCCCTAGTATATGTAAATATTTGTACTGCGATGGTTGTTGTGGAATATTGAAGCCTAATGTCTTAAATGCCTATATGCTCAATTTCAAAACCGTAGCTGCTATATTCACATAGTTTTGGAGGGAGGAGTGAAAGGGGGGGGGGAGCGAAAGTCTGATTTTTAGCATATGGGGCTAGATTTGTGACAGTGGGTGAGACGTAACTACTGTCGTTTGGACTCGGGATCATAATGGTGTAGCCACATCTCATGCACCCACTGTCATAAATGTAGCCTTATAAGCTCCAAACCAGCAATTCACCCTCACCCACCTCAACTTCCCCTTAAAAATGTCTTTAAAATTTCACCCCTCCCTCCAAAACTATGTTAACATAGCAGCTACGGTTTTGAAATTGAGCATATATGTATTTATATCAATATTCCACATCAACCGTCGCTGTACAAATATTTCATATATATTAGGGACTATAATTATTGAACCACCCAAGTAATACGTGAATTAATTTATTAAATTTATACCTATTTATTTAGTTGCCCTTTCTGTTTCATTAGACTAGATACTACATTGAATAACAAAAAAAAATAGTTGTTATCAGAAATAATATATAATTTACCTTAATTAATTGCATAATTTAACTATTCTGGATTGCAAAAATTCTATCATGTCTGAACTGCACCCCCTTATCAATTTGCGCTTAATCTGTAAGTGCAATCTTAGTTAGGGTAACAATCTCGAATTAAGAGAAAACGATAAGAAATGTTGTCGATTAATCTTTCTTTGATATATAATAAAAAGTCATTCTTTTATGAGATTTCGATAAAAGTTATGCTATACTTTGCATTTTCAAGGTATAGTGATCTAATTTATAAACGCGTTGTAATTACAGAGAGTAAAAATATATCTATTATGAAAGTTTTTTATTTTCTTGGATTTTGTTGGAAACATATTTTGATAATACATAAAATTATGTTGGCTCAAAGTGAAATAAACTCTCTTTATTCATTTATAAATTTTCTTTTTTTGGCTTAGTAACAGCAGAGAATAATTAAAAAGTTATACATTTTTTATGCTGAACATTTTGATATAAGGTACTTGAAATTATGTGTAGGGGTTCAAAAGATATGAGTGTTTAAACTTTCTATTTCTTTTGGTTTCATATCTTTGATGAACCAGGCATTAGCCACCTAATAAAATGCTTCTTGTGTCCTTTTAACCTGCATTTAAAATTCAGAACTTGTTCATTTCATGTACTAAGAACATTTCTGTACATCTTAATACCAATTTTGTACATGTACAGCCATTTTTCACTGTTTGTTAACCCTTTTAAGATCATACACTTTTCAGTGTCATAGAGCCATTTTCAAATTTTAGCAATTTTCACAAGCTTTTAATTTAATTATATCTTCTCAAAATCTAAAAACAATGGCTCTATTCAAATACTTTAGAGCACGTAAAACATTTTGGTACAAAGTTTTTTAAGTTTTCAACAAGAATTATATGAAAAATAAGCAATTTAAAAAGTACTGTTTTTGAAAAAATACGTCCGTTTTCCCCATGTTATTTCTATGGCGTAAACATCCTAATTCTTATGTAAATTAAACAATGAAATAGTGCTTAAAGTTAAAAATTATGGTGTCATTTTCTTTATTTAGTTCATAAGCTTTAATTTAATACTAAGTTTGATGAGTAACTCGCAGGATTTATGTGAAAAATATGTAAATGAAAAAGTGTTCTTTTTGCTCTTCTCTTGATAGCCCTTATCTCCATAGAGAAGCATGGGATTTTGGAGGCAATTTTTGTCAATTTTAACATAGCTTAATTTCTTACTTTTCCTGATTATTTTGAAAAACTAACTTAAGATTCAATTACTTTGATCTTTTAGCTTCTCTCTGCCTCCACCCATTCTTTTCTAGGATGATATTTTACATAAGTAATGAATTTTTGAAAAAGTGTATAAATCAGATCAAATTTTTCAGAATTCCCATAGAGTTATATTAGTTGTTTACTTTTTTGTGTACAATTTTTCACCCATTTAACTATTACGTTTCCACTAACTATTTATATCTTCTAAAAGTGTATTTTTTGCTCTATCTAGCGGTACTATTTTTATTAAATTGTGTTAACTCTAAGTATTTTTAATTAATGTTTGAAAATTGGAAAAAATTGTTCTTTTGCGGTTGGGTGGAAATTGGCTCATTTAAATACTGTGATTTGTAAAGGCAGATTGATATCGGAATTATAATTCTTTGTTAGATTATCTTTATAAAAGAGAGCTTCATTTGACGTCATTTATTTTTACTGATTTGTGATTGGCTGCTAAATAGTAAACATTAGAAAAATTATCCGACAGCCCTGATTTAAAAGTAAATACTAAAGTTTTACTATGAATAATGATACCAGAATCATTTAAAAGTGCTTTATAAAAATTGTATTAACTAAACATAGCTCTTTTGGGGTCATGCAACATTTTTAAGTTTATTAACTTAGCCCTTTACGGGCCGCTGACGCCATCTTTGACCACAGTAGTTTTCCCTATGGGAAATGCAATGTAATAGAATTAAAGTAAAGATTAGCCCACCGGACTTATTAAAAATTAATGGTTGTTTAGGACTTTAGCCAGTGTTTTTCGACAGTAATTTCTGTCTCATTTAATGCCCATATTACACTTAAATTTTCTTATACCTATATTTCAGGCATTATAGTAGCCACCAGTATAGACACTTTTACCACATTTGTTTTACATTAATATATAAAGATTCATGACACTTAATTTTCATTTAAAAAAATCCTTTATCTTTCGTTTTGTACATATTAAAATCGAAGATTATAATTTACATTTCTTTACTTTTCTTAAAAAAAAAAAAAAAAAAAAAAAACCACATTTTTTTTACTTAAAAAGGACATAAATTCCGGTATATCGTTAAAACTATGCTATTTATAAATATATACTGCATTGTCCATACTCCTTGGCACTTCTCTGAAAAAACGTTTTCGTCCATTTCTTGGACTTCTTCAGTTTCATTTGGCGGCTCGCAGTTTCATTTTCGACCTTTTATCATCTCTCTCTTTCCATTTTTTCCCCCTTCTCCCTTTTCACTTCCCCCTTCTTTCCAGCATTTTTAGCCAACGGGAGTCAACATTTGCATGCGCCATATCGTTGCATACACATTTTCTTTCGAGGTTAATCTCGATAGCCTCTCTCATTAGGGTGTTGTGGGGATTATCATATGCAGCTATTTTTTCTATTTTAATTGATTGAGGTATTATGGGTTTTTTTTTAATTTGTTCTTGAGAAGGCTGTTGCTTGATTATTATATTTTATGTCGCGGATATGCTCCTTATACCTTTCGCTTATTTTTCGCTTTGTCATCCCGATGTATGTAATTTCCTTATTTTCTGTATCTGAGGCTTTAATTTTATATACTCCTGCCGTCTGTAATTCGTCGTATCTTTCTGCTTCATTTCGTATCGTTTTAAATAGGGAAGGGTTGGGTGTGATTGGGACTATCTTTCCGAGTTTACTAATTTCGCGTTTTATTTTTAGTGCTATTCCGTTCATGTATGGTAGGGGGGGGGGGGGTGTATAATCTTTTTTATTTTGTCCTGGTTGGATCCAGTTAATTTTTTCTTTCGCTTTTCTGATTAGCTTGTCTATTGTACTGCAAACCTACTGCAAACCTAGCGATAATGTCAAGCAAAACAAATACACCAATAAACTATAAACTTGCAGCCCTAAATACCTACATCTATAGAGCACTGTATATATGTTCAACAGAAAAGTTATTAAAAGAAGAATTAAGGATTATAGAGAACATAGGACGTAACGCTGGCCATCCAAGAAAAACAATAGACAAGCTAATCAGAAAAGCGAAAGAAAAAATTAACTGGATCCAACCAGGACAAAATAAAAAAGATTATACACCCCCCCCCCCCTACCATACATGAACGGAATAGCACTAAAAATAAAACGCGAAATTAGAAAACTCGGAAAGATAGTCCCAATCACACCCAACCCTTCCCTATTTAAAACGATACTAAATGAAGCAGAAAGATACGACGAATTACAGACGGCAGGAGTATATAAAATTAAAGCCTCAGATACAGAAAATAAGGAAATTACATACATCGGGATGACAAAGCGAAAAATAAGCGAAAGGTATAAGGAGCATATCCGCGACATAAAATATAATAATCAAGCAATAGCCTTCTCAAGAACAAATTAAAAAAACTCCATAATACCTCAATCAATTAAAATAGAAAAAATAGCTGCATATGATAATCCCCACAACACCCTAATGAGAGAGGCTATCGAGATTAACCTCGAAAGAAAAAGTGTATGCAACGATATGGCGCATGCAAATGTTGACTCCCGTTGGCTAAAAATGCTGGAAAGAAGGGGAAAGTGAAAAGGGAGAAGGGGGAAAAAATGGAAAGAGAGAGATGATAAAAGGTCGAAAATGAAACTGCGAGCCGCCAAATGAAACTGAAGAAGTCCAAGAAATGGACGAAAACGTTTTTTCAGAAAAGTGCCAAGGAGTATGGACAATGCAGTATATATTTATAAATAGCATAGTTTTAACGATATACCGGAATTTATGTCCTTTTTAAGTAAAAAAAATGTGGTTTTTTTTTTTTAAAGAAAAGTAAAGAAATGTAAATTATAATCTTCGATTTTAATATGTACAAAACGAAAGATAAAGGATTTTTTAAAATGAAAATTAAGTGTCATGAATCTTTATATATTAATGTAAAACAAATGTGGTAAAAGTGTCTATACTGGTGGCTACTATAATGCCTGAAATATAGGTATAAGAAAATTTAAGTTGTTTAGGACTCTGGCGGTCTTCAGGGTGTGATGATGGTATATCTTGTAAAAAGTTACTTCTGTTAAGGTCTTGTCCTCCATTTTGTTTCTTTCAGTTGTATTTTCTTTATCTCATATTATTATATTAAGCTATCTTTAAATTTATTTATCACGGTTTTTTCGATGTAAATATATTTTGGGGGACTCTTTATAACTATTAGTGGTATTTCTTAACCCTTGAGCCACCACGGGGTCACTGAATTCGCCATTTTCTCTTTTTTCATAGGATTTTTTGCTGAGATTTTTGGACAAATGTCCAAATACCTCGTAAACTATCAACTTTAGCGAAATTCTGTCGCGCCGAAATCAGCTGCAAACTGCTTAAGGAAACTTTTCCCCCTCTTTCTTTTCCGTTAATTCGTTTTTCTCTAGCTCAATTAGGGACCCCGTCAGAGGGGGCTGAATGGGGCTCTCACTGTTTTAGCTAATAAATAAATTTTTAAATAAATTTTTGCCCACTTTTCTTTTATCTCTTATTGTTTTTTCAATTTTAACAACTTTGACACTATTGCTTTCCTTCTTTACTTAACCTTAACATTAGCAACTTTTTTGTTTTTTGAGCTAGAGACATGGTTTCACTTCTGATATTGTTAATTTCATCTATTTAAGTTGTCCCACTTAATATTTAAGTGTTTGGAATTGGTTGGGCCTAATCCTTAACTTTTGATACTTTTTTATTTATTAAGCTAACTCTCTAGTTTTTTTCTCACAGCCAACTGCCTTTACCTTAATAACTTGTCCCACTAAAAATTTCACATCCGAATACATCTCAACTTGCTTAACAACAGGAACTTTTTTGTTTTTGGTGTTATGGCCTTCCAATTTGTGATGACATGGAGGTTTTTGAGTGGCAAATAAATCCCACTTTTAAATTTTTACTCACCATATTTTTCCCTTAACAACGGCATCTTTTACATTACTTACTGGTTTCTGTTAAAGTAATCACCCAATTCACTTGCGGCGGTGCCTGCACTGATTTCGGGTCATACACAGAGATTATTCAGCCTCAAAGTAATAAATGGCTTAAATTCCGTAATTACTCCCTACTTATTATAACCAACATAATTTAATATTCTAGTTGCTTTTACTAACATGCTTTACAGGCAAGTGCAGCGGGACCTTTTGAGTAAGGTAAGTATACTGCTGTTGCTTGTCTATATCTTAAATACTTAGTTATCCTATGTCCACCCAATCGCTTTCATCCCATTAATAAAACTTCAGTAAAAGTTACTTAACCTTCTCTATGGGAATTACTGATAGAACGCATTTGTGTGTAAATACCTCATAAATTCATAGGGTTTAATGATACATAGTATACTGCGGTTTTCAGGTTTTTGGTCTTGCATAGTGTTGTACATAATTATTAGTTTATCTCACAAATATTATTATAAACTCTTACAGTGAATATTATGATTTTATTATTTATTGTTAGACTACTCAGTTCTATATATCTATTGTAAATATGTTTTATATCTCATATACGTCAATTACTAAGACATCTTATCTATCTTTTATATTACTTTTCCTGAAATCTGTTTTATGAGTCAATGTATTTGTAATAGGGGTTTTCCTGACCAAGTTATAAAAAGCAAATGACCTTTGACTGGATGGCACCAGGTTTTTCTTAATAATTATAGTGACGAGCTTATGGACACGGGAAGCATACTCATGTACCTTTTCCCCCTTCTCTCCTTTTGGTTATTTACTATCACTATCATTGTTTTGTTTTATTTTGATTTTGTTTTTCAAAATTCTCCCCATTTTTGGACTTTAATTTTCTCTCAGTCATTTTCAGTAGTTACGACTACCGGTTTTTGCTTTCGACTTTTTATATTCCCTTTCCTTCAATGATGTATGGCTGGGGCCTAGTGGACCCCTGTTCTTTATCTTGAATTATTATCTTATTATATCTTATTATTTTTAGTTACCGGCATTGGAACGTATATCTTAAATAAATTATAGTGGTGGTGATGTGAATGGGAGTCTTCTGCTATCAATTATCTGAAAAATTAAATTGCTGATCTATCTAAAGTTTTTATAACTGTGGAAAAACAACCAAAGGATGAATGACAGGCAGAATGTGTCTGCAATGGACAATGTTTAACAAATTAGTCAACAACTTAACCAAGGACGAAGGAGTCCAACAGTAAAACTAACAAGACTCGAAACATTAAATCAAACCACCAATACAACAAAAATATCCGAGAATGAAACAATAGCCAATATGGCATTTATCTCAAGCAAACGTATTACGCAAATAATCGAGGATACTAAGGCGGTTCATCCAGACAGATACAAGACGTGGAGAAGTCTGTTGGAGACTCAGCTGGGGCATGCAGCGGCAATAGAGAATGAAACTTATAGATTAAGTCCATACTACAAAATAAACTATAAACCTAAATCAAGCTTACTAGAAAAGTTACTGAATGTAGAAAAATCTAAACTGAAAGGTTCTGGTGGAAGGTATCAAACAAGAACACAAAAAATGGTTGACTTCCTGGAATATGAAGTAAGGAATGAATTAGCTTTTAAAAACAAAGAATACAAAACTAGTCCTTACTACGACGAAACAAATACTCAAATACACGAATTCTTCAGAGATTTTAACACTGAACAAATAACCTCAATACGAGACAAATTAGCTAAGGAAAAACAGGAAAATCCTGAAATAAAAGAATACAATCAATATTTACTTGACCATTTTCAATTAATGCACTTTATACAAGATGCCGAAGATGTAAGACAGGAAAGAACCAAAAGGATAAAACAGTTGTCACATAGAGAGGAAACACCTTCAAGAAAGCAGTCCAATCTTCAGCAAGCGATACAACTGCGGGGAGCCTTTCAGACTTCAAGCATCACAAAAACTAAAAACAAGCAAGTAAACTCATCTCCAGTAAACAAATCACCGATGACAATGAGTGTAGAGTTATTACCATTTGAACTGCATGGGACCAGGCTGGATCCACTGGAGAAGCTTCCCATTAAACAATTGATTAAAGAGTACAAAATACTATTGCAGCAAAACAACAAGGAAGGGAGAGCAGAAGCGGAGAATTACCTGGAAGTGATATTCTCTAAGGCACAAAGCAATGAATCCTTGATACTACGGTATCAAAATGAAGTCAACAAAGACAAACAAGATCTGAAGGATGAGCTACAGTTGAGAATCGATGAGCTATCAAAGGAAATTACAGATTTAAATTCAAAACTTACAGAGAGCTCCAAGTTGGAGGTACTATTAGAAAACAAATTGGAAGAAAAAAGGCAAGAGAACAAAAAACTAAAAGCAGAACTTAATTGTCAGGAAGTAACAATAATAGAAAAATATAAAATAAAAGAACTGCAGGCAGAGAATGGTAAACTCAGGACTCAACTCCAAGAAAATCTAACAAAACCAAAAACAAAAGAAAAGAGAAACCAAACAGATATTACTAAGACTACATCGATTAAAACGCAAACAGAAATGACACAGACGGATATAACTGGCCTGGAACAAAATGAAGACATCGATGTGTCACACTTAAATGCTAAATTGAAGATGATTGAAAATCTAGTCAGAGAAAGCATAAATGTACAAGGTGACAAGAATGCTGCGAGTATAATTATAGATACTGAGCAGACAAGTGGCGGATTGCAACAAAGAACATCAAACTCAGCTATATTAATCAAAACAATATCAAAACAACTAACAATAACTAAACTCAAGGAATTCCTGAATGAAAAACTCCTAGAAGAAGCTGATATTCCACCAATATACTGTAGAACGGCTAGACAAAAAGACACTATAATCCTACAAACAGATCAAGACACACATACAGATAAACTACTTAAAATTATTGAGAACTACTTAGAAATTAAAGAAAACATAGAAATAACCTACAAATTATCTAAAAGTTTAAAAATTATCATCACAGGCATACCAACATCGGTTACAACAACAAAACTCCTGAATTACATAAAAGAGAATACTACGATCTGCAACATAACAATTGATAAAGTTCTCCAGAAAGAAAAATCACCCAATTATCACATAATCTTAAATCTAGACTTCAATGATGCACAAACATTACTAGTTAAAAAATCATTGTTGGTAGGTCTGAATAACTGTCAAATTCGTATCTATAGACCAATTATCCGTTGCGGCAATTGTCAACTTTATGGCCACTCGTCAACCAACTGTCGCAGAGACTCAATGTGTGCAAAGTGCTCGCGTGGACACCGTACTAGAGACTGTCCTTACGCCAATGACCCTTCACAATTTCGCTGCACAAACTGTCACACGCGTATTGACTATCAACAACATACAGCCGATTCCAGCTCCTGCCCAGTGTATCAGTCGCAGTTGACTGATAGACGCAGAGTTCACAGACTCTGACCTTGACCTTGTCTAATCTGAACTTTATATATCTAGAACAATTACTCAGAGGACTATCCTCACTGTATATACATCACTATCATAGAACTTTAAATTATTTAACCATATTTACAATTTTACTTCATTATCTTCATACCTTTTTTATCATAATAAGTGTATCAGCATTTGTCCTAATATTTCTGCTGCGGCGGGGATGGCCTCCAGTTATGGGCCACCTTCGTTGGGCTTAAATTTGTCCTGTGATTGTCTTTTTAGTTCTACCATCGCTCCGTGTATTTCATATTTTCTGTCAAAAAGAGGAAAAAAAAAACTTATTTATTGGTAAATAATTATATCTCTAAATTATTATACTACTTTATCAAAAAAAAAAAAAAAAAAAAAAAAAAAAAAAAAAAAAAAAAAATCATGGGTCCACGTGGTGTATGGAAGGGTGTTTTTGAGATTGTTTTATTTTTAAGAACTTAAATACTACTGGAAATATTGTAAATAAGTACAAATATTTTTGTTTAAAAGGGGGAAAAAAGGGAAAAAATATTTCTTATCAAAATTAAGATGAATGTAAATACTTAAAAATTTTTCAAATAGTACACAAATTCCAAAACATATAAATCATAATTGTAATACATTTCTAGGCTCGCCCTGAAACAATAGTGCAGCCAATTGTGATTGGTGAAGAATCGCCATCTTAAATAATAATAAATTTTCCCAGGCGGTCCGGGGACACGGCACTTGCCTCTTGTGCTCTCTTCGGGGTGTCAGGCAGGTCGTTCCGAAGTCTTCTTTCCCGGAGACTGGGGTTCTGGGCTTGTTTCCGCAGGTAGTAAAACTTTTCCCTGCACTGGGCTTGTGGGTTACACCTAACCATAAGCCAAAAGCGGGTTCCCAGGGTGGGTGCTTACTTACTTACTTACTGTCGGAAAAAAAAGTAAGGTTTCCTTTAATTAATTCCATAATTTATGTGCTCTGGATTGCAACAGTTTTCTTTTGTCTGAACTGTCTTTGTCTTTCTTTTGTCTGTCTGAACATATTTTGATAATACATAAAATTATGTTGGCTCAAAGTGAAATAAACTCTCTTTATTCATTTATAAATTTTCTTTTTTTTTGGCTTAGATACAGCAGAGAATAATAAAAAAGTTATATAGTTACTGTCGGAAAAAAGTAAGGTTTCCTTTAATTAATTCCATAATTTATGTGCTCTGGATTGCAACAGTTTTCTTTTGTCTGAACTGTCTTTGTCTTTCTTTTGTCTGTCTGAACATATTTTGATAATACATAAAATTATGTTGGCTCAAAGTGAAATAAACTCTCTTTATTCATTTATAAATTTTCTTTTTTTTTTGGCTTAGATACAGCAGAGAATAATAAAAAAGTTATATAGTTACTGTCGGAAAAAAAAGTAAGGTTTCCTTTAAATAATTCCATAATTTATGTGCTCTGGATTGCAACAGTTTTCTTTTGTCTGAACTGTATTCCCTATCAATTTACGCTTGGTCTGTATATATCATTTTCTTTAAGTTAATAATTGCGAGATAATAGAAAATGTTAAGAAATATTGTCAATTAACATTTCTTTGATAATTAATAAAAAGTAATCATTTTCTGTCACTTTGATAGAAGTTATACTTTGTAATTCCAAGGTAAAGTGATCTAATAAAAACAATCGCTCTAACTACATATAATAGAAACCTATATATTATCAAAGTCTTTACTTTATCGGATTGATTTGGGAAAATATTTTGAAAACACGCAAAATAATATTAGCGGAAAAAGAAATAAACCTTCTTTATTTATTTATAAATTCTCTTTTTTTACCTTATATACTACAAAGAATAAAAACAATATTATCTAGTTTATATCGGAAATAGAATGGGGTTTCTATTAATTAATTGCTTAATTTATGAACTCTGGATTGCAACAATTCTATTATGCCTGAACTCTATTACCAGCCAATTTACGCTTAATCTGTAGATGGAATTTTTTTTAGGGAAACAATCTCGAGTTAATAACAGCCGTTAGGAGATGTTGATAATTCTTTCTTTGATATCTAATAAAATGTAATCCCTTTTTGATATTTCGATAGAATTTATGCTTTGCATTTTCAAGGTAAAATGATCGAATTGGTAGAATAGTGATAATTACAAAGAAGAGAAATATATCTCTGATCAGAGTCTTTTCTTTTGTTGGATTTTATTGGAAAAATGTTTCTAAAAAACACAAATCAATGTTCGCGCAAAGTGAAATAAACACAATTTATCTAATTATGCATTCTCTTTTATTAGCTTAGATACTACAGAGAATATAAAAAAAGATCGAGTTGCTATCAGAAATAAAGTAAAGTTTTCCTTAATTAGTTGCATAATTTAAGTATTCTGGATTGCAATTTTTATCATGTCCGAACTGTAACCCCTATCAATTTACGCTTAATCTGCACATGCAATTTTCTTTAAGGTAACATTCTCGAGTTAATAGGAAACGTTAAGAAATGTTGTCTATTAACCATTCTTTAATATATAATAAAAGTAATCTTTTTACACCATTTTGATAGACGTTATACTTTGCATTTCCAAGGTATAGTGATCTAAATGATAGAATCGTTGTATTTACAGAGAACAGAAATATATCTATGATGAAAGCCTTTTATTTTCTCTTATTGTATTGGAAATTCTTTTCGAAAATACACAAACTAATGTTGCCGGAAAGATAAATAAACCTTCTTTATTAATTTATAAATTATCTTTTATAGCTTTAATACTTTAGAAATTAATAATATATATATATATATATATATATATATATATATATATATATATATATTCTATCAGAAATAAAAAAGGTTTCCATTTAATAACTGTTTATTAAAAATATCCTGGATTGCAAAAATTCTATCATGTCTGAACTATATCCCTTGTCAATTTACGCTTAATCTGTAGAAGCAATTTTCTTTAGTGTACCAATCTAGAATTAATAGCAACTGTTAGGAAATATTGTTGATTAATCTTTCTTTAATATCTAACAAAATGTAATCTTTTTATCACATTTCGATAGAATTTTTACTTTACATTTCCAAGGTAAAATGACCTAATTGATTGAATAGTTGTAGTTATAGAGAATATAATTATATCTACGATAATAGTTATTTTACTTTCTTGCGTTTTATTTGAAATATATTTCGCAATTCAACAAATTAATACTGAAGTAAAGAGAAATATGCTTTCTTTGTTTAATATTAAACTATTTTTTATAGCTTAGGTATCATAAAAGATAAAAAATGTTTATATATATGAAATTCCTATTAAAAAAATTACCGGTTTACTTAATTCATTGCATAATTTAACTACACTGAGCAGAAATACCTTTATAATGTCTGCACTTTATCTTTTGTAATTTTATGCTTGATCTTTGGATTTAATTTTGTTTAGGTTACCAATCTTGAGAAATTAATCAAAGTTAGGACATGTTTACCATTAGATTTTTTTTAAATATCTGATAAACAGCTTTCCTTGCATTAGATTTCGATAAAATTATACTTTAACATTTTCAAGGTAATGTGATCTCATTTACAAAAGCTTTTAAACGAAATGCCTACCTCTGGTGTTCTTAAAAGAAAGCATATTGAAATCTGTTTTGAAATACTATGCTAGGTTTTAGTACAATTAATTTTCCGCGTTCACGGTATCAAAGTATACATACACATATCTCTATACTCGTGTGTGTATATTTATATCTCTTGCATGATGTGTTAGCAAATTTAAGAGAAGATTGATCCAAATTACCAACATATTTCCTGCTGTTTTCACCCATTTCAGAACGAATACATATTTGAACTAATTATAAACTTATTTTTATTTCTATAGGCGTAAAGATGTGTTCACCCACGTTTAAAATTCCGGTTGACAATTAACTTTCCATTGACATAGTAATATAATTATAATAAAAATAAACACTTTATGGCATTTCGATAAAAGTTATACCTTACATTTCTAAGCTAAAATAATGCAATTGGTAAAATTGTTATAATAACAGAAAATAGAAATTTATCTATGAAGATAGGGTTTATTTTCTGGCATTTTATTTGAAATGTGTTTCGAAATCAAACAAAATAAAAAAGAAGGAACTAGAAATAAACTTTCTTTATTCATTTATTCATTTTTTTTAAGCTTAGGTACCACAAAAGATAATAAAACAATTTTCAAAATCCTATCGAAAAAAACACAATACTTCAATTAATTGATTGCAGAATTTAAGTACCTTGGACAGCAACAAATCTATCATGTCTGAACCATATCTTCTATAATTTTATGCTTAACACTTTATCTAGTGACGGTACTTATAAGTACCATTTAAATGACTTGTTATAAAATTCATTTATACATATATTAGTAGTAACACAGTTTTGAATGAGTTATGGATGCATTACTTTATCTTGTTCCAAAAGCATTAAAGGTTACCCAAAACAAAAATATTTTTAAAAGGATGATTTCTTTTGCATTTGCAGCTTTTCAGTTTTCTTAGAGTTGGGGGAGGGATGGGGGAGTTTTTCAATTCGGAAATATTTCTATATTTCTATTGTAAGAACATTATACTTGTACATTTACTAATTTTACAAAATACTAAGAAAAATATTTAAAGTAAAAGTTTTGAGTGGGGTTATAAAAACTGCATATTATATCTGTAAATTCAAATTTATTTAAATCTTCTAAAATGCATTAAATGATTATGTAAATCTTCTAATGTAGTTTCAAAAATTCACGAACAATGCTTAAGAAGATGACATTTTCATGAATTCATAATTCAGTACAGAAAGGGTTAATCATTAGACGCAATTAATTTTGTTAAGGGGTAACAATATTGAGTAATTAGTCAACAAATCATTTGAAAAATTCATTAACACTAAATTATTAAATACAATATATAGGCATAATATACAATGAAAACACATATATCAAACTATAAAACTATGTTGTGTTTATTTGATATATTAAAAAATATCAGTTAGACTACTGATGGTAGAGGGGGGTTGTACTTTAAAAAAAAAGGTGGTTAAGCGATGTAAGCGATAACCCATGGTAAACTTAATCTATAGCAATGAGATAAATAAAAAAATATATATATTTTTTTTTTAAGTCTAAAATTTTGGGATATGCGTAGTCAATTTTTAAATGTGCATTTTTTGAGAAAGGGTATAAACTCAATGTAAAATGTAAAATTTATACAAAAATCTTTTCTCTAAACGTTACACAGAAAAGCGAGATATCAATATTTTGAAAAAAATCCTACGCATTTTACTAAAACTATATGTGAAGATAAATTTTCAAAGCGATCAAATTGAGTGATTAAAAATTGGGGGAGTTACATTGCCGACCATTTTTCAAAATGTTGTTCTGAAAGGGGACAACAAAACCAACTTGATAAAATCTTTGTTACTTTTCATTCATTGTGGCTCTACTCCGATTGCTACACAATTGTTCTTTTACTTTCTATATCGATATCTAACTAATTAAATATGATTTTTGCATGTATAAAGTGTAATGTAAGCTACATAATAATAAAAAGAAAATAATTTTTTTATATTTATATGTTGTATTTACTTTCATATGAAAATCAATTAATCTTTAAAAATTTTGTTCCTTCTGGGTATTTTCATATACGAAGCACATTTCTCGTCAGTGGAAATTTCGGTAATGTGTATTTCCCTTATTTTATTTTCTCTCCAGAGAAAGTCTTCTATTTCTAATATATATAAGAAATATCATTGCACATTTTCAGCTTGAAAAACTGATGTGTCTCTCCTTTTCACTTGATAACACACACTAAGCACCTAGCATTATACTGATCAGATCCTGTCTAAATTGCATCTTCTAACCTTCACAACAAAAGTACTAGATGCAATTTTCTTCCAGACTCTATCTTGCATAGATCCCATGTGCTAAGAGATGTTAAAGAGTGACAGCACGTAAATCCTAAGTAAACGGTTATCGTATTATTATGTCCTAATATCAGATATCTTTAGCTCTAGTAACGTAAATTTTAATAAAAATAAATTTTGCGGAGAATCAAAGATAATAATATGTTTTGCTTTTCTATATTGACAAAAAAAAAAAAAAAAAAAAATATCCAGAAAACTGGAAAACAGGAATTTTGCTTTTTCAGAATTTAGTGTCGCCCCCGATAAAAAAAAAAGTATATAAGTAAGTAAATAGCACAAAACATATTTCAATTTTAAGATTTAAAGCACACGCTTTTATTTTATGTAAAATGACATCATTCGCATCCTCTGAAGAATTCCCCATTTACGATCCACTCTTAAACATCTACAGTAAAGTATGCATAGGACGTCACTGTCTCAAAATAATACACAAATGCAACAAAAAGATGCCGTCATTAAAGAAACTCGACAAAAAAAGGCTATCTAATAATTCATAGGCCTTCATTTGTTTGTAAGATTAATATAATACTTAAAATTAAATATAGTTTACTAGCAAACCCCGCGGCTTTGCTCGCGTAATATTTGAAATATGCCAAGTGATATTTATATGCCTAATTTTTATTAGAAGAACACTTTTTGAAATAATTCAAAAATTACAAATTAAGCCACAGTTTGACTAAACTTCATTATAAAAGTGCAATAGACAGAAATGAGATTTTAATTAATTAGAAGAACTAAAACTAATTACAAATAAATGATAATTTAGAAAGTGCTTTGAGACTTTTTTGCTCATTTCAGTATTCATTTGAAGTTTTGAATTTTTTAGAAACCATCTTAAAGTTAACCATCATGTCAAATTCCAAGCTTCTTGTCTAACAGTCTACCACCTCTCTAGTGTTAGTGGCACCAACATAAAATGCCGAAACAGAGTTGAAATAGAATATCTCGAAAAATGTTGAAACGGAGACTGTCACCATAAATTTGCCAACATTAACCTTGAAATCGGTTGGTATTTCCTAATATTCTATAGAAAACGGAATTCAGATGTTTTTAAAGGCTTTCTTGTTGTTCCTGCCAACCAGGTGGTAGTGACATCGGCATAAAATATAGCCCGTATAGGATCAGGGACTATCACTCTTGATTCTCAACCAATAACTTCTGTAATCGGTTTATTATTTCCTCAGATACCATAGAAATCGTAATTTAGGACTTTTTTAGAATGCTTTTCGTCCTTCCCTTCGCTTCATAGCTTTTTAATTTTGAATTTATTTTCGACTGTCCTTATGGACATTTATATTTTATAAGTAACTACCGTGCTATATTTAAAGTTTCTAGCCTCTTCAGTACCACAGAAATCGCAATTTAGAAAGTTTTTAGCTCCTGCAACCCTCGACATAAAATATAGCTTATATTTGAGCAGGTTTCTATCACCATCAGTTTGTAACCATTATGTCTGAAATCGGTTTCGTATTTCATGCGATTGCATAAAAATCGTAATTTAGAATGCTTTTCGCTCACTTCATCCTTTTAAATTTAGAATTTTTTTTCGACAATTCTTAGAAAGCATTGACATCTTTGAAGTATTTACCATTCCAAATTAAAATGTTGGACCCCTCAGTAAAACAAAAAACGCAATTTAGAACATTTTTTGCTTCTGTAATCCCCAGGTGGTAATGACAACAACATAAAATATATGCTATGTTGGAGCGGGGGCTGTCACCATCAATTTGAAACCATTACTTCTGAAATCGGTTTATATTTCCTGAGATTGCGTAGAAATCGCTATTTAGAACGCTTTTCGTTCATTTTCACCCCTTTTAAATTTCAAATTTTGAAGGAACTCTTCTCAGAGAGTATTTGAATCATATAAGTAATTACCATGTCAAATTTCAAGTTGCTAGCCCCTTCAGTATCACAAAAATCACAATTTAGAACGTTTTTTAAAATGCAACCGTAGGATGGTAGTGACGCCAACATGAAATAGATCCTATATTGGATCAAGGGCTGTTATCATCAATTTCTAACCATTACTTTTGAAATCAGTTGGGTACTTTCTGAGATTGTGTAGAAATCAAAATTTAGAAAGTTTTTTAGAACATTTTTCGTCCATTTTCACCCCTTTTAAATTTCGAATTATTTATAAAATGTTCTTAGAGATCATTTATACCTTATAAATAACTACCATGCCTAGTTTCAAGTTGCTAGCTCCTGCATTATTACAAAAAACGCAGTTTAGATCGTTTTTTGCTCCTTCATCCTTTTAGGGTAGTGGCATAGAGATGAAATACAGCCTATATTGGAGCGAGGGCTGTCACCATCGTTTTCACACAATTATTTTTTAAATCGGTTCTGTACTTCCTGAGAATGCTTAGAAATCGCAATTTATAAAGTTTTTTAGAACGCTTTTCGCTCATTTTCACCCCTTTTAAATTTTGATTTTTTAGGAAATGATCTTAGAGATCATTTGTATCTTATAAATAATTGGCCTGCCTAATTTCAGGATTCTAGGCCCTTCAGTAACACAAAAATATCAATTTAGAACGTTTTTTGCTTCTGCAATCCCTAGGTGATAGTGACACCGACATGATATAGAGCCTATTTTGGAGAAAGGGCTGTCATCATCAATTTCCAACATTTACTTTTGAAATAGGTTGGGTTCTTTCTGAGATTGCGTAGAAATCGCCATTTAGAACGTTTTTTAGAACGCTTTTCGCGCATTTTCACCCCTTTTAAATTTCGATTTTTTAAAGAAATGTTCTTAGAGATCATTTATATCTTATAAGTAACTACCATTCCAATTTCCATCTATCTGGGCCCTTCAGTAAAACAAAAATCGCAATTTTGAATGTTTTCTTGCTCCTGCAACCCCTTTAGTGTTAGTGGCACCGACATAAAATGTACCCCATGTTGGTGCAAGGGTTGTCACCATCACTTTGACACCATTATTTTTTTAATTGGTTTGGTATTTCCTGAAATTGCGTAAAAATCGCCATTTAGAACGTTTTATAGAACGCTTTTCGCGCATTTTCACCCCTTTTTAATTTCGATTTTTTAAAGAAATGTCCTTAGAGGTCATTAATATCTTATAAGGAACTACCATTCCAAATTTCATATTTCTAGGTCCTTCTTTAATACGAAAATCGCATTTTTAGAAAGTTTTTTGCTCCTGCACCCCCTATTGGCCTGTGACACGGACAGAAGACATAGCCTATGTTCTAAGTTGGATTAACACCATCATTTTGATACCATAACTTTTAGAATCGGTTCGGTAGTTCCAGAGCTTACCTCCTACAAATAAACAATTTTTACCTGTTTATAATATTAGTATAGATATAGATAGAGATAACAGCTCCGTGTTTTACAGAAATCATTCGTTTATATTTTTTTAGAATAGCACGTATTTTAATTGCTTTTTCTTTCGGTTGTTATGAGAAAATGGCAACAAAAACATATAATTACTATTTTAGAACTATCTTTCCTTTACTTTCTACCGAAAATGTGTACTTCCGTTGCCAATATTAAGCAAATGCCTCTAAAAACTACAAAAATAAATAATATTTCAAAAATAAATGGATATAAAGTTTTCAAACAAATTGTATTTAAAAGTACTTTTTTTTCTAATACGACGGTATAAAAATTAAAAATGTGCGATGCTTAGAACGTAAAAAAAAATTGTTATAGATTATTTAATCGTACAATGATACATCTGCTTTGTTTTACGGCTGGCTTATATAACGGAATGTTATTTTTTGGAGATGGCACAAAATAAGCTGGGAGAAAGAAATAGCATACCGGGGGCTAAAAAAAAAAGAAAAAAATCAAATTTAACGCTAAAAAATTACTATCCTGACATATGTTTTAAAACACATTTAAGGCTATTTTATTTAATTAAATTAAGAGCTTTTAACACTTTTTTTTTTATTTTGTTTTGCGACAAAAATTCTTTTACGTTAATAAAGTTAGTATAACTATCCAAGTAGATTTAGTGGAATTTAACGAATATTGTCTGAAATCTAACGAATACAGTTATTTTGCATTCTATTCAATTTGCACCTATATGACAATTAGAATAAGGTAGAGTTTTTGGAAACGTTTGGAAAATATCATATTATAATAGAATTTAACAGATATTACAACTTTCTAATATTTTTGCATTTTGTCACAAATAAGTCGTTCAGAAAAATACCTTATACTTGAAATTTAAAAGGAGTGGATTATTCGTTTAAAGTAAAAAAACGCCAACAGTACAAAGATTACTAAGCAAACTTTTATTATTAATACTAAATACCAAAACATAAATGACGTCATAATAGGAAATTCATAGGCATTACTGCATGTAGATAGTATAAAAGAGATTTTTAAGACAATATACTGCTCAGTGAAAACACATGTAGTTCGCCAGTACATTAATAGTACGCCAGACCCGAACATGTTAGAATACCTTTATTTTCGCCTAAATGTTGAATAGTATATATACCGGATGTCCCAAAAATGACTAATGGATTTAAAAATTCAATAACTTGCAAACGGTGACAGATATTAAAAAAATTCTTGCAAGAGGTTTATGTATGATGTTAGGAATTTTTTTACAGTGATTCTTCATTTAGTTCGAATTTCAAACAATAGATGGAGCTGAGAGCAATAGGTGCTTAGTCCAGACACGATTTTTGGTACTTCGTGATCCATTCAATGCATTTTAATCTCCTTTTTTTCGCATGGAAGAAGAGAGAGGTCGAAAAACTGAGCCTGAAATTAGCTTGCAGCGCCATCTATCGATGCTATTTGTAACTAAAACTGAGAATCATAGCATAAAAACTCCTGATATTTTACATAACACTCCTGCAAGAATTTTTTTAATATCTGTCACCGTTTTCAAGTTATTGAATTTTTAAATCCATCAGTTATTTTTGGGAGACCCGGTATATATATATATATATATATATATATATATATATATTTAATATAAATGAAATTCCATTGGTTTTATTTGTATACATGAGAAAAGTCATCCATTCAATATCGAGTAATCAATATATAGTATGCATATTTATGAAATTTGTTAAAATTAAGATTTTGTTTAGAAATACAGTTGAATCTTGTTAATATGAACGCACTTAGTGCGAATACTTTTAACACAAACTGTTCCCATTTCTCCAGTTCAGTAGTATAGGCATTTACTTTATTTTTAGTATTTTTGACATCAAATCGCTTAACACGAAATACTGTTTATCATCAATTGAAAAGGGTTGGCTCTTGAAATTTATCCTACTCATTGAACGAACAAAGCATGTTTCCCAAACTATTCGATGCAAATTGTACAGAGTTCTATTTTTATATTTTTTCGAACTCCAAATTTTTAAGAGAATGTTAGTCTCGGAAAGGAGATGTGTTGTTTTGATAGCCTGAGACCAGCGATTATAAAATTTTCAAATGATCGCTCCTTTTACTCCCTGAAAAGATAAAATTCTATTGCAAGAACTCCACTGAGGGGTGAAAAAAAAGTACGTAATGCTAATTAAAGTTTTCTACATAAACCTGTGGACGTATGTTAATTAAATTGAGAGATCGCTGTGGTGGTGATCACTTAGGTTCGAATCTATTTAATTAAGTGGAGTTGGCTGCCTGAAGCTTTGGTGGTCTTCTTCGGATGTAACGTAGACCAGTTTTCCACGAAAAAACGTGTACAGAGTGATAGGTCTATATTCTTGGTGAATCGATCTTAGGAAATAAAGTCAACACCAGCAACACAGCTGATCTTGAACGTATGTATGCATATTTATTCTTGTTACTTGGGATATATATATTTTTTTTAAGTATGGATAACGCGGACTACTCTTTTCACGAACAAAAAAAAAAAAAAAAAAAAAAAAAAAAAGAAAAAAGATTCCCATCAGAGTTCGCGTTAGTTTCGACTGTAGTATATAAAATAAATATTTTTTCTGCCTTTTATAAAAAAGAAATTTAAGCATTTTTAGAATATCAACGTAACGTCAAAGCTTCAAGGTTTCTTCCCGAAGATTGTTTTTATACATATCTAAATAATTTCGTGTTGCAGGTGCAAAAAATATAATTTTTATAAAGCAAAAATGGATAAATAATCAAACAGAATTTAAAAAAAATTACATACAACCAACATGCTCGTTTTGTTTTATATTAAACAATAAACATGATAAATATCATTTTACTTACAATAAATTTCGTTTTGATAGAACTAGTGTTTCGATGTCTTTATTCATATTGATTATGAATATCTCACTTCAGTAAAGACAGTAAATGCTTAAAATAATTTTTTTACCATTATGGAAATTTGTGTTTCAAACCGGTTAGATTTATTTTAAATTAATGCTAGATTATTCTTTATTCAAGTTTTTTTTTTCATGTATAATTTAAACAATGAGTTTTGATATTAAAATTAAATTAAAATTATCTTGTTACAAAAAATATTACTAAATTTATTTTTCTTTCGTAAATTATACAAATAGTAAAACAGGCGTGAATTGTTTAGTCTCGCTCATTCTTGTTTTTGCATGCAAAATATATAAACGTTAATTTTACAAACAATTTAATATTATCTTCTGTATAAAAGAAGCATAATTCAAAATAAAATTTTCATTTTCATGTTTTTTATTATAAAGTTTAATTATAAATTCATTAAAAAAACTTAAAGTTTTCCTTGAAGTTTAATTTGTTGATTTTTTTTTCAAAAATATTACAAATATACAGGGTGCCCAATAAATAATGCCTCAGTTATAAATTTTAATAGTATCAACTGTAAGAGTTGTAGAGTGTTTGTGCGGAGTCACAAATAAAGAGTAACTAAAAGAGTTTTAGATAAACGCATGCGCGAGTATTGCTTTGTTATTTACGCGTTTGCAGTACCACATATGCAAAATGGAATCTCCTGAGCTTAAAATGTTATTGCTGGGCTGGAGATTTAATAGCCATTAAAACTATGCGTTTTTTTTTCCTTTGGGGCTTTATAAAAGATAATGTGTACGTTTCGCCTCTACCTAATAATTTGACAGAGGTTAATGGTTCCATTACTTCGGACTTGTTAAACGAAGTGTGAAAATAATTGGGTTTTTAGTTGGATGTGTGCTGTATATCTAAGCGTGCACATATTGAAAATTTGTTCAGAAAAACTAGATTAGTTTACCTTCAATTTGATGTATGATTTTCTGTAAATAGTCTAAACTAAACTGTTATAATATACCATTGAAACTGGGACATTCTTTTATCGACACTCTATACTGATGAACTATTCCTTCAAATGAAGCAAATATTTACAGTACTCAGAGCTTCCACTACTCATTTTAAAAATTACTTTTATCAGACCCTGAAAAAAGAATCTATTCATGAGAGTAAACTTTCACAAAATAAATTATGTTTTTTTTTTTTTTTTTTTTTTTTACATTATCCTTTACTTAAATAGTTTATATATACAGGGTGTCCGGTCTCAGCAGTGTCCAATGGTTAATTCCTAAACCGTTAGTCATAGACATATAGTTCCAATTACAAAAATGTTTTAAATCAGGTAAAAAAATATTTTAAAAGCGATTTGGGTCAATAAAAACACTTCTTAAGAATTTGCGAAATTTAAATTTTTATATGGTCCCCCGGTCCTATAAGTTATATTTAGTAAAATTTTCCTTTTACGCTGACAAGTAATACAAAAAAAGTCCCGTTGTTCTACGATTAAAATTGACCGAGTAATACCTGTTTAAAGATGTAGCATATTTTTTGCTGCAAATTGGGGGTCATTCACAAATTTAGTCGAAATATGATTTCGTCAGATATATTAAAAAATGGTTGAGAGTAAAATTAACATTGCAATATAAATTTGAAATCTTTAGTCATTCTGACATATTAAAGCAAAATATACAATTTGTAATAAATATTTAAGAAGAAAGAAAGAAACAGAATTTTTGTTAAATAAAATGATGCTAAATTATCAGCCTCAATTCTTTACAAAATTATACGTATTTTAAAATATTATCAGATTACACTAGCCTGCAAATGTTGGGTTATTTCATGTTTTTTAGCTTTTGATAATTGAACCTTATGTATTCTGTACCGCTGAATCCGGAATTGACCTTCATTTTTAGCCATCACATCAGGATTTTTCGCAAATTGTAAATTTTAACGTTAAAGAGTTCAAAGTTGAAATTTAATCTCCTCCCCTATCTCATCACACCACACAGCTGTAAGAATCCCAAGATAAGCAAAACATCGAATAAATTATTGAATAAAATAAAATAAAATAAGTTTTACATATGTTTTATAGTATGAGATTTTCGCTATTTTTTTAATTTACACATTTGCAAAAAAAATTCTAACGTGATGGTTAAAAATGAAAGTCATTTTGAGATTTAGTGCTAAAAAGTACGTAAAAATCAATTATCAAAAGTTAAAAAATACAACCATCTCTTCTACTTTATAGTATCCGATTTTTGTTATTCTTTAAATACGACAATTTATGATTTGCGAAATATCCTGACATGATGGTTAAAAATTAAGGCAATTTTCGGATTCAGTGCTAAAAAATACATAAAAGTTAAAAAACCCAACAATATCCGTCTTATATTATCTAATCTAAAACTTTTTCTTAAACTTCTTGGCGGTAATCTATCCGAATTTTTTTTGTGTTATCCTGTAAAATAAGTATAAATGGTAACCACCGAAAATCATAATAATATTAGATTGTTATTGGATTTGCGCCAGTATGTAAAATGTAATCTCGATCGGATATTTGAAAGTGGGTTAAAGTTCGAATACAAATTTTGAACTGAAAAATCATACATAAGATCGTTGAAGTAGCATAAAAACTTATAAAAATAACATAATTTTTTAAAAAGAAATCATAAAAGAAACAGTCTCAAATCCTGACAAAATAAAACATATGTTATTTCAGCCAATCTGAAACTTAATAAAGGTTAACTTAATCATAATATTTGTACGATTTTTTTCAAAGCGCAGATACACATGAAATGAGATCTTCGAATACTTTATGCACTTGGAATGTGACCCCTCAAAGCCAAGCCGAACTCATTTGTTTTCAGAGCAGGAAAGTGGTATAAGTCATGCATTTTTAAAGTTTTATAACTCGCACAATTTTAGTGTTATATGAATGAGACTTTTTTTGTCTTACTTGTCAGTGTAATAGGAAAATTTTACTAAATATAATTTATAGGACCGGGGGACCGTATAAAAATTAAATTTCGTAATTTTTTAAGAAATGTTTTTATTGAACCAAATCGCTTTTAAAATATTTCTTTACCTGATTTAAAGCATTTTTCTAATTGGAACTATATGTCTATGACTAACGGTTTAGAAATTAGCCATTGGACACCGTTGAGACCGGACACCCTGTATATATATATATATATATATATATATATATATATATATATATAAATTCTGTTTCTTTATTTCCTGCAGTTTAAAATATACTCTTTACATCTTTTGATTCAAAAAATATATCTTTTAATATTCACCATTTTCGTCTATCTTTACAGGTTATTTTTTGGGGGTTTTCTTCCATTTATTGTCTAGCGAAGTAACTTGAGTACCTGTTTTCTATGACTGTGTGTCAGTATTTCAATATTAAGCATGGAATATGATAAAAAATTGCAAAATATTTGTGTGATATTTTATATCGCAAAAAATGTATGAATACGTGTGATTCCACCGTTGTATTTTTTATTTATAAAGAATTGAAACTAAAAGCACGCAATTGATAAATCATATAGATGCACACACTTAGAAAATTTACAATTTGTAATCGTCGTACATATGTTTTATATATTTAATAAATAAAAAAATATATAAATTTACTAACTTAAGATGAAAATAATGCGGATAGATTTAAGACACAATCAAAATGAATAATAAAAAAAAAAAATGAATAGGAAATGTGCATCTGCGTATCGTAGTTATATATATATATATTACCACTTTAATATTACATTAGATCTTTTTGTAAAAGCACATTCACAATACTTTTTCACTCAATACCTGTATACGCTTTTTTTTATTTACACGTATGTTATATTTAATACACAAGGGTCATCCAAAATGAATGGGACAGAATACATTAGCAAACCCATTCATTTTGTCCCATTCATTTACTTTGGTTTTCTAAACAAAATAAAGACTAAAGTTTAGTTGATTTTTTTTATTATTATTATGCATCTGAAAAAAATACAGTTTATGAATTCCAAAGCATTTACACTATTTTATATTTTGACATTACATTCAGAAAAATGTACTGCATTTCAACAATTAAAAAAATGTGGACAAAATGCTTTTGAATGATGAAAAACAAATATATACTGTTCCTTAATAAGGACAATAAACTAAATCGCAATTCAAGTAAAATGCAATAGTATTGTAATATATTTATATAGTTTTTACTAATGATAACGAACATTACATTTTATATGATTTTGTGCTTGGAAGCACAGTGAAGAATTAGAAAGTCTTTATTTTGAAATTTTTCTTTAAGGTGAATAGGCAGGCTCTTGTAGTAGTTTAATTATGATTGCAGATGCAATGATAGGCAAAACATCACTTTGATGGCCACCAGGTCCAGGCATAGCTTCAGAAGAATCTACAAAAAAACCCATCAGTATTAGTAAGCAAAACATTGGCGCAACGATGAAGCTATGACAGGGTTTCATAGTTATACGTCGTTTAACACCAAGAGCACTTATTGATACTTTTTAGTAAAATTTGGACCGTTTTATATATACTTTTCAAAAGATGTTGTACATATTAATGACCGATAATTAGATAAAAAATAATTCTAAACTTCCGTTTGTGGACGTATCATCTCTGGATTCTTCAATGCTAATTATGAAAAATAATCCCTAACATTTTTTCCATCTCATTTATTTAATGGTTACGTGACATGGTTCGGTGGAGATGCTAGCCTTGTACGTTTGGCAATGAATTTAACTCTTCATGATTGTATTTTTCTGCGGTATAAGCAATTTGAAAAAAAAAAAAAAATTACTATGGGAATGTATGTCAGTGATGAGTGTCAACCATGAATATTACTTGATTCATTATCCTTCCTATTTCCTCTTAGTCTTCCGCTTCTAATAAATATATGATACATAATATAAATATATATTAGACATAAAAGACTTAGGTTTTAGTTTTCGAATAAATTACATATTGAATTTATGCTATCGTTATTCTGAAGTATATATATATATATATATATATAGTTATATATAACCATTAATTAAACATAACCTTCCACCGTCAAATATTATGAATTAAAGCTGTAAGTATTAAAAAAAAAAAAAAAAAAAAAAAAAAAAAATTAATATAAGAATTATTATGGAAGAAAAAGAAAAAAGTGGACACCGACAAAAATTGAAAAGCTTATACATTGAATTACGCTATCAAGGGCACAGAATTCATTGATATAAGCAAAATGGTTGTTTTCTGTGGGAAAAATAAGCTAAAGCTAAAAGTTATTTTCCCCTGTGCCCAAACAACCATAAAATCAAGTGAATTGATTAAAAAGGAAAGCATAATAGAAACAAATAATATGAAATGGAAGAATCAATAAAACGTATTTAAATATTTATAGGATATAAAATATAAATAATAAACACCATACCGATTAATATTTCAGTATTTTACAAAAATCCACACGCACATGGCTGCCAGTATATCAAAAAGAATAAGGTGAATAAAACAGTTAAGAAATCTCAGTAAATGATACCAAAAGATGCAGCTAATACATTATGAAATAAAATTTGAAATACCTTGTTAAACACATTTAATCTAATATAAAATAAATAGATATTAATTACATTATTTAAAATGCACTATTAAATTAATTAATAACCGTTTAACAATATCGTCAAAATTTAGCTAAAAATACCCCCTGGTGTATTAAATTATAACTGAAATGGAGCTAGAAAAATTAACAATTAGAGCTATCTTAAAGAGACAAATTTAGTGCTGCCATCTAGTATTACTTCTATTAAACAACTAACGCAAGATAAATATTTGTAAGCACTTGAATGTAAATAATTGTATAAATAATTGTAAGCATTTGAATGTAAATAACTGTATAAACAGCAAAACCAAACATATCCTTATATATAGAGAATTATAAACCGAATATAAACCACACAATGTATTTAAAAACTATTGTAAATAAAATTTAAAAGCATACAATATATTCTATTAGCTAACTTATTTAAACTAAACTAAGAAATAAATAATTCTAGAACATTGATAATATATAGCATATAGCTATATGCTATAAAACAAAATAAAATTCAGTAATAATTAATATAAATAATTATTAAAGATAAAAATTATTTTTTATGAATTATATATCAGATATTTATAAAATGAACAGGAAATAAAAAACATGTGGAAGTAAATAGAAGGTTAAATGATACTTAAATACCCATTACTTAAAAAGCACAAATATAGAGTGTGGATTATCTTCAGACATCCATAAAAAACCATAAAGTATGAATGTGGGACATTCAAAAACATTAATCCGATAATAAATATTAAAAAGAATAGAGTAATAATAATAAAAATAATTACCCAATTTTAATGCATACAGTATAACTATATTTATATTATACATACTTATATGTATATTATTCACTATAAGAATGGCATACTATTAGTAATTAATATGATATTGTCCTGAGTAAATTTAAAATTTAATAACAAATAATTGTAAATTAGATTAATCAATAATTAGGCTAATTATAATATTAATGAAATTCTCCAATTACATATAAAATATCAAATCAACATCCATATAAAAATACGTAACAAAAATATAGTAATAATACAAGAGCCCCATTTTTTTTTATTATATATAATTAACCATTGCGTATTATCCAGACAACACCACCCTCCTCCGTACTCTAACATCTACCCACCCAACCATCCTATAATATTTTTTTATATTATTTTACAATTTTTAATTTTTTATAGATATTTTTTTTTTTTTTGTAATTTTGTTTACGCATGTGTTAATTTGTTTTAATAGATCATGTAAGAAAAGTACTAATTGTATATTAATGAATATATGAATTTTTTTGGAAAACCATGATTTAATGCATCATAAATTAGTTTTTTAATATTATTGTTAATTAGAGGAGAAGAACATAAACATTTTATTCTATATAAATGATTAAGTATTATATTCCGAAATACAGAATGATGTAGACAAGATTTAAAATTTGTAAATGTATTAACTTTGAATTTAAATTCTTTACGTTTGTCATATAAATCTGTGATTGTTTTATTGTCTTTGATTGTAATTTTAAGATCTAAGAAGTTAATTGTATTGTTAGATAAAAGGTTTTCCGTTAATTCCAAATTAGTGGGATAATCAACTGGAAATCGAGTAATTGCAGATTGATCAGTATCAATTAAAATGATGTCATCAATATAACGATATAAATGTAGATTATTATTAGTAAAATTACGTTCATAATGATATAAGTATAAGTCAGAGAGTAAACTGGAAGTACAACCGCCTTGTGGTATACCGACATGCTGTAAATATAAAGTATTATCTTGCAATATATAATTATTATAGATAATGAAGTTAGTTAAAGATTTAAAATATGCAATATCTATATTAGATGGTAATTCCAGTTTTTTATAATATTTTTTAAATAATGCATTTATAATTTTATGTAAATCTAATAGGTCTATATTATTAAAAAGATCTTTGAAGTCATATGTCGTTATATTATAAACACAATGAAGATTTTTTTAAATATTAACAAGTTGATAGCTATTTTTTATACAATGTGTATTATCATTATTTGTAGTAAGTACATATAATTGATTAAGAATTTTTAAGAGAAGTGTATTGGCTTTATTATTATATGTATTACAACCAATAGTAACAGTCCTAAATTTAATAGGAGTTTTATGAAATTTGGGAATAAGAACTAAATATGGATAATTAAAATTAGTAGATAAAATATTTAATAGTTTATAATAACTTCGAATTTTACGATTATTTACAATTACAGTTTCATTAGTTTTTTGAAATGACTTATTAGAAGAAATAGAATTTGTAAGAAGTTGGTGATGATATGATTTACATATAATAGCATAATTGTTAGGAGATTTGTCTACATATGTAATAACGTAGTTTTTTTGTGATTTAGTAATTTGTTGGAAATAATGCTTTGTATTAATAGAAACCAAATCAGCAATATTATTTTTTAAAGCGATAGTTAATTTTTCAATTACTAATATCTCCCATTGATTAAAATATTCAATAGGCTTATTATAAGAGATAGAAATTTTATAAATAAAAATATCAATATCATATGTAAACTGTTTGATAATAGATTTAACATTAAATTTAGATGGAAGTCTATATTTAGTACCATAACCCATTAGTTGTTTCAATTTAAAATCATGAACAATATCAAGATTTCCAGTGATTATATGTCCATGATCATTGTTTATGTATTTTTTTAGAGTGGGGTCTTTGCAGTTACACGGAAAATTACTTGCAGCAGATGTATTTTTTGAAAATGTATTGTAGTTAAAAATCTTTCTCCCAATTGTATTCGGATATTTAAAGGTTTTTGATATATGAAGATTATTGATAGGAAAAAAACAATTTTTATCATTAATTATAGAATTGATATTAATTTTATTAAATATGTGATTTGAAAAAGTAATTATCATTTGAGTATTCATGTTCTGAATTTTGTGTTTTTTTTTTGTAAATTAATATTTAAAAGATTAACCCTACTCATAATAAGGTCAAAGTAAATATCAGAGAAATGTTTAGAGAAAGATTTACTTAGAAAGACATTTAAATGTTGTACAAGCTGTTACTTTTTAATAGCAAAGATGTTTTTTCGAATTAACAACCAGTTATAATTCTCTAAGTAATTTCGTTGAAGATCATTAATTTGTTTTGTGATAGATTTTTTGGAAACTACAACTGATGATGAACCCTTTCCGCGTTTATTACGTGTTGTTTTAGCATTTAAATTATGATTAAGAGTAGGATAAATTGGAGAATAATCAATATTGTTATTTATAGATGTGAAGACTTTGACAGGTCTGTTAAATACTTCACTATTAAGTCCATAAGGATAAATTGTGTTATAATATTTCATATATGATGATTTCATATAAAGACGTTCTGATTTATTTTTTAGAATTTGAAGGATTTCAAGTGTCGTATTTTTAAATAGATGTTTATGGAAATGTTGAATTTCAGCTGTAGATTGTATATTTTTTGCTTTGTTGTTATTAGAGTCTGAACGATGATGATTGATTCGTTTATGAATTGGACCTGATGTTTCACCAATATATTTCATATTACATAAGTTGCATTTTATACTATAAATAACATTAAATGCTTTACAAAAACTTGAATAATTAGGATCTGAGACAATTTGTGTCTGAGCAGCGTATGGACATGTCTTGCACCGAGAATTATAGCACTTACGAAAAAAATAAAGGACGAGGGGGAGAGTATAAATGGTCGCTGGATGACGATCCAGGAACAACCCAATTATTATTCCTGTACCGGGCACTACACTGCATAGATGCTAAGTGTATCTTGCCAGTATCGAGATGTTTACTAAGAACTGCCATATAAAAATTATGTATGGAAAATGCAATAATTGCCATAAAAATAAGAAATTTTAATAATTTAATTAAATTAGCCTTGATTAAATAATAAAACTTGAGTAAGAAAAAATATATACAATATTTACAATAATAGAAGCAGAACGCAGAAACAATCTTCAAATTATCCATAACCAAATTATGAAAACCCAAATATCGTAGACTAATAATAGCAAGAAACCACTAAACTATTTTATAACAAATAAGTCAAAAAAGATCCGCATAACATCCAAATCCTAGAACAACTATAACCATGCAAAGACAACCAAAACGCATACCCAACTAACTACTCAGATCAAATTAAAATGAATTTAAACTAAAGCAAATTAACATTAAATCTATGAATAGGAATAATTATTGCTACCAAATTAATGTATATATAAAATGATTATCTCTACAGAATTATGTAAAGCTATAGCAAAAATAGAAAATATATAGGACAATATCATACACTTACTTCAAGAAAATTCAGATAAAATCATATCTAGAAAATTAAAAAACATTAAATAAATCGTTGCAATGATAAGAATGAAAAAATTAATGGAATCCTAAAATAGGTATCAGATAACTACATGGTAGAAATCATATTGATAATACACATAGATATATATATATATATTTCATTATTTCCTGTGCAAAAAATAATTACATGTATGATTAGAAATGAGTGTTATAGGCTATGTTAAATTCTTTAGAAAATTAAAAATATAACAATTATGCTATATTATTTACCTCAATCATACTGATTAATGAAGAAATCGTACACTGTAAAAAAAAAGGTAAAAAATGCCCTATAAGATTATTAAGAGTATTCTAGGAAACTGGGATGCCCAGAACTTTTTATGTAACTAACTTTTTATGTAACGTTTTTTGGATAAATAAAGAGCATCAGGTTCCTTGCAATTTTCCGTTATCATTGATTTATTGCGTGTTCTTTAATAAATGCGATTATTACATTTAAAATACTTACTTCTTATTCACAAATACTATATCTTAAATATATACTTTTGTTTCTGGTTTAATTTAATAATTCTGCATGTAAATACGTAAACTATTAGTATTATTTTGTACGAAATTATCTAAATAAATCAAATTTTATAATTGGTATATCGCTTTACGCCATAAGTGAACGTCATCATTAAAGTAACACTGTTCTTTAGTGATTTTTTAAAATTAAATTAATTATTTTTTCTTTCTTGAATGTTTAGAGTGGCAACATTCTTCCATGTGTTTAATTTGGCGAATAATTTGGCAATTTGTATAATTTTGCGAAATTGGTCAGAGGGATAATGAAGTAGTAATCATTTTTCTTAACCTGGCGGAAGCGATAACGCGCCAAATATTGCATGAATTGATATATTTCATATTGAATTCATTTTTAAGCATTACGAATATTCCTTTCATGTTTAAATTAAATATTTTTGTTTATAATATTTTCTTTCATTAAAGCGGTTTTTTTATTTCACTGTTTAAAAATTAAATATTTGTAATTATTTTCTTCTTTTGTTTCCAAGACGTTTGTATTGTTTTCTAACGGGTATAGCCATTTCAATTCATTTATCAAAGATAATTTTCGCCAAAAGATAATCACTGGCAACCTTTTCGTTCAAAATAGCAGTAAATTACGAAATTTATTATCAAAAATCATAGCTATCCCTGTATATTTTCTCATAAACCACCCTGGGAATATTTCCTATCGAATGATACAATTTGGAAAAAAATCCACCGGGTAGTTTTTGAAAATACTCGAGCGGAACGTTTTGAGCTTACTGCCTTATAATATATATGATAAAGTACACTTGCGCTGGTGATTTCTTTTCATTAAAGTCTTGAATTTCGAATGATATCGCAATAAATTCCTAATAATATAGCAATACGGAACTTGATTAGTAAATTAAGCGGCCTAAACAAATTAAATGGTTATTTCAAAGAATAAAAATATATAAAGCCCAACATAATGAAAAAGATTCCATGCCGGGACTCGAACCCGGGCCATCAACATAGCGCACTGGCATTCTACCGACTAAACCACACGAAATGATACCCAGCCTAGAAAATTTCTCACTATTACATGCTGGCAAGGCTACAAACGCAGCACAAGATGAAATATTTTTTCATGAGCCACCTTCATGGGGCAAACACAAAACTTAATTAAATGCAGCCCGGCATGGAATATTTTTCATTATGTTGGCCATTGCGCCTTTTAAGCAATTAATTTGAAATTTGATTTTCATTTGAAATATTATATGCAAGGCGAAAGTTTCTCTCTGGAAAAATCTGCAATTATTAATATAAATATACAGGGTACAATATGTTATCTATCGCCGACGTTTAATTTCTCAACTGCTGATCGTAGACATATAGTTCCAATTACAAAAATATTTCAAATAAGGTAAATATTCAAGTTGTTGCATTATTTAAAGTAAAAAATCAATTTTATAAAAATTACGAAATCTGATTTTGTATTCCCCCAGTCCCTATAGTTATATTTAGTAAAAGTTTACGCATACCATAACAGATATAACACAAAACGTTTGACATCTGTACTACAAAAATTGACACAGTTATTAAATTTCAAAGTCTGAGATTTTTGTACAGATTGTTTTTCATTGAGGGATCAGTTAAAAGATGAATTAAAGTAATTCGAGGTCAAAATCAGGGTGCAATGTCCTTTTTAAGGTGAAACCACCTTTAGCCGGTATCGCCAAATCGGGGTATCACCAAAGAGGGTTATTTGAGCTGAGTTAAAAATTTGAGCTGACATTTAGGGGTCGTATACAAAGCGACGAATGAAATATTGAAATTTAAAAGAAAAATAAATATCAATTTATTTTAAAATCAGAAAACGGTCTACTATATAAAATATGTACATCAAGCACCGGAATCTACTAGAGATACTGCTCAAAGTGTTCTTCATTGGTGTCAATACACAATTGAATGCGTGACAGTACTGAGACCTGGACACATCAGAGCATAGCAGGTCTATAGCACAGTTTGCACATCGGTGTGCAAACTTTGCGACAATCAAGAATGATGCCCTGCTTTAGATTAAACCAGAGAAGTTGTCTCAGTCACATAGACCAATGCCTTGATGTATCCCCAGAGTTAGAAGCCTATGGAGTCAAGTTCAGCGAACACGGTGGCCAATCTATCGGATCTCCATATTCAAGGATCTGTAGACCGAATTCGATGGCCAGATACGCCCAGACGTTTGATGTTTTATGCAGAAATGGGTCCATCATGTTTAAACCAAACAGGGCATGCATGTCGGAGAGGCAGCTCTTCATATCATTCACGTACAGTGTTTTGTAGCAGATGCAGGTAACGATCGCCTGTTAAGGTCCATCATAGAAGATGCGTCCAACAATCTGGGTTCCCTATATACCGCGTCACACGTGTCGTACTGTGCGGGCGATGTGGAGGTTTTCCAGAGACCAGTAATGCACATTGTGCACGTTCACAATGCTATCCTGTGTAAATATTGACTCATCTGTCTACTGAATATCACAAAGGAACGACGGATTTTCCTCGAAAGTGTTGAGTATGAAATTACAATAATCAAATTGTCGTGCGTGGTCACTCAGCATCAATGCTTGCACCAGTGTCGGATGGTATGGATTTGCATTATGTGCATGTAACAAATGCCAGACATGCTAACCACATGCCTCGCTTATTTCTGCTGTGCTCAGTTGTGGAATTATAAGAAAGAACGCCAGCACCGCCTCCTGTGTCACTCGAACGTTACTCCTTTCCCGTCTACTTGTTCTGTGTCCTGGTGAAACAGAGCCGGTCTAGCTAAGATGCTGCAATGCACCAGTTATAATTTCATGCGTTGGATGTAGATCCTCAGGAAAACGTTCTGAATAATCACTCGCCGCCTCTCTGGCATTCCTTTGACTTTCGCCATAAATAAGTATCATTTAGGCATATTGCGTGTATGCGTAGCTTGCCATCACAATCTCAGCGCTGACTAGCATGGCCAATGCTAGATGGCTGGTGTTTTATAGCGAACGTGTGGCGCTGTGGTACTATTGTAATTTGCATAATCCTAATTCTCATGCTCTTTATAGCTCGACTGGTCGTTTGCATTCCGCTGCCACTTATATAATCCTTAGTGAGTATGTTTTATTTTCCTATTGTCGATTCTACCTACTTTGATGTTCGAATGTTGTTCAACCCATAAAAGGTAGCTCAAATTTTTAAATGAAATAACCCTCTTTTGTGATTACCCGATTTGGCTTTACCGGCTAAAGGTTGTTTCGTCGTAAATATGACATTGCAGCCTGATTTTTTTTATCTCGGATTACTTTAATTCTTCTTTTAACGGATACCTCAATGAAACATAAAATCATGTGCGAAAATCTCAAACTTTGAAATTTAATAACTGTGTCAATTTTTGTAGTACAGATGTCAAACTTTTTGTGTTATATCTGTTATGGCATGTATAAACTTTTACTGAATATAACTATAGGGACTGGGGGACCGTATAAAAAGTTAGATTTCGTAATTTTTATAAAATTGATTTTTTACTTTAAATAATGCCACAACTTGAATATTTACCACATTTGAAACGTTTTTGTAACTGGAACTAAATGTCTACGACCAACGTTTGAAAAATTAAGGGTCGGCGATAGATAACATATTGCACCTGTATATATACCTAATAAAATCATAAGACGAAACGCAATTTTTCCCCTTGGTTCAAACACAAAATATATAATGTGAACTGCATCTATATATATAATATCTATTTATAAATCGTACTTTGTAGCATTACTATACTCTGGTTCTAGGTAGATTTTCAAGGTAATAACTGCCGAAATTTTTTAATTCTTTTCTATATTTTCATAGTCATATGTCATCATAACATAAATTTAGTACAAATGATTCACTAGTTTTTTGCTATCTAAAAATTTGTTTTTTTCTGAATTCAATAGATTATATGAAAAATCGCATTTTTTTGTGCTTCTAAAGGATATTTCTTATTATTAATAAACAAACATAAAAGCAATTATAAATATTTATTTTAAAATTGCTAAGTTAATATAGAAATTCGCTTAAAAAATCCTAATTTTAGAAGTTAGTGGAAATTTTCAATATGAAAAAGAACCAAAAAAAAAAAAAAAAATCCAGCGTTTAACAACAGGAAATAAAAAGTGTATATCTTGTTTAGTAAACAAATGATTTAAATGTAAAATTGAATCAGACTAATTTGGAAGTATATAAAGTATTTTAATTTAATTTAGAATGCACAAGAAGAGATGACAGAGTTGAGTAATACAATTTTTTTTCAATAATGAAAAGAAACAGAATTTCAGTGAAATCAAAGAATAGAGATATTTATGCCTTAATTTCATACTATACTAAGATTAATATAACTGTGTCCTTTCAGTTTAAATTTGTTTTTTGTTTTACTGTGATGTTTGTTATTATTCTACCAGCACAAAACTTTCAATATTAAAAATATGTTATTTAAAATTTTCTTCACAAATATCGGCAATTATAAAAACTCTATTTTGTTTGAAATTAGACGTTTGGGTACTTTTCGGTTAGCCGGGCGCCAGTGTTATATATACACATTTATATACATACATATACGTAAATATATAGATATATATATATACATATACACATATTGTATATATACACACACATATAAATATATATATGTAAATATGTATGTATATATACATATATTTATGTATATAAATGTGTATATATAACACTGGCGCCCGGCTAACCGAAAAGTACCGACGTTTCTATCTACTTACACATACTTAACGTGAGTTGTGGAAATCTTGAAATATTTCGGATTGCAATATTAGCATTAAAAACAAGAAATTAGTATTATTGTTAGTTTTCGGAAAGCAAAACCGTCCATGGTTTTGCGCATGTCTCAGGTCTGCTTCGATTTTTATCAAAATAAGGATGAGCTGAGTTTTTTTTTCTTTTTTCTGCGTTTGGCTGAGCGCTAATATTAGTGACAACGTACAAATGAACGATGAAGTAGAACTTCTGAAAATACCCATCTCTGCGTAACACCACTTTGGATACTAGAATCATCTCAGAGTCCTAGGCGTGGTTTTCGAAAACAAACAGTACAAAAAACGTTAAAAATAAACAAACAATAAAAGATTATCCATGACATACGGAATGAATTGACGATTTTTCCTATTTATAACACATGGCTTGCAGCTAATAAGATTGAACCACTTTCAATAATTTTCAAAACTATATTTCATTACATAATCGATATTTTTCATATAAAAATGCTTTTCATTATTGTTAAAGTGCAATGAATAAAAAAATAAATGTAAAAAATCTATATTAATTAAAACAAAAAAAAAAAAAAACATGTGGTTTCCACCTGTATTCTATAATCTCGTGATCACAGGTTGGAACTCTAGTATTTTTAATCTGCAAATATATAACTTTCAATTTAAAAAGATTAAATTTATAATATTTTAAATAATCAATATTTTTGCCGGAATAAAATGCTTCTATTTTTTTTTTCTTTTAACCATTTAGAAAAATGGTTATTGTCCTCGTCAGGGTAAGAAATCAAAAGCATATCTAAAGGTTTTTATTGGTTTAATCTGCAATTTATTCGTTTTCTGATTGGTCTGTACTGTAATATGTATTTCCCTTTACTTTCAACAGAGATGGACAACAAAGTGTTGCCACTATGACAAAAAAGTAATAAAAACTACAAAAAAAAATTAATAACTCAGAAACAAATTGAGATACAGCTTTCAAACAAATTGCATTTAAAAGTACATTTTTTTCTCTATACGACGATATAAAAAGTAATATTGTAGGATGTTTAGAAGTTTAAGAAATAAATTTCATTTAAAATTGGCCGTCAGATTTCTTGGAAATCTCACGATGGAACCTTTTCCCGAACAGCCAATGAAATGCTTGGATAATAATAAGTTTCAGGTGGATAATATGTACGAGTCGCAGGCGATTTCTGTCGCTTGCAACTTTTACGTGTAATAACACTATTAATGTTTAATTCATGGCGTACGTAATGTATGATCAACTCCGTGCTATTTTTTATGTCTTAAATTTTAATCTTTGAAAATATCATTTTCCAAATGGCCGTTGTAATTTGTTAAATTGCATTTTTTTTTTTTTTTTTTTTTTTGTTTTGTTTTGTTTTGTGATAAATTTTTGCCACACATTAAAAAATACTCTTTCATTCTTATTATTATTTTTTTTTAACTTTTGTATAATTCCTTTTGCATATCAAATAATGCAATAATGCTTCCTTATGTATTTGGAAATCTTGCCTTTTATTACATCGATGTTTAATTTTTCTTCACTTCTTCAGGGCCCGCGATTCCAGTTGAAATGTCTAATTTTGACAGGAAATTGGGTTTTGTGCTTTGACTGCTTCAAAACGATGTTTGATTTTTTTGAAATCCGAATATTCAATATATATATTTATATTTGTAAAAAAATTCAAGTCTCTGTGTGTCCCCCACAATTCCGGTTGAACCGCCTCATTGATCGTGGCCAAGTTAGACTTCCTATGGAGATATCGGTATCAGCTTCAACAATGAGTAATTGTTGAAGAGTAACCATGCAGGGTTGCCACAATAGTGCCAAATTCTGACCAACTTGGCAAAATACATTCAAATCTGGCGAATTACCGCCATATTTGGCGACAAAATTAAGCTGCCATATATGAAGCCAGCTTAGCGATAGCTAGCTAATTTGGCGAAATTCCCATTGAAAGGCACTAACCGTTCATAATAATCGAGCTCACAGCAATTTAATTTAAATTCCACCCATTTAAGGGTTTTTTTTTCAGAATGTATGGGTCAAAATTTAAAATGTAATATACGAAAATGTACGCCTTTACGTCTTGATCTCGATGGTACTAATAAAATAACCTCTTCTAGACGACACTGTATTATCTGAGCTCCTATCTGTCCAATTTTAATGTGATTTACAATGCCGGATACAGAAATTAAGTTCTCGTTATTTTTCCAGCATAGGGGCCTTGGTGAAATTGGCAACATAGTTCCAAATTTTAAAATGTGTTATTTTCATCTATCACTGTGGAACAAGCGAGAAAAACTACACATATTCTTGCATATGTGTTGTATATATCTTTATATCTCATTTTCCGTTATTTTTGTCAAGCTATCTTTCTAGTATATATGTATATATATATATATATATATATATATATATAACCATTAAATAAACATTACCGACTACCAACAAAGACTGTGAAATTATGAATAATATGACATTAACAAATACAGTTCCCCCCAACATACTTAACATACATTCCAAAAACATAGTTAACAACAGCAGAAATTGAATAGCAGAAATGAGATAATGAAAATTTGTAGAACGTAGACAGAATCATCGGGTCCTAAATGCCTTAAGCTCCATAAATAAAATGTGTGGTTTCATCGTCATATTAGCCATAAATTAGCTAAAGAATCTGAATTCGGAACTAATACTACACACATAAAACCGAGAAATAAACCATTGGACACCAATTACGTTCAAAATGAAACGAGATTAAAAAGGATAGAGGAAAAATAAAAAAAAATACAAATTACCAAATTTAAATCCATACTGTCATAGCATTAGGTATAACAAATACACTCATTATGCATTTTATTCTCATTTAAGATAGTATACTATTAGAAATTAATATGATATTGTCCTGAGTAGGCTAAAATTTAAATACAAATTAATCGTTAACTTTATTAAATATTAATGAATATGAATAAATTTAATATGAATTGATAAATATGTAAATATAACCGCACCATTATACGTATAAAAGTACCGAATCAACATCCATTATAAAATGTGTATTAGCAACGTAGTTATAAATCAAGTATTCCATTTGTTTTTTAATAAATTAACCATTGTGTATTATCCAGATAGCGTCACCCTCATCCGTACTGTAACATTTACCCACCCAACCAACCTATAACAATTTATTATTATTATTTTACAAATTTTAATTTTTCCGTATTGAATTTAATCCGTACTCTAACATTTACCCACCCAATCAACCTATAATAATTTATTATTATTATTTTACAAATTTTATTTTCTTAAATTGTTTTATTATTTTATATATATACTTTTTGTAATTTTTTTATCCCTTTGTGTTAAGTTGTTTAAAGATCATTTAAGTACTAATTATATATTACAGAATATATGAATTTTTTTGGAAAACTATGATTTAATGCATCATAAATTAGATTTTTAATATTATTGTTAATTAGATGAGAAGAACATAAACGCTTTATTCTATATAAATGATTAATGATTATATTACGAAATACAATATATATATATATATATATATGGATATTCTAATGAAAATCATCCTGAGAAGTTGTCATGAATTTGAAATTCTGGATCCTAATTTTATGTCAGTCTTAAGGTATCTGCCTGAATTGAATTTTTGTGCATTTATTTTTCAAATTGCTAATTATTTTTTTAAATGTCATTAATATGGGACGTAAACATACGAATAAATAATTGAATTTAAAAAAAAAAGAAAGAAAAAGAAAAGAAAGAAAACCGTATAAAATTAACCGAAACCGCTATTTTCTTAAAAATATTTAAATTTAAAACTATTAAATATTAATATATATAATTATGAATTCGATAGTACATGTAATACTGTTATACAGGAACTAGGCTATTTTTATGGCAATAACATGAATATTTTAAAAGTTATATGTATAAGAAATAAACAACGCTGAAATTCCTGAAAAACGTTTATAATTTATAAATTAAAAGTATGTAACTCCCTAACTGTAAAATAACACAACATAAGGATAATCTTCTTCCTCTCAATATATACTTATAACTATATATATATTTATTATATACAGGGTGATTGAAAAAAAAAAAACTTTTACAACATGACATGGCAAATCAGACATAAAACAAGGATAAAATATCACATGGGAACATAGGGTCTCATACCACTTTAGTCGCAAATAAAGGGTGTTTCATCCTAACTGAACCAGGGTTGACGGTAATAATTTCCAGAAAAATAAAAACATTTTAATGGAAATGCAACGATATGTACCTTGTTTGTGTGAAATGTGCTAACATCACGAAAAGCTCTGGACGGACATGTTGCTCAAGCAATCGGTGATACCGGATGGATTGATAATCACAGTCCAAAATGCTGGGCGTCAAGTGCATACTGCTGGCGTGTACAATGCAAACTTCTACCACTTTTGTTTGTTGATACAAAAAAAAAAAAAAAAAAAAAAAAAAAAAAAAAAAAAAAAACTTTAAGAATAATCCAAAATCAACTTTCAACATTTTTTTTTTTAAGTTTATAAGAAATATAAATGTTTATAAAGCTCCAGTATTATAAAGTCCATCTTTTTCTAAAACAGTAAGTCTTTGAAAGGAAAGTTTGACAATAACTGACGTTTTAAATCCATAAATTTTTTTTCTATCTAACAAACGCGTTACAGCAAAATGAACATGAATATGCATCATATAAGTCCATTAGATCTATTATAACTGAAATTATGTATTACATGAACTTTAAAATCTTTCATTTTCATAAACCTCTAATTTTGAATCTTTGTATTGGGCATTTGTTATTTATGAAAATATTTCTACGGAAAAAAATATATTTATTCTAATATATCGTATAAAATCGACGAAATGTATGATAAGTTTAATATTCATGTTATTTATGTATTTTAAGTGTTTAAGTGTAATTATAACATTGCAATTTTTCAACTGAAAAAAAGAAAAAAAAACTTTTTCTTTTCCTTTACAAAACTTGATGATTCAATACAGACCTAAGGTTAAATTCATTCTAAGCCAGTTATGACATTACTTATCGTCACTTTTTCATTTTACCTTCGTGTGTAAAGCTACATACATTTTCTCGGCTAAATAAAGTAGCTCATTACAGAATCACATTCGTTATTTGAAATTTACAATAACTGTTTGATTTCCCATGCAATTGATGCAAAACGTGTGCTGTATGCCAGCGTGTGGATCCAGTCGAATTCGTATTCCTTAATTGACTCTATGTGAGGAGAACCCAAGAATTTCGTTTCACGAAAATTTTCACACCAAGATAGTTTTTTAGTCATGACCTCATTGTAAGGCCGGGGGAAAAAAAGACTACTAAACACTACGAAAACTAGTACTAACATTCCAATACTACTTGAAAGAAAAATTTGAAATTGAGAATTCTTTAAAAGCGGGACATAATAATTATATATCCATAAAAAAAATTGTAGGTTACAATTCACAATTTTTTTTTCTCAAATATTAATTTTATAATTCATAATTCCTATTATAAAAATTTTAATATTACAAATTCAATCTATATATGTTTGGAAAGCAGAAAAACCAACGTTTAAAAATGCACAAATAATACATGAGAAGCAGCAAACAGCTGTTTCGAATCTACTTGCGAGATTCTATTGCAGTTTATATATATATGTTTGGGTTTTTTAGTATTATAACCACGCACAAAATTATCAAATTAGGATTATAATTTCAGAATATATTAATAAAAATATTAAAATATTATTTAAAATTAGAAGAACTGAATTTTGAATGTTTATAATTCAAAGAATTATCATTCAAATGACTAGAAATTTCGTTTCCACGCATAGTTTGAGCTGAAGATTTAAAATATATTGTCAAAATTGGGTGTTACCATTGAAAAAGCAAAGTTTGGTCTGGTACTGATTTGTAAATTGCCCTCTAAGCAAATTTGTATGCATCATTTAAAAGTAGATTTTATTTCCAATCCATTGGTACCGGTCGCTTTCGTCTATTATAATTAGTTGCAGAGTTAGTAGTGGGTTTTTACTTTTTTTCCCCCCATGATTGTACTTTGAAATTTCAATGTGAAATTTACCATCAATGCATTGCACTAGTTAATATGATAAGCACTCAAAGAAAGCAGGGAAAAAATGTCGTATGTGTATACAAGCCAGTATTCATTTAGGGAATTTATTCCAAATTTCACAGCCTTATTATTGTGCTATTGGTACGATTCACATGTTTAGTAAATTAATTAACAATTACGCGAATTTTACGCATTCAAGTTTTATAAAATTAAGAGTTGAATTGTTAATAAGTCAATTAATAATCGTTAATTGGAAAAATAAATTTGTTCCTTAATTATGATTAGAAATCCAATAAAGAGATTAAAAAAATGTATATACAAAATTGAAAAGTCTTATGATAGCTATGTATTGAAGTTAAATATGGAAGTAAAAGATAAATTGTAACATTGCAAGAAAAAAAGAAAACCAATATCGTTAATTGTAACAAATAAATTTGTTCCTGAATGACGATTAGAAAACCAATAAAGAGATTAAAAATATGTATATATAAATTTGACTATGTATTGAAGTTATTTAGTGAAGTAAAAGGTAAATTGCAATAATGAAAAAAAAAGAAAGACAAATAGATTGCACTTACTGTTTTCTCTAAAGTGAGACACTATTTATTTAATTAATTACTTCATATTGCAAAATTTAATTCATGTGAAAATTTTCTATCTAAGATTCTTTAGACCTATGATAACTGAAATTATGCATTAAATATGCTTTAAAAAGCTTTCAGTTTCCTCTAATTTTAAAATACTGTATTGGGCATTTGTTATTTATGAAAGTATTTCCACGGGAAATATATATTTAATCTAATTTATTGAATAAAATTGACAAAATTTATGATAAGTTTAATATTTATGTGTTTTAAGTGTTTAAGTGTAATTATAGCATTATATTTTATTTTTCAACTGAAAAAGAAAAAAAAATTGCATTACCAAATTTGATGATTAAATATATCCTTGCTTTCGTCTTCATTTTCACAGTAGATGTGGTGTTTCTTTTTTTAAAAATAAATGCAAAACAAAGTAACAAAAGGAAATTTGTTTATTTGAAAAAGTCAATAAAAAAAGAACACATAACTGAAAAGTATACGTAAGTTGGATATTAATAAAAATATTCTTTTTTTTTTCATGAGTGAAAGCGTAAGACAGTATGTTTGTATTTTCACTAGTATGATTTAATGAACAGTTTATCAGTCAACACATCTTTTCATTCAAAAAGCACATTTCTGGTAGATATTTGTAATACATAAAGACAAAAACTTTATAACGAGAATACACATTAGGAAACAATGTATCTGCAAGCCAGAAAGTTTATATAAATAAAAAGAAGAAGAGCGGTTTAAAAAATTGAATATTTTCAATAAAAATATTCCGACACGAAAAAGCACTTTGTGGATGTGATTAAACTTAATCACATTTAATGTCTGGAATGTATATAGCTTTTCTTCTTTAAGCTATTTAGGCTTTTCATAATTAAATAATAATTAACTATTTAAATTATTATTCTGTTTGCCTGTAATCTATGGTTAGTAATATTATAATTTAACAAGCTCATAGATCAAAATATATATTCTTTTAAATACAAAATACAGCAGCCTGTATTTTCGATTTAGATAGATAAAAATAAATTACACAAACATGTTCCACAAACTTAAATAACAGTTGTATTTTGCATAAATATATGAAGTACAGTCAACATTTTCAGTTTGGTAAACAATACAGATGAATAGAGCAAACTGCACATAAAAGAGAAAATGTCTAAAACAATGTACCAGCAATTAGGTTATGGATGAAAAGATGAAAAAGTATTATAAATAATATCACACTTTGAATCCTTAAATATCACAAACATGCAAGCGCTTCTTTGTAGCAAATTCTTAAAACATATTTTAGGGTTGTGGTGACTCCAGCAGTTTTATCACTAAGCCTGCAGCCAGAATAGGCAAGATATCATTATGATGGTGCATTGGCATTGCCGTTACCGGATCCACACTGTGTCCCATAATAAAGACTAGAAAAATAGCCAAAACAGAAAATAAAATCACAGAAAGATTCATTTTTTTTTTTTACCTTCTTCACAAAATTTACTCAATGTCAAACTGTTATGTTTGTAATCTGGAAAAAAAAAATGCGCTTATATATATATTATTTGTACGAAGGTTTGTGAATTAAACTCAACTTTAATGATGATAATTCGTACCTAATGACTTGATTCCAGTATAATGATTTCCGCGACTAACAGTTACACGCAAAGACATTAGTGAAGATATATTTTAGCGATTTTCAACCTTCCTGTTCATAATCTTATAATTTGGAAACATCGTACTGCGAAACGCATCACTTTGTACGACAGGGTAATAAGTATGTACCGTGATACAGAAACATTAAATTTTGAAAATCAGCGACTCTGAATGGATAATACGATCGGGATTCTCCATGAATTGAATTTAATTAAGATATGCCAAGAGCATTTCAAAATGCGGAAGGCTTTTGAATTTCAATTTTTAATTAGAGTTTAAAATTGTATTATAATGATACGCACAAAGATTTTAATTAAATATTTCCCCGAAAAATTCAACAAATTTTAGATTAATTAAATATAGATTAGTTTTTTAAATTATTCTCTCCATTAGTGCTACTGTTCTTGTCAAGTATAATGTAAATAAAAATAAAGTAAAAAAAAAAAGTGAAACTGGAATACATAATTTGAGTTTAAATCGCAGAGAGACAATAATTACAGGGTGTCCTTAAAATATTATAAACCTTTCCTGATCTCAGAACTTTTGATTTATCAAAATGACGAAGAATATTATTAAATATTTGTGAAGCACGCACAAAACGTTTTCATAATAACACAAAGTTACATATGCGTAAAGTTGTAAGTTAAAACTTTATTAATCAAATGACAACTATAACCAAATATTGATTAAATTGAAACTTTTATCAAATTTATCAAAAGTTATTAATGAATTTTAAGCACAAAGCTAGATAGTTTCCACATGATAATTTACACAACACCCTTTTTTTTTTTTTTTTTTTATAAATTCGATAAAAATTTAATATTAATTATTATTTAATTTTTATCCTTATTTGAGATTATTGTTTTCAGTTGCAACTTTGCTCATAAGTAACTTATTTTTCGTTATTAAAAAACTGTTTGAGGTGTACAATATGTATATGTAATAATGCTTTTCATCATGTTCTTAAATGAAAAGTTATGAGCTATGGATACCCCATCAATAACGTATGGGTACCTTGTATAATTATGCAATTCATAAAAATGTCTAAATTGCAATGGAAACCAAGTATGATATTGAGATGGATTACTACATGACCCTTATCAAATAAAAAGCCAAAACCCTTACATAATTCCTTTGGGTATTATATATATAAAAAAAAAAAAAAAAAAAAAAAAAAAAAAAACATAAAGAAATATTGTTAAAAAAAGGAGATTTTGACGGAAATATTAAAAGATAAATAAAAATAAAATATAAATATAAATAAATAAATAAAACTGAAAAATGAAAAATGAAAAAAGTGATTATAGGAAAAAACAATATGAAAAAAAGTAATAATTTAAAATTATGGTAAAAAAAAAAAAAAAAAAAAAAAAAAAAAAAAAAAAAAAAACGGAGCTTTAGCCAAAAAGGGGAATAATTGTAGTAAATGAATAAATTTAGCTTAAGATATTACTTTCCAATGGAATGAATTATGATAGTGAAATGGAGTACAACATATAAATAATTAATGAAAAAATTATTATTATTATTAATAAATGTATAATGTTTTATATTTAATTCTTTTTATTCGTTATACTACTTTCAAATAGTTTCATGCAAAAGAATTAGTACAAGCTTAAAGTATATTTTCAAAGCTTTCAAAATTCAGAATTGTATAATTTTCTAAACATTGTATTGTGAAATGCATCACTTTCTATTACAGTGTAATAAGTATGCGCCGTGATAGCGAAACATTAAGTTCTGAAAATTATACAGTGTGAATAGATGGTACCATTGGGGTATTGTATGAATAGGATTTAATTAAGATGTGCCAAGAGCGTTTCAAAATGCGGAAGGCTTTTGAATTTTAATTTTTAATTAGGGTTTAGCTATTGTATTATGATGATATGCAGAAAATTTTAATTAAATATTTTCCCCTCATTTTCTATAAATTATAGATTAACGAAAAGTAAATGACTTTTGTAAATTATGTTCTCACTGCAGATGTTCTTATTCCTTTTGTAATCCTTGCTTACTCTTGTAAAGAAATGCTGTTTGTATAAATCATTCTTATTAACCTTTAAATGCGCGATTTTTTATTTTGTTTCGAAAAAAAAAATATATGATTCTCTGAAAGGTTTATTACACAGGAACAATAATGAAAAGAAATCTGAGATATATTTTTCATATAATACGTCAACCTTTTCTCTTACTGCACATCTGCAATACAAGTAAAAACTATTGTCGTGTGGTTGTTTTATGCTAAAATATTGCACATTAATAAATATTGTAATAAATAAGTCTCCAAATACTTTATTTGATTCAATTATTTATTTTATAAAACTTAACATATAACCCTTTAATTCCCATGATAGAATACGTTCTAGAAATTACGTAGTTCAGAGAATCTGACCTAACACCAGAAAGTTTCAATGGTTAATTTTGCTTTATTTAAATACAGAATGTGTATTATTAATTAAAGTAAATATTTCTATTTCAATTTTCTGGTGAGAATTATGTATATACGAATAACAAAAATATATTAAATTCAAAACACTGTTGTTTACATATAAGCAAAGCTGCGCACTGAAGAGTTAAAATACATATATTAAATTTGAACTGCGCAAGAAAAAAAGGACATCAGAATTCAGTAACATTATTAAAATTATTGATTTTGCAATACAATGTGAATATGATATGAATAGGGATTACGTAAAGATTAATAAAGATAAGTCACAATATTTTATGCAAATTTTTTGAAACACTATCATGAGAGTATCAAATTATTTGTTTACTAGCTAACCCGTCCAGCACTACTTGGACCTGTGATAATAGCTTTAATTTACATAAATTAGTGTTGAAAGATTTTAAATTTTTAGACGATAATATTGTTTTATCCAATCTAATGGTGGTGGACCTTCCTAACTTTGACAGCTTTGACAGCGTTGACGGCGTACACTCTCGAATTTGTATTATTATTTTTTTTTTTTTGTTTTAAATGAATATCTGAACTTAGAGTTTGAGCCCCGCCCACTAAAATATTTCTTTTATTAATGTAGGTGAACTATAATCTCTGTCATCTTTGTATGAGTTTTAAGAACCATAGAATTTTTTAGAGTAACCTTCGATAGTAGATCCCGATAGAATATAAACACTAATTATAAACTCGAGTTAAACACTTGAATAAATATATATTATTTTCTATGTAAAGATGTTAACGACCACCAGTTTAATTATAAAACGTTTATTTTATTAATTTATCTTTATATAAATATATATTGTATTTCATTTAGTTTTTGACAAAATTCTAGCCTCTTTGTCTCAATGACGGCGCATGAAGTTGATTTCAAACATTGTAATGATGCCACTTTGAAATTTTGGGTTTTTGATTGGAATGATTTGTAATGGAATTTCAGAACAAAAATTTGTCTGTATAATTTACAGATCCTCTTTATCAAAATTTAAATTACATTTTTTTTATCTATTTATTTGAAAAACTTCATAAAGTAAGGCTGACGCATGCAGAAATATTGTGTCATATCTAGCTTTATTTAAATTATTATTATATTTGACCTTTGTTCCATATCTAAAATATACAAAATCCTCTCACGTTAAGGGCAAGTATTTTTCCGATTCCTACAGGAAAACTCCTCGGATTATTTTACAGTGCACTGTAAAAAAAAAATACTGCCAGTTTTCCGGTAGGAATCGGAAAAATAGTTACCCTTATCGTACCGGAATAATTTCCGACGCAGCTCGGAATAAAATCCGTAAAAATAAGGAAATAGTAAAATGGTATTTTACGGATTTTATTCCGATTTTACGGATTTTATTCCGAGCTGGGTTGGAAATTATTCCGGTACGATAAGAGCAACTATTTTTCCGATTCCTACCGGAAAACTGGCATTATTTTTTTTACAGAGTGTGTATTGCCGCAATAATTTGAAATAAGTAGAGGAAAAGGTCCAAATACCGGCTGCCACTTTTGTTTTCAATCTAGATCGTGCAATTTTCAAAGTTAATAAAATAAAAAGTGGCGGCAGGGTACCTTGACATGTTTTACACCTGTTTAGAAGAAAAAAAAATCAGTTTAAAAGGCATTTTCTGATTATAAAAAGCAAAATTCCGAAAGTCTTCAAATTTTGAGTTTTTAAAATGGGGTCTAAATACCGGCTACCCAAGTTTTTTTCCAAAATATCACACAAATAGAGCTAATAACAATTATTAAGCAATGAGAATATTATTTTAATAAATTGTATTGTTTAATAACATTTCTTATGCACAGAAAAAATACGCAACTTTTAATAAATAAGTATTTTTGTCAAATTCCCAAAATTCTTTACAACTATCTCTCACAGTCTTCTTCTCATTATGTTTCTAATTTTGATTTTAACGTGTAGAACAAAAAAAAAAAAAAGGTTGCTGATTGAAATGAGAACTATTTTATCTGAAAAAATCAAAAACATAATATCACTCTCTGCGTCGGTATAGCCCCTGTCAGCCCCCATATCGCATTCTTAACATTGAACCCAGAATCCCCTCCCTCATTCTTGTCCACAGAGAAAGAACCCACGCAGAAGACACAAATTTATTATCTTTCTCTGTTCGATATTTTCCTTTTTCACTTTTTTAACCCTCTCGCTGCGTAATTGCTTTATCAAAATAGCTTCAAAAATTGCGTATTTAACCACTTCGCGACGAGCATCTTTTAAGAATTTTTAATCTTTTGTTACCGGTTTTCCAAAACAAAATATTTTATCTAATTTAACCGTGAAAATGCTCCGATTAAATAAGGCAAAATTTACAATAAAGAAATAACTGGTGGGAATAATCAAGGAGGGTTAATTAGACGGGAAAAAATGCATCCCCGAGGAAATCTCGGGTTGTGCAAATTTTGATACTTTTACGTTGCCCGCGGAAATCTCGGGTGGTGCAGAGAGAGTGTTAAAATCAAATTTCTGCCTCTTTCACCTGGTTTACTCCGTCATTTATTTTTCTTTCTCTTCACATTTATTACAGGCAATTTTGTAGTGTCCAACAGCGCTTTTTTTTGGAAAGTGATCCGGTAACCAGTGTCAGTACTGAAGAATTACGGCCATGGTTACTTTTTTCTAATTGCGAAATGTTACTGGAACTATTTCTGAACCATTTAAATTAATTTATTAATTATTGAACTATTTTAATTAATTTATTTTTCTCACTTTCAAGCAGAGCAACCGAGAGAAGTCCAAATACTGGCTAGCCGGTATTTAGACCACTCTAGGTAGCCGGTATTCGGACCACTGCTATGTTTAAGTTAATACCGGTATTACTCATTTTATATAATAAAATACCAATAATGTGCGCATGGCAATTGAGAGCTAACTATGTCTATAAAATAACTTAATCAACAATTCAAGCCAATATACGTTCAGTATCTCTCTATTCTAAAAAAAAGTAACTACCGCTGTAACCGCCGCCGCCGGTTTTGAATTTTTTGTGACCGGAGGCCTTTCTTCGTTAATATTAACAAAAATAATGCATACAAAAATATGAAAATCGGTGGTTTTATACAGAAATGTTTGATAAACACGCTGATGCAGACAGTTTTCAAATCGAAGAATTATTTTAAGAGTTATTTAATGCTAAAGTTGGACAAAATCGTTCCACTAAAAAAGTTTTATAGCAGCAAAAACTATACATGGCAGTGTAATCATTTTTAGATCATTTTATGCGTTAGAATTTGCCGGAGTGCAGATTGCATTAATTTTTTTATTTTGACTCATTTTTTCAGGTTTTATTTCTATTTTAAATTCAAATTTTCAGCATTTCTAGAGATATTTTTTACAGATTTCAGAAAATTGTACTAATTTAAACTGTTGCCAACTGTATAAAAAGCGCAAGCAATAATGTTTGCTTCAAATTAAAAATTTATTTACACGTGACTATTATAAACAGGAAAAAAACTTTCAAATTAGAATTAAATAATTACGTATAAAAAGCAGGAACTTATTAAAAATTACGTCATAAAAAGTATACACGTGAATTTTAAAAGAGAAAGGATATTGTAAAATAATAAATTCATTAACATGCGTTAGAAGTCTTAGGAGAAATTACGTCATATTTACGTCACATTATAGTTATTACATAAAATGAACACAAAATAATATTGCAAAAAAGTTTAAATTTAGAAATAGCGCTAGACATTTATTTGATATTTTGAGAATTAATTTAAAATGTCTCATTTAAAAGAACTTTCTTTTCGCTTTGTTAAAAAATACAGGGAGACAAAGATTCTGTTTACTTAATTCCTTTTATATTAGCTTATTTGAAATGTTGTTACACGTGTCTACGTCATCAAGTTATTTTTACTTCGACGTTTTATTTGTATTTTTATTAATGTTGTACTAATTTATTTGTTCTTTCGTTATTTAAAATAAAAATTATGTCAGTTTGTATAATTTAGTGAGTGGTTTGGCGATTTATATAATTTGGCGAAATTGGTCGACGGGATAATCAAGTAGTACCGCAGCGGATTTGGCGTTAAAATTTCCCCAATCAAAGAGAAATGAATAGAAATCCGTTTATAGGGAGATCGCCACTGTTTTTTAAATTATATTTCAATCTTTCGAAATCTTTTTAAAGCCGATCACATTAGCGTGCATTTAGAGTCTGCGGTGTCTGGACGGGGGTTGGCGAGCGTAGCTCGTAGGGGGCCGAGCCCCCTAGTATTTAAAAAAAATTTGAAACACATATCTGAAAAACTTTTGATGTACCAGATTACGTAGTTTCGACACTTTTGTATTTACTATTTGTAAATGACACAGACATCAGCGACGTACTTTTCGTAACTTTCTTCTCTCAATTAAAGTTACAAACTCTGCCTATCACCGCTAGGCTGCTCTGCGCTCAGTTCTCAGAACACCTAGTAACCGGTATTTGGACCCTAGCCGGCATTTGGACCTTCTCCTCTACTATAAAACCTCTTATGCATACCAGTATAAAACATTAAAATAATTTCTAAGGCTCATAAATCTGTTTCAAACCTAAAAAATTAAAATCAGTTACTTCAATCGCATATAAGTTACAGAAAATCCTACATCTAGTATCTCTACCGAGAATATATTTTAATGAAATGTGTACAGAAATAGATACAACTAATCAAACTCAAACTCAAATAAATAACTAAATTCAGTTTTTCATTATTTTTTCACTGACTTGTAATATTATATTTCTCTTTATCTATGGTTTTCCTATTGGGAGTTATTTTTTCTTCGAAAGATTTGTTTTAAATTACTTTTTCCAATATCTCCTCTGATTATAAAGAAGGAAAAGTAAATCAAATGTATTTGGAAAGAAATGCATAAAAAAGGTGTTTTTCTAAAATATTCTTTGATCACAAAACCACTTCTACAATATCTATATGAGTTTTGTTATATTTACGTTTGGTATTTACTGTTGCAAAAAAATCGTTTCGCTTAGAATTATTGTATTATGTAATGACTTATTTGTTCTTTAATAATATCTTGTTATTTACAATTGTCTTCTGCAAATTTCTTAAAATATTATAAAATTATTCGTTTTGTTTTGTATTTTAAACATGATTTTTTTTTATGTTGTTGTTTCTCGTTATGCAGTTTTTTAAATAAATAAATAGATATTATTATTTATAATTAAATAAAATGGTTTTGCTTATTTAAATTTTTTTTTCAAAAAATTCATTTTTAAGGTACAAATGCACACATCTGAGTCATCAGTACTTCCTTTTTTTAATTAAATATTAAGTTAGAGGACACAAGACTCTTAAACTTCAAAATTTTCGAAATTCTAATTATTTTATATTTTAAACTTCTATCTTTTCTGAAGATTTTGATATAATTGTGTCCTCGAAATTTCCATTACAGCACAAGTTATGGCATTTAGAATTGTACCCGCTTAATAGCTGAAGCGGCTATTCTAAAGCTTTGTCGTCCTTTTATTGAAAATGACATTTTTGGGCATAACGCTCAGGATATCTCAAAAACTTCTCCATATTTTTTCATGAAACTTTCGAAATAGATGTTTTATGTTAGTCTGTATAAACTGAACCTAAAATTTCCTTTTTATTGTTATAAAAATATTTTTTATTTTTTTATGTGATTATATATACTGTTGAAATTTTCAAAATTTTGTATTAGCTAAATACAACTTTGTATCCAAATTAAAAATGCTTTAAGCACAAATTTATTTAGGCTCAGGGTAATTATTACGATTTGTTGTATAATTAGGTACCAAAATTTTCATTCTAGTTGCATTTTTTTTTTTTTTTTTTTTTTTTTTGTAATTGTGCGTTAAGCTGTGATTCCAATTTTCTGCTTTACAAATGTCTGACAGTTTCAAGCCCCCAATAAATATTATTTCTGCATTTTGTAATTTTTTAAATATATCAAACGAAAGAAAATACTTATATCTTCCATTTCACTAAAAATTGTGTTCTAAAATCGCATATATTTTAAGATATTAAATATTAAAAAAGGTCTGTTTATTTCATTTTTTTTTTCAAATTTTAAGAGTCATGAGGCATCTAACTTCTTTGTTTGTAATACTTATATCTTCTTTTCACTAAAAATTGTGTTCTAAAATCGCATATATTTTAAGATATTAAATATTAAAAAAGGTCTGTTTATTTCATTTTTTTTTTTAATTTTAAGAGTCATGAGACCTCTAACTTCTTTGTTTGTAATACTTATATCTTCCATTTCACTAAAAATTGTGTTCTAAAATCGCATACATTTTAAGATATTAAATATTAAAAAAGGTCTGTTTATTTCATTTTTTTTCAAATTTTAAGAGTCCTAGACCTCTAACTTCTACATTGAAAAATGGTGAATTAAAAAGTCATGTTAAATACAATTATAATATAAAATGGCACATAATTTTTTTTAGTATATACATATGATAACAAAAATTCTATCAAGGTAATTTCAACATTTTTTTTTATAAATTATTTCACTGTCACATACTACATATATATATAATTTTAAACTTGATAAATTGCTTTATAATTTATACAATCACATTATATATATATATATATATATATATATAATCATCATCAACAACCGTTTTCAATCCACTGTTGGATGTAGGTCTCCCTCAGACTTTTCCAATGTTTCTTGTCTAGTGCTTTAGTCATCCAATTTACACCGGCTACTTTTCTGATTTCATCACTCCATCTTACTCGAGGTCTTCTTCTTGGCCGTTTTACATCTCTGGGATACCGATGTAGGGTGTTTGTGCTCCATCTACTGTCTTGTCTTCTTGCAATATGCCCAGCACATTTCCATTTTAGCCGTTTAATTCTTTCAATGATGTCAAAAACTTTCGTCTGACTTCTTATCCAGGTTATTCTTTTTCTGTCTCTTCTAGTTATACCTAGCATACATCTTTCCATACTTCTCTGTGTTGTTTGTAATCTTTGTACCACCCGTTTCCTTAGCGTCCATGTTTCTGCTCCATAAGTTAGCACAGGCAAAAGACATTGGTTAAATAACTTTCTTTTCAAACAAAGAGGCATGTTACTCTTCAGAATAATATTGTTCTTCCCTGAAGCACTCCATCCATTTCTAATATTTCTATTGATTTCATTCATGATACTATTATCCGATGATATTTCCTACCCAAGGTATACATAACTTTGCACTTCTTTAATTTCAGTGTTGTAGTAGACGATTTTCTTTTTTGATGCAAATGAATTGAACATCACCATAGTCTTTTCCAAGTTTATTTTTAATCCCACATTAATGCTAGCTTCTGCCAAATCCTTTAGCATATTTTCCAATTCTTCAGGAATGTTACTGAAAATTAAAATATCGTCAGCGAATCGGAGATGAGTTAAATATTCCCCATTTATTCTAATCCCTTTGTTTTCCCAATCCAGCTTCTTGAAAATATTTTCTAAGACAGCTTTAAATATATATATATATATATGTGTGTGTGTGTGTGTGTGTGTGTATTGAAACAAATGATATTAACCAAATACTATGGAATCACTATACGAAACATCAGAGGCAAATTGCTAGTTAAATTTTGTAATCCTACGAAATGAATGATAAAAAATTCATTTTAAAGGAAACAAGAGTATAGACGCTCATGAAAGTTTATATAGTAAATCACGTTTTCAAGCTCTGTGGATTAAAAAATATAAGCAAAGACCAGTTGATTTCTATACAGACACATAGCACTGAGCTAAAATAATTGTATCTCTCTCTTCCCGATGGACTGTGGAGCAAGAGTAATAAAAGAAAAATTGAACACTGAATAACAAGAAAGGCCTCGAAATAAAATATAAACAAAAAATATTCTCCCCTTTCTCCTTTTTCTATTTTTATATGTATGATAAAGGGTAATTAATTGAAGGTTACCTTATATAATGACAAAAGTTTTAACACTATTCGAAATTGCACATGTTCAAATATTGTAGCTATTGGATAAGGTTAATTTAACCGTTAAGAGATTCTATTCTAGAACATATATTGTAGCCATTGGTTGCAGTTAAAATAGATGAATACACATAGAACAATACAGTAAATCAATATAAAAGAGAACATAAATACTATAATATAAATTAAAATACTATTTATCTTTCTAAATTAAATAACATTCGAAATTACTTAAATCGCAAAATTAAAGCTGAAATAGTAGCTTAGTTCTGCCATCTAGTGATATATATATTTTAAAACTATGTAATAAATTCCTAAGTCGTAACTGTATAAACAGAATTCTGTATTTATGTATGTTTTGTTAATAAAATATCGTGTACTATTATTTATCTTTTATACTCCCAATAAAGCTGCATACGCATGTATTTAAACAAATGAAAATGAAGTTTAATACAATGAAATTATTTTTTTAATTATTCTGTTGTAAAAGTGGTGCTTGATGAATATAATTTCAAATTCATACTTTATTAAAAAATTACTGCGTGAAAACCATTCTAAGGATAAATTTACACTTTTGGAGAAGATGAAATTATTCGTCACGAATTATAAATTTTCATTTATCTTATTAATAAATATTGTGTTTAACCAGTTTTCAATAAAACTTAAAACCATTCGATACAAAACAGTAACTTTGTACATCCAGACATTTAACTATAATTTATGTAATTTAATACATTGCACTTTATGCTTTTGAAGTTGATGATAGTTTGGATAGAAGTTTTAATGCTACTGTCTTCTTAATCTGAAAATTATATACAGGAAGATGTTAGAAAAGAGGCTGAAGATGCAAGCTTCGTTAACTTCTCTAATATTGGGGTATACATAAGCTTTATTTCTCGTGTAATTGTTAATATTTCGATGTCATTCAGTTTACACCACTGTTTGAATTTCAATAAATATATAAAGGATGGTATTTGAATAATCCAGTATATAATCTATTGTGAACAAGACGGCGCAAACTTTTTAGCAACAAATGCGCAATGGGATTTCTGAAGAATCTGTGTCCTGTTCTTCTCATATGTTTTGCAGTAATAATGTTGAACAGTTTGGAATTATCTATTGCTGCTCCCGCACCAGGAGGCCACGACAGTGATATCCTTGCTTATCTTCTGACCGCTGGCTTACTTGCAAGAGTTCTTCAATCAGGCTAGTGAAGACGACAGCTTTTATCCGTCCAAAGAAAAATAGTAAACTCTGAAATGAAAATAATTTTTTAAAGAGCAATTATGTACTTCAAAAAACGCATTATCTTGCAGTTTTATGTATTTATCCAACCAACTGCCCTCCATAATACAATTTTTTTTCCTTCGTGCGATACAACTGTTTTTCAAAATTTCTGGCAACATGCAGTTCCTCAGAAAAAAAAAAAAAAAGTTTTTTTTTCTTTTTGAGAAAGTCACTAATGATGTCGTTTTTTGGCCAATTCCCGTCAAGATAGCATAATTCCAAATATACTTGTTAAGTAAAATGGATCATCCTTACATTCACCTCTGTCACTAATATTACAGTTATTATGTGATTTATATCACAAATAATACCTCTTGAAATGAAGTATTGATAACGTCTTTTTTCTTATAATCAGAGAGGAAGATGTGCATTCCAAATACTTTCAATAATGAGTCATTGTGCCTTTAGCATAAATTTTCATAGAAATTATTGCTTGGAGTTTCTAGCACGTGCACTTGCTTATGGTTGCATGCAGAAATAGAGTGGATATGTTATTCATACAATCAAATATTCAGTGTTTCGAGTATTTTTATATAAAGTAATAATAATAATTGTATTTTAAAAAGTTATATTGCACTCTGCAACATGAAATTAATAATCGTAATGTAAATGATACGAGTTTATTGTGAAATAAAGAATGTTTATTTCTGTATGAAATTATTTTTTTCCTTCTTTGCATTCAGAAAATGTGTGTACATTTTCACTATATTTTAATAAAATGTCAAAACTTAATTTTATAATGGATTTATTCTTTTCAGAATATTTACGTATGATCTGCTAAAGGAAATAATCTCTTAGTTATAGAAAGGAATATACATGCTCTTACAAATTATGTAAACGTAATTATATGTTTTTTTTAAAAATTGGAAATGATAATACATGTTAATCTGAATTCTTAAAAATTTATCTTCTTTTTCACAGTTCAAATAAAACTTTCACTATTTTATCTAATTTTTAGTACATTCTAAAAAAAGATATAATGAAAAAAAAACTGACTTCTTTCTGTTAAACAAACAAATAAAATAAAGCACATAGACTATTTAAATGAACAAAAATAAAATGAAATAGTTAAGCAAATTCTTTTACATAATTCTGCGACTCTTTGTTTAAAAAAAAAAAAAAATTAGTTGGATAATTTAAATTATTTAATAATAAGATTTAGCTAATGTATATTAAGCATTAACTTCGTTTATTTTCTGTAAGAAACAGTAGCGCAATAAAATAAAAGCTTCTTTCTTTTTAAGGGTTATGATTTTAGTCAGTAATGCATTGTTAATGTTACACACATACACACAAATAAATAAATAAATACATGCTTTATTGAGAAGAAAATATATTGAATGGTATATTACAATTAAATTGGTGTATTTAAAACCAAGAAAACAGCTGTGTCCTTATTTAAATACCATATTTTAAAATATATTTATAGATTAAGTTTAAAATATTAAAAATATTCATGTTGGACTCAATTTAGGACGACCTGGAACAATGGCTAGTCCATTTAAATGTCATATAATAACTGTGTGACTGGTTGGTTGTGTTTATGACGGTCAGTTATAAGCAGGAGGGATATAGGCCCTGAAAATGCTATCAGATTCACCAACTTTTCCAGCAGTTTTTGAACCAACTCTTGATTTCCTCCAACTTTACGCAAAATATTGCATCAACACCCAGTCTAATAGCAAACACCAATATCCCCAACTTTTTATCCACAGCTCTAATAAGTATGCCCCAGCCGCGACTTTTCCCCCAACTTTCAACATTTCAGTCAATCGGAGATATGCGATTGATACGAATAGGCGATAAATGTTAACGGCAGGTACTAGTAGTACTGGTTTTCACCCAACTTTAGCAACCACAATTGTAACCTTTTTCTTCTTTTGAACGGGAAAAAGTTGGTTGCTCGAAAAGTTGGTGAATCTGATAGCAGCTTAAGGGGGGAGTGCCTTCCGTGGGGGGTCTTTCTAAGTGAACCTGTCCTGTGTTTACGCTTGAAAAACCAAGGTTCCAAGAAAACCACGAAAAATCCGAACGATTAGGCCGACGGGCGCGATTGGGATCGAACCCAGCATCTCCCGTCTACCAACTTCGAGAGCGGAATCTCACGTCCACAATTGTGTGATTGGAAGATCGCACCGCAAGAGAGAATGCAAAGGATGAATAACTACACGTTAGAGTAGTTGGAACAATAATAGCTTCATTCTAAACCCCTGAAACTTAAATTACATTAACAATATAGTTCTCCAAGGGCACTGTGAGGGATAATATTTTAACTGAAGGTGAAGTGATACCGAAAAATATCTTCATTTTATTTCCAACAAATATTAAAGTCTAAAAGTATAATTCACACAGAAAAGAATTAGTTGCTCTCTTCATCGACAAATTTGGAGCAGAGAGTAGTAGTTTCTGGCATATGAAAATCAAAATCTATTTTACCCCTGCCGGAGTAGCTACTGTCAGCAGTTAATCACGTTTATCGTGGAAATTGTAATTTTTACTCATTATATGGGAGAGAGGGAGGACATTTAAAGGGAATGTGATCCAAACTATTGTTTTCGTACAAAGAAATCCTGCATAGTCATTCCGATTAGACAATGCTGGTATAGAACCAATGACCATGGGTCAAAGCTCTTCACTTTGTGTTCAGTATGCTATCCACAAGGAGTGAGTGAACACGGCAATATATGGGAAAAGCAGAACACTTGTATAAGCGCAGTGATGAGCAGATGTTTTAACTTAATTAAATATGCGTTATTATTTTATATCTCTACACATTTTTCATACGTCTTTAAAATATATCAAACTTTCAACGTCTTTACTGCGAGCGAATTCACAAAGCCTAAAGTTAGACATCTTCAAAAGCAATGCACAGCGAAGTTAAAAAATTATGATTCTAAATTTTGCTAATATATTTTTTTAATCTTTTTTTTTTTTTGGGGGGGGGGGGTATATTTGTTTCTTGTGTTTTTGTTTACGAAACGTCTCTAAATTTTAGTGTAACAAAAAAATTTCAACTGTTATTATTAATTTTTTAACAACATTGTGCACGGGAAAAAACGTACTAATCAATCGCTTGCTTAGTTCGAAATATTCAAATAATCATTTTTCAACAGTAACACATATTAAACTATAAAATGTTTAATAATCTATAGGTAATTCATAAATAATTTTCTTCCTTTAACGATTGTAGATATCTGTACAAGACAATTTAATGTTTCCGGCTTTTATACCTCAATGAAGGTTTACGAAACTCGTTTCGAAATGTTTACTTTAAAGTATTAGTTTTTGAGGTTAACTACTTTTCTGGTATTTGGGTTAAATGTGAAGATCGATAATTTGTCATAAAAACGGATGTTTATACCTACAATTAAATTGTTAATGAATTGTGCATTTTAGCTTCGCGTATATAAGGCAGTAAATATTTTAAATCTCTATTCCACATTTTTCTGAGTTAAAAGCAGCATGATGAATTTACTGTTTTCGATAATGACAGTTTATTTTTTCGTAGTATTATCAGTGAATATTGAATTCACGTCGGCGGCACCTGGCATGTTTAACCATGACAGCGGTGTCGCACAAATTCTTGCTGCTGGATTATTAGTAAAAATGCTTAAAGATTCTGTGTGATATTCAGAAATGGCATAAATATGTGCAATTTTATATCAGGACTTCAAATAGAAATGCACTAAATTGTCTTTAGCACGCTTTATATCAGTTTACCACAAAAGCATTGATATTCACGAATGTTAATGACATGATAACCTCGTATGAAAAGACAGAACAATGTTTGGAGTGTGTTGTGTATTTAGAAATACATGGTATGGATTATATGCTATATGAATGCTCTCACAAAAATGTAAAAATTAAATTTTGGTTAATTTTACAGTGACTGTTTATTAAACGATAATAAAGTGCTGTTTTTTTTTTTTTTTTTTTTTTTTGTAAAGCATCATATCAAATGCAAAGGACAATCGACTGCAAGAAAATGGACATTCTGCTAACATACAATTTAAAAATTTTCTGCGAATTGCATCGTTTTCGCTATATAAAATTTTGAGAAAATATACAAAGAGAAAATATTGTTCCTAATCTCATGAAAGTTTTATAAAACTGAACAATGTATTAGTCGTTATACGAAAACAATTGATTACAATTATAATAAACATTGCTCTTTTGATTATCTGTGTACATTTAGAAAATAACTGCAAAGTGCTATGTTTTTGTTTTTTGTCGGAAGCGTTGTACAAAATATCATCCAAAGCATAATATTAGAAAAGAATAATTTACGAAATAAAAAAAGATAGTACTTGCAAAATATTTTAAAACTTTCTACATCTATTTGATATATTTTAAATGGTACCCACAAAAAAAATTCAAAAATTAAGTTTTTAATATAATTTTTTGTTTTAGCACAGTATGTAATAATGAAACATCATGCTGAATATCTAAAAAAAACTTGTGTTGATATTCTATATGTTAACAATATTCATTTGTAGTACTGCTTTATTATTACTATTGCTCTATAATTAGTTATTATTAAAGCATTATCATGTTCCTTACCTTAACAAGTTGTTCAAATCTCAAAGATTTTTTTTTTATGTTACTATGACATTTTATCTTTTGTTCTTTAATTAGTTCTTAATTTTTCTCTAAATAAAATATTTCAGAAAACTTCTATACCCTGTCTTTTTCTTAAATTATAACATTACATATGTCTGTGTTATGTTTCCCTTTCTTATTTTCCGTACTTATTTTTGTGTAAAGATTCTAATAAAAGTGTCTTTGTTGGCTTCATAAAATTCTTACCACTTTACGATAAACAATATATGCTGTAAACACTATTCTACATTTAAAAAAAAAATAGAGATTTTAACAAAATTAGATTTTAGAAAAAATGTAGCTTTTTTAAAGTTTCTTGATGTGAGTTTATGATATCTTAATTCCGAGAGGCATAGTTTTGAATTCTTGTTTCATAGTAGTAAAAAAAAAAAAAGAAGAAGTTACTAGTTTCTACACGATAGCAAGTTTTATAGTTGTTTGTTTCATTTTCCTTTTAAATTGTATCACCTAATATTCTATAAAAATTAGTTTTTATTCCAATATTTTCTAAAAAATTCGCTATTTTTTATAGTCTAATAAACTTATGATGCTTTATAAATGCTTTTAATATTTTCATCAAATGTGACTGCAAAATTATTATTTTTGAATCGAGGTAAGTTTCAATAAATCATTAGAATAGGAATAAAATTATATAATTTCTGTATTTTATTTAGTTTGACGATCCACAAATTTCTCCTGAAAATCTTGTTAATTATCGATTTTTAAAAGAGGAAAATGGTCATGAGAGGGCCATGTATTTTTTAATCATATTTTATGAAAAATTGGTTATATTTGTGTTACAGTTGGAATACACCAATAACTTTAAAGAAGGTTTTGCCCTTAACCCATTTGGGACGAGTGACCAATATACGTATCGCATAAGGTGCTTAGAATCTTTGATTATTCCCACCAGATATTTTTTATTGTAAATTTTGCTTTATTTAATCCGGACATTTTCTCGATTCAATTAGGCCAAAATTTCTGTTATGAAAAACCGGTGATAAACGATTAAAAATTCTGTAAAAGACCAATAATGCATGTAGTTCTATAAAATTCACGTTATAAATAGACAAATAAAGCCTATTAAGTTCTGCGAAGCAGTCCTAACAGTGTCAATAACATAAAGTTTTCAATATACATTATTTAATTTTTAATGAAACATTTTAAAAATTTCCCCGTAAAGTAGGTTTTGCTCTTAAAGTCAATTTTATTTAAAGATAAACAATATTATAAAATCTGTACATTTATTATTTATTTTTACATAGCATGTAAGCATACTAACACAATCTAAGCGAATGGCCAGTGTAATAATATATGTGTTTTACAGTGTAATAAATATAGAATTTTAACTAGCAGTTTCTCTGGAATCATCTTTCAAATATTCTTTTTTGCTATAGCATTGCTGTATATGACAGTTAGGTGTTAATTCTAAACTCTCGTAAAATTTCCTTAAATGCTTTGCTATTATATTGCGAAACAATTCTTTGCGCGCTTTAAATTAGACTTTACTAATATTTATTGTAGTGAAAGTATTTATAATTTTAAATAAAAGGCTAATTCTATTTTACCTCATATCTGCAACTTTTAAATATATTGAAAAAGTAAAAAAAAAAAAAAAAAAAAAAAAAATGTAGAAAATAACATAAAATAAGAAGATCTCACTATGCTTTTAGCTATTTATTATGAAATTCTTCAAAATTGTATATGTGAAACAATTATCTCATTTCACTTGCATGTTCATTTGCCTTCAGAGAATTGGCTTAGTTCTAAGTAATTTTTCTTACAAAACTTATTTTAATTAATGCAAAACATAAATGATCTTATTTCTCTTACATTTGTACTGATATATTAGAAAGCGTAATCCTCATACGTATTAATCACATAAGAACTTGTCTAATTCCCATAAAATCTGTAAGTAAGAAAATCCTTATTCCGAAAGAGAAAAATGGTTAAATCTGATGCATGATACAATTGGTTTCTTTAAGAAACTCCACATTCCTGTTTCCATGGCGCTAAACCTATAACAATTTCTTTTTACACGTACAAGTTTTCAAAAAGTTTAATTTCAAGTAATGAAGAACATAAATGGTGATATCATCAATGATCTAATTAAGAACTCTCACATTTGTATTTATATATCAGAAAGCGTAATCCTCATAGTAATAATCATACAAGAACTTGGCTAATTCCCGTAAAATCTGAAGTAAGAAAATCCTTATTCCGAAAAAGAAAAACGGTTAAACATGACGCTCGATATAATTAGTTGCTTTAACAAACTCCAGATTCCTGTTTCCATGACACTAAACCTATAACATTTTTTTTTTTTTTTTAATATGTAATATTTCTGAAGAAATTTAATTTCAATCTACGAACAACATAAATGATATCATCAGTGATTTAAAGAACTCTTTCATTTGTATTTCTATATCAGAAAGCTTAATCATCATATTATTAATCATATAAGAGCTTGGATACTTCATGTAAAAACTGTAAGCTCTTGGAAACAGGTTCTTGTTTCCATGGCTACCTATAACATTTTCTTTTTGTACCGTCGAACGGCTACATTGGACCACTTTTCCCTGGTTCCACTCACATTTACATTATTGAAAAATATTATATGTGATTTTTCAACGTCGAAATGGAATTGTAAACCCTGCTAGGGGCTTCTTTTTGGTCCATTCGCTTAGTTTAATATAAAATGAATACATTTCATATGTAAATGAATACACTTTTATGAAAAACACTTGCAATAGCATTTGCTAATAAATTAACACTGCAAACCCGATAAACAAATGTTTTTTTTTTTTTTTTTTTACATTTAAACACAATTAACCAATTGTTAATATTAAAGAAATGAGAAACAGTTTTCTTCATGTTATCCTCAGCAACTGGGATAAAAACAAAGCAGCAGCAAGACTCAAACGCTTTCATAGTAGAAGCACGTCTTTTTAGCGCCTGACTAAGAAAGACTCAGATCTTTCGAAAGGCCTAGTGCAATTAAAAGTTTTTGATGGTGCTTTAAGAAGTTCTTTAGTTCTTATTCATTCACACCAGTTTCAACTTAATTTCTTTCAATTAATGAAACATTTTGTAACAGTAACATTTGAAAAAAGGTTACTTATAACATGTTTTAAGAGATTTGGTTATATAAAAGGCATTTTTAAGAAGTTGTTTACAAACACATTCAGTGTTGCCGTTAAAACATTTTTTAATTACCCCCAAACTATTCAAATACCCTATAGTAGGGTATAAATTATTTTTCAAGGGCAAAAACTCCAAATCATCTTGTATTGTTTGTTCAATACAAAGAATAAAATCTTTTTTTATGGGTTGGACCAAAGTATACTTTGGACGCCGCAGGGACCAAAGTATCGACGGTATGCAATATTTCCACAAAAATTTGATTTCAAGTAAAGAACAATATAAATGATGATATCATCAGTGATCTAATTAAGAAAGCTTAGAATTGTATTTCTATATATCAGAAAGCTCACGCTTACATTTCTATATATGAAAGCGTAATCCTCATAGTATTAATCATGAACGAACTTGGCTTATTCCCGTAAAGCCTGTGAGTAAGAAAATCTTTATTCCGAATGTGTAAAACGGTTAAATCTGATGCATGGTATAATTAGTAGCTTTAAGAAATCCCAGATTCGTTTTTCTATGATACTAAACTATGACAATTTCTTTTCAAATGTAATATTTCTCACAAAAATTTATTTCAATTAGTGAACAACACAAATGATGATATCATCAATTATCTAATTAAGACTTCTCACATTTGTATTTCTATATGAGAAAGCGTAATCCTCATAGTATTAAGGATATAGGAACTTGGGTAATTCATGTTAAAAATGTAAGTAAGAAAATCTTTATTCCGAAAGAGAAACTTTTTCCATTGCACTAAACCTATAACAATTTCTTTTTATACGTAGTATTTCTAAAATAATAATAATAATAATTTCAAGTAATGGACAACATAAATGATGATAACATCAATGGTCTAATTAAGAACTCTTACAATAGTATTTTTGTATCGGAAAGCTTAAGAGTCCACTTCAGTCACGGGAAAAAAGGAAAACGCCAAAGCTAAGTCCATGGGGGCGTTATATTCAAATTTCTCGAATGGGTTTTAATATTTTTAAATAATTTCTTTTGTATAGGATAGCTGAGTATAATGCACATGCACAACCGGGCTAGTTTTTACTTTTTCAATCTTTGTTTTCGATTTTTTAACAATTACTTTCACTTTCGGAACCGGTTCTGAAAATGAAACTATCATAATATAAAAAATCTATAACCAAAATCAAAAAAGTTAAAACTAGCCCGGATGTAGATCATTGTCAGCTATCATATGTATTAAAAATCATGTAAAAATATTAAAATCCAATCAAGATATTTGAAAATAACTTCCCCATAGGATTAACATTATCATCCGGGTCTTTTTGAGTGACTAGTGTGGCCTCTTAATCCTCATAGTAAGAATCATAAAAGATCTGGGCTAATTGCGTAAAACTTGTAAGTAAGAAAATCTTTAATCCGCAGAAAAAAAAAGTAAATAAATAAATAAACCTACGCATGATAGTAATTAGATGATTGAAAAAAAACTCCAGATTTCCGTTTCCATAGCACTAAACCTGTAACAATTTATTTTTATACGTCCTATTTCAAAAACAAATAAAAAATAAAGCAAATCAATCAACAACAATAATCATCAATGATTCAATTAAGAGGTCTTACATTTGTATTTCTGCATTTATCAGAAAGCGTAATGAAGTATTAATCATATAGGATCTCGGCTAATTCCCGAAAAACCTGCAAGTAAGAAAATATTTTTTCCTCAGAAAAAACAATTATACCTGATGCATGATAGTAATGAGAAGCTTCAAGAAACTCCAGATTCTTCTTTCCATGACGTTAAAACATTTTTTTTTTTTTTTTTTTTTTCGTTTTTGTACTAAAAGGACTCGATAATAACGCAAAAGTGTAGCTTATTTATGGACATTGGAACATGGATTTGGGACGTTGTTGCTTTTGTCTGATAAATAAAAGATGTACAGTCGACGCTCCTTATAACGACCCCACGCGTGCCAAAGATGAGCGTCGTTATAATGGAAGGTCGCTATAACGAAAGTGAACAAAAAATCTCTAATCATGTGCCTGAAAATTAAGGTTTCAAAGGAAATTTTATAATACAACATTATTACTAAATTCTGTACACTTTCACATCAAATAAACATTGACAATGAATTATTATAAAAATCAATTTAAAAGAATGATTACGTATTTCTAAAATAAAATTTTAAGTAAATGTTAAATCCCACTCAACAAAAAAATAGTTACTTACGTATTAACGTTTATTTTCAGCAAAAATAATTCTAAATAGTTGTTTATTTTTTGTGCTTTGATATTTTCTTTAAACGAAATTTTCCACCTCAATTAGCGATAAGTAATTTTATGTGTTTTCCTCTCCTTAAAAAAATGTTTTAAAGCGTCATTTTAAGACATTTCAGAATACGCATCACCGCGCAGTGAGCAATGAGTTCTTGGGAAAAGAAAACGGTAATCTTTTTGGGGGATAAAAATCTGGAGGAAATGTCAATTCGGTCGCTGTAATGGGAAATAAGCTGCTGGCCGGACGTTATATCGGCTGTAAAAATAATATAATGTAAAAGGGATATATTTCGGGACATTTTACATTGTTCGTTATAATGGAACGGTCGCTATAATGGGCGGTCGTTATAACGAGCGTTGACAGTACTAAAAATAAGAAAGTTTATTTATCTAAAATAAATTTATATTATATAAATATATATACTTAATAACCGATGAATAGAGGTAAATATTATGAGATATATAGGGTATCCTAAAAACAATGACCTCGACTTTTACTCCTTAAGCATTGATCACAGCAATACATTATAAATTACAAAGTTACGTAAAAAAGGCATAGAATTTTATGAAATTGATTAAATTTTTCAGGGGATTAGATTTGAAGAAATGAAAAATTTGCAGACTTTTATCATAAAAATTCCCAGAGATATGTTTAAAAAAAGTTGCTAAGGGGTTAGTCATAAATTAAAATGTAAATGCTTACAGCTAGAGTAGTATTCATTATTTTCTTTCAAAATTTGTGTGCGAACCCTGAAACTGAATCTTAGACATGATTTATCCCTTTTGCGAATTCATATCAAGATAACGAAACGTGGTTTAAGTTTATTTATCTAAAATAAATTTAGATTATATATACTTAATAACTTATGAATGGAGGTAAATTATTAGATATATAGGGTATCCCAAAAACAATGACCTCGACTTTTACTCCTTAAGCATTGATCACAGCCTTTTCAGGGGAACACACATATTTTTCAGGAGATTAGATTTGAAGAAAGGTAAAATTTGCAGAATTTTATCATAAAAATTCCCACAGATATGTTTAAAAAAAGTTGGTAAGTGGTTAATCATAAATTAAAATGTAAATGCTTACAGCCAGAGCAGTGTTCATTATTCTCTTTTGTAATTTGTGTGCAAACCCTGAAACTGAATCTTAGACATGTTTTTTCCCTTTTGCGAATTTATATTAAGACAACGAAACGTGGTTTAAGCCAGCATTTATGTATTTTCATATCTCTGCTGCTTTTTAGGATAAAATTCTGAAATTTTGTACTTGACCTTATTAATGTTTGGGAAATTTTTTGCAAGTGGCAGTAAGGAAATTTCTTTCTTTCTTTTTTTTTTTTTTTTTTTTTTTTTTTTTTTCAAATTTAATCCCCTGAAACTTTTAATCGATTCCATAATATGCCGTACCTTTTTTACGTAACTTTATAATTTATAATATATGTCTATGATTAATATTTAAGGAATAAAAGACAAAGTCCTTATTTTTGGGACTCCATGTATAGTTATGCATGTATAAAAATATATCCTCATTTACCCCTTCTGTCTCTTTTTGTATTTATGCAGCAAAAATGTTACTATTCTATTTTGTTTTTATTTTAAACAGGAGAACAATACTATTGAAAAAATTTATCATTATTATCAGTTTTATGAAAATATAAGCAGTATTAACAGAAAAAGTTTCAAAAGCTTTATCAATGTGGAATTGCATGATAAATATATCTATATTCTATATATCTTCCTGTAAAGTACCCTTCTAATCTAGAACTTAGCACTAATTATTCAAATAATTCTAGTATCAATTTATGGAAGTTAAAGTTAATATTCTACCTATTACCACCCTAACATTCAACATTTTTTATAAACGTAATGACTTTTCATTTAATGTAATTAATTTTACTACTATAAAAAGTGATAGAATATCTTTATTAAGACTTACGATCGTTTCATCGCACAATCGGCGACATTTTCAAAATCAATCATAATAGAAAATATTTTTACATAACTTAAAAAGAATAATATAGTAAAAATGTCACGAGACATGAAGCATAATGAAAATATTGCAACCATAAAATAAAATAAAGATTAAATTAGCTATTTGCGAGCGTGGATTAATTTTCACATAATTTAAAAACAACATGGTAAACAATGTCACGAGAAATCAAGCATACTGAAAAACATTGCAAAACATAAAATAAAATAAAATTAACTGGGCTATTTGCGAGTGTGGATTAATTTTTACTATTGTTTCTACAATTACTTAGTATCTCTTTCCAAATTCTAGGTAAATGAAGGGACGCAGAATCATTGCAAATATTCTCGTTGCGTAAAAATATTTCTATTGATTCTCGGACTATGGATGGTAAATAAAATCTTGATGGATATATTAACTTGCTATTTTTAAATTCAATCTGTAAAGGTTCTTCGCTGCATAATCTGGCCAAAAGATAAAGATATTCTATCACTTTTTATAGCATTATTAAACTTAATTTGTTTATAAGTGATTATTACACATGTTTTTATAATTTTACTACCTTCAATTCCTGCTGACACATTTCAGTTTATAGAATTATTCTACTGAATGTCTTTGTATCAAACGTTTATGTTACTCCCAATTCTTACAGCCTAATATTTTTAATTAAAGCAATTAGCATTGTCTAATAATTATCAGCCTCTTTTATATCTGCATGGATCAAATCTTAATATTCATTTTTTTCTACTTTTTTACCAGTATGGGCATATATGTAAAAAAAAAAAAATAAAATAATAATAATAATAATAATAATAATAATAATAATAATAAAATCGAAAACACTATTATGGAGGGTAGGATATGAATTGCTGAAAAAATTATAAAAACATACAAAAAAAAATGTATGTGTGTGTATGTTTTACATACATTATACAATCTTATATATATAAAAAAAAAATACCATTATGGAGGGTTGACGTAGGAAATGCTAAAAATGTTAAAAACATTATATGTATATATATGTGTGGGCAGGTATATGTGCATGTATATTTGCAATATATATATATATATATATATATATAATATATATATATATATATATATATATATATATATATATATATATATATATATATATATGCATGTATATATACATATATATATATATATATATATAATAGGTGTATCATGCATTTCACATCATAAATTTTTCATTAATATTTCACATATTGGCACATAATACAAAGCTATATTTTACTATATCAAAATAATCCTTATTGTTTTTTAAATGTTATTTATATACTCATTTTTTTATAATATTTATTTTAAAATGGTTAATTTAATCAGTGCCCTTCTATTTATTTATTTATTTATTTATTTTCTTTATATTTACTCCTTACTTATTAAGTTTATTCCTATTTTTTCATTCTAATTTAAATAGATGTTAATTTAAATCATTTCTTCAATTGATTTCACTATTTTATTGATATAGATGGCAACACCAAACATTTTAGTTAAAAATCTAGTTACAATATAGTCTTCCTTTTACCCACCAGATGGCAGCAATGTTTTGGTTTTCAGTAATGAATTGTTGGCCACATTTTTTAATAGTCTTAAATCTGATTGCATCCTCACATGCTACAATATTGTGGGTCAACATTCTTAAGTTTTGGATTTTTGTCTATAATTGTATTGTGCTCTAGTCATTTTTTCAATTTTTAATATCTTGAGTGAGGGCTATTTTTTTTAGATCCCTTGGTAAGAGTAAAATTATATATATATATATATTTCCTTATTTATTATTGTATTTCTACAAGCATTAGATTATCAACAATGCATTAAAATATTGCTCCTCATTTATTTTAGTTATTATAAAAATAATATCTTGCACGCCCAAGATGTTTACTCATATGTAGCAACTGTTTCTAAGATTGAAAAAAAAAAAAAAAAAAAAAAACTGCAACTGTGTATTCTAACATCCGCTACATTAAAAAGTATAGAATCATATGAAAAGTGCAATGGACAAATATCTTAAGATTTCCCGTTCAGTTTTGTGCACAGCTGTATCTGTGTAGTAATTATTTTCTTCTACTAATTCATATTTTCATAATGCCGAAATATCTGTATTCGATAGATATATAATATTTCTTAAAAAATGTTATTTGAGCAAATGTAGAATTCATTAAATTAGCGATTCTAAATCAGAAATGTAATCATGGGAGTATTAATTGCAAAAGATCTTGAAGAGTTAACGTAAGAGTCATACGTAGAAATATTAAACCTTATGTTTGAACGTAATTAGTTGTTACGAGAAACATGTGATTACTATTTCCATGACGCTGAACCATTTTTGTCTTATTTTAGACTAGGATGATATGACAATTATGAAAATAGCAGCTTATTACCTTGTGACTTGTGACATAGTATGTATGTGAGAGAAAGTAAGTCACATATACGAATCGCGTCAAGGACTTTTATTGAAAAAAAAAAAAAAAATGCTCAGCAATAGATGTATTATTGTAGTAGAAGATAATTAACATCTACATTTCTACACTAAAAAAAGAAAGAAAAGAAATTTAAATAAAAGGAAAAAAAAGAAAATGTTTATTTTCTAGTTTAATAATGGCAACTCAGCTGCAGTATTATACCTTCAAATTAACAGTAATAAACCGTAAATAATGAGTAGTATACCGTCCTATAAGTATTCTCGCAGTAATATACAGTATATTACAGCTCAACGGTATATTACTGATTATCGTACGGTTTATTATTGTTAATTTTACGATATAATAGTGGCAGCTGGAATGACAATAGTATGGGTAAAACAAACATTTTTTTTTTTTTTTTTTAATATGAAAAAAAAATATGTTCAAGCGTACTCAATATGTGCGTTACTTATTACATTTCTCAATTTTCTTCAAGGTACTATTCATTCTTTCATTCACTCATTCATTTTTTAAATTTTAGTTTCATTCACAACAAAAACACAAAAAAAAAACTGCATTATTTATATTCACACGCTTAGAAATACATGAATGATACATTAAACATATAAAAAGACACTTATATTTATACTCAAGAAATTATACTTATCCAAGTATTGATTACAAGGCGTTTGATTATTTACGAATTTACGTAAACAAATTTTTATTCTGGAAGAAAAAAGGTTAAAGAACATGCATAAAACCAATTAATTCCTTCAAGAATCCTCGAGTTGCTGTTTTATTTATGCTGAACCTGTAACATTTTTTTTTTTTTTTTTTTTTTAAATCTTTTCGAATAAGAGGACAGATTGATGATACAAAATCAAAGATTGTTACCTTGTAAAAGTTTTGCTTATCAAAGAGAAACTGGGGTTGGTTACACAGATGATGTAAACTATTTTTAAGTAAACTAAATACACAATATATGTAATCAAAATAATTATTTTTTTACAAAAAGTTTTATTTAATACATAATTTTACATGCGCGAATTTAAATTTATACATGTACGTATGATGTACGGATATACATGAATTTATAAATGTATATATTTTTATGTATAACATAATATTAATTTTCATTTAGATGACAACGCATATTAATATTTTATGTTATTTTATATTCATAAAAGTTGCATGAAAATTTGGAGATAAAAAAATCAGTGTGTAGTTTAAGTAATATGAGTTTTAATTCTATGTAATTTATGTATATATGAGCTAATTAGTTTCTGGTTCCATTGATATTCTTATATTATTGCAAATATTTTGTTCCGCTATATATAGTAGATCTCAAAATGTTTTGTATAAGGGCGATTCCACCATCACGTGTGGGACATTTAGAATAAATTTTCATGAAAAATTTTCAACTATGAAACTTATTTAATAGTCCAGGCAATAGAGACCGTATAGGGGCTCTACCTAGCAAAATTCATGGTAGTTCTGGAAAAAGGCTTACTATATGTTTTTTGGGTCGCTGAATCCGAATTTTTAACTTTCCACCAAAATTCCCCCCCCCCCCCACATTTTGGTAAAATGCCCCCCAAAAAAGTTTTTTATTAAAAAAATCATTTTTTTTTATTGTTTTAGGGAAAAAGTAGAGAAAATTTGTAATAAATTAGATATATGACATTATGACTTAGAATGAAGGGGAAGGGGGGATCTGCCTCGGAACATGCGCGCGGTGCTGCGTGAACTAAGTTGCGTAATTCCACTTAACCACTCACACGTTTACATTCGCCCTCCCATCTCACTTCCGAATTTTCTCTATAAGGTTTACTTTAAGTTTTTTGGGTCGCTGAATCCGAATTTTTAACTTCCCCCCAAAATCCCCCCCCCCAAAAAAATAATTGTTTTTAACTTAAATTTCTTATTGTTTTTAGGGGAAAAGCATTACGAAATTCAGAAACTAGACAAAATTTGCAGAAATAGGATACATGACATTATGACGTAGGATGAACGGCAGGGGGAGGGCTGCCTCTGAACATGCACTGCGGCGGTACGTGCACTAAGTTATGAAGTCCAGGCAATAGAGGATTTTACCTGGAAAATTAATACTAGTTCTGGATTTCGTCTCACTTTATGTTTTTTGGGTCGCTGAATCCGAATTTGTAACTTCCCGCCAAAATTTCACCCGGCAACCCCCCAAAAAATTGATTTTATGAAAAAAATTGGTTTTTGAGAAAAGCGCGCGGGGTATGTTCCGAGGCAGCCCCCTCTCTCCCCGTTTATCCTACGTCATACTGTCATATACCCTATTATTTGCAAATCATGTCTAGTTTCTGAATTTCGTAATGCTTTTCCCCTAAAACAATAAGAACTTTAAGTTAATAACAACTATTTTGGGAGGATTTTCGGGGGGGGGGGGGGGGAATTTTGGGTTTAAGTTAAAAATTCGGATTCAGCGACCCAAAAAACTTAAAGTAAACCTTATAAGGAAATTTCGGAGGGAAGATGGGAGGACGAAGGTAAACGTGTGAGTGGTTAAGTGGAATTGTGCAACTTAGTCCACGCAGCACCGCGCGCATGTTCGGAGGCAGGTCTCTCCTTCCTCTTCATCCTAAGTCATAATGTCTTGTATCTAATTTGTTGCAAATTTTGTCTACTTTCTGAATTTCTAGATACTTTTCCCCTAAAACAATAAAAAAATGATTTTTTTTTAATAAAAACCTTTTTCGGGGGGCTTTTTGCCAAAATTTGGGGGGGTTGCCGGGAAAAATTTTGGTGACAAGTTACAAATTCGGATTCAGCGACCAAAAAAACATAAAGTTAGTCGATTTCCAGAACTACCATTAATTTTGCCAGTTAAAATTCTCTATTGCCTGGACTATAAGGTTTATTTTTGTTTTAATTTGCTGACCCAGTATAAGTACACTACTTATGCAATATTATCAGAAAAAAAAATTATTCAAGTTTTACATGAAAAAAAAAATAAATAAATAAAATAGCGAACTAGACTTGTCACGTGCAAGACACAATATTGGACACGACTTTTATAATGCTTTGATTCTAACAAGAAATCCTCTCGTGAGGCTGTGTTTATACAACTGTAATTTTTTAAAAATAGACTAGGGGTCTCTGCCCCCTGCGAGCTACGCTCGCCAAACCCCGTTCAGACACCGCAGACTCTAAAAGCATGCTAATTTTACCGGCTTTAAAAATATTTCGGAAGATTGAATTATGATTTAAAAAATAGTTGCGATCTTCCTATAAACAGGTTTCTATTCATTTCTCTTTGATTGGGGGATTTTAAGGCCAAATCAGCTGCTATTAAAAGATACAATGGCGGTTTCCGTCTTTTATTAATTAAAATCAGTTAAACATTTCAAAATAAGCTAATATAAAATGAATTAAGTAAACAGAGTCTTTGTCTCCCGGTATTTTTTAACAAAACGAAAAGAAAGTTTTTTTTTTTTTTTTTTTTTTTTTTTTTTTTTTTTAATAAGACATTTTAAATGTATCGTTTTTAATCTGGCGTAATTTTCACCAAACTTTTCTTTCTCTTTTTAATATTAACGTGAAAATACTTTTGTTAGAAATTAATTATTATTTGCGCTGAAATAGTTGAAAAGATCATCTCAAAATATCAAATAAATGTCTCGCACAATTTTTAAATTTAAACTGTTTTGAAATCTTATTTTTCATTCATTTTACATAATAAGTGTATTGTGACGTAAATGTATCATAATTTCTCCTATTTAAGACTTCTAACGCATATTAATGAATTTATTATTTTACAATATCCTTTCTCTTTTAAAATTCACGTGCAAATATGGTTTTTATGACGTAATTTTCAATAATTTCCTGCTTTTTATACCTAATTACTTAATTCTAATTTAAAGTTTGTTCTGTTTATAATAGTCACGCGTAAATAATTTTTTTATTTGAAGCAAACATTATTCTTTGCGCTGTTTATACAGTTGGCAACAGTTTAAATCATTACCATTTTCTAAAATATGTAAAATATGTCTTTGGAAATGCTGAAACTTTGAATTAAAAATAGAAATAAAACCTCAAAAATGAGCCAAATAAAAAAAAATAAATGCAGTCTGCACACCGAGAACTTCTAACGAACAAAATGATGTAAGAAAGATTAAATTCCCATGTGCAGTTTTTGCTCCTATACAACTTTTTTAATGGGGCGATTTTGTCCAACTTTAGCATTAAATATCTCTTAAAATAATTCTTGATTTGAAAGCTTTCTGCATCAGCTGGTTTATCAAATATTTCTCTATAATACCACCGATTTTCATACCTTTTTATGCAATAGTTTTCTTAATATTAACGAAGAAAGACCTTCAGTCACAGAAAATTCAAAACCGGCGGCGGCGGTGACAGCGTTAGTTACTTTTTTTTTAGAATGGAGAGATGCTCAGATTCCTTACTAACTATTAATTGTGTTATTTGTTTGAGAAAATAAAATTTAATACATTTAGTAATAATTTTTCTAATAGGTGTCACGTGTAGGATATTTTTATCATGTGTGCGACAACGCACGAATTCCAAATTTTAAGAAAAAAGAAATTAATTGCATATTAATTAAAAAAGTTGATTTAGAAATATTCATTTAACAAAGTTTCTACATTAATATGAATAAACATGTATAAAATACAAAAACTGTACTTTTTAAAATATTTTTTCTATGAATTGAAATTGTATGGAAAAAAAATCAACAAAATAATAAAAGCAAATTATTAATGACAAAACAAGTTTTATTGTTTTGTTTTAGAAGTTTGAATACATATTTGAAATACATAGTTTCCATATTTATTGGAGCATTTACTATTAGCAACATTAACGCATTGATAAAGTCAAATCGACAATTGACGAGAAATGATTTAATTAGCTTTTACTATTTCTTCATGTTTGTATGAACTTTCATCTCGATGCTTGAGCTATTTGAAATAATCTCAGATTTTTTTTTACTCTACTAAAATTTGAGTTGCCATCATTAGAAAAATGTATATAAAATCAGAAATAAAATAATATTTCGAAAACTAATTCGAATTTAAAACTTCTAATACCAGTTTTGTGATCTGCAGATCAATGCTGATTTTTGGTTTTAATTTCATCGCTAAGTATTCCATATTTTAGGAGAAATCGTTTGAAACATAATCCGTTGTTTAATCAGTCGATTCATATATCCATTTCATAAATTCATTTCATTAGGATTATATATATATAGGGTAGACATATTCTGTTTTGTCCAATTGTATTGTAAATTTGGCGCAAATTTTGGGGAGATTATATCTAACACTGACACACACACAAAAAAATGTTATATTTTAATTGTATTTTATTTTAATAAAATACAAGTTTTTGCGTATCTATGTCTTTGCAGTTGTTTTTCTGTGAAATATGAAGTTTCTATTCCTTTCGGTTTCAGAGAATGCATAGTGAAAATATAAGGCTAGATGATTTTTTCTTATTTGATCAGACAACGTAAATCCGATTTTTGTTAAACTCTTCTTTGGGACCGTCATTTTCCAATAGTAACCTGCATTTCAAAGTGTCTTGCCTCTATAGCTTAAGAGTAATCATGATTGTAGAAAGTTTTTCAATTATTCTGTGATTTTAAGATTTGATTTTTTAAACAAACGTCCTTAGCGCACATTTGCGTCTTAGAAGTATCCACTATTAAAAATTTCGTGTTTCTAACCGCAAGACTTTCACAGAAATCCTAATTGTACAAGATTTATCGCTGTGCACCCAGTATTACCTGAAAGATTTTCAGAAATTGTTTCAGTAGTTCTAAATTAATTTTGCAAATTCCTGTCATGTCAATTTTGAAGTTTCTATCCCTAAAATTTTTAAAGGAGTCGTTATTGAAGATACTTTTTGCTCTTTCATTCCTTTTTGAGCAGTAAAACCGAGACAAAACACGGTCCATTTTTAATCCAATAATATCACTCTTATTACACTGAAAGATATTTTGAAATCAGCTCAGTAGTTCCAGAGTAATTTGAACTTTAGTGCATTTTCCATTCATTTCACCCCTTTAAATTTCGAATTTTTTAGAAGCAGTTCTTATAAAACATTTACATCTTATATATAAAAAAAACCTTTCACATGTTGATCTTTTAGTCCAAGTAATAAATAAAATGCTCTAATTTTGAAACAGTATTTGCTACTCAATCCCCCATGTGATTGTGGTATACAGATAAAAATAAGCGTATGTTTGAGCATAGAGTAACACCATTATTTTCTTACCATAATTTTTTTTTAAATCTGTTTCGTAGTTCGGGAGATTACTTAATACAAAAAAACAAAGTTCTTCTTCATAATATTAGTATATACATACACAAATGAAAAACGTTCCCTATTTATGTTTTTATATCAGAACACTTAATCATCAGAGTATTATTTACAAAGTATACTGTATAAGAATTTTACGCAAGAAAAATCTTTCTTATGGGAGAAAAACGACTAAACCTGATGCATGAAAGTAATTAGTTGCTTCAAGAAAGTTTAGATTACTATTTCCATCTCACTGATCCAGTAAAGTATACGAAAGATCCCCAACTACGTACCAAATTCTTTTCCAGCTTTTCGAATAAGACGATTAGATAATTATACAAAAAAATATAAAGTATACCCTACTAGCTTGTAATATTATTGATTAGGTAATATTATTTTACATAGACACATGAAAAAGTTTCCCTTACATTTATGTTTCTATATCAGAACTCTTAATCATCAGAGTATTAATTACAAAGTATACTTTATGAGTATTATACGTAAGAAAAATCTTTATTATGGGAGAAAAACGACTAATTCTGATGTATGAAATAAATTAGTTCCTTCAAGAAAGTTCAGATTACTGTTTCCATGGCGCTGATCCAGTAGTAAATTCTTATTCATCTTTTGGAAATGGACGATTCGATAATTATACAAAAGTGTAGCGCATTAGTTTGGACTATTATTACTTATGCGACGGAAAGTAAAATAAAGCATCAAACGAATATTTGAAATTTGTTTATTTAAACAAAATAAATACATACACTATATTCACGACTAATGATAAATACAAACAAACAAGCCAGAAAACAAGGATTTTTCTTCATAACATTAGTACACTTATACAAATGAAACATGCTCCCTTACGTTTATATTTCTATATCAGAACACTTAATCACCTGAGTATTAATTGCAATGCATACTGTTTAAGTGTTTTACGTAAGAAAATCTTTATTCTGGGAAAAATACGACTAAACATGATTCATGAAAGTAATTGAATGCTTCATGAAAGTTTAGATGACTGCTTTCATGGCGCTGATCCAGTAACAATTTCTTTTTAATCTTTTGTAAAAAGACTATTCGATAACTATACAAAATTGTATATTACTAGCTGTAATATTATTAATTACGTAATATTTATATACATAGGCACAAGAAAAATGTTCCCTTACTTTTATGTTTCTCTATCAGAACACTTAATCATCAGAGTAGTAATTACAAAGTATACTGTATGAATATTTTACGTAAGAAAAATCTTTATTATGGGAGAAAAACGACTAAATCTGATGCATGAAAGTAATTAGTTGCTTCAAGAAAGTATAGATTACTGTTTATATGGTGCTGATCCAGTAATAAATTCTTTTTCATATTTTGGAGTAAGACAATTCGATAGTTATACAAAAGTGTAGCTTATTAGCTTTGAATATTATTACTTATGCGACAGAAAGTGAAATAAAGCATCAAACGAATTTGAAATTTATAGGTATACAAAATAAATACATATAATATATTCACGACTAATGATAAATACAAACAAACAAGCCAACAAACAAAGGTTTCTTCTTCATAATATTAGTATACATAGACAAATGAAACATGCTTCCTTACATTTATATTTCTATATCAGAACACTTAATCATCATAGTATTAATTACAATGTATACTATATAAGTATTTTACTTAAGATAATCTTTATTTTGGGAGAAATACTACTGAACTTAATGCATGAAATTAGATGCTTCAAGAAAGTTCAGATTACTGTTTTCTTGGCGGTGATCCAGTAAAAAATTATTTTTTATCTTTTGGAAAAAGACGATTCGATAATTAGACAAAAGTGTGGATTACTAGTTGTAATATTATTGCCTACGTAATATTATTATACATAGACACAGGAAAAATGCTCCCTTACATTTATGTTTCAATATCCGAAATATATATATCCATTTCTATATATATTCATCAGAGTATTAATTACAAAATATACTGTATAAGAATTTTACATAAGAAAAATCTTTTTGCTGGAAGAAAAACGACTGAACCTGATGCATGAAAGTAATTAGTAGTTTCAAGAAAGTTCAGATTACTGTTTCCATGGCGCTGATCCAGTAACAAATTCTTTGTCATCTTTTGGAATAAGGCAATCGCCTTATTCGATAATTATACGGAAGTAATGCTTATTAGCTTGTAATATTATTGTTTATGTGATGGAAAATAAAATATGAAACAAAATTGAAATATTTTAATTAAAACAAAATAAACTATATACATATCCTATATAGAGAACAAATTATTAATAAAGTTAATTATGAATAGATATATATGTATAGGGATACTAATTTAAGTCGGTGCATCTTTAGGAATAAATATGAATACATACGGTCTATATGTGAGAAGTTGAGCATACATGCATTGGAATCTACACTTCTGCAGTATAAGAATGTATTATTATACATACATAGAAATAATAATTTATTGCTTGTACATATATAGTAATGTATTCTTATACATATCTGGGATAGCATATTTATATATGTATAGGGTTTCTTATACATGCACTGTAAAGTAAAATCTATAATTTGTAAAGAAAAATTGTATTTTTTTTTTTTGTATTATCAGAAAAAATATATATTTTTTACGGAAAAAAACTATTTTAATGAAAAATTACAGATATTTTCTCTAAATTAAGCGGTTTTCCAATGGCGCCAAAATTAACAATTTTTTCTGTCAATTTCAGAGAATTTGTTTTTCTCTTTTTTTTTTTTTTACGGTGTGGATACGAATGCAATTTTATACATCTCTACACTTATATATATATATATATAGGAATTCATACCTATACATATACATACTTAAACATGTATAGAAATCCTAACTTATCTCGCTGCCTCTATGAAAATAAATTTGCATGCGTACAGTCTTTACGTAAGAAAGTTTTGTGTATACGAGGGTTGTTCAATAATTATTGTCTCGAGAACGAGACAATACATGTACATCTTTAAATCTTCATCCCGATGCTACTAATAACATAACAGCCAATAGACGGCACTGTACTGTCTCCTAACTGTCCGATTTTAATGTGCTTTAGGAACTTTTCCAGTATAGAGCCATTGGCGAGATAGAGAAAATGAAATAAATTTGGCAACATATTTTCTAGCAACTTATTCACTATTTCATATACGCAAGTAATTTTCAATATTTATACCGGGTGTCCCAAAAAGGACTGACTGATTTTAAAATTCAATAACTTGCAAACGGTGACAGATATTAAAAAAATTCTTGCAGGAGGGTTATGCATAAGGTCAAAAGTTTTAGTACAGTGATTTTCAATTTTAGTTCGATTTACAAACAATAGATGGCGCTGTAAGCAATAGTCGCTAAATACAGGCTCGATTTCTAGTCCTTTCTCTTGTTCCATGCTGAAAAAGGAGATGGATATGTATTATCCGGGCCACGAAGAACCAAAAATCGAGCCTGAATTCAGCGTCTATTGATCGCAACGCCATCTATTGTTTGTAATTCGAACTAAAATTGAAAATCACTGTAAAAAAACTTTTGACCTTATACATAACCCTCCTGCAAGAATTTTTTAAACATCTGCCATCGTTTGCAAGTTATTGAATTTTAAAATCAGTCAGTCCTTTTTGGGACACCCGGTACAATTTATTTAATATAAAGAAGCCATTTAACTATTTTTGTATACAAACTGAAGTAAATTGTATAAACAATAATATAGATATAAATAAAATATTTATAGATTATATAAATAAACTTAAAAATTCATTAATTTTGTTTTCATAGCTGTTTATATCATTTGGCAAAAAGTCTCACTTCTGAAACCAAGATTATGACAAACTTTAAAAAAGCACGCCAAGGCCCCTATACTGGAAAAGCACAATGCTTTATGTAATCGGATACAAAAGTTAAATTCTCTGTACTTTTCCACATTAGGGGTCTTGGCGAAGAGGGAAAAATGGCAACATAATTTCTGGAAACATATTCGCAGTTTCATTTCATATACACACGTATTTTTTTTGCATAAAGAAGCCATACATCTAATTTTATAATATAGACATGACCTGCAATCCGCAAATAGCATCAAATCCGCACAACACTTGGAACCAAGCTGTGTGGATGAGTGGTATTCTACTGTACTACAGTTTTTTACAAATGAGTTTCGTTTTTAAAATCCGTTATTTTTATCTATCACTGCGGAACTAGCGAGAAAAACTCATATTCTTGCACATATGTTGCATATATCTTTGTCTCTCATATTCCGTCATTTTTGACGGGCTTTCTTTATAGTATTAACATATTTTTTTTTCCGTTTTAGGTGTGAGAGGTGGCACCTAGCTTGAAAGGGGGGTGGGGGGGGAGGAGGAGGCTGGTTTGGAGCTTATGGGGCCAGACCTGAAGCAGTTCTGTCATAGATATGTGACAGTGGATAAGACGTGGCTATATCAATATAATCCCGAGTCCAAACGATAGTAGTCAAGTCTCATTCACTGTCACCCCCAACCCACCTTTTAAAGCTAGGTTTGACCGCTCGCACCAAAAACGAAAAAACAATATGCTAATACTGCAGCTACAGTTCTGAAACTGAGCATATAGGCATCTAAGACATCAACCATCGCAGTGCAAATATTTTATACACACTCGGGACAATAATTATTGAACCACTCTAGTATTACTTAAATTTGTAAGCTTTATTGATGTATATTTTTATTTATTAATATGAATAAAAGATCGTATGAATACTGAGAATACAATAGTATATTATGAAATTCCGATTTTAGCTCTTTTCTTCGTTTTCTGATATTTGGCATAGTGAATTTCAAATTTAATATGAAGTTTTCTTGTTATTTTCTGTGTTATTCTTTAAGCAATTTTATGTTTTAATCTGCGTTAAGTAATATGAGACGTATTTCCTTAATTTCATTCCTAACTTATCTCGCTGCCTCTATAAAAATAAATATGCATGCGTACAGTCATTACGTCAGTAAGTTTTGTGTATGTTACTTATTGGTTGTGTATTTCATCTCTTTATTTGATCATTAAAAAAATAAGCAAAAGAAGTCATAATATTGAAATTTAATATATTTTATTAAAGACCCATCAAAATTCCTTACAAAATTTTTTGAAAAGCATTAAAATCTTTGAAAAATAATAATCAAACTCATTCAAAACACATTATCAAAGCATATCAAAACTATCACTATCAAAACACATTAAAAAAATATTAAAAATGAAAAAAAAAAATGCTTTTACAAATAGAATAAAAATATTATTATTGTAAGTTTAAATGGTTTCTGACTCATTCTTACCTTACAATTATTTTCCTTGTATTAATCGCTAAAGACCATTTGTTCATTTTAAATAAACAATTAGTAATTCCTGTTTTTCTTTCATTTGCAGGTAAGCGAACCTTCATGTTCTTCTTTTGATTGTATGCAACAAAATCTGTAAGTATTACCAATTTTTGCTTGATTAAATCTATGTGTTTGCCATGTGTTTTTCTAAACAAAAAAAAAAAAAAAAAAAAAAAAAAAAAACAGTATTAATAAAAAATGAACAAGACTTTATTTTAATTGTAAATACAGCTGTTAATGATATTAAAGAATTTTTAAGAGCTCTCATTAATAATTTCCTCTGTTAAAGATCTACAATAAATATTTTTTAAAGCTTGTTAATTCATATTAATTAAAATTAAATAGATTAAGTAAAATAATGCTAAAAAGTGATAAAATATCTTTATTAAGATTGACGATCGTTTCGTCGCACCAACGGCGACATTTTCAAAAGCATTTATGATAGAAAATATTTTCACAAAATTTAAAAACAATAAACATAGTAAACAATGTCACGAGACATGATGCATAATGAAAAATATTGCAAACCTAAAATTAAATTAAAATTAAATTAGCTATTTGTGAGCATGGATTAATTTTCATATGATTTAACAAAACAATAACATGGTAAACAATGTCACGAGACAACATGCATAATGAAAAACATTGCAAAACATAAAATAAAAATAAAATTATCTTGGCTATTTGCGAGTGTGGATTAATTTTGACTATTGTTATTAAAATTACATAGCATCTATTTCCAAATTAAATCAAGGGTAAATCAAGGGACAAGGGTAAATCAAGGGACACTGAATCATTGCACATATTCTTGTTGCGTAAAAATATCTCTATTGATTCTTGGATTATGGATGGTAAATAAAATCTGCTCATAAATGATTTTTATACATGTTTTTATAAAGTTAAATAATTTTAACCTTCTTAGCCGGTGGCAGTACTTCCTCTTATTTCCAGAAAGTATCAGAAAATAGTACCTATTCAAAGCCCCTCTCTGAGGATTTATGTTTGAATATCTAATATACATATTCAGCTTATGTTCTGGAAAAAATAAAAACAAATTCAAAACATTGTTATGCTATGTTTGAAATCTTAAATTACATGACGAGGAAAGACGGTTGATACGCTTAGAGAGAACCACAAATCTTTCAATACATTGATGAAACAGCACAGAAAAACTGGCGATAAAATCACAATTAAATAATAAACTTTGTATGAATTACTATAAGAAAAAAAAAAAAAAAAAAAAAACAAGACGCGTTTCGGATGGAAGTTTTAACAGCCAGTGATCAGCCAAAGTAAACACGTGTCCTTAAAGGGACAAGGTCACAAATGCATTTAAAATGCAAACAAAATGTGTTTACGTACACCTAAAAGTATGAAGACTGTATAATTGGGAGCAGGAAAACAGAATAATAGTAAACATACCAGTCAGTCCCTACACTTGGGTTTGCAGATATTTTCAACCATTATATTACCTGGCAGACCAGTTGAAATTTAATATGAGAATCGAATTCTAACTAATCCTGAAATTTCAGCCGTCAACTCGATGAGGTGATCCTTTTGCAGCCGTTTTCCGGTCTATCCGATTCTTGTTTTATAATTTCAATATCTTTGAAAAATGTCTTGTGGCAAGGTAACGAGTTAGAAATAATCTGTCAGTGTCAATTTTCTGGTACTTTTTACGCCTTACATATATCACTTAGTGCAATTAACTGTCTTTTGTTATTTAGTCGACGTTAAAAAATTGTCTTCAAAACTAAAACTAAAGTGTCATTGAAAAGAAGTCAGAAAATGCATATATATCATTATTGTTAATTAGATCATTGATAATCTTTCAATGCATAGCGGAAGCTTAATAGAATCTAATCATAAATCAAACGGTAAATATCAGCAGTCTTTACTGCTGATGCTACTTGAAATAATAGCATTCACTGAAGCAGAGTGATAGATCATGAATTTTCAAAGATTATACGTCATCGTGAAGTAATGGTTCTAAATAATTTAAAACAATCGTTAATGTAACAAGTCTTGCTTTTACTCATTCTCTAAATTACACGCTTCGCTTAGAGCAAAAATTAAAGGATGAACACGGTGCAAAACGATTCACCACAATTACCAAATTACTTATGTTAAGAAAAGTATTATTATTTTGAAGATGAATGACAATTTATTCATAAAGAAGATAATATATAAAATTATTATTCTCAGTTAACTTTCCAATGCTTTGACTGGTTTGCTCTAAAAAACTAGATGTATATAAGTTGGTTGAAGACTCAACCAGATCACTGAACAGCAAAGTTTTCACTATATTAATTCATTAAAAGTATTACTTCTGAAAGAAACATGAAAGTTCAAAAAGTGTTGTCATCAGTTTTGTTCATGTATTTAATCATCTTTATGTACTTCGCTGTGGACTCTACATCAGGACAATCGATATTTGACTTATTTAGCCGAGGTCGTAGTCGGGGTCGCAGCATGTTTGGAAATAGTGACCCAATGAGATCGTTAACAAATGGTATGATATTAAAGATTCTACAAGGAAGTCGAAGATAAATGTTATTTTATGTGATAAATGTTATGCTCTGAGAATCAAAAGGAACAGGGTAATCTGAATACCTCTGAAAGAAACATGAAAGTTCAAAAGATTTGTCATCACTTTTATTCATAGATTCAAAATTTTTTATAGCTTTCACTGTGGACTTTGCATCGGCGCAATCGCTGCTTAAATTATTTAGTCTAGGTTGCAACCGAGCTTACTACAAGTTCGGATCTAGTGACCTAACACGATAATTAACAAATGGTATTATATTAAAAATTCTACAGGAAAATCGAGGATATTTTACGTGATAAATATCATGTTCTGTATGGAAAGCATTGTGTTAATGTGAATATTTTTTTTTTTTATGTATCGCATGTAATGTATGTTATCTGTGTAATTATTTGTTATGTCTTTAATAAAGACCATACCAATTTATTTTTTGTTACATTTCTTTACATTTCTTCTTTGAACAGCTAATACACATATTTTCAAAACAGAAAATATAATGAGAATATTAAGGCAAATTGAATAACTTTCAAAGGACGAAAAGTTACATTTGGAGAAATGCAATATTTAATTATCTTATGTTACTTGCTGTTCGCAAAAAATGTTTAAATATGTACAGTATATGAATATATACAATGTGATTCAACGTAGATGCTATCTAAATTATCTCCTAAGCCACTGTGAAAGAAACATACTTCCAATTCAAAAAAGGATTCAAATTTTAGGTATGTCATTTCTTTTTGAAGAGCTAAATGCATATTAAAATGTTTTTTTTTTTTTTTTTTTTTTTTTTTTTTTTTTTTTTTACAGTCCCTGGTCTTAAAAAATTATATTTACGATGTTTTGTCCATGTTCATAATCTCAAACCTAATCTTATTGAGTTATCATACTTTGAATTTTATGAAATTTCAGAGTAGATTATAGTTTAGTACCAGAAAGCTTTAAAATTTTGTGAAATAAAATGTATCATAACTCGATAGCATTTAATTTTACAAGAATGGAATTTTTACAGTTATACCTCTTCACTAAAAAAAAAAAAAAAAAAGAGAGAGAGAGAAATGTTTCATAATCTACAAAAATATAATATATCTACGATCAGAAATATTCAATTACCTCTTCCTAGTTCCCATGATTTCGAAAAGGAATCTTTATGTTTAGAATCACCAAACAGTTGCTCGAGATTTAAAAACAGCATTTATAAAAACAAAGTTCTTATGCTCCCATTTATTGCTCGGAAACATTTCCGAGTAGTTTTTATGCAACATTTATTGCTCGGAAACATTTCCGCGTCGTTTTTTAGTACATTAATTTGTTTTTTCGAACCGAGTTATTGGTTTTTAGGATACTATCCATTCTCAATTAAACTTTTTCAGCAGCGTTACTGAATTTTCACATGCAAGAGTAACAAATAATATTTATTTTAATATAATTTTTAATGCTTTTGAGATTTAAAAAAGCATTTATAAAAACAATGTTTTTATGCTGTCATTTATTGCTCAGAAACATTGCCGACAAGTTTTTATGCTGCCATTTATTACTCGGAAACGTTTCCGCGTATTTTTTTCGATTCGAGTTATCATTTTTCTCGGATGCTATGCGTTACTGAATTTATACATGCAAGAATAACAAAATAATATTTTCTTTAATGTTATTCTTAATGCTGGGTCATTTTCAAAATATGCATACATATGCTGTCCCACAGTAAAAAAAAAAAAAAAAAAAAAAAATGTACTCATAATATATTATTTAAAACTGACTATAAATATTATATTTATTTAATTACACTACACAACATATTTCTAAAACATAAAAATAATCACTTTCATATTTTTTTTCGTAAAGATGCAGATTTTTGCATCTAGTAGAAGAAAAAAATAGCTGTCCCTCTTCTGTATTTTATAATTCTGTAATATATTTTCACTTCATTTTTAACTTTAAAAGGAAAGTAATTGGGACATTTAATGAGATAAATCATCATTATTTTAAATTTCTGACATTATTCCAGCAAAAAAAAAAAAAAAAAAAAAAAAAAAAAAAATTAAGAAAATCTACAAAACATTTTGTCCCTCATATTTTGTCAAGTCTGTTACCAAGCTACAATTTCATGAAATAAAGGTTGACAATTTCACCAAGAGACGGCAGCACATTTGCAATAAAAATACTTATACTAGTTAAATATTTACTTGTAGCCATTTTCTTTTGCAGTTGAAGAACAACAGTGTAGTGGAGTAAAGAATTTTTTATAAAGGTGAGTATTTTTATACAATGTCAAGTCTGTTACCTAATTTTTTATGTTAAAAATATAAGTTTAGTACTTTCTTTTGCTTGAATATTATTATCTAGTTAATATATTAAAGATTTTGTTTTGTTTCTTAGTGTTAATAATTAGCATGTAGGTTTTGGAAGATATTTTGCTGTTAATGTCAAGTCTGTTACCAGTCAAGTCTGTTACCATGTTACTGGTAAATAGTGTATAAAATATAGTAAAATAGTGTATAAAAATTATACCAAAAGCTAAAGTGCTTAATTAATTATATTTACAGACACATCTAACTTATACATTGTCACTTATTTCACTTTTTAATGTGAAATTTAAAAGTAATTTTAAAAAAATGTTTTTCTGAATTGTATGCATTTATTGAAAATGACCCTGTTAATTTATCAAATTTGTCTGTAAAACATGTTTGCTGAATATGTTTACTGGAGACTGGACACCATCCGAAAAACCCATAATTTGGTTTTAGAACACGAATTAATACACTATAAAAACTACTCGGAAATGTTTCCGAGGAATCAGTAGCAGCACTGGAGCTTTGATTAAAGAGGAGGAGACAGATATTATAGTTTTTACCGGCTACAAGTGAAGTAACAGGATATCACAGGATGGCAGCTGTTGTTTGTTGACATTTGATCATAGCCTGATTAACGCCAAGGCAAACTTCCACCAGTAAAAATTAATAGAAATTTTTAATTTATTTCTGACAGTAATGCTGCACGAATAAGGCGTTTAAATAATACAAAAAAAAAAAGGAAATTGCTTGTCAAACGTGGCAAATGAGGTGCGTTCGTACTAAAACTAGTTTTATAATTATTTTTCGTACCCTATATTGTACTGAATATATATATTTTTTAACTTCATAAGTGCATAGTCTGTAACATCATTAAAATGCACTTGCAATAATTTTTTTCCCATTCCCCATAATGTAACGGAAACCTTTTGACTGTCCCTGTAATTAAACTATACATCCGATTTTCATAAAATTCGAAATGGATCAACAAAATTTTGCAACAATTATATATTTAAATTTTCAGACCATTCGGAAATTTGTAACATCATTAAAATGCACTTGCAATATTTTTTCCCCATTGGCCGTAATGTAACGGAAAACTTTTGACTGTCACTGTAATTAAACTATACATCCGATTTTCCCAAAATTTCAAATGGCTCGACAAAATTTTGAAACAATTATATATTTAAAGTTTCAAACCATTCGTAAGGCTGTAACATCATTAAAATGCATTTGCAATAATTTTTCCCATTGGCCGTAATGTAAAGAAAAACTTTTGACTGTCCCTGTAATTAAACTATGCATCCGATTTTCATAAAATTTGAAATGGCTCGACAAAATTTTGCAACAATCATACATTAAAAATTTCAGACCATTCGGTTGGGTAGTTTTTGCTCTGTTATATGCAGACAGACGGACGGACTGAACGACGACTATAGGTGCTACGTATTTATATAATTACGAACGCACCTAAAAAAACAGCTAAAATTTACTGGTGAAAGTTTGTCTCGGCGGTAATCAAATTCACTGACATTGGCAGGTGGACTGTTTGGATTGTCGCAATATGGCTGAACCGCAAGGTTTGACAACCGACGAATCAAAGTTCCACCAGTAAAAGTGAATAGATATTTTTATCTTAATTATGACAGCATGATTTCAAATGAATAAGACGTTTAAATAAGGATAAAATTTCTATTCAAATTTATTAGGGAAAGTTTTCCCGTCGAAATCTTGCTCTGTGGAACCGGTTACAGTTGAAGATTCAACATTTTGAGAACGCGTCAATTTCTCTTTGTTCGTAATTCCATAGTGACAGCAAAAAAAACTTTGTTTTTATAAATTCTTTTTTGAAATCTCGAAAATACGAGGGTGGATCAATAAGTAATACCTCATATGTCCTAAAAACTTTGTTAATGAACATATAACAGCATAATTTATTATGATTCGTAGCCTGAACAGTCCTCTACATAAAACTATCGTTTAATATAGTCACCATGCATTTGCACACATTTGCGTCATCGGTTAACCAAGACATCAAAATCATTTTGGAAAATTTCAGGTTTTTGATTTTTTTGATTTTTTTTTTTTCAATTATTCCTTGGGAAGAGCCATGCGAGATTTTCAATGCATCAGCGATGACAGCGATGACCACCTCGGGAACTCAGCTTTCGCTTTAGAGTGTTAGTGCAATCCCGAGGGGTAGACCACATCCACTCCTCCCGCCTCTCAGGAACATTCCGAACTGTAACGCTTCTGTCTCCTCGAATCAATTCAACAGCACGTTTCCGGTTTGCATATGTAACAGATGTTATCGGCCAGCCGCTTCTTGGTTTATCTCCAGTTTCCGTTTCTCCGGTTCCAAACTTCTTCACCCAACGCCGCGTACAGTTGATGTCCATTACAGCGTCCCCATAAACATTCTTCAAGCAAATATGGATTTCGTTAGCTGCGCAACCTTCTTTTGCCAGAAATTCAATCATGACTCTTCATTTCAACTTCAGATCCATGGTTCTAATCAGTCAATCTGAAAAGGAAAATACTATACAAGTTGAGTAAGGTTACCTCTATAATATCATGTATAAATAGTCCACTAGCTGTGATAGAAATAAAATTTAGAGCAATGGAGGTATTACTTTTTGATCCTCCCTTGTATATTGATTTTTCAAGTTTCTAAAGATAGAGATCGTTTTTCGCAATTGTGGAAACGAGGAAGAGATAATTGGATATTTCCGTTCATGGTTGTATTATATTTTGTAGGTTAAGAAATATTTCCCTTTTTTGCAGAGCAAAACGTGAAAAAAAAAAAAAACTAGATATAACTTACAAGACTGAAAGATATAATAAATAAGTTAAATAAGTTTCGTATTTTAATATGTATGCAGTCCCTTTCAAAACAAATGTTATAATTAATAGCTATAATTTTTTGTATACCTTTTGCAGTTGGAAGTATATTTCTGTCAATAGCGGTTTAAAAAATGATTGCCGTAAACAGCTATTTTGAATCACCCAGTGTATATTCATTTATATTTATTTAAAACTGTAATTTTAATTTTCACGTGTATTATATGTGTGTTTAGTATTATAACCATAATAAATAGCATATCGGTATCTATGCATTAAACCAAAGCTTCATTTTTTCAAAAATTTAATACTTTAAACAATAACAAGTGTAAATCAAAATACTTATAAATGTATTCCTAAAGATAAAATAGTTCGCAAGAAATTAAAAAATTCTAATTTTGAAAAAAAAATAGTATAATAAATAACAGAAGGGGGTTTTGGGGGTTACATAGGGGGTTTATGAATAATATTGGGCTTATCACACTAAATTTTATATACGAAGTAAAAATGCAGATCTGTGCTTCAAAAAAAGATGTGAGTAAAAGTGTGCACATTTCAAAGTATTATAATCAATCAACAAAAGGTATACTTATTTACTGGAAATACTTATTCATAAGGAAATACTTATTTACATAATTAGCATTGGAAGATCTGTGACATTTGGGAATGTAGTGGGTTTTTTATTTCACCATATTCTTTGCCACACTTAAAAACAAACGAGGATTGTTTATTTGACAAATATTTTGGGCTTAAACAGTACGATTTAGAAACAACGAATAAATCTTGCTTCATCAACATGAATGTTTAGAAAATGTATTAGGTATTTTTAAAAAGAATTGACTTAATATCATTTTTTAATCAACTTACATAAACACCGTTAAGACTAATTAATTTATACTTATTATGCAAAGCATTAGTCTTTTAATAAATATTAATAGTGTTTCCTTATTTTCTAAATTAGAATTAAAGAACGAGATAACATGAATTGAGTATCTGGCAAATATATATACTGACAGCGTGATTTAAAAGTAATAATGAAATGTACATAACTATGTAGAAATTATATTACGGTGTTTTACAAATATAATAATATAAATATTTTTTTGATTGATCAATTTAATTAAATACTGTTTAAATAACTTTATTATAATAATTACACAAATAATTAACCTTTACGATATTATTCAGATTATGTTATTATTTCTGAAGCAAATAAATTTAAAAGTTTGCGAGTATTAAATAAAATGTATGACATTTCTGAAGCTGATATAAATTATTTTTTCAATTTTTCAAAACGTACCACACTCCAAAAGAATAATACATATATATATATATGTATGTATAACTTACTAGACGGCAAGTGTATTTAGATATCACTGCATACATGATACCGAAATAATAATGAAATGTGTATTGATTAACAATAGCAATAATTTATTGTGAAGTTTTTTAAAATATATTTATTTAAATATCTTATTTTCTATTAAAATTAACTGAATACATTTGATTATAATTTGTGTAATGATATTGCTCAATGAATTAGGCTTCATGTAAATATACCGGGTGTCCCAAAAAGGACTGACTGATTTTAAAATTCAATAACTTCCAAACGGTGACAGATATTAAAAAAATTCTTGCAGGAGGGTTATGCATGAAGTCAAAAGTTTTATTACAGTGATTTTCGATTTTAGTTCGAATTACAAACAATAGATGGCGCTGTAAGCAATAGTCGCTAAATACAGGCTCGATTTTTGGTCCTTTCTGTTGTTCCATGCAGAAAAAGGAGATGGAAATGTATTATCCGGGCCACGAAGTACCAAAAATCGAGCCTGAATTTAGCCTCTATTGATCGCAGCGCCATCTATTGTTTGTAATTCGAACTAAAATCGAAAATCACTGTAAAAAAACTTTTGACTTTATGCATAACCCTCCTGCAAGAATTTTTTTAATATCTGTCACCCTTTGGAAGTTATTAAATTTTAAAATCAGTCAGTCCTTTTTGGGACACCCGGTATAAATGATGCCATTGTTATAGAAATAAAAAGATTTTTCGAATGTTAATGTGTAAATCATTTTTCTTAAAAAATAAAAACTGAAAATAAAATCTTAGAATTTTAAAACTACAGTAAACTCTGTCTAAGGCGGAATCGGTCGGGACTGAGAAAAATTTCCGTGGTAGACAATATTCCGGCTTATGCAAAAAAGCTCCCCCCCCCCCCCAAAAAAAAAAAAAAAGAAAAAAAAAATCCCTGGAAGATGACGATCTTTTATTGATTCTCCTGACTAGAAAATCGGTTGAAAACTAAAATTCTGAAAGATCCTTTGTCTTTTTAAAGATAAATGAGAAACTTTATTCAATTTCTTAGTACTGTTGTAATACATTCATATTAGAAGTTTATACACACCTAAAAAAAAAAAAAAAAAAAAAAACTTTGAGAATGAGAAAGAACGCTATCATTTTGAATTTGAGTACAATCTTAAAGTATAATATATTGTACTTTCGAAAATACGTAATCATTTTCATAAATGTTCATTTTACTAGAAATATTAACTTTTAGATGCAATTTTGCATATGAAAAAATGGCATAAGCATAAATTCCTTAAAATTTAAAGTTTCTGTTCTTTTGAATTAACTTTTTTAAAAGCTTACGGAATTTTAGCTAACATGCTCGACATTGAGTTATTTGACTTATCAGTTTTAAAGTTTAATAAACAAAACGCTTTTCATTTTTAAATTATCCTTTTTCCGCCTTATGCAAAATTTTGGTTTCAGTGGGACCTTAAAATCCTTTCCGTTTCCGCGTCAGACAGATTCCGCCTTATGTAGCATGAATTAATGTAATTTTCTATGGGTTCGCCGGGACTTGAAAAAATTTCCGCGATAGACAGATTTCCGGCTTATACAGAGTCCGCCTTAGACAGAATTTACTGTATCATTAAATTTTACTAAAAATGCCATTTCTTCCTTTGGATAGTAAGAATAATTGCAGCCTTTTCCAATACTACGAAAAAAAAAGAAAAAGCTGAGAATGCATCTCCCTCTATCTTCTTATTATCTAATGCTGTGGCGTTGCTGCGTAATTACATTTATTATTTTTGTGTCCATCGTGTACATTTTACGGTGCATCAGTGCTGCATTATTTAGTCTTTTAATGCATCAGTGCTGCATTAAGTGTCGTTGACTGTGCAAAACTGCCAAATGTGCGGTTCATACTTGATTACAGATTAGGTGTTTCCCGTATTAAGAAAAGTTCGCACATCGAACATTTGTAACTGAAAAAAAAAAAAAAAAAAAAAAAAAAAAAAAAAAAAAAAAAAAAAACTTGGAATGTTCTTCTTTATTTTCATATATCACTTATTATGAGTTTTGAAAATATAATTTTTTTTTAAATCTGGTCATTCATTAGTGGTAACCCTGTATAATAACGGAATGCTAATGTTTTTAGGTGCATTTGTAATTATATAAATCCATAGCATCCAATTTCGTTGTCTGGTCCGGTCGTCTGTCCATGTATAGCAACGCAAAATACTACCCAACCTAAATGATTTCATATTTAATATATATAATCGTTACATAATTTTGTCGAGTCTTTTCAAATTTTATGAAAGTCGAATATAAACTTAAAAAGATATTAATGAAACTTTTGTTCGTTTTATTAAATCTCATAATACGTAATTAATTCAATGATGGTAATGATTCAAGGTTGCAATGTGATTACGTCTTATTTAAGATGGAGTCATATTTTTTCCGTATTACTGAATTTAATATATATAATCGTAATAAATTTTGTATTCATGCTTTTTTGCATAAGAGTGCAATAGCTATTGCAAAAAGATCTGCTGAATATTTATCAAAACTAATTATAGTACGAACGCACCTCATTTGACACGTTTGACGTATAATTTCTGACATGTTAAACTTTACAAACGTTAAAGTGAAGATTATATTTCTCAAGCATTCTTTATAAAAATAGCTCAAATTTTTACTAAAAATAATTTCTTATTTCTTTCTTTAAAAAGCACCAATAACTCAAATCTTATGCGATTGCTGGAACGAATTCCTATTTCACCGAAATCATTCACCTAGAAGAAAATTACGCAGCAGCTTAGGATTAAAGGGGTATTGGGTAGAAAAGGATGGAAACACATCATATAAAAGAATTTTCCTGAAATTCGAAGTTCACTTTTGGAAACTGTAATAATAGTAATTTTGTATAAAATAGCTTTAAATAGTAAAAAGTTAATTTAGTGAAAGTAATTTCGGAAGCTAGTACTTCCGAAAACGAAATTTCTTATTTTAAGTGTTCCGTTTCTGCAGGTATATATATACAAAGAGCGGTAATATATTTAATGTCATTCGATTTTGCTTTAGAAAAGAAAGAGGTTTCTTGCAGTCAAAAATAGGAAAGGATGAAAACTGTTCAACTATTATTTTCTATGGCTTATATTTGCATTTTGATGCTCGCAATGTTTTCTATGAAGTCCACTTCAGCGATGCCGAATCCTGGTGGTATGATGGGTGGTATGATGGGTGGCAAACATAGTAGTCCAGTGATGCCCTTGCTTGTTGTTGGAATGCTGACGAAACTTCTACAGTCTCACTGATAGCATAGATAGCATATAGCATATACAGGATGATTACAGAATTCAAAAAGACTTTAAAGGTTTAAGTTATTTTTTTTCATTTGTCATTCGTACTTCATGGAATGTTATTTATTGGTTCAGGTGCCAATGGTAATGTGGCTTAGATATTTTGATTATTTTACAGAATAACGGAAATTGGTTGTGTTTGTGTTTTAACAACCCGTGAAATCAAATTTTTAAACATTGTAGTCAACTTATATAAAATGACCATTATATTTAATCATTTTTATTGCTCATGAATTTTTATTTTGTTTTTTCTTTTTGTATTTTGTTGCCATCAAACTTTTTCCCTATTTGTATGTATTCATTTCAACGAATAAAGGCAATGTTTAACTTCAAATATGTTTATTTTTTATTTAGTTAATTAAGTAGTGATTGCTTATCCTTTATGTAAACTACTCAAGATAAAAATTTATATCGTGTTAGAATAAACAATATTAAATTGTTGCAATAAACGTTTGAAATGTTTTCATATACTGAAATATTTTTATAGATGTATGTATTTTTATCCATTTTTTTCTTTTTCATTATGAGTACAAAAAATTGAGCAAGAACATTATTTTCAACCAATAAATTCAGTTTTAATAATGCAAATGAAAAAAAGTCAATTGTGATACAAAAACATATTTACGATTTTTTTTCATTTTACTTATATTGAAATTTACTCTGAGATTAACTTATTCCTTCTCAAAGACTTATCGAGAGAATGAACAGAAAAGTCATTTTCAATTGCTAATGTTATTTCTTTCAATACAATTAAAAAGTCGAAAAATAAAAATAATATATATATATATATAGTAGTGATATGAAATTCGGAAAGGAATACATATTTTGTAGAAAAAATTTCTAAAGATCACCTGTCAGAAAAATCAATCTTTGATTTTTCTGGCTTATCTTGTCATTTGAGACATCATGTATCACAGAAAAAATAAAATAGTTCTCTAATATCATTTTTAAAGAACTTGAGTTACAGTGTTACTTTATTTTTTTAATATTATCCGAGTTGCCAAGCTTCAGGGAATTTCTAGACTAGGAAATTCTTCTGCACCTGTATTTTCTCACAGAGAATCTCTCTTTAAATAAGGCGAAATTTCGTGCATTTAATCTAGATGTAGTTTCAGGTGTAGTTTCTAGATGTCATTTTCTATATAAAAAATACTGATATTTTGACTGGAAAATTCATTGAAGCATGACAACGCTGATTATTATTTGTTCATATTTTGTCCGTTCGCTCTCCACCACTTATGGTAAGACCAGTCCTCTAGATTTTATCCCCAACTTATACATTTCCTTGTTGGACCTTGATTATATGATAATCAAAAGAATATACAAATTATTATTTGGGAAAATTATATCCTACATTGATTTTAAATATTTCAAGAAATTAGATAAACCGTAAGGTTATGGCAGTTTTTCTTTAAAAAAAATCCTTCTTTAAACATATTGTATTAGTCACCCTAAAAGGTGCTATGAATACCAGATTAAAAAATACCACGAATAAAAATTCCAAAAAAAAAAAAAAAAAAAGTCTCGATTATCTCCATAAAATTAAAGATAATGTTCATAAATGGTAGAAAGTTACTATACGAAAGTTGAGATAGTATGAGATGAATGAATTATTAGATCAATAAAAAAACAGCCGTCAGCTGTCTCTACAAAGATAAATGTTGCGTCTGAATCGTCAACTTTCTCCAGTCAATGTAAATGAAAGGTAACTAGATTACGGAAGATTACCACGTGTTGCAGTAATATATTAAAATTTCCATTACTGGGTTACCATTCATTTTCCTTTGACATGAGAATTCGACAGCGTCCGAGATCGCGACCACCACTGTCGTGACAGGTAACGGCAGATTTCATGATTCATTAAGAAAGATCAATTTTTATTTCAAGATCAGCTTTTGTAAAGTTATTAATTATAAAGAAGTTGTTGGTTCTCTGATTATTACATTGACGGTCCATAATGTAGAATGTAGATGGAAGTGTATACAGTGTCACTAAGACAATTACAGTGCACTTCTAGTACTTCCCGTGATGTTATTATATTTGACAGAAAGCAAAATCATTTTGCTGGAAATATTTACTAAAATATCAAAAATGCACTACAATTGTCTGAGTGACATCGTATATACTTCCATCTACATTTTACATTATGGACCGTCAATGTAATAATCAGGGAACCAACAACTTCTTTATAATTAATAATTCTTAATTATCATTCTTACATTAATTCACGTTCAGTTTCACTGTAAAAAAAAAAAAAAAAAAAAAAAAAAAAAAAAAAAAAAAAAAAAAAAAAAAAAACCGGTCCTTTTTTTTTTTTTTTTTTTTTTTTTTTTTTTTTTTTTTTTTTCAGTGTTTGATTGAGTCAATGTTTCATCTTAACAGAAAAGTGGATTCGTATATTTAAAATATCTTCTCGGGAAATTCATATTTTTAACATCTTTTTTCTGTGTACTCTTCTTAAAGGACGCCTCCTTTTTTCTTAGTTTTCAAAATATTTCTAAAATCTATACTGAATTTAATATTTTATGTATTAAAAGCGGGCGAATTTTGAGAAAGATTTTAATACTTCCTATAAAATTAAGTCTATACTTTATAAATATTTTGAGAACTAAGAAAAAAAAAGGATATCTTTTAGGAAGTTTACACAAAAAATAGAAGTTAAAAATATTAATTTCACGAGGAGATATTTTAAATATACGAATGCATCAAATGCCCATAGACTTTACATTACTGAGGGGAAATCGGAAGTTTAGTGACCAGCCCCCTTTTCTGAGATGCTACAGTGTTGGGCACAAAAAAACAATCAACCCTTAAAAAGAAAAAACAAGTTGGAAATTGCTAGTCAAACGTGGCAAATGAGGTGCGTTCGTACTATAACTAGTTTTATAATTTTTTTTACACCCCATATTGTACTGAATGTATAAATTTTTGCACTTCATAAAGTGCATAGTCTGTAGCATCATTAAAATGCACTTGCAATAACTTTTTTCCCATTCCCCGTAATGTAACGGAACACTTTTGACTGTCCCTGTAATTAAACTATACATCCGATTTTCATAAAATTTGAAATGGCTCGACAAAATTTTACAACAATCCTATATTAAAATTTTCAGACCATTCGGTTGGGTAGTTTTTGCTCTGTTATATGCGGACAGACAGACGGACGAACGGACGGACGGACTGAACGACGACTATAGGTGCTACGTATTTATATAACTACGAACGCACCTAAAAAGGATACTGCCACTAATTTGTTCATATTTTATACATAAAAAGTCGTCGAAATGGGCAAAGATATTCATAGCTAGTGGGAGAAAATCCGGTTTGGTTTTACTGGCTCTTCATTGAGAAAAAGCATTCTTTAAAAATTCTTTCCTTCTGCCATTTAATATTAAAATGACTCCTAACAAATTTATATTTTTATCGAAAATTACATTCCTGAAGTTTTGAAAAAGTATAGTTTTGGGACACTCCTCTCCTTTACAATCTACATATTACTGTGATTTACGCTCAGATACGTTAGCGGAAGTAACTACCATTTACGGAGTCATACAGTCTAAATAGTTAACGGTACATACTGTAATATTACATGAAACTGCAATAATCACTGCTGTGAAACTTTTGCCGTAATCCAACAGTGAATTTTTATCAGCGTGTGCAATGAACGATTGCTGTTAATGATAATTAAAAGATAATAAAATGATTAATATTGTAACTTTAAGACTTTACAAGAATCAAGAGAAATTACGCAAAATTCAAAAGTCTGTGGACGAATTGTATTCTCATTTAACCTACGTTTAATCTTTTAACAGCAACCGGAAGCTGGAATTTGAGGAAAGAATTATGAGCTTTAAGCTTCCTCTTAATATAACCTTCGTTAAATCCGCTTTCAGCTAATCTGAAGATGATTTCGAGTGTAAACTGTATTCGCGAAATTTGGTATGTTAAGGAAAACAACATAGAACTTTAAACTAAATGGTTAAGCTGATTTTAATTATAGGTCGATGATAATTATAAATCCCTTCCTTTAGTATCATTTGAAAAGGAAGTAATGTAAACAATGGTAGCGAAAATATATTTATGTTTAGAAATTAAAAGTGATATACGATGAAACCCCCAGTAACAAGTATTTAAGGTATCTTTCTTGTTCAAATCGCTATTAAAAATATTAAAAACTTTTTATACTTATTTTTTTCTTTTTGAAAGAATAGTAGAAATGCATAAAAAAATTATTGTTGACAAAATTTTCAAAAAGTTTATATTGTTAAAATTATTAAAAATTAATTTTTATCATAAATATTGTCAATAACTACAGCAACTGACACTAACCTTTTTTTTTCAAAAAACTAATACCTGGCATAAAATGAACTAATGTATGGTACAGTCGTGGAAAAAAAAAAGTAAACACCCCCTACTAACTCCTCAACAAATGAAAGTTACTGGTACCGAACGATTGGAAATAAAGTCTACTTTTAAATGATGTATATAAAATTTGCTTAGTGGGCCATCTACATATTAAAACGAACCATAACTTTGTTTTTTTCAATAGCAGTACCCAATTCTGACAGCATAAATGAACTCTACACCTTTCAGTCAGCCTAAAAACGAATTTTTATGCAATTCGTACCACAAGTTTCCGAGAAATTAATTATTTTAAAACGAGCGCATTTTAAGGGCTGTATCCAAATTGAAGCTCCGTACTGGATTGTTAACCGAGAGAGCCCCTTCCTTGATCAAGGCACCTTAAGCACCATTCAAGGAGTCAATGAAGCGTGTTAGATTACAGTACGGCAGAATAAATTTCAAAATGTCTACTCACTTCCATCATAGACGGCCCTTTAAACCGTCATTTTGCCGTTTTTTAAGCATAATTTGAAAACTACTTGGAAGAAAAATGTGAAATTTTTGAATTTCCATAAAGCAGGACTTAATAAATCTAAATCCATCAAAAAAATTGTAGGTTGCAATTCATAATTTTTTCGAATATTAATTTCATAATTCATAATTCATATCATAAAATTATAAAAATTGCAAATTCAGCTTATTTATGTTTGGGTATATTAGTATTATTACTACAAAAAAAAAAAAAAAATAGCACATTAGGATCATAATTTCGGGAGATATAAATAAAAATATGAAAATGTAATTTAACATTAGAAGCACTAAATTTTGAATGTTTATAATTCAAAAACTTATCATTCAAATGACTTGAAATTTGGTGTCTAGGCGTAGTTTGAACCGAAGATTTGAAATATCTCGTTAAAATTGGGTATTGCTATTGAAAAAAAAATGAAGTTTGGATTCTTTTTAATATGTAGATGACCCCTAAGAAAATTTTATGTACATCATTTAAAAGTAGACTTTATTTCCAATCGTTCGGTACCAATAACTTTCTTCTATGATGATTTGTTGAGGAGTTAGAAGGGGGTGTTTACTTTTTTTTTCCACGACTGTACTGTACATAAGTTGTAAAGATAAATAAATAAAAGCTATTTTATATTCCAAGAAATTTAAACATTAAAAATACTTTAGTCTTTATTATAAAAACAATATATGTATTTGTATATGTATATATATATATATATGACTCCGTTCACCCTCAAGAAAAGCGGCACATCTCGACAAAAGTAAATTTCACAGAAGAGGCAAAAGGAGGGAGGAAATTTTGCAAAATTTTACTAAAAAATGAAATTGCAGCACTTTGCTCTGCATGCAGGAATAAAAATGTGCATAAAAGTTTAAACCCTTAAGAATGAATACGTTAAATGAGGTTTAAGAAGGTTGGGTAATTTTACCTCTCCACACAATCCACTCCTCATCTGTGGTCATAAATGGACATATAGCGTAATAAGGGGATTTTCCGTATAACTTCGCCCAAGAAACTGTTTATGTGGCAAGACTCACCTATGACAGACCTATTAGTGGAATAACATGCAAAATGAATTTTTTGCGAGATGTGTCACTTCTCTTGCGTGTGAGCGATTAACTACAGATGCACGAGTCCCTTTTTTTCATGTTTTAAATTATTAGTAGTGCAGATATCCAATAACTGATATGAATGAACCAGTAAAACTGAAAAATTGAGTCAAACCCTGGTATAACATGTTAAATTTTAATAGCGTTGATTGCAAGATAAATTTAATTTATTATTATAGCTTTTTAAACAGTTGAAATACTAGATTTCAACTTTATTTGATGTTATCAATAATTAACGCCTCTGTCAGAGACTGGTGAGGTAAAATTAACGAAACCAATAATTGCCACCACTTCGCATTAAGCTAAATTAAAAAACTATGAACAAGAAATCGTGGGCCTAATGTATCATACGCATCTTTTAATTAATTTTTCAAGTAACATTTGCATTACAAATAGTGGTACATAAAGTGGCTCCAAATAACATTTTACGATTAAAATAAAAACATATGAAGTGTCAAAAACGAATATTCTATGAATTTAAACATACTTAGAATGTTTAATTTTTTTTTAAATATCTAACTTATGTATACATATTCAAAATAATTAATATTAATACAGCTTTTTTAAATCAGAATGCTATGTAGAATATCTTTTGTAAATTCAAGCCTAAAATTCTCCCTTCCCTTATAGACCGAGAGCCAGCAGCATAGACAATCACTTTATCGAGTTCAGGTATAAAATTCTAGGATTAGTTAAATCGTGATTCGCATATTAAAATGCAATCGGTCTGTCAAGTCATATCTTGGTCGAAAACTCCTGAAAACCCGATTTTAACGGCTGACTCGTAGGTTTACCATTGTGTTTTCCTGCACCAAATGGTATGAAAACATGGAGGACCGGGAGCAGAAAAACACAATATTAAACCTGCGAGTCAGCTCTAAAATCGGATTTTCAGGTGTTTTCCACCAAGATATGACTTGGCAGACCGATTGCGTTTTAATATGCGAATCAAGACTTAACTAATACTAGAATTTCGTTCGTGAACACGATGGGGTCATTGTCTATGCTGCCGGCTCCAGGTCTATTACCGAAAACCGGTTATAGTTTATAGTATCTGCTGTAAAGTCTATGACTCTGTCTATATTGGTTAAACTGGACGATCATACAACATCCGCTTAGATGACCATAAATGCGGTTACAAATACAGAAAATTACAGTCGAAAAGTGTTAATCATTAGGCACCGACCGCAATTAATATTTCAAAAATATTTAAATGTTTAAATCCGATTGTGACAAATTATAAAGCTGAAATTTTGTAGATGGTTTGTTTACAAATTTACAGAAATCTCTCTTAAATTATCATGTACAATTCGACCATACTATAGGGTGTTCGTAAATAATGCCCTAGTCCCAATGCTACATTATAATAGTTTAATTTAGACTATTTACAACAAATCATACATCAAATTGAAGGTAAACTAATATAGTTTTCCTTACAAATGTTAAATATGTGCACATTTAGTTATGCGGCTCACACCCAACCTAAAGTCCAATTCTTCCCATACTTCGGTTAACAAGTCCGGAGAAAGGGAAGCAATAGTCTCTTCCATTCTGTGTCTAAACTCTGGAAAATCCTTGGGTAGCGGCGGAACGTACGCACGATCTTTTATTAAGCCCCAAAGGAAAAAAATGACAATGCTCTAACGGCTGTTAAATGTGCAGCCTAGCAATAACAATTAACGCCCCGGAGTTATTTTGCGTAGGTGCCACTGCAAGTGAGTTTATAACAAAGCAGTAATCGCGCATGTGCGTGTCTAAAACTGCTTGAATTGGTCTTTATTTGTCACTTTGAACAAACTGCCTACAATGCTTACAGCTAATTCCATTAAAATTTATGTCTGGCACATTATTTTATGGAATCCCCTGTATTCTGCCCTACTGTAATGTAGTCTAAACTACACCTTTGGCATTCGATTGACTTTTGTGCTGATGAGGATTCTGTATAAAACTTGTAACGTCTACTGTAATTGATTTTATTATGTGATATTAATGTATCGTTTTATTTTAAATTTCTCTTTAAAATTTTTATTCAGACGTAATATATTTAGTCATTTGTAATATTTAGTACATGTTTCACATGTATTTTGCCACCTTTGTTATAACCAATAGCCCCGATTTCTACTGTCATCTACATTATGTTTATTCCCATGATTAGATGGTCTCAGAACTCTGAAAATTAGAAAAAAATGAAAAAAAAGACCATTTTCAACCTTTGATATCTTAAAATTTACGTAATTTTAAAGCACAATTTTTATTGGAATCAAAGATATAAGTATGTTCTTTCAATTCATGTATTTAAAAATTGCCAGATGCAGAATTGCCATTTCAGAGATTTCCAAACTATCACACATTTGGCGAACCGAAAATTGGTATAATAGCTTACGCGAAGATTTAAAAAATAAATTTTGCAACTAGAATGAAAATGTCGGCGCTTTCTTATACTTTAGATTATAATAATTACCCTGAACTAAAATAAATTTGTATTTAAAGCATTTTTATATTTTTAATACAAAGTTGTATGTAGCTAATGCAAAATTCTGAAAATTTTAACAGTATAATCACCTAAAAAACTTTTCTTGAACAATAAAAAGAAAATTTTAGATTCAGTTTATACAGACTAACATGAAACATATATTTTGAAAATTTCACGAAAAAAATATTCAGTATTGTGTGAGATATCGTGCGTGTTGTGCCCACAAACATCATTTGGAAAAAAATGATTTCAAATTTTCGGAAACGCCGCTTCAGCTATTAAGCAGGTATCATTTTAAGGGGCTATACATATATAACGTTATCACCTTAGGGAGGAGAGGGAGTCTGGTACTTGATATCGTAAGATATCTCTACGGGGAGGGGAGGTTTGTCTTTTGGGATCGATATCATTTTTGATCCAACGAAAATTTTCCTTTTTTGCTAACTTTTTTTTAAACATCAAAATAGTCTATGAACTTTATTCTTAGTCTGTTATCGATTTTTGTGAAAATACAAAGGTATTATTAAAACCATTAAGTAATTATAAAATTATTTTATTCCAAAATATGGATCATTTAACGTTCGGCATTCCTATTCTTCTGCGATTTGTGGATATAATGCGTTGTTAGAGAAACCAGGTTTGAAGTAATACTTGATATATTTACTAGTAAAAGAAGGTGAAGAATGTTGGACACCTGTTTTGTTGATAAGAAGTTCTGCTTACACCCTCCTCGTCAAGGGGACAAGTGCAAGAAGACGATATTATTGTTGAATGAATTTTGTAACAAAAATCTATATTTTTAAATTAAAAGCATTTCTATAAAGTATTATTTGCTATAAATTATTTCAGGTATAATAGTAGCATATTATTGCCTTCCCTTTATTTAAATCATTAAAATATGCGAATAATAAATGTATATCATTGCAAACGTATTAAAAGAAAAAGAAAGAAAAATTGTAAAAATAAAAATAATTTTTAGTCATTAATAACGTGATAACGATATCATTAGGGCGGAGAGGGGGGGGGGGGTCGAGGAACGATAACGTATGATATCGTAAGGGAGGAAGGGGGTCCAAAATTGCCAAAAAGTTGATAACGTTATATATGTATAGCCCCTAAAAGCCATAACTTCTGTTCTAATGGGAATTTCAAGGAAACAATTATATCAAAATGTTCTAAATTGATAGGAGTTTAACATCTAAAAAAATTAAATTTCGAAAATTTTGAAGCCTTAAGAGTCATGAGACCCCTTAATTGAATAATAATAATAAAAGTAGAAATAGAATTTAGCATGGAGACCTTTATATATTATTAGTATTAATACCATTCTCTTTGAGAGAAAAAAACTACAAAAAAGCTCTGTAAATTCCATAAAACAAAAACAAAAAAATACTAAAGTAATTTAAAAACTTACGTACAAAAACTTCATGCTAAAAATTCGAAAACTACGAAAGAGCATTTAGATAATGGAAATGTAGGATAATGGAATGATAAAAAATTAATAGTTTTAAATGAATATTGTAAAAGTTGAGTAAAAAAGCAGCTTTATTTGAATTGTGTTACTTAAAAAAACAGATCTCATAATGAAAGTGTAGTTTCGAAGACAGTCTTACAGTAAAATGAATGATTTACATAATGAATTAGATTTTTGCAACAATGAAATTCAGTGTATATGTGAAGTTAAAATATTTCAAAGTTGATCCCTGCCATTACAATTTCAACTAAAATATAAAAGTAGAAGTTATACAATATATATTTTTTCAGAAAACAAATGACAACTGATGACATTTTATAAGAATAGTTAAAGCTTCAACAGATAACGGCTAATGTGGGTCACATCAGCTTTAATATGTGAACATAGAATAAGCTGTTCTAATTTAAAATCATTAAGCGGAACGGTAGACTTTGAGAGATATTTTTCCATATTTACATTATTACAAATAGAACTTGTTCAAGAGAATGTTTTGAATCATGAAATTAATTATAATAATATTTTGAAAAGAAAAAAAAAAACGGTTGATGAGAAATACATTTGTTGAAAGCTGTCATTTTTTTTTTTTTCTTAATTTTTCATTTCTGTTTTCACAATATTTTCAACATATCTTCTTTAATTACTTAAATAAAAGGCATTTAAAAATTCTGAATGTGTTTTTGAATCCTATGAACAGTTATTCAAAAACAAGAAAACGTGAAAAAGAATTTCTATTTTGAGTTTCATATTTATTAATAGTATATATCATATTGATATATACTATTAACATTAATAGCATATTTCATATTGAGATATACTATTAATGTTTATAGTATATATCATATTGATATGTGCTATTAATATTTATAGTATACTAGGGGGCTCAGTCCCCTGCAAGCTACACTCGCCAACCCCCGTTCAGACATCGTAGAATCTAAAAACACGCTAATCTGGCGGGTTTTAAAAATATTAGAGAAGATTGAATTATACTGAAAAAAGCTGTGCAGATCTCCCTGTAAACGGGTTTTCATTCAGTTCCCTTTGATTGCAAATAATTAAGGGCGAATCAGTTGCTGTTAAGACATCCAATGTTTGTTTTCGTTTTTGATTAATGAGGATCAGTTACACATTTGAAAAGAAGCTAAAATAAAATAAATTAAGTATATACAGTCAATACCAGTTTTGAGATTTGCGGATCAATGATCTGCTGATCTTTGGTGTTAATGTCATCGCAAAGCATTTCATGTTTTAGGAGAAATCGCTTGAAACATAATCAGGTGTTTAATCAGTCGATTCATATATCCGTTTCATAAATTCGTGTCATATATCCGTTTCATTAGGATTTTATATATACTAGGGGATCGTACCCGGACTTCCCGGGTTAAAGAATATAGGTGAAAACATTTTTTTTTTATTGAAAATTAATAATTTTTTTATATGCAATAAATTTTTTAGATTGACCACTTACATTAAAAAAGCATTTTTCATATGGAAAATACGAATTACACAATCAAATACATTTTTGAAATTTTTCAAAAGCGATATTTTCTTATTAGCCGCATGCTAAGAGTTGTTTGCCAAGATTTTACTAGTTATGGCATCCTTTTATATTCTGATCCTTTCAGAGCTTATACATGTCTGGTAAATTTGTGTTTTATTTATATTATTTTATTTTATTATTCATAGGGAATTTTTTTTAATGGAAATTAGCCGTAAGAAAATGAACTCTTTATTTATTTTTTAAGGGCAAACGGATTAATCTTTCGTAATCGAGCTCCGATATACATAAATTAAAAAATATTTCATGCTTTAAAATTGTTTTTAAAACCAAAGACAATCAGAAAACTGAGATGAACTTTGCAAACAAATTCCATTTGAAAAAAAAAAATCCTATTTGGTGATCTAAAAATTAAAATTGTACGATTACAAATATGTTAGATTTGCGTTTTTCAATATTATTCTTTTATTTGTTTATAAAAGAAGTATTAATTTTGTTAATTTGTCTCTCACAAATATGTTAGTTTGGTGGTTTTTTTAATATTATTCTTTTATTTGTTTATAAAGGAAGTATTAATTTCATTATGCAAAAATAGTCAGAAACAAATGCTGAAAAATGTTTGATGCTTTATTTGCAAAATGTTTATTATTTTGTGTATTGAAACCGGCACGTGATAAGATAAACTAAAAAAAAAAATCATGCTTAAAAATTATTTTAGAAAATATAATACATCAGTCAATGAATAGAGTTTTTAAACAAATTGCATTTGCAAGTACATTTATTTCCCTATGCGACAAAAATTGAAGATGTACGATAGTCAGAAAATTGAAAAATTGCAGTAGCGAAATTTCAAGACCGAAATTTGATCGTGAAGTATTGCCATTCGCAAAATAATGACGTCAGCGTTACGCACAGATACGTTTGTTTTTTATAATATAGATCCATCCTAGAAGCAAATCCATCCAGGCGAGAATCATCAATTTCTGTAATATAAATCCCTATTATTTGCATGTCACCTCTCTTTTATAAAGACACTCTAAATTTTTGTAAAACATTGCGTTTTATCAGTGTGCGATTTCGATTACATTATTCTCCAAAGTGAAGCATTTTCACCTGTGGAGAATTTCATAGCAGCTGGGCTGCGAAAATGACGCACTTCTACAAAACATAATTCAGGTTTAAGAATTAAAATACACGCTTTTTTTTATAAAATGACGTCATTTGCATCCGCTAAAGCAATCTACTTTTACAACCCAGTCTTAAACTTCGTCTATAGAAAAGTGTGCATATGACGTCATTACCACGGAATAACAGACAATATTCTTGACATAGCCCATATTTTATTTTCAACTATTTTTTTCAGGTTTTATGAGAAAATGGCAACAAAGATACTGTATCTCCTATTTTCGACTATTTTCCGTTTACTTTCAATGACTTTCAATAGAAATGAGGTACTTTTGTTGCCACGATAAGAAAAATGGTATTAAAAACTGCAAAAAAAAAAAATAATATCTCAAAAATTAATTGAGATACAGCTTTCAAACAAATTGCATTTAAAAGAGCATTTTTTTCCTTATACGACGGTGTAAAAATTTAAAATGTGCGATGTTTAAAAGTTTAAAAATTTGCAGTAGAGAAAATTGCAAAACCAAAATTTCATTTCAAATTTCAAAGTGTTGCCATTCGCAAAATGACGTATGCGTTACGCACAGATATGTTTGTCCTTTATAATATAGATAGGGTAGATATCATATTTATATTTATATTTACGATTAATATTTATACTATGTATCATATTGATATGTACTATTAATATTTAGAGCATATATCATATTGATATACACTGTAAGAAAAAAACTGTAAATTTATGAGCGTTTGCCCTCCAATTTTCACGGGCCTTATCTGATGAAAAGCAGTTTGTTCCAGTAATTAAGCGGCCCTATCCCTTACATACTTAGAAAATTAAGGGCAATCCGCATATTCTTACAGTTCTAGCCCATTTGTTATCAAAAATACAGTACGACCCCGTACATTTTCCTCCGCTAGAATGTAACCCTTCATTTTAGTCGGGTTTCGAAAAATAATGTCACTTAACCGCGACCATAACATATTTTTTAAACCGCCAAAAAAGAGATTCTGTGATGATTATCTAACGTGCTACGTGTTACGGAACAGTAAGTAAAGTGTTACTGTGTTTAAAGTGCTTTGTATCCCTAAAATTACGGGCTGTACAAAATGATGGGCATGTTTTTTTTTTTTTTTTTTTTTTTTTTGTACGGGGTTTGATTGAAATCTCTGCTGCCGGCCTCCCCCCGTAATTTTACAGAGATATTTTTAACAGTTTATACTATTAAAATTTATAGTATATATGATATCGACATATACTATAAATAATTTGAGTGTCTTAATAAACAATCATTCCAACAGGGATAAAGGTCGTTTGTATAGTCGTAGTTTGTATGAAGGTTACACTTATGATATTTTGACAATGCCGAACAGAATTTTCAATGTTAAATATTTTAACGTTGCAATGACTGAAAAAAATAGTTTTGAAAAATATGCATTCGACGTTACTATATAATTATTTTCCTTATTTACATTTAAGGAGTGCGTAAACTGATAATTATATGACAATGTACAGGGTATCCATAAAAGAATATACCAGTTTTAATGGTATATTATAACAATTTAGTTTAGACTATTTACAACGAATCATACATCAAATTGAAGGCAAACTTAGTTTTTCTGACTTATATGCACCTTTTGTTATATACCACACATCCAACCTAAAGTCAGATTTTTCCCACAATTCGGTTAATAAGACCGGAGTAATGGAATCTGCTGGCAAGATCTAGACAACTATTAAAAATTAGGTTAATGAATATCTTAATTTATCTATAAATTCCCTAACACAAGCTAACAAGAGTGTTGGGCGCACCCTTTTCTCCGAACTTACTTGATCCAAAAGAAAATCTATCTTATAGGGGCCTCTAATTATAGAGGACCTGGGGATCGTAAAAGCCTAGTTAGTTAATAGATAACCTACGGTCATTTACCTAAAAGGTTATCTTGAGTAAATAAGACAATGCGTTGTGAAATGTTTAGAAGATAACTAACCTATGGCCAATTGGTTTGAAGGGAAATATATAATAAAATCAAAACCACTAAATATAACTCCCCAATTTTCAGACAAACCAACCCTACAAGATAAATTTAATTATGGCTTTTACATATATGGTCTAATAATAATATTAAGCAGTCAGGTAATTTCTAAATACGTAAAATAAGTAATTAGCAAGACCTTTAACAAATAATAACAAAGAAGGGAATTAATAATAATACATCATTTATTTACACCACAGGCAAATTATATTAAGTTACAATTAAATAATTCATACTTTTACCATCCAAAATAATAACTCATAAAAAAAAACACTAATTTGGATATTAATTGTAGTTGACAAGTTCTCCTGGGCACCCTATTCCCAATTCAAAACATTTGATATTAAAACGGTACACAATAGAAAAGAGAACATCCATAACATCGTACCTTTTTCCCCATTGGGGTCACAAGATCCTTTTAGAGTTGTAGACTTGACAGTTATATATATATATCCAAAAGTTCTTTTTTTTTGTTTGTAGAACCACAACACACATATTCGTGTTCCGTAATTTTAGTTTTATTTACACTAAATTCCACCCAGGTCTGGGCCAAAAGCAAAAATGTTTAAAACATTTTTTTAAAAAAAAATTAACAATACTATATTGCTCGTCATAGACAGAGCAAGTAAACATGGGCAGATCAGCCAAAAAGGGCTTGAAAAAAATAACTACCGCACTCTGGAACTCTTTTTGTAACTCTGTATTTTTTTTCGAGAAAAAGAAAATCTCTCTCTGTTAAAAATTTGCATGTGCGGCCCTGAGTGGTGGATGCGAATTAACATATTCAGCATAATTAAAATCTCCAACCACTCGCCGCTGTCTGGACCCGCCTTCGTGTCGGCCAGTGGTCAGTGGGTCCCCGAAATGCAGAGGGCCTTCCGACCCTCCTACATCCGATATTTCAAACCCCACTTTCCCACGAGACCGCGGGCTCCCACACGAAGATCCTGCAGCTGTCCCATAAAACATGAGGTCATAAAAGTCCCTCTTTTGTACCAAAACTGTCCAATTCTTTACTTTACATCGTAATATCATACATACAGATAGTAACTGGCAATTAAGCTTTCCCCTTAGCAAAACACTTGCCTGGGAAAATACTTAATGCTCTTGGTACCCATCCTTAATAAAATAATAATAATGTACTAATAAATGCATACATAAAAACGATAATACTGTACATTGAAAAAAAAAACTTGAATTAAAAAATTAATCAATTAGATAAAATAATCACTTAGATAAAATAATCACTTAGATAAAAAAAAAACTTGAATTAAAAAAATTAATCAATTAGATAAAATAATCACTTAGATAAATATATACATAGATGATATCGACAGTAAACTTATTCATATATATATATATCTTTTTCCTTCAAAAAAATAGTTCTAAATATCCAAAATGTTGAAATCATGCCAACATTACTTCCCCCCCAACACAAAGCACTTGAAAGTCCATGTACAGGAACTATAACATCTTTCAAGTGGACCGATGTCCTTATCAAACACCGAAAGCCTCTCCAACGGCTGGACGTTGCAGATCTGTAAGGCACTGGGGCATCTCCTCTATGCTCCCTGATTCACCTCTTCCGTAGTGTTCAAAACTCTGTGAAGTCCGTGCAGAGATAGGAATGTTCATTATCAAATACACGCTGATGTTATCTGTATAGTTCATTAAAATATGCCTGTACCCTAAATTGTACATTGTACATAAGATGAATATTCCTTCTTATTCTGTCCACGGTTTTATGCAGATTTGTATACGGTCCCTAAAGCAGTGTTCCCCATAACCATCACAGCCGCATACTGCATGAGTTCTGTCTCTCTGTGATGAAGGTACAGTCCCTGAATGTTCCCAAAAATTGTATATATGTGTACCAATTTAGAAGAGAAAACAAAAAGTTAATCATAAAAGATAAAATCCCAAAATTAGGAACCTAATTAATTATGCCAAAGAGTTTAAATACTGATCCACAAAGTTTAGCACACTTTTTTACACAAAGCAAGTATTCAGTTCATGACTACATAAGTACAACATTTAAATATCCATATTAAGAAAGGTTTATAACACACAATGAAACATATTTACCAACATAACTTTTTACACCGAATAATCATTTAACTACCAAACAAGCAAATATATCAATACATATTCTTACATTTTTCAAATACTTTTTTTTACAATTATTTCACTACCTTTATAGTTTACAACACACATATATTTTTAAAACTATGCAACCACAATATCTAAAATTGATTCTCATATAGTAAATTCGATACTTTCATTCAGTAAATTACGTGATTCTCTAAACGTACCCTCTAATTAAAAGTTAACCAAATAACTATTAATATTCTCTCAAATATAAGAAACTCAGTCTCAGACTTAAAAAAAACAAAAAAAAAACAAAACAAAAACAGCACTTCCACCCAGAGAAGGAGATAGAGATAGTAGAAATTTAAAAACAAAAGAAAGCAGAAAAGAAAAAAAAACAGTATTTCATATTATTTTGTGACTGAATCCTTTATCTGAAATTACAAATTATGAGTGTAAGTACTATCATGTTACTTTATTTTAAATAAATTACTCAAACACTCTTCTTCTACTTATTCTTTTCTTTCATATAAATAAGTGAATTGTTTCCACTCATTCACCGCTTCACTACTCCCTTTTCCTCAATAGGTACTTTAACCACCCTAGCAAACAGTGCAATACAAGCTATCGTAAAATTACAATTTCTAATAGCGTCAACAAAAGAGGAGAAAGAAGAAAAAAAAAATATCCACTTTTCCAGCTACCCGTTACCTGCCATCGATAACACTTAGAATCGCCCATTATAATGTATCGAAACAGGCTGGAAAGTGATAATTCCAGAGCGGCCGAAGGTCACCCCTTAATGCCAAGCCAAGTCTAGTACGAGCTGGTGCTGGAGTGACCCTTAAGAGAGAGGCGTGGATATTCCGTTTGCAAAGTAAGTAACAATTACTTCTATTAATCCCTGTAATACATGTATTATCTTTACATTACTTCTCCGTATTCCTTAATCTGCACCCTATACACCGCCTACGCAACAAAAACAACTTCTTTTCGTACTATTTACTATAATAATTAACTATAATACAAGTGTTTGTAATGCAAATACGAAAGCCTAGTAGCCATTTTGCTGCATCAATGACATTCCACGAAACCAGTTTCACTTCCTCCCGTACGGAACTGTAGCCTGTCTTCTTACAAACAGCATCTGATATCCTTATTTGATTACTGTCTCCCCTATAAATGTTAGTTCCATTTAGACCTATGAAAAGTGCTAAGAAAAACTCGATATACTTTCTTAAAATATAACATCCAAAAATGATATTCCTGTTCATTGGAATCCCTCACTTTTACTGACACCTGTATAAGACGAAACTTAATTCGTAACTAATAAAGTTGAACCACGCCTTCGAATTTACAGTATATTGCAGAATAAACGGGTTCTGTGTACTTTATATTAAAATATCCTAAACAATTAATTTTGTATTCACCCCGAGAGAAAAAAAAAGAAAACAAGGAAAAAAAAAATTATCAATAATAACACCACGAATACTCTTATCTAAAATATATAAATATCGTTTTCAACTGATACTCTTAAAATTGAATTAAAACCACGAATGTTTTTTCTTTCTTTCTTTCTTTTTTTTTTTGTTGTTGTATGTGGAAACCCTTATTTTTTTAAATACAATACCCTAATACCTGCACCCAATCTATATTTTTACAGGGGAACCCTGAAGAAAGACATGATCCTCTTCCACACAATGCCGGCCGGCTACAAATAATTCTCCGCCTGCAGAGAATATCAATGCCTGGAAGCTGATCAGCCCTCTTTCTGCTCTCCACACAAAAATGTAAGTAAAAATTAATTTTAAATAATGATTTAATTATTATTCCACAAGAGAAAACAAAAATTATAAATAGATTTTTTTTTTTTTTTTTTTTTTTTTTAACCTACAGTGTTCAATAATACATTTTCTTTTCATTTTAACCTAGCTCTCCCAGTTCTGGTACCCCTGGTAAACCCTTTTATGTACTCTATATTTTCTCTTACGTGTAGATTTTTTATGTTACTTAAAAAAAAACAAAAAAAAGCTGTATTACCTCGTAACTAAAAAATATATATATACCAAAAGAGTCCGTAGAGAGAGAAAAAGAAAATAATAATAATTAATTTTGTTTTTCTTTTTGCGTATTTACTTGTATTATGAAATTTATTTTGTTATATTTATTTAATTAATTTGTATTATTTCAAATTTAATACATACTAAAAAATAAAAAAAAAGATATACCAATAGATAAAAATTCTTATTAATTTAATTGCAACCTACATTCGTTAATGAATTTTTTACCATCCAGTATGCACCACACTTGACGGGATTAAATTGTTTAAATCTGATAATAGTCCTTCCTTTTTTAAAAATGTAAATTTTGACTAACGAAAAGACGAGAAAAAAAAAAATTATCCTCTACTTTAATTTATTTTATCTTAATTTGTTAAAGATATTTTCTAACCCAATACCGTTTAACTGTCCTATATATCTATACGTAATGTCTTTTTATGTACTATGCTAATACTATGCGGGTTATTTCAGTGAACAAGAAGAAGAAAAAAAAAATTGTTGCTCCTGGTTAAAAAATTACATCTGGCGGTCGCAATGTGGCGAACCTTCCTGACTGAATCCAGGATTTCTACAGAGAGCGAAAACCGGTAAGATAAAATTACCATTTCTGCATGCCTGTCTTTGAATACATTTTGCATGTTTCTCTGAAATGCACATAGATGGCGCTAGGCGACTGTTTATTTACATTTGACCCTTTAACTTTTCGTGACCTGTAGTAAACATTGCCCTTGGGGTGTAACCGCTACCTTCTACACACCATAACTAGCATTTATTAATAAAAATACTTACTTAGGACAATATGAATTGTCTTTCTATTTATACTAGTAGAATATATATATATATATATACATAAGGTATAAATAGTATTAATCTTAATTATTTATTCATTATTATTATTTTTTTTTTTTTTTTTTTTTTTTTTTTTTCGCACACTTAAATCTTAAATTATTTCTTTTCGGTGTCAAGCAATCTGTATTCCGAAAAGATGAAATGCAAAACTGACACCAGAATTTAAAATCAAATTTAGAAGAAAAAAAAAGTCTTCATTATTTTCTTATTCATAAAAGGGGGGGAAAATCCAATTGAATTTTCTTGATGCCAGTATGTTTAAAACTATGTGTCCGCTAGAGAGGCCACAACATTTAAACTTCCAACCGAATGCCTGCTGGTCAATTTATTTTTATTTATTTAATTTCTTACTGCACGTACTCTGCATGACAGTTTTTTATCTGTTTATTTATCTGATTTTAAACCGCATGCCTCTGCATGACAATTCTTTATATATATATGAAATGTGATAAAATGCTTTCAGGCAAGGTGAAGCAGATGTTTGTCTCTAATTTACTATTTTTATTTATTTATTTATTTATTTATTTTTTTTTTTTTTGCACAATACTATCTGTTTTGTATTTAAATACAATATGAATTTGAATCTTATATATTGATGTGTGTGCATAGGGAGTCCTTTTCCAAACCTACTGATTTTCTTTTTTTTTGTTTTTACTGCTTATCAGTTTATTTGATTAAGATTTTATTTCTATAAATATAATGTATCCATTTCATTCGAATCGTTTGTAAAATAACTGGAACCGTAAATACCCTTGTTATATATTTACTTTCCTTGGGAAGAAAAAAAAAGTACATCCCCAAAAGAAGTTGCCAAAACCAAAAAAAAATGTATATACATATTTATCTTTGGCTCTGCCCAGTTTTATATTAATAATTATTTATAAAATATACCCTACTCTGCTGTTAATCCATCTTCCACAGTTATCCTAATATCCTTATTAATTTAGGTGTTGTTTAAATACCACCACCCCCCTTTAAAAAGTGCAAATCCCTTTTAATTATGCATCCCCAAAAATTTATCCTGCAACATTTTTTTATCTATGTGTGCAGTTCCCATAGAAATTTTGAAAATCCCCTTTTCCAAAAATCCCGCTGTCATGAACCAAAAAGTAAAAATATTGAGTAGTTATTCACTCCCCCTTCATCCTCCCCTTTCTCTGAACCCGAATTCCTTCTCTCGTTTCTGTAAAGAGAGATCGTGAACTGATGCTCCAAAAAGAGGATGGGGAGTTCTCCACGAGAGAAAAACAATCCCTTCTCTGAATGTCTTTCCTGCCCTGCGCGCGCACTTATTGCGTGGTAAACAGAAACTAACTGACAGCGAGTTATTACCTATTACATTCCTTACTTACTTATCCGTACGGAGTGACCCTATGCACATACTTTTGCTTATGTTATATAAATTGTATTTATTACTTTATTTGTGTAAGAGAGAGGAAAAAAAAAGAGTTGTTTTATGTATTCCCTTTGTGTTTTAACTTGAATTCCGAATATATATATATGTGTGTATATAAAAATAATTATTTATTCTTGTTAAAATGTTTTAGAGTTCCCTATTTATTATCTTGTAGACACCCCCCCCCCCCATTTATATTAAAAAAAATATCCTTTTTTTTTTAAAATTAGAGTCCACCGGATTTTATTAGGACCTAAAACAGTGGTGTGTAGCCCGCAAAAGGTTAACTTAGAGGCGTACCACATGCTTTTTACATGTATCCATTTGTCTAATGACTAGTAGTTACAAAACCAGTGTTCAGAGCCCTACTTTAAAATCCACCACAACCAAAAAAAATATATTTTTTTTTTTTTCGTATGGCCAATTTGGGAAAAAAAAAACATTTTAGTCATGTATATCCATTTACCAACCATATAACTTACCCCCCCCCCCAACAATAGTAATTATACCCCAATAATACAGTAACTTTTCCAATTTTTATTATTGTTATTATTATTCATTGATAATACCATTATTCCAAGTATTGTAAATATTATAAAAGTGAAATATTAAATTTTTATATTTTACAGTAATATATCAAAAATTAGTCAAAAATCATAGATCCCCTATGTTTATAATTTTTTTTCCACTTTATTTATGGATTTATACCATTTTCCTCATTAAACTATTTCTACTAGAAATTTGCTTAACTAAATAATAATAAAAAATAATAAAATGAAGTATGTTCTTTGCTTGAACCTTTTACCTAAAACTATCTAGCCACTATTTTAACCACTTGGTTAAAGGTGCAACTAACTAAAATATATTCCGCAGGAATCGTAATTACAAAAAGTTTAAAATACTAACTAAAATTCCAGAGAACATAAAAAATCATCGCTATTTACAACCTAGTATGCCTAAGCAAAACAATGTATATTATAAGTTCTCCCTCTTCCTTTTTTTTTTCTTCACTTAGTGATAAATCCGCTCTATGTGTATTATTAATAGACTGGAACCTAGTAATTACCATTCTCCCAAAACGTACTCCCAGACTGTTACAGTGCACCAGAGTGAGAGAGAAAGAGGGGAAAAAAAACACACCATCCTATGCTTGTGAGCATTTGTCTACTATTTATATATATGTATTTTGCTACATATTCTACCTATTTTACTATTTTACATGCTTTAATATACTATAAATAACCGAAATATGCAAAGAAAAGACACTTTTCTCATATCAATATATGCCCTTAGATATAAAAATTAATATTTGAATAAAAACCTTTAAGTGATATGTTTATCACCCTCACAACTGTTAAACTATCTAGATTAATATACTATATATATTAAAACTTACACACTAGTAGATACATAAAAGCCGTTAAACTACCTGTTTGTCTCCATCGCCAATATTAAACTACATTAATTACCCTGTTATACATACTAAAACTTACACGCTAGTAGATACATAAAAACAATTCAATAACAAGTTTATAACCCTAAACCTCAAAAATATAAAGCACCTCTTAGGCCATGTGAATCACTACACTACATATCCTAACTTAAACACTAGTAGATACAGAAGCACAATTCGGTGGCCTGTTTATCACCCTAAAGAACAAAAAATAGAAACCTATTTCGAATTATCTGACGAAATATCCTATATACATTAAACTTAAACACTAGTAGATACAAAAGAACAATTCGGTGACATATTTATCATCATAAACAGAAAAATAACAAGTAAACTTTGAATTATGTTACTAAACACACTATATACACTAAACATACACACTAGTAGATACACCAGAACAATTCAGCTCCCGCCCGTTTTTTTTTTTTTTTTTTTTTTTGTGTAATACTTTAGTTAGATCAACCTCTACTTCTAAAAAAACATAAAAATGAAGAAAATTTAAAATATTTTTACACTTCTTCCGTACTTTCCTCATCGTTGTCGTTCGTTTGAGGTAATTTAATTTTAGCACTTGGCTTCCACATGTGAGTAATATGGCGTTGAATCTTTTTTTTATTAGGTTCGAGTATATGTTTCAAAATATAATTATTGCGTCTTGCCACCTTTACAACTTCATAAGGACCGTCGAACTTAGGATGTAACGCCAATGGGCGTCCAACATTTTTTAAGTATACTTGATCCCCAATTTCCAATTTCACAACTTTTTCAAAATCTTTGCCCACATATTCTTTCGCCATTCGTTCTTGGTTTGCGAGTGCAGTTTTATAAACTTCTTTCATATGTGCAATACGTTTTTGAACAAACTGTTGTGTACATAACATATCCGGCTCCTCTAGAGCTGTAAAATGGTTGGCCGTTTCTCTAGCGAAAAACAGCTTATCAGGACGGTATCCTAAAGCTCTGTGCATCGAAGTATTATGCGACAGAATAAAGAACGGCAACCTTATATCCCATTCCGTTGTTGTTCTTGCCATTGCACTAATCGACGACTTTAACTCTTTGTGAGTCACTTCAAGAATTCCATTCGAGGAAGGTTTATAAGTAGAGCAAAAGTGGAGGTTCACCCCCATTGCTGTCATAAATTCTTTAAAAAGGGTTCCCCGAAAATATTTCGCGTTATCCACAATTAATTCTCGAAAGAGGCCAAATGTACTAATGTAATTTGTGAGTGCATTTAGTATCGTTTGTGTCTCTACATTACGCAATGGTATTGCCTGTAAAAATCTTGACGCAACGTCAATGATCGTCAAGATAAAACAGTGTTTTTTTAAGGTCTGTGGTAGTTTGCCCACAATATCCGTATGCACCACTGAGCCTATTATATGATCTTTCTCCACTTTCTGTAAGGGAATCTTAATCATTTTATGCTGCTTATTTTTGTTACAAGGTATGCAAGCTGCACAATAATTTTTTACATCCCTATACATCCCAAACCAGTAAAATCTTGTTTTCACTAATTCATATGTTTTGGGAAAACCAAAATGTGCCTTATGAGCTTCTTGAATTATTTCAAATATTAATTTATTAGGAGCTATCAGCAGTGGTTTATCTTTATACCGTTGCTTCAATATTAGTACTTTGTTGTCCTTTAACTCAAATTTCTTAGTCTGGCGATTTGGTTTACCATTTTCAATTTTCTGAATAATTAATTTAAGTTTTGGATCATCATTTTGAGCCTCTCTTATCTTTTCTTCAGAAAGATTAGAATTAACTTTAAATAAATCATTTTGAAGATCATTTAAAGCCGTTATATTATTTATATTTCTTGAGACGAAATCTGCCGGGTTCTCTTCGCCAGGAATAAATCCTATCTCAAAATCAAAATTCCCTAACCTCATTATCCACCTTGCTATGATATCGCTCTGTTTTTCTAACTTAAGATGATCAGTCAAAGCTTTAGAATCAGTGAGTATTGTAAATTTTTTTCCCAAAAGAAAATTTTCAAAATAAACACAAGCATCATGAATCGCTAGTAATTCGTACTTTATACTAGGATATTTTTTCTCAGAATCCTTTAATTTTCGTCCGTAAAATTCAATCGGTACATAATCCTCTCCCTGTTTCTGTGCTAAGATTGCAGAAAGTGCTGTCTTAGATGCGTCCGTAATTAAAAAAAATTCCTTGTTGAAATTTGGCGCTTTTAAAGTTGGATTATGTAAAATAGCTTCTTGAATGGCCAAAAATGCTTTTTCCGCCTCTTCGTTCCAATTAAATTTTACTTTTTCTTTGGTCATTTGAACTAATGGATCTACAATTTCCGAATATTTATGTATTAACGATCTAAAGTAATTGGCCATTCCTAAAAGAGATTTGACACCCTTTTTGTTTTTAGGCCTTGCCAAATTTTGAATTTTTTCAATATTCTTTTTCGAAGGAGAATAACCGTTTTCATGAACCCTAAAGCCTAAGAATTCAATTTCATGTTTGCATATTTGCATCTTTCGTGGCTCTATTGTTAAATTGTTGTCAATCAATTTTTTTAAGACCTCTGCAATTAGAGTTAGCATTCTTTCCACCGAATTCGCTGCAATAAGGACATCATCTATAAAATATGTGACTTCCTCTTTATTGAAGTCGCCTAAAACTAAGTCCATTAATTCTGCGAAAGTAGTTGGACTGACCTTCAAGCCAAAATTCATTCTCACTGGCTGAAACTTGCCAAATTCCGTTATGAATGCTAACTTTTCCCTGTCTTGTGGTTGTAAATTTATTTGGAAAAATGCGCTGTGGAGGTCCAGGACTGTATAATATTTTTTTCCGCTAATTTTCTGCAACAATTCACGAATATCAGGTATCGGATAAGCATATCCTTCTAATATTGCATTTAGTAACCTATAATCACAAGCTAAACGATATTTTAACTCCTGGTTCTCCGCAGTCTTCTTTTTTACAAATAATACCGGAAACGCGTACGAAGATTTGCTTTTCTCAATAATATTTGCCTCCAACAACTTTCTTATCTCTGCTTGTGCATATTCTCGCACTGTATGAGGAATCTTATAAGGTTTAGACTGTATAGCATGATTGTGCGCCAATTTGATTTGGGGGGTGACTAAGGATGTCTGACCTAACGATTTGTAAGATTTCGAAAATGCATGTAAATGTTGCATCAAAAGGTTCTCCATCTTTTCCTGTAGTTCTTTGGGAAGATGCGCAAGATCAAAATCTTCCGGTGAAATTTCTGTTTCCCTCAATTTACGAACTTCCTCAATACTTAAAGTATTAATCTCATGTACCTTACCGTCTATAATATTTTCAGGCACTTCATCCGTTCCAAAATCAATGTCTAAAATTAAATTCCCAAATTTTGTACCCTTCTGTAGAATAATTTTCTTATCCGAAATATTCTTAATTATTACATTAATAATTCTGTTCTGAGATATTTCGTGTACCGAGTTATAACATTTAATGCCCAAATTATGAATATCTGGCTCAAAAAGTACCATACTGTTTTCTTCTATAAAATCAGGACATAGTAAAGTAGCTATTTTTTCTTGCCCTGCAGCAATATAAATTTTGTGCACTGATTTTACCCATATTTTGTTTCTCTTACTCTCCTTTTTAGTAACTACATTTTCTACTTCTTCAGTAATTATAATATTTATGTCCTGCACTGGTAATTTGTTATCATTATGATTGAGTGGAATTTTCGCATTTTTAAATTTCAACATTTTTTTTTCTATGTCAATCACCATTTGATTTGTTTTTAAATAATCATATCCCAACAACATATTATAAGATGCCTTAAAATTATTTTCTGTTACATAAAATGTGCCAGAAGTAAATGCATTCTGTAATTTAAATGACAATTGTATACAATGTGTAAATGGAATTGATGTACCGCTAAAAAATTGTATTCTAATCCTATGGCCCAAATATTTAAATTTTACATTATTTTCTTTTATTTTTTCAAATAAACTGGCTGAAATTAAAGACACTGCTCCTCCCGTATCTAAAAGAGCTGAAACTTTTATTCCTTTAATATCAAAATTAATAATTGGTACATTTTCCATTTCTTTATCACTAACACTCGCTATAACCTTCGTATTTTGGGATCTGAGGACAGATTCCTGCTCCTCATTCTTAGTATCCCCAGATCCCCTTATATGTTTCCCGAACGTTGTTTATTTCCCGTTATCTTACGTCCCTCTGTTTTATTTGATGTACTATTATCCCGATTCGCATTATTCACATTCCTATAATTTTCCTGCGGATTTATTTGACCTTGATTTTGTGGGTGATACCCCTGCCCATTCGGAAAATTCTGCCCATAGTTATAATTAGGATGAATATTTCCCACACCATAATTACCATAACCTGAAGGCTGTCCCTGTGGGACATAATTATACTGATAATTTTGACCCATTGGCAATGAAGGAGGAAGAGGGGGTGGAGGAAAATTCCAATTACCTACACTTCCGTACCCCTGAAAATTCCGAGACTCATTATTAGAGCTTGTAAATCCCTGCATATTTTGTCCATGTGTTGGAAAATTCTGTTGATAATCATTATTCCGATACTCTCTTTTATTATTTACATTATAACGACATTCTTCCGTATCATGATTTCTTAAATTACATATATTACAATACCTCGTATTATTTCGTGAATTATTTTGCCATTTTTCTGTTGGCTTACATTTTAATTTTTCCAATTCAGCTCTCAACTGATTTAATTCCTTTTCTTGTTTTTCATTTTTTCTTAATAATGATTCGCAAAATTCAGTTGTTGTACTTGTACCTATCGCATTTAATTCCTCAAACTTAACCGACAAAAACGCCTCTTCCACTGTTAGGGCAATTTCGGTTGCTTCCTTATACTGATCAATCGCTCTCTTTCTTATTTCCAAAGCAATATCCGGTTTGATAGATTCTAAGAATCGGTGTAATTTCATCAAATCAAATAATTTCCGCGCATCTGCCTTGTTAGAAAGACCCGAAATGTCAAAAAATTTCGCAGCTACCAGATTAAATCTCACAATATAATCCGACATACTCTCCGCTGGTTTTTGTTGAATCTTTGAAAAATCATTATGTGATTCACCGAATGTTTTTTTTGTGTCAAAGGTTTGGATCGCTTTTTCTTTAAATTTCGCATAATCGGTTTCCGAATTTAGTTCTACATCCGTTTGCAACCTTTCACGTGCCGTTCCGACAAATTTTGAGCGTAAAATTATTAATTTCACTTCATTAGAAAAGTTCGTCTGGACGGCAGCTCTATCGAACTCCTGAATAAAATAATGTATATTACATTCTTTCTTCCCATCATATGGTGCAATCACATTTAATAAATTATCCGTATTCGCCTTTTCGGTATCCGTTTTAGACATATTTACTTTATTCGTTGAATTTTTTAACTTACTCTGTGCAAGACGGGTACGCGCTTCAATAATGAAATTATTAAATTCCGAACTGGTACGCTTTTTAATTTTAGACTTATTTCCCATGCGCTAACATTATTTTAAATAAATTGGGTGTAAAATTTCCAATTGCAAAAATTATTAATAATATGAAATACCATGAAAAATCAAATATAAAATGTAAAGAAATATAAACACACCATTCAAAGAAAAACCCTTAGGAATAAGAGAACTAATCACAGTACATATAACGCATACTCCAAAAAAAAATAAATTCTTCCGAAAAATAGAGGAAAAGAAAAATTAATGTAATGTATATAAATCTTTCTTCAAGTGCACCATCTCAGCCACACATAACTGTATATATATATATATATATATATATATATATTTTTTTTTTTTTTTTTTTTTACATCTATGTATTTCTACCTTTTCTATCAGTTGCACTGATAAATTATAGAAAAATTTTATTATTTTCTTTTTATTTATTTATTTTTTCTTATTTATTTTTTCTTTTATCATAATAATACCCCTCTATTATTATTTCTTAATGCACATGTATAATATACAATTACTCATTATAATTCAACTCGATATATTTAACAAACTCCTAAACCTGAGAAAAACATATATAAAAAGTAAATATATAATTTTCAATAATATATTTTCTCATATTATCATTTGTCATGACTGAACCTTGTTATAAAAGTTGTGCCAATCTTTGTTTTGTCCACAGGAGAACTTTGTCATTCGAACAAAACAAAAAAAAATTTAATATGTAGGATGAAAAAATTGAAATTATCTGCATAATAATTTAGACCTAAATATCCTTAGAATTTTAATACCTAAAGTATACAAAAAATTATTAATGTAATTAATTTGACCCAAAATGTAATTATAATTAAGATAAAACAATAATAACCTCACGTTCCCAAAGGAAGAGATCACGGCACCACCTAAGTATCGGGGAAGCCCATGCTGGCAAGATCTAGACAACTATTAAAAATTAGGTTAATGAATATCTTAATTTATCTATAAATTCCCTAACACAAGCTAACAAGAGTGTTGGGCGCACCCTTTTCTCCGAACTTACTTGATCCAAAAGAAAATCTATCTTATAGGGGCCTCTAATTATAGAGGACCTGGGGATCGTAAAAGCCTAGTTAGTTAATAGATAACCTACGGTCATTTACCTAAAAGGTTATCTTGAGTAAATAAGACAATGCGTTGTGAAATGTTTAGAAGATAACTAACCTATGGCCAATTGGTTTGAAGGGAAATATATAATAAAATCAAAACCACTAAATATAACTCCCCAATTTTCAGACAAACCAACCCTACAAGATAAATTTAATTATGGCTTTTACATATATGGTCTAATAATAATATTAAGCAGTCAGGTAATTTCTAAATACGTAAAATAAGTAATTAGCAAGACCTTTAACAAATAATAACAAAGAAGGGAATTAATAATAATACATCATTTATTTACACCACAGGCAAATTATATTAAGTTACAATTAAATAATTCATACTTTTACCATCCAAAATAATAACTCATAAAAAAAAACACTAATTTGGATATTAATTGTAGTTGACAAGTTCTCCTGGGCACCCTATTCCCAATTCAAAACATTTGATATTAAAACGGTACACAATAGAAAAGAGAACATCCATAACATCGTACCTTTTTCCCCATTGGGGTCACAAGATCCTTTTAGAGTTGTAGACTTGACAGTTATATATATATATCCAAAAGTTCTTTTTTTTTGTTTGTAGAACCACAACACACATATTCGTGTTCCGTAATTTTAGTTTTATTTACACTAAATTCCACCCAGGTCTGGGCCAAAAGCAAAAATGTTTAAAACATTTTTTTAAAAAAAAATTAACACTACTATATTGCTCGTCATAGACAGAGCAAGTAAACATGGGCAGATCAGCCAAAAAGGGCTTGAAAAAAATAACTACCGCACTCTGGAACTCTTTTTGTAACTCTGTATTTTTTTTCGAGAAAAAGAAAATCTCTCTCTGTTAAAAATTTGCATGTGCGGCCCTGAGTGGTGGATGCGAATTAACATATTCAGCATAATTAAAATCTCCAACCACTCGCCGCTGTCTGGACCCGCCTTCGTGTCGGCCAGTGGTCAGTGGGTCCCCGAAATGCAGAGGGCCTTCCGACCCTCCTACATCCGATATTTCAAACCCCACTTTCCCACGAGACCGCGGGCTCCCACACGAAGATCCTGCAGCTGTCCCATAAAACATGAGGTCATAAAAGTCCCTCTTTTGTACCAAAACTGTCCAATTCTTTACTTTACATCGTAATATCATACATACAGATAGTAACTGGCAATTAAGCTTTCCCCTTAGCAAAACACTTGCCTGGGAAAATACTTAATGCTCTTGGTACCCATCCTTAATAAAATAATAATAATGTACTAATAAATGCATACATAAAAACGATAATACTGTACATTGAAAAAAAAAACTTGAATTAAAAAATTAATCAATTAGATAAAATAATCACTTAGATAAAATAATCACTTAGATAAAAAAAAACTTGAATTAAAAAAATTAATCAATTAGATAAAATAATCACTTAGATAAATATATACATAGATGATATCGACAGTAAACTTATTCATATATATATATATCTTTTTCCTTCAAAAAAATAGTTCTAAATATCCAAAATGTTGAAATCATGCCAACAGAATCAATAGCCAATTCAATTCTGTGTCTCAAATCTGGAAATTCATTAGGTAGGGCGGAACGTAGACACGATCTTTTATATAGTCCCAAAGGAAAAAATCGCATTGCTTTGACAGATTTTAAATCTTCAGTCCATCCATAATGCCCACAATTCGCCAATTTGCGTATGTGGCACTGCAAGAGAGTCAATAACAACGCAGTACACGCGCATGCGCTTATCTAAAACTGTTTGAGCTACCCTTTATTTGTGAACTTGACCTAACGCTCTACAACGCTTATAGTTGGTACTATTAGTATTTATAACTAGGACATTTTTTACGGGCACCCTATATTTTAATTTTTTTCACTCATAGCATGTTAATAACTCAAAAAATAAAATCTTCACTTTTGGTTTCTTTGATTTAGTTTGAAGTTGATAGTTCAGTTTCGAGCTCTCTACACTATAAAATGTATATAAAGTTCTAAAAAAAAATCATACTGAATATTTCTAAGCTTAAATTTTAATCTAAAATCCAATCTGAAAATAATTTCCATTTTAGTCAAGTGATAAAATATGTTCCATTCCATATTGGAATCTATTTTCTTTTTTAATTGTTGAAGATAAGTTTCAAATATAAAGAGAATATTTTTGAGATTTTATTCGAAATTATAATTTTGCGTAGTGAAATTTGAAAAGGTTAAAGTGTAATACACATAAGTCGTGAAGTTTAAAAATAAAGTCATATTTAATTTAGAAATTCAAAACTTTCGCTTTTTGGATTAAAAAGAAGACTTCAGAAATTAATGGTCTGTCACTTCCTTTTTCCGTCGCTTTGATGATGATTTCATAAATTGATTCTTCACATAATATCTCAAATTTTCATTGGACTTTTTCATTTCTCATTATCCGACAAAATGGATATTTAAATAGGAAAAATTGAGATGAAATGTTTCATTTTTGAATTGATATTGTATATTTTTTCTGTTTTTTCGTTAATTTTTAGGATTAATTTGTGACTTAGTAACAGTATTTCATGTTATTATTTCGTTATTTTTATTGACTATATCGCATGAAAATATTAAAATATTCCTACACGTACAATGTAAATAAATAAAAATAAATAGTTTTTACATGTTATAATTACAGGGTTCTTACGGTTCCTACTTCAAACTATCACTATTTCTGAATACTATTATTTGCATTATATGATTACAGATATTATGTGATTAACTTTGGTGAAGAATTTGTAAATTTCTGGTACTGAAAATTAGGAACTAATCTCTATAACTATGTCCAGTAAAGATGAAGGAGAATAGAAATAGAGATCTACAATAATTGGTTGAAGATCGTTTAAAATTCTTGATCGTTCCAGATATTTGAATATCTGATTATAACCAGACTCTGCAGGACCGGGATTTCGGTGAGTGCCATTATTTCAATATTTTATGTTAAATAAATATTCTACATCGTTTCGTTCAATAGATAAGTCCTTTTTATTATTCTTTTCCAATGTCGTAAGCAGGGTTCTTGCGGAATTTTCACTAACCTTAGCAGTTTAGATAATCAACAAGGAAAAAAGATATTCAAGTAAAAAATACTGTTAGAAAAATGAAATTGCCGCAAAACTGTGATTATTATTTAGCCTCCATTTTTAATCAGTCTTGGCGTCTGGAGCCGGGACATCACCCACAAAAACATTAATGCATGTTTGGCTAATGCTAAAGTGAAGTGATCGTGAGTAATTTATCTCTAAAGAAGGTTGAAAACACCTAAATAAAAATAAATGGGGGGAAATTAACTTTGTTTCTCCACCCACACCTAGAGATTCCCACTTCTGGAGGAAATGAACTAATTTAAGAAGAGGACTGAAATGAATATTTACTGCTGCTAGAACGTTGGATAGAGAAATTAAAAATATAAATGGAGCTTTAAATATTTTAAACTTTACACATTGGGAAGGGAGCCGCAAATACGTGGGGCAGAGGGTAAAAAAGAAATGTAGATTATATGTTGTTACAACTATATAACCAAAAAAAAAAATAATAATAAAATAAAATATTTTAAATTGTGTGTCAGTGCTCGGAAGAAGGCGGGAGCGTCCCAAAAGAAAGTGCGCTTACTTATTTATTCATTTTTTGGGAGGGGGTGGGAGCCATGATAGACAGTTGAGTAATATTGCTACAAGGAAGTAAATAATGGGGGAGAAAAGTTGAAAATTTGAATAATTTTAAAGATTGTTAACTTTTGCTTTTCGGGTTTCCGAAACAAAGTTCTGGGGAAGAGAAAGGGATTTGAAGAAAGATTTTTTAAAAGTAGAAATCTACTGAAATGCAAAAGACTCTTTTCCCTCTAAAACCAGAGTTATGTAAATGGTACTGCTCAGTTACACGTGATAAGCAGCATCAAATATTCAGTAACTTGAAGGAATGTATTACCTGTGTGTATACAAGAAAATATAATCAGCTCTTTCAATTTGGCAATTTAGATTGTTTCAAATGAAGCATTTTGTCGCAAATTAGCGCAAAGGCAATCAACAGCGATAGCCTTGAATGTTGAACATTTCTCAAAATATGTGGTAGTTGGTTTTCAATCGTTAACACAAATTTCGTCTATAAATTTCTTCTCGTTTTTATGTAGTGAAGACCGGCGCTAGTAGATGCAGTTTTTAGTTATTGATTTTTATTATTTTTTTGTTTAAGTTTTTTAACAAACATTAACTGCACTTTTAAAGAACAGACATTTGGCTATAAATACCCGGAGTTTTGAGTTAGTAGATTTTCTAGTTTATGTTTAGCGGAAACCTAAAGTAAAAGGAAAATTGTGCGCCAACGGGGCAAGTTGCCTATACCTATGGGATAAGTTGGCACACGCTTTATAAAAATTTAAATGAAGCTCAAATAAGACACGCAGTTAAGAGAAATCAATTTCATTATTACCAGTAAGTTTAAACAAAGGCGTTATCGCCGTACAATGTAAATTCTAAATTATCCAGACACGAAAATAATGAATAAAGCATTTACGTTGAGTAACTTCCATCCTACTCTATATCATCATCAGAGTTACAGTGTCACAAATAAAAAATCGAGTGTCTCCGTTTGGGCAAGCCTCATGAGCCCAAAATCTTGCATTGCAACTACTTTTCTCTTTGTTTGCTGTATTTCAAGCTACCAGCACACACCAGACACCGAGCCAACTTGGCCCGTGTTCAATGCGCCTACTAGGCAAAAGGGAGGCATACGTTTCTAAATATAAATAATTCAAGTAAATCACATGTGGGTAGGTACAGTTAATCTTACACTAAGGAAAACTGCACAAGGTAAATCGCAATTATTAAGGTAAGTATTAGAAATTAGAAAAAGAATGAAGCAACAAAAAACTACATATGAGTGCAAAAAATAGAAAAATCGTAATAAATGTCCACTGCACGCAGGTAACAGTGCAAAACTACAATGAAGATTGTTAAAAACAAGAAGAAAGGTAATCTGTGACTGGTTGCGCAATTTATCCACAAACAGGCGACTTATGAGGACTGCGTCTACTTACCCCTGTAGCCAACTAGCCCCGGTCTCATCTATTAATATGATATCATTACATTAACTGATATTCGTTCGGAAGTTTCGTATTTAAACATTTTCCAACAAAGTTGAAAAGTGTTTATGAATTCGGTTTGCCTGTCCACTTTCTAACTCGCGTAAATATACTCGTATTTTCATGAGATTGATATTATGTTAAAGATGTTTACCATGGCATGTTCCGTATTGAATGCAAAGTGTAGCGTCAATAGTTCATTTACAGGGCACTCAAAAGAATTCCATTACATTACAGTTAAAGGGGAAAAATCGTTTGCAGAGTATTTTAATGACATGATAATGAATAATTAATATTCAAATGAAATTGATATAACTCACTGAATCCTGCCTATAAGATGATTACTATCGAATAGGGCATTCAAATCATTTTTCGCTGATTTACAGAGGCACACAAGGGAAGTTGGTTATAGTAATGCCTTTAAGCAATAACTGCTGGAACAGCATTTTAAATTTCGGTATGCGCTTTTAATTTTAACAATTTTTTTGCCTGTTACTCGTTGCGTATAAATTCTATACCTCCTATACAAGAATGCACAAGAGACTTCGCGTACCATTTTCCGTAATAGCTGAAATTGCTAAAGGTGAATTTTCAACTGAGATTTGTATTTCCTAATTGAACTACTTTTTACATGCATGTAGCTAATAGCTACAAATCTATATATCATATAAAGAGCTGTTCAAAGAAATCAAATAATTTTCTCAACTGTAGATGGCAATTGCTGAATTTGGGATTTCAAATGTGTTATGCGTTTCCAAAATGTTCAATTTAGACAACCTTTCTCAACTTATTAAACGGAGAAGTATTTTTACATTATTTTGAATGTGTTGGAAAGTGTTTCATAATCTATGCTTGATAATGACTTTTCTTTCTTGTTGTAGTAAAATTCCATTTAAATTTTTTTATTAAAACTTTGTGTTTTAATTTAAAACCAGTTTCACTTATGTTTTCCATTCAAACAATCGATAAAGTATTTTTAATTCTCATGGAATCGATTTTTCTTATTGTTGAATCAAATTTTCAAATAAAGAGGAAATTTTGAAATTTAATTTGAAATTGTTAATCTATGTAGTTGTGTTTTAAAAGATAGAAGTATAATACATTAAGGTCGTTCCCTTTAAAAAGCAAATTCATATCTAATTAAAAAAATTATGAATTTTCGTTTGTGAGTTAAATGCAGATATAAGAAATTAATCGTTTGCCATTTCCTCTCTTAAGTGCTTCGACAATAATTTGATAAATTCACTCATTTCATATCTCATTTTTTGTTTAAAATTTTCTGTCGTTAATGAACATAATGGATAGTTCAATGTTAGAATTTCAGATCAAATGCTTTATGTCTTGCGGAATTTCTTGTTGTTTTATATTTTATTTAGTCATATACTCGTGCGATTTTTTTTTCGATGCCAATTTGGCGAAAACATCAACAGCATAAACAACAAGATCATCCGGGTTACCATATCAAGCAAAATAACGACACTTTGGCGCCAGTTAAGTACCCGTTGGTATATGACATTGGCGTCAGAGAAAAATCGCGCCAATATATGACATCTGTGCCTTTATTTTTAATGTAATATGCACGATTAACAGGAATGTAATAAATTATTTTTAATTCATTTATATATTGTCAAAAATTTATGTAACGTTATTCCGTAAAAGTGGTGGCAGCGGTAGCTGTGCAGTCTCCATTTTATTGAATAATTTATCCGATACAACTGGTGTTACATTACATTAATGTGTAATATTACACCAATTATATCCGTTTAAATTACACCATTATGTAAGTTAAGTTAAACCATGAAATGTTGCCACCAATTTTATGAAGTAACGTTGCATAAATATTTTACAGCGTTTTGATAGAGTGCAGAGAATTAAATTAAAATAACAATCAAATAAATTGTTTTTGAAATATAAATTGTTTAAATTTGAAGGTAATTAGAAAAAAACAGTTTGCACTGATTTAAGATACGGGCCTCTTAAGTTGTGAAATCTGATCAAACAGTTTAAATTTTAAATTTAACAGTTTCTGTATGGTTTGATTTTCAGAAAATGTATAAATTTTAAATTTAATGGTATCTGCATGGTCTGATTTTCAGCAAATGCCTAATGCCTATATGCCATGCTGTTTTTTCCGCGTGTGTGTCGGTGGATTTTATAAATATGATGCCCTATTTCACGTGATAAACATAAAGCCGTAGTATTTTTATGATTTTTTTCAAAACATTAAAAAGTAATTCGGAATTTGTCGTTAGTTGTTAACATTACTTTCAACTATTCATTCTTTCTGGCATAGCTCCTTTTATGTGTAAAATCTAAAGTCATAAAATGAATTCTTCAATATAAATCTAAGGGTTAACCGAAACAGGTTTTTAAGAAGTCTCAGAAGTCTTAAAAATTGAAAAAAAAAAAAAGGCCAATTTCAATATTTAATGTCTTAAAATGTATTTGATTTTAAAACACAATTTTAATTGGGATGAAGAATATAAGTATGTTCTTTCATTTCATGTATTTAAAAAAATTGCAAGGTGCATATTTAGCATTTACAGGGAGCTCCAAACTGTCAGACAAATGACGAGCAGAAAATCGATATAATAGATTACGCGCAGTATTAAAAAATAAATTTTGCAACTAGGATGAAAATTTTGGTGGCTACATTTACTTCAGATTGTAATAATTACCCTAAACCTAAATAAATTAGCACTTAAAGTATTTTAATATTTTTATTACAAAGTTGCATTTAGCTAATGAAAAATTCAGAAATTTTCAACAGTATAATCACCTTAAAAAGTATTTTTTTTAACATTAAAAAAGAAATTTTAGGTTCAGTTTATGCAGACTAACATAAAACAGATGTATTGAAAATTTCATGAAAAAATATTTAGACGTTTTTGACATATCATGCGCGTTATGCTCAAAAGCGTCATTTGGAGAAAAATGACTTCAAAGTTTCGGAAACTCCGCTTCAGCTATTGAGCGGGTATAATTTTAAGGGGCTATACATATATAACGTTATCACCTTAGAGAGGAGAGGGGGTCTGGCACTTGATATCGTAAGATATCTCTACGGGGAGGGGAGGTTTGTCTTTTGGGATCGATATCATTTTTGATCCAATGAAAATTTTCCTTTTTTGCAATTATATCAAAATGCTAAAAAAAGATAGGAGATCAACATCTAAAAAAAATTAAAATCTCGCAAATTTAAAAAATTAAGAGTCCTGAGACCCGTAAAACCGAAACTGAATTTCTGTAATCTTTCTATTTTAGGCAGAAAACGAAAATGTAAATTTTTTTAAAAGTAATTAATACATACATAAATATACATAATTATTAATTATTATAAATGTAATTATACGTGTAAGTGCTCAGTGCTTCTGACCAAAACATTTTATTTTCATATAAAATAACTTGTAACTAATTCATCTATGCACAGTATGATATTTTAATTATACGAATTTCATCTAAATAAAAAATATTTTATGCATACATACCTCAATTTATCTTTTATAATTATCTTTTGTAAATGCTCTTCATCTGTCTTACTACACCCTTCTTGGAGAGCATTCAAAACACTTTGCTATTTTCATACTAAACAAATTATGTTATAGATGAGAACCAGCTTTTAATGAGCACGGTAAAATTGTCTTCAAAGTTTAGTCGTACACTGTAAACAGAAATGTCTGAAATTCAGACATTTAAGTGTCTGAAAAGCAGTGTTCAATTTTCAGACGTTTTAAAATGTCTTAAAATTTTCAGATGACTTCTTGCGTCTGAATTTAAAACACTTAAGTGTCTGAAACAAGAGTGTTCGATTTTAAGACGATTTAAAATGTCTTAAATTTTTCAGACACTTCTTACGTCTGAATTTCAGACATTTCAAATGTCTTAATTGCGACCATCTTTTTTTCCCCTTGCTAATATGAAGCCATCTATGACAGCGTTTCTGTCCCATAGCTATAATTTTTATTCAAAATTAATTTAAAACATAATTTTTATTTTTAAATCACATTATCCTCTCCCCCTCTTTCTTATGTTGAAATATGTAATTAAATTCATTTCTCAAAACCATCTAGCTTTTATTAAAAGGTTTTGCTTTCTTCTTTCTAAAAACATCTTTATTTCCAGCCGCAAAGATTCATTTCTTTTTCCCTTTTCCTTATCTGTCAGCTACCGCTCCCTGTGCAAAGAAATAAATAAGAATTAAATGGCACATCTGCTAGTATCAAGGTCTGCATTTAATTCCATCGGATTTTTGCGAGCCACATTGATAAGAAATTTTTATGTCTACTAATACGTGAACTTTGAATATGTATTAACAATAAAAAAGTAAAAATGAACTGATCTTATGGGAAGCATGTATTTATCGTGCTTTGTGGTCGAGCTAAAAGCCAGATGCCTGTGATTTCCAGCATTTTTCTCAGGCAGCGGTCTACTTTGTAAAATCTGTTGTATAAACAAGTTTCGCTTTTCTGACGCATTTCTCATCGTATTAGAAGCGCTTGCTTGCAATCTCGGCCTCTCCCGTCCGGTTGTGTCACCACATTTTTGCGGTAATGTTTATCTCCAAAAGCCTTTGATCACTTTCTCGCAGTCACCAAAAGTTGTAAATTGGCGATTCTGTGCAACGCCAAGATTTCTTAACTTCTTGCAAAAACGAGACTTCTGTTTCAGCTTTCGAGATGTAAAGTTGTCTAAAAGAAAAGGCGCGTCGGCGTCCCATGTATATGGGGTCTTTCTCTCCCATTTTTAACTGAACCACCTTTTAAATGACCTTTTTAAATAAAGAGTAATTTCCAGTAATGTTATAGTTGGAGTTTTTTTTTTTTTTTTTTTTTTTTTTTAGCATTTAGAACCCGGTCTTCAAATCCAATGCTATATAATTTGTTATGTGACAGCGTTTCTGTCCCATAGCTATAATTTTTATTCAAAATTAATTTAAAACATAATTTTTACTTTTAAATCACATTATCCTCCCCCCCTCTTTCTTATGCTGAAATATGTAATTAAATTCATTTCTCAAAACCATCTAGCTTTTATTAAAAGGTTTTGCTTTCTTCTTTCTAAAAACATCTTTATTTCCAGCCGCAAAGATTCATTTCTTTTTCCCTTTTCCTTATCTGTCAGCTACCGCTCCCAGTGCAAAGAAATAAATAAGAATTAAATGGCACATCTGCTAGTATCAAGGTCTGCATTTAATCCCATCGGATTTTTGCGGGCCACATTGATAAGAAATTTTTATTTCTACTAATACGTGAACGTTGAATATGTATTAACAATAAAAAAGTAAAAATGAACTGATCTTATGGGAAGCATGTATTTATCGTGCTTTGTGGTCGAGCTAAAAGCCAGATGCCTGTGATTTCCAGCACTTTTCTCAGGCAGCGGTCTACTTTGTAAAATCTGTTGTATAAAGAAGTTTCGCTTTTCTGACGCATTTCTCATCGTATTAGAAGCGCTTGCTTGCAATCTCGGCCTCCCCCGTCCGGTTGTGTCACCACATTTTTGCGGTTTTAATTTAAAACCAGTTTCACTTATGTTTTCCATTCAAACAATCGATAAAGTATTTTTAATTCTCATGGAATCGATTTTTCTTATTGTTGAATCAAATTTTCAAATAAAGAGGAAATTTTGAAATTTAATTTGAAATTGTTAATCTATGTAGTTGTGTTTTAAAAGATAGAAGTATAATACATTAAGGTCGTTCCCTTTAAAAAGCAAATTCATATCTAATTAAAAAAATTATGAATTTTCGTTTGTGAGTTAAATGCAGATATAAGAAATTAATCGTTTGCCATTTCCTCTCTTAAGTGCTTCGACAATGATTTGATAAATTCACTCATTTCATATCTCATTTTTTGTTTAAAATTTTCTGTCGTTAATGAACATAATGGATAGTTCAATGTTAGAATTTCAGATCAAATGCTTTATGTCTTGCGGAATTTCTTGTTGTTTTATATTTTATTTAGTCATATACTCGTGCGATTTTTTTTTTCGATGCCAATTTGGCGAAAACATCAACAGCATAAACAACAAGATCATCCGGGTTACCATATCAAGCAAAATAACGACACTTTGGCGCCAGTTAAGTACCTGTTGGTATATGACATTGGCGTCAGAGAAAAATCGCGCCAATATATGACATCTGTGCCTTTATTTTTAATGCAATATGCACGATTAACAGGAATGTAATAAATTATTTTTAATTCATTTATATATTGTCAAAAATTTATGTAACGTTATTCCGTAAAAGTGGTGGCAGCGGTAGCTGTGCAGTCTCCATTTTATTGAATAATTTATCCGATACAACTGGTGTTACATTACACTAATGTGTAATATTACACCAATTATATCCGTTTAAATTACACCATTATGTAAGTTAAGTTAAACCATGAAATGTTGCCACCAATTTTATGGAGTAACGTTGCATAAATATTTTACAGCGTTTTGATAGAGTGCAGAGAATTAAATTAAAATAACAATCAAATAAATTGTTTTTGAAATATAAATTGTTTAAATTTGAAGGTAATTAGAAAAAACAGTTTACACTGATTTAAGATACGGGCCTCTTAAGTTGTGAAATCTGATCAAACAGTTTAAATTTTAAATTTAACAGTTTCTGTATGGTTTGATTTTCAGAAAATGTATAAATTTTAAATTTAATGGTATCTGCATGGTCTGATTTTCAGCAAATGCCTAATGCCTATATGCCATGCTGTTTTTTCCGCGTGTGTGTCGGTGGATTTTATAAATATGATGCCCTATTTCACGTGATAAACATAAAGCCGTAGTATTTTTATGATTCTTTTCAAAACATTAAAAAGTAATTCGGAATTTGTCGTTAGTTGTTAACACTACTTTCAACTATTCCTTCTTTCTGGCATAGCTCCTTTTATGTGTAAAACCTAAAGTCATAAAATGAATTCTTCAATATAAATCTAAGGGTTAACCGAAACAGGTTTTTAAGAAGTCTCAGAAGTCTTAAAAATTGAAAAAAAAAAAAAAAAAAAAAAAAAAAAAAAGGGGGCCAATTTCAATATTTAATGTCTTAAAATGTATTTGATTTTAAAACACAATTTTAATTGGGATGAAGAATATAAGTATGTTCTTTCATTTCATGTATTTAAAAAAATTGCAAGGTGCATATTTAGCATTTACAGGGAGCTCCAAACTGTCAGACAAATGACGAGCAGAAAATCGATATAATAGATTACGCGCATGATTACAAAATAAATTTTGCAACTAGGATGAAAATTTTGGTGGCTACATTTACTTCAGATTGTAATAATTACCCTGAACCTAAATAAATTAGCACTTAAAGTATTTTAATATTTTTATTACAAAGTTGCATTTAGCTAATGAAAAATTCAGAAATTTTCAACAGTATAATCACCTTAAAAAGTGTTTTTTTTTTTACATTAAAAAAGAAATTTTAGGTTCAGTTTATGCAGACTAACATAAAACATATGTTTTGAAAATTTCATGAACAAATATTTAGATGTTTTTGACATATCATGCGCGTTATGCTCAAAAGCGTCATTTGGAGAAAAATGACTTCAAAGTTTCGGAAACGCCTCTTGATTATTGGGCGGGTATAATTCTAAAAGCCATAAATTCTGTTCTGATGGGAAATTCAAGGAAACAATTACATCAAAATGCTAAAAAAAGATAGGAGATCAACATCTAAAAAAAATTAAAATCTCGCAAATTTTAAAAAATAAGAGTCCTGAGACCCGTAAAACCGAAACTGAATTTCTGTAACCTTTCTATTTTAGGCAGAAAACGAACATGTAATTTTTTTTTTAAGTAATTAATACATACATAAATATACATAATTATTAATTAATTATAAATGTAATTATACGTGTAAGTGCTCAGTGCCTCTGACCAAAACGTTTTATTTTCATATAAAATAACTTGTAACTAATTCATCTATGCACAGAATGATTTTTTTAATTATACGAATTGCATCTAAATAAAAAATGTTTTGTGCATACATACCTCAATTTATCTTTTATAATTATTTTTGTAAATGCTCTTCATCTGTCTTACTACACCCTTCTTGGAGAGCATTCAAAACTCTTCGCTATTTTCTTACTAAAAAAAAATCTATTATAGATGAGAACCAGCTTTTAATGAGCACGTTAAAACCGTCTTCAAAGTTTAGTCGTATATGCAGTGCTTGCTTTATAATTTTCATCCAGGTCTTGAATAAGTTATGGTTAAAAATCATAAATAATGTAAATACATAACAATAAATAAAGAGTGTCTCATTTGAGCATATACATTTCTAATCAATTATGTTGAAAAATTCCGAAGGAAGAAATAATATTTTTGGATATGATTTCGATAAGTTTTTTGAAAGATAGATTCGGTTAAATTTCGGTCCGACCGAACTTTCGGAAGCATTTTCACTGAAAACAAATTTTCGGCGAAACTCAGATTTTAGGCAGAAAATGAAAACGAATTTTCTGTCTATCTCTATATAAAACTCATCCAAAAGTTCTGTTTTTTTTTTTTTTCTCGGTTAATAGATCAGATTTTGAATGTTAAATCCAAATTTTAACATAAAATTTAATTTCGGAAACCTTTTTAATTCAGTCATGTTGGACAATCTGTCCCATTAGTAAAGGTTTTTTTTTTTTTTTTTTTTTTTTTTTTTTAAGGTTTTATATAAAGTTAATATTTCGTATCTCATTCGAAATTATTATTCAGTGCACTGGTATTTCAAAAGTATAAAGTATAATAAATTCAAGTAGTGAAGTTTAAAAAGGAAATTTCTTATTAATTTTGAATCTTCAAGAACTTCTTTTTTAATGCATGTTAACATGTAAAACTATTCGTCTGTTAATTCTTTTGCCAAATGCTTCGACAATGGTTAAAAAATCTTATTCGTTTCAGAATATATCAACTTTCATTTTTTTTTTTTTTTTTTTTTTTTTTTTTTTTAATGGACGTAATAGATATTTAAACGGGGAAAATTGAAATGAAAGGATTTATTTCTCAACAAATTTTCTTGCTCTTCTTTTATTTTTTTTATTAATAATAAGGATTTATAAATCGATGCTTAAGTTTTTTATATTTCTTAAATTTAATTTAATATATTTCATAAAAAAAATAAATTTAACCATACTCACACAATGTAAATTACACCAGTCTCAATTCACACAATTCTGTTTTAAACAATTATTGAGTAAATTGTTTAAACTTGAATGAAAATCAGAATGACTATATTCCATATAAATTTAAAAGCAACGTTAAAAACGCGAGAATATACAAATTTTGAGCAGACTAGTTTCGATATCCTTTAGCGTGCTGTCCTCGGTGATTTTAAATTTATATCATTCTGCATCAAGTAGCATCTTAATAATTATATTCCATAACTACGGAAGATTTCTGGTGTTTACATTTTCGCACTTGTTCAATGAGCTGAAAATTGATTATAAATATCTCTGCATAATCATAATTTTGATAAATCAAATTATTTCACGATGTTCCAAATATTAATATGGATTCAATCGATGCTGGATTTAATTGAGAGTTTGTGTTTGCCCCAGGTCGGTCGCTCACGGAAAATATTCCATCTCGTGCTGCGTTTGTAGCCTGGCCAACCTGTAATTGTGAGAAGTAGCAAGCTGGGTATCGTTACATGTGGTTTAGTCGGTAGAACGTCAGTGCGCTATATTGATGACCCCGGTTAGAGTCACGACATGGAATCTTTTTCACTAGGTTGGCCTTTGCGCCTTTTAAGGAATTAATTTTTGAAATTTGGTTTTCATTGAAATATTGTATGCAAGGCGAATCTGGAAAAAATTCCAAATATTAATATATTTTTGTACATATTAGAAATGCATATCAATTTTATTCTGCTTGAAATAATATAACATCATTAATATGCACCGCTAACATTTTATCCCAATATACAAAAATCTATAAACCCTATAACTTTAAATTTCTTTCGATTGTGAAAAAACAGTAATTAAAAATCTAAAAATATGACTTTACTTTCAAAACGTTTTTGCATGCTTTTTTATTAATGTATATTTTTTTGTTGTTATTTGTTTAAGAAAAAGCGAGTAGATAATGCTTTTATTTCGATTATTATTATTTGATGCTATATATATATACAAAAAAATCACACGATAAAAATGTAAAATTATACAGCACGAAATAGATTTGAATGTATTTAAAGAAAATGATATTTTGAATGTCAGTGTCTGCATTTTAGCATGAGAAATACTGCTTCCCAATCTTTTCAGTTAAGTCAAGTGGGAAAATTCCTTAACAAAATGTAGCTTATATATATATATATATATATATATTGAATGAAAGTGAATTTTTTTTTTAATTTATCCGAAATTCTTAACAATGCAGTTGAATTTAAAAGATTTAAAATGTATTATATATTAAAATACTTGAGTTTAAAAAGCATGTTCGTGAAGCCAACTTCCATCTTTTGTGATAAAAATAGATTTCGGTAATTAAAAGTTTGTCACTTCTTTTATCTAGTGTTTTGATAATGATTAAATAAAATATCTAGTTTCAAAGTATCAAACAATTTTGTTTATTTTTTTTTCTCTGTATCATGAACAAAACGGTTATTTACGTAGTAAAATCGAGTGCGAATTTCTTATTTTCATAGATTTTTTTTTATATATTTTTCCTTGTGGTATACCATCGATATTTATAATTTCTGCGTGGATAATTAACACACACAGATATACAGATGGGTGACAAAATAATACGAACACCTATGAAATAACAGAAAAGCTTTATTAATAGGGGGTCTGACCACCCTTTGACTTAATTACAGATTGTATGCGGTGTGGGATTGATTCATAGAGGTCATGAACAACATTTAAAGGAATATGAAGCCATTCTTACTGGAGAACAGTCTTTAATTCCAAAGACGTAGATAATGAAGGAAATCGAGCACGGAGTTTTGTCTCCAAAAATTCCCACAAATTTTCAATTATGTTCAAGTCAGGAGACTAAGGGGGATAAGCAACATGTCCAACTTTCTCCTCAAGCTCTTCGAACCATTTTTGGACGATTTTAGCATCGTGGATAGGAGCATTGTCATCTTGATAAAGTGAGCATTCTACTGAAAATAAACCCTGGACAAAAAGATGCACCTGATCCCACAGAATATCAGCATAGTGAGCAGCTGTAACCTTCGCATGCAGAGTAACAAACGGTCCAAGTCCACGCCAAGATATCGCACCCTATACCTTAAGGGAATCACCTCCATGCTTCACTGTCGGCAAGACTCAGTCAGGAGAAAATGCTTCTGCGGGCTTTCTCCACACATAAACGGGTACACTTGTCTAAAATATGGTGAAGATTGATACATCAGACTAAATGACTTGTTCCCACTGTTGAGACGTCCAGATTTTGTGTGTTTTACATCGTTGGGGCAGCTGAAAAGCATGGCTCTTCCATAATTGTTCGAAGCATGAAGGTTCCTTTGGACAGTTATTGCTGAAGTGGGATTCTAGAGATGACTGCTTATCTTTGACGTTATCTTGGATAAAGATTGCCCCCGCTTTCTGACCGCTATGGGGGTCAACTCTCTTTTATCCCTCTCAGAAAGCTTTCTTTTCGGTCCACTGTTGTACTTCACAGACGACACTTTACCCCATTTCGTGTACGCTGTCATAATGACTGACACAGTACTCCTTGTACGACCCAAATAATTGACTGTTTCCGCTACGGAGCAAGCAGGGCATCGCATTCCAACAATCCTTCTTTTTTCGAACTCTGACAGGTCAGTCATTATTGAGTTTTCCAGAGCGTATGGTAAGCGCATGCAACACCTATGACTGATGTTGAGCGACTGATACCTTACTTTTTGTAACCACTAGGTGGCAGAATTGAGTGCAAAGTGACATGCGCATTCTGCTTCTATGAAATGGACCATGCCCTTTTCCATGGGTGTTCGTATTATTTTGTCACCCATCTGTATATATATATATATATATGTGTGTGTGTGTGTGTGTGTATATATAGAATGAATCCACAAGCTCCTCTGAAGATTCTGGGGGTAATTCATAGTTTCTTATTTTACATACTGGTTTCCTATGTTCTATTCTAATTCATCTTTAGAACTTTACCAATTTATTCATATATTTGTGATTTCAAATTTATTATATATATATATATATATATATATATATACAATAAAGATGAAATCACAAATATCTGAACAAATTGGTAAAAATCTAAAGATGAACAAGATATAAACATAAGAAAACAGTATGTAAAATAAGAAACTATGAATAACCCACAGAATCATCAGATGAACTTGCAGGTTTACTTCATAATGAAGATGCGTTATTTCATACAATTTTGCCCGCATTAAGCCTAAAATGACGAAATTTAACTCTTAATAGAGCATCATAAAACAAAATAAATGATAAAAAACCAATATATCTAAAGAAATATACACCTCACACAGGATATTAAAAATTTAAAAATGATTAGAGCTCAATTGTATACTAGTATCTAAAACTCCAGAAATTTCACCAACTATATTATAACATGTGAGGATGCAATCAGATTTAATACTATTAAAACATGTGGCCATTAGTTAGTCACTGAAAACCAAAACATTGCTGCCATCTGGTATGAAAAAGCTAACTATATTGTAACTAGATTTTTAACAAAAATGTTTAGTGCTACCATCTATACCCATAAAAAAATAAAATTAATTGAATAAATCAAGAAATGACTTAAATTAACACTTATTTACAGTATTATAAAAAAATAGGAATAGACTTAATAAGTACTGAGTAAATTTATAAAATAAATAAATTTATAAAAATAAATAAATAAAAAGGCATTGATTAAATTAACCACTTTAAAAGAAGTATTACAAAGTAAAAAAAGAGTATAAATAACATTTCAGAAACAATGAGGATTATTTTGAGATAGTAAAATACAGCCTTGTATTGCGTGCCAATATATGAAATATTAATGAAAAATTTATGACTGAATGCATGATACCCCAGTTTATATATATATATATATATATATATATATATAAGCATATATGCATATACATATACATGCTCACACACACACACACATATATATATATATACATATATCTGTGTGGATGTTGAAGAGTTTATTTGTTTTGATTTAATATAATAATAATAAAAAAAAAGACGATAAATACATTGTCCTCCATTAAAAGCTAATCTAAAAAGTACAATTTATAAACTCTCGATTTATTCGCTTCTTTTAAATTAAAAAAAAGGAATTATCCATATCCATAATTAATAAATAAACTGCGCCCATAAGTGACAACTTATAAACTTTTTGTGTTTCCACTTTTTTTAATAGAATCCTTTGACTTATTAATTCACATAAATACTTCGGTTAAATAACGCAAAAATTTCTATTAAAAAAAATTGGTAACATAAAAAGTTAAAAACTTTTACCTATTATTATGTCGTTTAAACTAGTGAATATGTATTGCAAGTTTAAATCTAAGTTTTATGGCTTTGGCAAGTGGCTCTGTGTTCCAGCCATGCCATTTCTCAACATTTGATTTGATATCAAAATTTAATATATTTCAAACTATTTTTATATACATAAAGCATTGCAGTTTTTTCTCATGTACTTTACATATGTTTTTCTTTTCATCTTATCAAATAAAACAAGAAAAATCATGCGTTAAGCATAAATTATTAAACACTTTCCAACGCATTCAGAATACTGTTAAAAGAAGAAAAAAATCACAATTTAATAAAGTGAAAGACAAGAACTGAGAAAACATTTGGAAATCCAATTTCGGCAATTACCATTTATAATTCGAAAAATATCCGAATTCTTTTGCTCAGACTATATACACAAAATACTATGAAAATTTAGTTCAGTTAAAAAACACATAACACAACTGAAAAATACCCACAATAAATTAAAAATGTACCCGAATTCATTTGTTCAGCCCTGTATAATGTTCTATAGAATTTATACATACAAATAATATAAGAAAAAAAGTTAAATTTAAAAACTCTTGCCAAAATTTAAAACGTACTTCCAATAATTATTGATCATGCACAGCACTGTGTCTAAATTATTTAGTGTACCCTGTAAAAGAACAATAAATGCTATGCATATCCTATTATAACTATAGTAAGTATCTTCTACCGTATATGTCAGGTATGAATATCAATTTCAATATGTTTCAAAGACTATAATTGCAAACGATTTCTTCTTATAGACCATAACGTAGCAGAACACTTTGAATCTCCCTCTAAACGAACAATAAATGATGCACACACATTTTCAATACCGAATATGCCATATTGAAGCTCAATAACCTATATGAATTACGTAACATTGTGACTATATTTACGCGAGTTATAGCGTAGCCAGTTGGTCGAAATCATAAAATCATTTCTACTATGATGATAAGTATAAAATGATTGTGTTATGAACACGTAATATCGAAAAAAAAATTGAAATAAAAAGGGATCGAAAAGAAAAAGATTTCGCTAAATTTCGAATTTAATTTCTTGTCTAAAATATTTTAACAATCATAATCTATCAAATACATATCCTAAATTATGTTAAAACAATTAAAGCATTTTACAAAATAGAAGAAATGCATCCTAAGAGGGTGGCGGCAATCAATGTTTATCGATCCATCGTCTTTAGACATACAACAATATAATCTATTCAAATGATTAATTAAAACCGATGCTGAGTTATATCATAATGAGATTGATATTTAAGCAGAAAACATTAGATGTGTAAAATTTAAAATGGGGCTTTAATATAGAATCAATGTGAATTGCTGACAAGGAAACTTATGACACTTTATAAATCATTAAAAATTAATGTTCAGTAACTCAGATATGAAAAAAGATTTCCCTGTTACCACTGCATAAATCATTTTAATACAGAAATTAATAGTCATAATTTTGGCACTCTTACAAAATCGGTGATTTTGTATTTCCGTGAAAATTTCTGTTTTTTTTTTTTTTTTTTTTTTTTTTTTTTTTTTTTTTTTTTTTTTTTAATATATATATATTTTTTGTTTGTCTTGCACAGTACATGAACGAAGATTAAAAAATACTCTTATCCACAAAATGATATAAAAATGATTTTTTTAAGGGTTTTTTTAAAAGGGGGATTTCTCAGGGAAGGAATTTTAGAAAAGTATTATTTTTTTTAATAAAGAAGTGTTATTAAAAACGACGTGAAAAAAAAAAAACTACAACTTTTTTTATTTTACAATTTTTGTTATTTTACTTCATATCATATTTTGTAAATTCAGTCATTAAAAACGAAATATCTTTATAAAAATCTTCTGAGATTTTTACTTTTATCATTTATTTGCCGTTTAATGTTATATATCTATTATAATTTGCTTCGAAATATTTGGTAAAACATACATACTCGAACATACTCGAAAACATTCAGAATTATTTTTTTCGAATTTCACAAACATTCTTGTTGAATTTTAAATCTAAAGTAACATTTATTTGTGAGGTTTTCATTATATAAAATTAATTTTTGACATAGAGAGATAATTGTACGTTATTAATTTTAGACTTTCGTAATTAAAAAGTAAAAATGGAACCATTATAACATCACTCCTGTGCCTGTCTGTTTGTCTGTCCCAACCATTTTACTGATAAACTATGGAAAGGAGAAAGTTAAGATTGGTTGAAGTAATAAAGGTTATTGACCCATATATTTACAGATTATTAACCGTTCGCGAATATATTTAGGAAAAATATAGAGTGGTTAATTAAGTTATTTGAAAAAAAAAAAAAAATATTTTCTTTGTATGTCGTGTGGGGTATCGCGTGCAAGCTTTTGTAACGCCGAACTCAAAAACACATTTATTTTAATTTTATATATTATATCTTCAGCGAAATCGTCGACATTTTCGACGATAACAAATATATGTATACTCCTTCCTCCTCTATTTCTGAATCTACTGAAACTAAAAATATGAAAAAATTAGTGGTAGTAGAAGTTAATTTAAACCCTACAGTAAAACTATAGAGATGTACGTCCCTATAGACCCTACGTCACATAATTTTAGAGAAAATCACATTTTTCCGTTACAAACAAATTTCGAATTGCGGCGTTCAGCAAAGGAGTTGAAGAGCGCTGGAGGTCACAGAATCGTCACACCTATCGTCACAGAAGTATAAAAGGATTGTTAATGATTTGGGCGCGACGTACTCTATACGTCATCGGCTTTTAAAGCCTGGGTAGAAACTTTAAATGATATATCTGTGAAATTCAATGGGCAGTTACTAATTCATATGCTTATTGTACGAAATCCTCTTACGCGAGTAATTCTCGCTTTTGACCGGTTATTACAATAATTACGGAGAAAATCACTGAATTGCGAATAAATGCAATTGTCATTTATTATACTAATAGTCTCAATGAAACTCACTGTATTGTAAAATTTATTAGAATATTTAAAAAAAATATTGTATAATTATTCTCCGTATATTTTAAATCTTCAATCATTTCCAGACATGATTGTCAACACTCAACTAATATGACTTATATAACAAAATATAGGCATCTCATTAATAAAACCAAGTATTTTTGTGCATACATAAATATTGGCCAATATATTTGAGAATCTGCAGTACATAGATTTTTACCACAGATAATGTCAGTCCCTGTAAATAAAATTTTTGAATTTTTTATTAGATTTTGTTTTTATTCAGTTTAATGTGATTTTTTGGCTTTATGCGATCTTTTATTACATTCGGAAAAACAACGCTATTTTTTCGAGTACAACACATCTGCTCTTAAAAGCGGGATACATGCTAGGAAGCCACCAATACTAAGTTCATTTCGAAAAACTGACCAATGAACCAACTGAAGGTCCTATAGCGTAAAATTAAATTATTAAAACACAAGAAGAAAAATAAATCAGATAATTTCACAGAATAATTTTTCGTAACTAGGGGATCTAAACTAGGTTTCCCGAGTTGCACAACATTAGGTTAAAACCATTTTTAAACGGAAAACTCTAAAAGATTTTTTACATTTAAGACGACTCTATGAGGAAGTGAGTTTCAAAACTCGCCTTATCCAAATTCTTTAATTTTTTTTTTTTCTCTATCAATCATTTCTATTGGTAAACCTGCTATGAAAAACACAACAATCTGTAAAAAAAACTAATTTTATCCTGTATTTCTGCAATTGAAACATCTTGGTTTACAATGAAAACCAATCGACTCAGTCAAAGGTTTTTCGTGATTTCCCAAAATTTGATTTTCTGGATAAGGCGAGTATAGAAACTTACGTTCCCATATATATATTGAAACAAATTGACAGTTTCTAACACTCTGACGGAACCATTTTTAAACGCAAATTCATGGCAGTGACTATTGAAGCGATATTAAATCAAATGGTGTTTTGCATTTTTTGTTAAACGGATTAATGATTTTTGATAAATGAATTAATTATTAAATTATAAGCGTTGATATCTATTTACGATCACCTTCCCGGAGCTGTCGCTTCCAGAAATTCGGTTCAAAAAGCACCTTTTGACAGTATGGTCTGAAACATTTTCTGTCTTTATCGAAAAATTGAAAGCACACCATTCGGTTTCTTAGTACACTGTAAAAAAAAATAATTTCAGTTTTCCGATATAGGAATCGGAAAAATAGTTGCCCTTATCGTACCGGAATAATTTCCAAACCAGCTCGGAATAAAATCCGTAAAAAAACGTTTTACTGACTATTTCCTTATTTTTACGGATTTTATTCCGAACTGGGTCGGAAATTTTTCCGGTACGATAAGGGCAACTATTTTTCCGATTCCTACCGGAAAACTGGCAGTATTTTTTTTACAGTGTAGCTGAGTAATAACAAGTATCAATTTCATAAGTTTATGAACAAAACTCAACTCAGAAATGAAACAGAAAATACTGCCTTCTTTTAATTTCAGAGTTACTTTAATACGATTTTTTAGATTGCCCACTAATAACCTGGAAAATTATTTCTTTATGAAAAATGTCAATAGTGTATTAAAATCAATTTTAGAATTTTTTTAATAGCGAAACTGACGTATTAAACTCATGCCAGTAGCTAATAACCGAAGAAATCGCTGCAAAAGGTTTTAACTGATTTATTGATTGCGTTGATTATAGTAGTTTAATCACGTAGTTACGGCAACTCTCTGTAAAATTTGTGTTTTAATTTATTTATTTTACTTATTTATTGATGAAGTTTTAATTATGCTATGTAATTATCATACAAATATTCTAATTTGATCATACTACTTTAAATGCAAATGGGTTAATTTTTGTAATCGAGCTGCACACTATAGGGAGAAATTTAAAAACAATCGTGCTAAAAAATTATTTTAAATCTCTAAAGAATCGGTATATTGAAATACAGTTTTCAAAAAGATCTATTTAAATAAACATATTTTTCGCATTCGACTGTGTTAAAATTGAAATTGTGCGATTTTTAGAAGATAAAAATAATAAAGCAGTAAAAGGGAGATTTATTGGTCAGTTGTTGCTACTCTTAGTATGACGCCATGATTACTCTTGGACATGTTTTCCCTTTATAAAATAGTTCATTAAGAGGACTAGAAAATTTCATTTTTTGAAAACTGACGAAGTGATCTGTTTAAAAAAAAATTCCTTAAAATGTAGTTTGATATTTATAGCATAATCTGCGAAAATTTTGTAAACTTGCGATGTTTATAAATAAGTGAAAATATATGTTTATGCATCGATCTCTCCTTAAATGTATCATAGTTTCAATCTTTAATTCATTTTCCTCAAATGGAGGTTTTTTATTTTTTGTTGTTTTTGTTGTTGTTGTTGTTTGACGTTTTGCTATTTTTAAAATTTTCAAATCTCGACTGATGTTTATGAAATGATAAATATTTTTTTCGCATACTTTAACTAGTATATTCTATTGAATCAGTGATGGACTATGCAATAGAATGAATACAATTAAAAAATAAAAATAAAAATAAGCAAAACATTGGATCTTTCACTCGATTTTATTACAGTTTAATTTTTTTTCTAATTCTTTTATCGGCTTTTATAAAAATCAATCGTTAAATGTATGAAAGAAACGTCTGTGAATATAAGAAAACAAATCGTATAAAAATATTAAAAACTGAAAAAGTTTTAACGTTTTTTCATTTTATAATTTTTTTTCTAAATTCTGACAATGTTTTTACGTATTTCTGCGTGAAAGTCATATTATTTAACTATTTCATTTTAACATATGTCAAACGGATTAAAAAAAATCGCATAAGCAAAATTTCATTCAAAGAATTCAGAATCATCTTAAGCTAAAATTCGTGTATTGCACTGATATATATATATATATATATATAATTTTTTTTCCATGTTTTAGTGTTAAAATTATGTTTTCGGACAAGCGAAAAAGAAAATTAAATTCAATATTATAAACTAATTTAGTAATATAGAAGATAATTAATGACAAAACTGAATAATTACAATACTTTTCAACTTTATTAAATATAGTTTTAAAGTTTTAATCATATATGGTCATATCATATCAGGTATATTTAGTTTCACAATTCAGTGTTTAACAGACAGGTTTATCATCCCGGTCACGCAAAAGTTTATGAAATTCTGATGTAACTAAATTTATATCCTAACAAAGATACCGTTGTTTACTCAACAAATCCAATAACGTCCAGCATGTGCGTTTTCTATCGAGAATATGTATTCAAATTTGTATCGACTAAACTGAAGTTGGTTGACATTTAACCGATTGAATGTCTGAAGTGAATAGTGAAACATTGTTGAACATGTATTGGTAAAGAGAATGTTAATTAATTTAGGTTCAAACTGTTACACGAATTTACAAAGTGAACGGCGGATAATTTAATCACGTTGACTTTCTAAAAATCTATAAACTTACATCAAAACGAAATTGATTAAAGTTTAAAGTATTTTAGGTTTTAAATTATTGACCTAACTTGTCACACTAAACATGAAAGAAAAAAAAAACATGAGTTAAAAAAAAATCATAAACTGATATTTGCAGGTAATAATTTTAAAAACATAAACATAATTAAAAGTTTTAACGTTTTCTAACAAAGTTGAAAAGTGTTTATGAATTCGATTTGTCAATCTGTCCGATTACCATGAAATTCATACATGTTATTTTTCATCACTACTGAATGTTTGGTACCTAAAATGAAATGTGTAGCACTTACAAAGTTCATTTACAGGGACACTCAAACGAATTCCGCTGCATTACGGTTTATAGAGAAAATCGGACACACGGACGGACAGACAGACATTTTGTATAAACATGTTTCTCGGGATCTCTGACCCTTTAAACTTGTAAATCTGGCAAAAACTGGTAGTCGAAAAACTTTTCTATTACAATATTTTCTACTTCATCCCTTTATGTACTGAATTAAGAATTCATGAAAATTTTATCTTCTAAAGAATTTTCCGTAAATTGTAACCCTCTGACTGTCTTGGAATGTTCTAATGTTGGAAATTGTAATGTTGCTTTTTCTCATTTTGTTTTAAATGCTTAAAGAAAAGATTCTTTGAACATTTTATAAAAGAAAACTTAACAACGAATATAAATGCAATCCTTGGAAGTATTAATCATTGTTCAATGTATTAAAAATACATTAAATCAATTGAATTACATTACTTTAAATACTGCTTGTATTGCAGTGAAACCTGGAGCTTAGTTAACGTATTAACACGGGCTTGTCAGTGAGGGGATACATTAGAAGATTTACATAATCATTTAACAAATTTTAGAAGTATATTAGAAGGATTGAAGGATTTAGAAGGATTAACGAAATTTGAATTTATAGGAATTTTGTGCAATATTTATAACCCCGCTCAAATAAATATTTTTCTTAGTATTTTTAGGATTAGGAAATGTACAAATATAACGTTCTTCCAATAGAAATATAGAAATATTCTCGGATTGAAAATTCCCCTCCCCCCATCCCAATGCCAAGAAAGATGAAAAGATGCAAAGGCGAAAGAAATCATCCTTTTAAAAATATTTTTGTTTTGTGTAACCAATAATGCTTTTGAAGCAAGATAAAGTAATGCATCAATAACTCATTCTAAACTATATTTCAACTAATCGATATATTAAATGAATTTTATAACATGTTATTTTAATGGTACTTATAAGTACCGTCAGTAGATAAAGTGTTAACAAGAAGAAAGTTGAAAACTTTGTAACATTTTTGCATTTTCTAAATTGTAAATGATTTTTTTTCTAACATCTAACAATGATATTATATATTTCGTCGTGAGAATTATTTTATTTAAAATTTCGTTTTAAAAACAGACTTAAAAAAATGGCATAAGCAAAATTTTATTCAAAGAATTCAGAATCACCTTAATCTGAAATTCCTATATTGTATTGTACTAAAATATAAAAAAGACTGTCTGTTAGTGTTAAAATTAATATTTTCGGACATGTCAAAAAGAAAAACAAATTCAAAATTATAAACTAATTTAGTGATATAGAAGATAATTATTGACAAAAACTGAATAATTACAATGCTTTTCAACTTTATTAAATACAATTTCAAAGTTTTAATCATGGTATATTCAGTTTCATAATTCACTGTTTGACAGACTTGCTTATCATCCCGTTCACACAAAAGTTTATGAAATTCTAATCTAACTAAATTTATATCTTAACAAATATATCGTTGTTTACCCAACAAATCCAATAACGTCCAACATGTGCATTTTGTATCGAGAATATGTATTGAAATTTGTATCGACTAAGCTGAAGTGTGTTGACATTTAACCAATTGAATGTCTGAAGCGGATAGTGAAATATTGTTGAACATGTATTCGTAAAGAGAATATTAATATATTTAGGATCAACCTGTTACAATAATTTACAAAGTGAACGGCGGATAATTTAATCACGTTGACTTTCTAAAAATCCATAAATTTATATCAAAACGAAATTGATTAAAGTTTTAAGTATTTTAGGTTTTAAAATATTGACCTAACTTGTCACACTAAAAAAAAAAAAAAAAAAAAAAAAAAAAAAAAAAAAAAAAACATGAGTTAAAAAAATTCATAAACTGATATTTGCAGGTAATAATTTTAAAAACATAAAAATATTTTAAAAATTTAACGTTTTCTAACAAAGTTGAAAAGTGTTTATGAATTCGATTTCTCTATCTGTCCGATTACCATGAAATTCATACATGTTCTTTTGCATCACTATTGAATGGTTTGGTATCTAAAATGAAGTGTGTAGCACTTACAGATTTCATTTACAGGAATACTCAAACGAATTCCGTTGCATTACGGTTTATAGGGAAAATCGTACACACGGACGGACAGACAGACATTTTGTATAAACATGTTTCTGGGGATCTCTGACTCTTTAAACTTGTAAATCTGGCAAAAACTGGAAGTCGAAAAACTTTTCTATTACAATACTTTCTACTTCATACCTTTATGTACTGAATTAAGAATTCATGAAAATTTTATCTTCTAAAGCATTTTTCGTAAATTGTTTAAACTACATTAGAAGATTTACATAATCATTTAATAAATTTTAGAAGGATTTTAGAAGGATTGAAGGATTTCGAAGGATTAATTAAATTTGAATTTATAGGAATTTTGTGCAATATTTATAACCCCACTCAAAGCTTTCATTTTAAATATTTTTCTTTGTATTTTTAGGATTAGGAAATGTACAAATATAATGTTCTTGTAATAGAAATATAGAAATATTTTCGAATTGAAAAATTCACCCACCCCCCAACTCCAAAGACAAGAAAGCTAAAAAGATGCAAAGGCAAAAGAAATCATCCTTTTAAATCTTTTTTTTTTTTTTTTTTTTTTTTTTATGTAATCAATAATGCTTTTGAAACAAGATAAAATAATGCATCAATAACTCATTCTAAAATGTATTACAACTGGTCGGTATATTAAATGAATTTTATAACAAGTTAATGGTACTTATAAGTACCGTCAGTAGATAAAGGGTTAACTAGAAGAAAGTTGAAAAAGTTGTAACGTTTTTGCATTTTTTAAATTGTAAATGATGTTTTTATCTAACATCTAACAATGATATTATATATTTCGTCATGAGAATTATTTTATTTAGAATTTCGTTTTAAAAACAGTCTTAAAAAATGGCATAAGCAAAATTTTATTCAAAGAATACAGAATCACCTTAATCTAAAATTCCTATATTGTATTGTACTAAAATATAAAAAAAGACTATTTGTTAGTGTTAAAATTAATATTTTCGGACGTGTCAAAAAGAAAAACAAATTCAAAATTATAAACTAATTTAGTAATATAGAAGATAATTATTGACAAAAACTGAATAATTACAATGCTTTTCAACTTTATTAAATATAGTTTCAAAGTTTTAATCATGGTATATTCAGTTTCATAATTCAGTGTTTGACAGACATGTTTATCAGCCCGTTCACACAAAAGTTTATGAAATTCTAATGTAACTAAATTTATATCCTAACAAATATATCGTTGTTTACCCAACAAATCCAATAACGTCCAACATGTGCATTTTGTATCGAGAATATGTATTGAAATTTGTATCGACTAAGCTGAAGTTGGTTGACATTTAACCAATTGAATGTCTGAAGCGAATAGTGAAATATTGTTGAACATGTATTAGTAAGGAGAATGTTAATTAATTTCGGTTCAACCTGTTACACTGATTTACAAAGTGAACGGTGGATAATTTAATCACATTGACTTTCTAAATATCCATAAATTTATATGAAAACGAAATTGATCAAAGTTCTAAGTATTTTAGGTTTTAAAATATTGACCTAACTTGTCATACTTAAAAAAAAGAAAAACGAAAGCGTATCAATAAAATGCTAAATAAACTGGCATTTGCAGGTAATAATTTTAAATACATACTATTATTATTTAAACATTTTAACACTTTTAACCAACAATGTTCAAAAGTGTTTATGGATTCGGTTTGTCTGTCTGTCCGTGCTCTAACTAGAGTAAATTTTGCTCGATTGCCATGAAATTCATAGATGTTATTGGGTATTACTGTGACATACTTGGTATCGAAAATGAAGTGCTTAGTACTTAGTGTTCATTTACAGGGATACTCAAGAGATTTCCGTTACATTACGATTTATGAGGGAAAGTCGTTTACGGTGTATTTTAATGATATCTCACTATTTTAAACATACTGAATTTTATATATAAACTGAGGTTTACTAATCGGGTCTTACGGTAGAATATAGTGTAAATAGAATTTATCGTTCGTATGACAAAATATTACAAAGTGCAGACAAAATATTTTGACTACTGAACAAATCGAATAATAATTGAACTATTGAAACTTGTGAACGATAATTTCTGGAAGAGCATTTTCATTACTCGTTTTTAATTTGATTTATTTTTTTTATATTACTTGGTGGGTATTAATTCTATAGATAATACACAGGGTTGCACAAAATTTCTTATTTACGTTTATTCACGGAAATTGCTGAATGGAAATTTTCAACTGTGCTATGCATTCGTTTAACTGAACGAAATTTTAACTTACTTTGCAGTATCTATTCAAATCTATAGATCATATACTAGGGTTCACAAAATAATTTCAATACTTTTCTAGCTACAGATGATAATAGTTGAAACAGGGTTTACAAATGCGTTTTGCATTTTTCAGATTGTTTATTTATGCATCATCTTTAACCTTAATAAACTAGTTGGTTGATTTTTGACGGCCGATTACTCCAGGAATATAGGCCCAAAGGGGGAGGGGAGGGGGTGCCCTCCGTGGGGGTCTTTCTAAGGGAACCAAACCCGTATTTACGCATGGAAATCCATGGATAGAGAAAAAACACGAAAACTCCGAGCGATTAGGCGGACCAAAAATCAGGGAGAGCCAAAAATCAGGGAGTACCTTCTTGGCAAGGCCAAAAACATACACAAAAAATTTTGTTTAATTCTATGCGTAACTTCATACACTTTTCGAGGGTACAATATTGAAAATGGCACAAAAATCGGCATTTTTTTTTTTTCAAATTAAGTGAGGACCTGCTTGTCATAGCCAAAATCTTAAAAAAAAAAAAAACAAAAAAAAAAAAACAAAAAAAAAAAAAAAAGGTTCAATTTTATGCATAACTTCATACACTTTTTGATGGTACAATGGCGACATACACACGGACAGACGGACATTTTCTATAAACATTTTCTTGGGGATCTCTCACCTGTCTCTTTTGGGTCTCTGACGTGTAAATCCTTCGAAAACTGGAAGTCGAAAAAAATTTCGATTACAATACTTTCTTCTATTGAAGAAACAAGAAAGTAAAAAAAAAAAAACAGATTTAATAAAACATCATAATTAATAGAAATCAAATACTGAAGTTTTGCAATTTAGTAAAAATGATTGGAAGCCAAGGGTTCAAACCCAGGAACTCTGGCCTAATATGTCAACACTCTATCAACTGAGCATTCATGTAGAATTTTTGACTAGTGTAATTTACTCAGGCAAGCATTTGGCTCATAATTGAGATAGATTTGTGTAGCTCAAAAAATTAAACATTAGGTTATGCAACTCCCTCGAACGATCGATACGTAACTATAGTCCCAGAAAATTTCATTTTGTCAAACATTAGTTTAATATGACAGAAGCCTTGCGTTTGACTCGTGAACCAAACAATTTTTCTTTCACTTTGAAAATTTCAATTCTTAAAATACGGTTTTTTTTTTTAATAAAACGATTGATATGGGGCATTCTCACAATCTTTTGACTTTCGGGAATAAAAATCTGGTGAAATTAAACTTGCTAAAATAACATTTTAATCTGATAGACGAATTCCTTAATAATTCAAAATAACTAAAAAATGGTCAGCAGCGAAAAATGTTTTATTTATCTGAGGCTTAAGTTAAACTTGCGAGTTTAATTTTTTTTTTTACCATTTTACCACTATAACTTTTTAATTTCTTCTAAATTTTTACTTATAAGGAATTTGCATAGTACCCACAGGACATTCAAATAAGAAATAATAACAATGCAGTATTTTAGTACAAAATTTTGGTTTGGTTTGTGACGGCCAATTATCAACACATGGGATATAGGCCCAATGTGGGGGGGGGAGTGCCCTTCGAGGTGGTCTTTCTAAGGGAACCTAACCCGTACTTACGCTTGGGAATCCGAGGTTCGAGGAAAACCATGAAAACTCCGAACGATTAAGCCGACGGGTGCGGTTGGGTTCGAACCTAGCATCTCCCGTCTACCAGCTTCGAGAGCAAACCTCTCGGCCACTGGTGTGGCGTACAAAATTTTGGTATAACATTGTCTTAAAGGGCTGTTAAAGAAAGGGCAGAAGGAGAAAAAAGGGGGGATGGTTTGGAAAAAAGGGATGATAAGGATGGGACGGTAAGAAAATTACCTACACTGCAAATAGAGGCGTCTTAAATTAAGACACATATGTGACTGAAAAAGAATTTCAGACACTTAAGTGTCTGAATCTGAAAATTCAGTCACAATAGATGTCTTAATTTAAAACACCTAAGTGTCTTACTATGATCATAGTGTACACGAACTGATAAAAGTGTCTAAAAAATCTGCAAGTGTCTAATTTTAAGACACTTTGTAACTCCGCTCCGCATTCACCAGGGGGCACTGTCAGTTGCGCATGCGTCTTCCTTTCGAACTCGATGTTCGTTTGTAATTCAAACTGAATGTTTGTTTTTATGTGCGCGTACATTTTAACTAATAATTTATTTTGACTTGATTGTTTTTTGCGGAATGTGAAGTTACGGGATTTAATTTCTATCGACATAGTGGTACTCCGTATTAATATTTATCTATAACACTAATATAGTGTTCTTCATCTCGTCAAATTTGTAAAGAGAACTGTTGTCTGGCGGGCTATGTTTTCAGGATGGAAATTTTCCATTATTTTAACAGAGCTAGCCGGATGTGCAAGGGGATTTTATGTTTTAAATATCAAAGTCTGCCTAACTAATGGATACTAACGTAGCCTCTAATCCGGACGTCCTCTGGACGAATGTGCTTTTGGAATAATCAGACCTTTACCCAGGTAAGTGGGGTCTTAACTATGTATTTAAAACTCTCTGTGAATGTTTTCTCTTTAAATGGAGACCTCACACGAGTCTATAGCTTTATTAGTTCCTGAGTTATGCCAAAATATGTTCAAAGCATTTTGCCTATGGTATTTTCATGTTAAAATTTTATTTTTCTAATATTTAAATTTCTACTCTTCAAATCATCTGCAATCATATTTCTGTATTATTTTCTATCCCATGTTATCTTTAAAATAAATTTTGGTGTGTCTGCATGGTGTATATTAGCGGTTACTGAATTTATTAATTTTACACCTTCCTAAGCCTTTTCTTATGTAGCCATTACTTTAAAAATCGCAGTGACATCGCCTGTTGATTGGCTCATACTTCTTAATTACCATCAAGACTACCTTAATAGTATTATTTGGTGTAATTATTACTCTGAAGTACCCTTTTTAATTATTTCTTTATGTATACAATATTTTTATAAGCATTTAATGCGGCAGCATTTGTAATGTTTACATCGATTTTTACATTTCTGATAGATTTATTATGTGTTATGTACTGGAATTCAAAAGCATTTATAGTAAACATTCCTATTAATAGCTGCTTTTATTTATTATTTATGCTTTTCTTGTCTAATGAAGCTTTCTTCTGCCTCATAGTGTGTACATCATAAATTTTAAAAAAGAATATAGTTCGCACATCCTTCCATTCATTGATTCCCCCATATATTTAATACAGTGAATTACTTGTGTTCATTTATTTATTTTAAAACGTTTTGACTGATAAAACTCATTAAATCCGGTCATTCTAATTAAAGGATTTCCCTTTGCTATAATTTTAGTGTTTCCGAGTATTTTAGAAATATCCCATTTGCCATACTGAAAATAGTCAACATATAATCTTTTTTTAATTTTCCACATCAATGATTCAAAAGTCAAAACTACAGCTTCACGATTTGATTGTTTGAACGGAAATTGCGGTCACTATGTAGACGTTGAAGCAGAAAAAAATTTGTTGATGTCAACAAATCTTACTTAAGGCGAGATCCTTTTTCTAAATCATTATCTCTAGTCACTTTGTTAAATTTTAATGATTATTTTTAGATTCTTAAATTCATGTAATCATGTACCGTTAACGTAACTGTAAGAATGCAATAAAAATATACAGATATATTTCATTTGAAATAATTATATAATATTGATTTTTTGATTATTTTTAGTAAAAAAGTAATTTGAAATTAAAAATGAATACAAAGTAAAGAGGTAGAATTTTATAAAATATTTATTTGCATATAGCTAGATTTTGAACTTAAAACTGACACGTACATTTATCGAATCATAATACAGGGTTGGGCTTTTTCCAGAAGGAGGGCCTGATTAAAGCAGGGGCAGACCCCCCCCCCCACCCCCCCCCCCCCTACGATTTTACGTGCTCCAAATTCGATATGGATTTTTTTTTTTAAGCTTATATTTTAAATGTGTTTCAACATTGTATTGATGATAATCAGCATTTTGAACTTTAAAAGTAGAATTAGATTAAAAACTAAATAAAAAAATAAATACAGTAAAAACTCTCAATCGCGGCCACTTCGCGAATTGAACGCGTTTTGGAACGTTGAATTTGCCTGCTATTCGATTGTGTTCGCTTTCATGAGGTAAAAAAAAAAAAAAAAATGTATTTATCTTGAAAAAGGTCAGTGTTCACTGAAGAAAATTGTCCTATGAAAGTTTTGTTGTAAAATCTCCATAACGGACACTCCTACATAGAGGACACAACTATTTAAGAAGCACATTTTTTATTAACAACATGCACATATTTTATATTTTTTTACCTCAGAAAAACATACACCTCCGAATGGCGAACAAATTCCACGGTTCAAAGGTGCCTACTATTGAGAGGTTTTACTGTATTGCGACAAATATTTTAATTTTTAATCTTATTCTACTCTATAAATTCAAAATATTTATTATAATCAGTACAATGTCGAAAAAGATTTCAATTATCAGCTTTATGAAAATTGCATACCATATTTTGGAGCCCCTAAAATCAGGCTGTGTGTGTGTGTGTGGGGGGGGGGGGTGAGAAAGGGGCAGAATAATGTCCATATATTTTTCCAGGATCAACGTGGTCAAACATGGCTACGTATAATGCTTTAAAAAAATGGCTGCGATTCAGAAGTTTGAAGTGTCTAAAATTCAGACGCAAAAAGTGTCTGAAAAAATTTAGACATTTTAAAATGTCTGAAAATTGAACACTCCGTTTCAGACACTTAAGTGTCTGAATTTAAGACATTTCGATTTACAGTGTATATTTTTGGGTAAATCATGTTAAGACTAAGTGATAGCCACAATCCTCATTAATTTTTAGAAACAGTTATTTACATTGGATTAAATTAAATTTTTCTTTTAATTTACCTCGAAAAGTGCAGAAATAAACATTGGGGACGGTAAGACTTCCAATAAAGCCACGTTCTTAAAATTAATCGTTAAATGCTGATTTAAATTCTACAGTAAATTCCCTGTCAAAGACTTTTAGACATTCTTTCTCTAGCATACTTCTGCATGAGAAAAGACATGAAAAAAAATTCTATGGCTGCATCTGAAGTGATTTTCTGTATAAGTTTAGCAAGAGGGACGGTAAGGATGAAAATCCCAGGGACGGAGTTCAAAAAATAATATCAACCGTAAAAATGTGTGCAGGTTAATTTTTTGCTACCTATTTATATAAAACAATTTTGCTAGTTTCGGAAAAAAATTACTTCAAATTACTTTTATTGAAACAATTTTATACAGACACCTCCAAACTTAACAATCAGCATCAGGGACACGGGATGGTATAGGAGTTTTCCTGGTATTTGTGTCCACAACATCGTCCAAAACTTATTTATCTCGTTAATATTGTTATGAAATCATGCAATGGGATATTCCCCAATATAAGAAATAAAAAAAGACGCAAGAAAATGTAATAAAATAAAAATTATTATTCAGGGACATAAAAGTCAAATGATTTTGGGAATGCCCCATATATTTATAATTAAAATTGCTATTTGAAAATATTAGAACTTATCTATCTAGAGAAATTCATTTACAGGAATTTTCTGATAGGAATTCATACAGGAATGTTCTAAAAATAAAAAATAAAAAATTATTCATTAATCAGCCAAGTAGACGGAATTTTTATTTATTTATTTAATTTATGTTTAGCAGTCTTAAAAAAAAAAACTCTGTTACCCTTTTTCTTCTGAATTTTAGCAAAAATACAATATAATTATCTACTTTATTTTATTAGAAAATGTTTAAGCCGTTTTTATCGACAAAGAATGTTTTACAATATATTATTTTATCAAAAACTAGAAAGTTTTACATAAAGTTTTCCATGTATAGAGAAGATGAGATTGACATGCCATAAAATTCTATCGCTATAAAAATATTTGGAGTTCATATTAAACTTTTCTTCTTATTTTTTTCTATAAAATTTTCTTTTTTTCGCTTGGGATACTTTTAAAGAACGAAATTTAAATGTCAGATGTTCATATATGGATACAAAAAAGGGCGTTTTTGAAGATGGGCGTTTTTGATTTATTTTGTTCTTTGTTTTGAAATGACATGATTGTTGTTCAATTGAAATAAAATCTATCATGTTTTATAATTTAAATATTTTTCAGTATTAAAATATCTTTTCATGTTTTACTTATTGAAGCCAATGAATGTTATGTGGCAGGATAATTATATATGGTGTATATTTCATAGATTTAATAATTGAAATGAAAATTATTATTAATTTAAGTTTCAAGGTGAAAGGTTTGTTATAGCACAGTCAATTTTGTCTTACTCTTCTATACGAGTTTTCAAATTACTGGACAATTTTAGGTACAGCATGGATTTTATTTTTCATCGAATATAAATATCTATAGATTAAACTCTCTAAAGTGGGTTTCTATTTAATTAAAAAAAGAGTGTGGTATAAAAATATAAAATCCTTTATGTAACAAATACTTTTATCATAGTGTAAATGATAAAGAAATATTTTAAAAACTGACAAAGCAAGTTTTTGGCTGAATTTCAGCAAAAACGCAGTAGGTAAATTTAGCATATTTTATTAGACATTTATTAAATCATTTTTGCATGTGTCTAATTCTTTATGATATTTTATATTGAAAGAAATCCATTACTCTAAGTCTTCATATGATATTTATATGCCGTACTATTAACATTGTTATGCACACTTTTATCATTCATAATTCAAATCATGTATACTAATATAATAAAGAGAGAACATCTGACTGGTTGACAGACTGACTCGCCGAAGCAGAGCTGAAACGACTAGAGTCAGGATCACCAGATTTTGATCCTGAGGTTGATTGTGCTTATGACGGCCATTTATCAGCACGAGGGATATAGGCCCGAAGGGGGGAGAGTGGCCTCCGTGGGAGTCGTTTTAAAGGAACCTAACCCGTATTTACGCTTGGAAAACCAAGGTTCGAAGAAAACCACGAAAACTTCGAACGATTAGGCCGACGGGCGCGATTGGGATTAAACCCAGCACCTCCCGTCTACCAGTTTCAAGAGCAGAACCTCTCGGCCACTTGTGGGGGCCACCAAATTTGGACAGTAGATTTCTGTTATGAACTAGGCAAGAAATAAGAAAGGATTTTCAAAATTTCATTCCAAAGGAGGTTAAATGTGGGGGTGAAAATTTTAGGTCATTTTGCCATGTTTCAGCAACAGTTTTACGTAGGAGCGTAAAATTCAGCATAACAAATTTACAAAATAGTTATACTCGTATTCTAGCGATTTGAAAAAATTCTGTCACGGATAGAGTTAAATGGGGGTCGGAAGTTTTAGGTCATTTCGTCATATCTTGGCTGGAGTTTTGGTTAGAAAAGTAACATATAGCTAAATCAATCTGCTTAAAAGAAAAATAAAAGTTAAATACGTATTTCAACGATTTTAGAGCTGCTTTAGCGATTTCGTCAAAAACAAAATTTTCGAAATAAAAATATTTTTTTTTTTTTAAACATACTGACGCCATGCTAAATAGAGATTCGTACGCCATTTGATTGATTTTTTTATTTTATTTTTTGTATTATCAGGGAAGTTGTACATTTTTTTTTTCTTTTTTTACATGCCCCAAAGAAAATGCACATTCTCATATATAAAGCCGAAGTTTTTGTTTTTTTTTTTCCCGGTATGCTATTTCTTTCTCCCAGCAAATAAAGTGTCGCCTCCAAAAAATTAACTTTCTGTTGTTATAAGCCAGCGTAAAACAAAGCGGGTGTGTCATTGTACGGAATAATCTGTGCTAGAATTTTTTAAACTTCAAAGCGATCCACATTTTCAATTTTTATACCGTCGTATTGGGAAAAAAACATTATTTTTAAATGCAATTTGTTTAAAAACTGCATCTCAATTTATTTTTGAGATGTTATTTTATTTTATTTATTTATTTATTTATTTATTTTTTGTAGTTTTTAGCGACATTTGTATAATTTGGGCAACTCAAATACTCCATTTCTTTAGAAGGTAAAGGCAAAATAGTTAGAAAATAGCAATTATAACTTTTTATTGCAATTTTCCCATAAAAACTGAAAAAACATTACTTAAAATCCGTGCTATTTTGAGAAAATATAAAAGAAAGATTTCTGATAAAACAGGGAGCTATTATAAACTAAATTTAATTTTAAGTATCTATATTAATATTACAAACAAATGAAGGCATACGAATCATTAAATAGCCGATTTTTTTCTGAAGTTTTTTGAATGACGATATCTCTTTTTTGGATTTGTGTACTATTCAGCGATAGTGACATCATATGCGTACTTTACTGTAGATCTTGTTTAATACTGGATCGGAAATGAGGAATTCTTCAGCGAATGCGGATGACGTCATTTTATATAAAATAAAACGTGTGTTTTAATTCTTTCAACTGAAATATGTTTTGTACTATCTATATATATGCATACATATATATATTTTTTCATCTGTGGAGACAATAAATTCTGAAAAAGCAGAATTCCTGCTTTCTAGGGTTTTTTTTTTCTTTTTTTCGGATGATAGTGTCAAAGTAACTTCATTATTTTTCTGATTGTCATTTAACGATTTATGTGCGGAAATGTACAGAGTTCCTTTATTATGACTGACATATCACTGTATTTTTATTTATATTTTCTATTAGGGTTTCATGTTTGGGTAACATGGGCAAAGCCAGGTGGTTCTGTTCGTTAATTATAAAATGCAAAATTCTAGTAAGTGTAATTAGATCTCCTGTGATGATACGCAGAAAGACACATAATGACTGTAATAAATATTTCAAATTTAGTCATTTTGTTAAATTTATGTAAGGTAAAGGGAGGAGAGATCGCGCAAAAAGACATTCGACGGGAAGGAGTACACAGAAAAAAATAAGACCTAAAATAGGTAAAAAAAAAACCAATTTGGGTTGAAAGATTCTTAGGTTGAGGTTACCCAATTTGGGTTTATACCAAATTGGGTCATGATCCATGCCTGTTTTGGTTATCACTATGTATCCATTTTAGACACCGTTAAATACCCATTTTGGGTATCTTAAGCCACATTTTAGACACCACTCAGAATCCATTTTAGGCAGTGTTTAATATCCAATTTGGATATCTTAACACCCAGTCTGAATATTACTAAGCACCCATTTTGGAGAATACTTAACACCCTATTTGGTCATGCTAACATCTATTTTGCACAATCCTAAATATATATTTTAGGACACATTAATACTCAATTTGGGTGCCTTTAAATACCTGTTTTAGGATAAATTCAACATCAAATTTGGATAAATTGAAATATTTTTCTTGGCATATTTAGTACCTATTATTTTGAACACACCCCAAATGATTGATACAATGTACATGAATTTATTTTAAATGTTAATTAACATACAACTCCATAGACTTTAGTGCTTTTATTAAGGGATAAGATTAAAATTTCAAAGTTAAAATAATACACCCCCCCCCCCCAAAAAAAAAAAAAAAAAAAAAAATTGATATTTAAAATATAAAACAATTAGCTCAATTTCGATTTTTGATGAGATTCCAATCATAAATAATTAAATAATTTTCTCGGCAACTTTGGAATTTTTTTTCTATTATATTTAGAATCTTTCTGCTGAAGATCTTGATTTGAAACAAAATTACGACTTTCTTATGAGATAACTTATCAAATTAAATGTGTTATGCCACCAGCTTTTATAATTTCTTTAATTTGTCACATTAAAAGAAAATTGAAACACTAATTTGTATTTTTTTTTCTTTTTTTTTTTTTCATTTTAAAAGTTAAAAAATTTCTTTGATAGAATATAATTATCACCACAAGCAATAAATTTACTTTTAACATTAGAAAGACCAATTGGGGTGATTTTGACCGCTATATCGAATGCCGAAAGCATAATTGTTATTTATCTCATGCATGGTTTTGTGGCATTTTATAAGTGAATTATAATATTTAGATATTCTGTCATTATCCATGCTTAACCCTTAAATGCGCGATTTTTTATTTTGCTTCGAAAAAATTATATATGATTCTCTGAAAGGTTTATAATACGGGAAAAATAATGAAAAAAATCAGAGATACATTTTTCATATAATACGTCAATCTTTTCTTCTGTTGCACTTCTGATAAAATTACTGTCGTGTGGCTGTTTTACGCTAAAATATTGCAAATTAGTAAATATTTTAATAAGTATATCTCCAAATACGTTATTTTATATAATTATATATTTTATAAAACTTAACCTTTAACCCTTTAATTCCCATGATATAATACGTTCTAGAAATTACGTAGTTCAGAGAATCTGACTTTACACCAGAAAGTTTCAATGGTTAATTTCACTTTATTTAAATACGGAATGTTTGTTATTAATTAAAATAAATTTTGCTACTTTAATTTTCTGGTGTGAATTAGGTGTATACGAATAAAAAAATGTATTAAATTCAAAACACTGTTGTTTGCATATATGTAAAGCTGCGTACTAAAGGGTTAAAATGGAACCGAGTTACAGTTAATCATACCTTAAAAAACTGTGGAGTTCTATAGTTTATTCTAGTCTTATTTTCATATAATTATATGTTTTAATCTTTTATGACATTTGCATGTAATCTTCAAATCTTTGTCTAAAAAACAGATTTTAATGATTTAATTATTATTCTTTAAAAATATGAAACAAAAATACATTCAAAACAATGTCAAATATATCATTTGGGTCCTTTTTTGCTCTATAAAAAAGAAAGAAAAAAAATTTATGAAAATTATGAATACAAATTATGAAAATTTATATATAGAACAGCATTAAAACATTCATTTTTAATATTTTATGGAGCAGGCAATTTTTTTTCGCCTGTCTAAATTAAAAACTTCATAAAAAAGAAAGAAAAATCTGTAGCCAGTAAATTATAAGAAAATATACAATTTAGTAAACCAAAAATTTTTCATGATCAATCACAAAGAAAGAAGTCTTTGAGTTTTGTTATTCCTCTGTGCTATGTCACTTAAAGCAAAAATAAGAGTACACAGTTAATAAAAAATAAAAATATTTTTTTGAGATTATATTAGACTTTTTAATACTGTTTTATATTGTAAATGTTATATAATGTATCCCATCTGCCCCCCTCCCCCTTAGTTTCGGCCCTGCTGACAATCAATAATGTTGCATTGAACTCATAAAATACACTTTCATTTATAGTGGAACGCGTGTAAATGGGAATGTAACAAAACAAATTTGTTAGGTCAACATTTATACAAATAACATTACAATAACATAAAGTAACAAACAATTCAATAAATACCCGAATAAATCCAGTAATGATCCAGCCCGAATAAATCCAGCGAGGGTTCTGTAAATATCCAAAGAATTCGAACTCGTAAACACGACGCCACACAAACACAACACAGACGAAATGAAGAAATCAAACATGGCGCGCAGTGACGCTGCTATTTATCCGAATCAAGATAAATGGGTAGTAGTCGTTACCCAAATCAGCGCCCGCTGCTCATACCAGCAGAGCTGTAATCCAATTTGGGTGTTCACTGTCCCCATACTGGGTATCACAAAGCTGTGTCTATGAATATGTAACCGTTTTCACCCAATTTGGAGAGATCTAAGACCTGTTACGGGTCTCATACCCTTAAATAGGTATATTACAGCCCATATTGGAGTTTCGAAAGCTAATATGGGTGTTGTTTCATTTTGGGTGACATTCTAAAATAGGTTTAATTTTTTACTGTGTAGAGTGCGCGCGCAGCGACAGGTAGTTGAACAGCAGCATTAGTGCAGTGTCTACATGAATGTGCGCATTGATTGTTCCAAGCGTCTTGTATAAAGTATTGTTATTTTGTTTTGCTTTTCGAAAGTAGGTGCTTCAATTTTCAGAACTGTTCGTCAGAATTTTTATAGAATATCAGTAGTACAAAATATTTTGAACTTAAACGATTTCTTATAAGGTACTAACCTAGACTAAGCATGCGAACACAAAAAATTCATTTTGGAAGTGGCCAAGTTTAAATAAGAGGCCGTGCAATCTCTCCTACAAAAATAGGAGAGTTTGCGCATCTGCTACTTAGGGGAGATGGCGTATTTCCTCATAAGTTTCAGTGCTAGGGGCGATTACTCAGCTTATTGGTAAATTTGCATGAATTGCAAATTACGTGTAAAATATATGAATGAATCAATTTTGAAATAATTTTTGGAAAACACATAATTATTGAAACTAAATTTTGCAACAAATTAATAATAATAGAAAAATGCAGATAAAACTTTTGTTAATAAATTAATAATACAGGTATTATAAAATTAATTTTATGTAATTAATTTTTTTTAATAAATTAATAATATATTTGTTAATAAATAAATTAAATATTTATATATATATATATATTTCATTTATGAACAGTTAATTTGCCAATAAATTAATTTTGTTAACTAAAATAAATTTTCTAATAACACCTACAATGTTTTAGAAGAGATTTCACCCATTCCAAGTAATTTAATGCTATCGAAACCAAAAAGGAATCAGAGTTAAACTAATGTTACTGATCCACAAAATATACATGAAAAAAGACTTACGAAGAATGCCGCTCCATAAAAAAAAAGCTAAAAATAAGATGTTTCCAGAAAAAGTGGGATTAAAAAAACTGATGGAAACAAAACGAAGGCCAATGAGGATGAGTGCATTAAACATAAGGAAGTGTTCCAGGAGACGTCTTTGACCAGTGACTGAATTCAATGTATTGCTTGTTGCAGGTGATTGCACAAAGACTGAAAGATTTACTACAATAAGTGCATCGATTGTGGACGATGAGAACTTCGGTTAGCAAACAGCATGCATTAAAACTGTGGAATTCAAAATGAAGTAATTTTCAAGCTAAACGTGGTATCAAGTAGATTAATGTTATTTTGTAATCTTTGTAAGGCTTGCTTTTTCTGATATTTTAATTTTCTTCTTATAATAAAATTATTTAACTATTGTTAAAATTCTTTCTTTTTTTTATTATTTAAACATTTTGTTGAAAATTTCACACCTAATACAATAATATTTACTCACAAAAACCTTACAACAATGTCATATAAGTGTAATTATTATTGTTATTAACTTAATTGTAGTTATTATTAATAACAATCTCTCCTACCCATGTGCGCAATTTCTCCTACCCTGTAAGGAGAAATTGGTTAAAATATTCTTCTTGGTTTTATTATTGCTGTTCTATTAAATTACAGCATAACAACAAAATAACAATTGAAATGCATAAAAAATAAATGAAGACAAAATTATTCATGCATAATTTAGCAAAAAATTAATATTTAGTTTTTTTTATTATTATTCTTTTTAAATGTGCGCAGACTCTCCTTACATTACCTTATCCTTAGTAGCTGCAGATATGATTTGTTGCATCTGACATTTCAAATACTCCCTAAATGCACATTTTCACTTAACCCATCACGAATTTATGTTGGGTTGTGTATATGTATTCTGCATTGTACACACACATACACACAAATCAATAGATGTTTAAATGAAGGTTAGGATTCCACTTACAAAAAATGTTTAAAAAATTCATGTGACAATGATTATTCATTACTGACATGGAAGCTGAAGTCACACATCATGATTAATGTCATACATCATCGCATCACTGAAACGAATCTCTAAAAATCCGAAAATTACTGATAGATTTGATGCTTAAACTTTAACATTTCATATACATTTTGCAGAAAGTGGTTTTAATGAACTTTCAAAAATAAAACTTTACTCGTATAATACAGACAATTCACATTATGACTCTGCTGTGAAATAGCGTAAGTCAGGGGTACTTCAGTGCATTAATAAAGAGCGTAGTAGTAAAGAATTAGAAATTATTAGACATTCTTTTTAAAAGGATTGTTAGATCAATTTGATTCAAAATATCTTTTGGAGAATAAATCAAGTTAATTTGAGCATGTGTTTACAATGGCTTTTGTATAGAAATTTTAAGAATATGATAAAGCATATGATGGTCATACGGTGATTCAGGGTCAACATATATATATATATATATATATATATATATATTTTTTTTTTTTTTTAATTTCACTTAAATATATATAGATATAGATATAGATATATATGTATGTATGTATATATCGTTAGAATTTTCTTCCCATTTTTTTAAAGGAATCTATTCCGACGATTGCTAATGTTATAGAAACATAACACACAAATGTTTCTCAGAAAATACTGGTGTGCAAAAAAGAGAGCCATTTGACAGTCCTGCTACTTTAATAAGAAATAACTAGATATTTCAGTTAACTGATACCTATGAAAATTATAAATTTATTTTACGAAAATGTAACAGTGAATGCTTCAACATTATTTTGTTCTCATACTGGTTATCAATTAATTGTTTTACAATATATGCAAATAATAGAAAGAAATTTTATAAAAAAATTGGTTATTTAATAATTTTTCACTTTTCTTGTTCAGTCAACGAAAATGGAAAAACGTGATTCTGTAATAATTTTCTTTTTTTTGATATCCGAACTCAGAAATTTAATTTCCGGTCTGAAAATCGAATACATTTTACTTGAAAAAGTTCTGAATTTAAAATAATACAATTTTAGAATATAGAATATTTCTGGAGAAATAAAAATGCTAACAAGTATTTTTTTATCCTTTTTTTTGTCTCACATTTAGAATGTCTTTTAATTCCTTTCTTTTTCTTTAAAGCGTAGATTATATATTAAATCTTATCTAGAAACGATTTTAACTGCAAAACGTTAAATTAATCTTTTATAATATAGATTTACAACGTTTATTAATTAAAATTAGTTGCTTACACTATATATTAATACCTATAATCTATAACTTTTAGTTATAATACATAAATTATTTAATTATTTTCCTTCAAATGTGGGGAAATTTAAAACATGGAATATTCCATTAGCAACCGCTTACATAATATGATGTATATATGAAATAATGATATATATATTAAGCACATTAAATAAAAACTAACCGGATGTACCAATCCCAAAACTTTCTTCTATCTCATACATGTTAATATTTCCAAAATTTGATATCATGATGCCAAAATTAAATGGTAATCTATGCCCATTATGAGGATTCTAAAGATATGAAATTTCGTGCATTATTTCTTGAGATATGACTATCGCTGAAATCGTGTAAATCCAGCAAAATGCAGATTATCAGCGAGGACTATTGGGAAATTTATACCCAAATCTATTCAGAAACGACTTATGTCAACGTCTGACTGTATCTGCAGTTTGGAAAACATACGTGCGTTGGTTTTTGAGATAGAGCTATTGCAAAAATCGTGAAAATTTCCGCGTAGCAGCGCCACCTATTAGCGATTAACACCAAAACCCAATTAGCAACAACTTGTGTCAACGTCTAACTAAATCTGAAGTTAGATGAGAACTAGTGCATTAGTTCTTGATATAGAGCTATTGCAGGAATCGTGAAAAAATGCAGCACAGCAGCGCCACCTGTCGGGCGATTAACATAAAAAATTAATAAGTACCATCTTATATTAGGAACTACCAGAATATAAATTATTATTAAATTCCGTGCATTATTTCGTCAGATAGAGCGCCCACAAAATTTTTGTCACATACAGACAGGCAGACAATATCACAGACTCACAGACAGACATTTCGTAAAAACATGTTTTTCGGGATCTCTGCCCCCTAAAACGTGTAAATCCGTCTATGCTGTAGACCATGATCTGTAGCGAAAATTATTTTAAACAACTATTGCATTTTTAAGATAATCACCTTTTTGGAAATCCAGGTTCATGAGTCCTTGAATAATTAAAGACAGGCACAAAATAATAACTCGGCAAATTTGAAGACAGGATGAGTTTATTGGATATGGACATGAAATATGCAAATGCCAGAGAGGGACCCTTTCAGTTAGCTGTTGACAGTACGATGTATAGAGAAGGAATGGTTAATTTGTCAGAAATTGTTGCCAATGTGTCGAGCCAAAATCTTGGTACCCTGGACCATTATAACCCCAAAGATATATCACTTAATGCATCTTTGAATAAAAAAAATAGCCAAAAGGACCGTTGATTGGCGTTTTAATATTTCAACGTACAAATATGAATGCCAAAGCTAAATGATGGGAAATATGCATTTAGAAGCAGCAACGGAGATGCAGGGCGCCGATTTTAATATAAACAGAGTATAATATTTGCGGCCGAAAAGACAGTTGTACTGACTATCAAACTGAAAATTAACACTGAGTGTATAAATAACTGCTACAATTGGAACATATGGTCAAAGAATATCTTTTTTTATATATATTCGTTAACCGAAGGAAAATATGCTCGAACAGTTAATGATTTTAGGATGAGAAAGAGATTTGTTTTTGATTTATTTTATTAACGGCTCTGGGGGAACTTGGGAAAGTTAAGTAATTGAAAAGAAAAGTGCAAGAGAAGAAGAAATAGATATATTCTTTTTAGAAAGGAAAGGAAGTTTTGATTCAATTTATAATTATGAAAGGAGAAATTAAATTTTAAAATGGGGAATTTAATTTTAAAAAAGAAGATAAATAAGGATATGTGATGATATATTATATTCAACATCACACCGTCGAAAACCGGAAGTCGCAAATTTTCAAGAATCCCATACTTTTTTCTTGCAAAGATAGAATAAAGTAAAAATACATATATAAATATATTTCGCAGCATCAGTTTAAATTTAATCTGAGTGTTATTTTTTTATCCGGATTGTCATTCATCATATAAATTATTTTAAAATAAATTTTAACGATATAAAAATTTAAAGGTACTATGTAAAACAAACTTTAAAAATCTAAGTATGGTATAATATCATCCCCAATTATCCGAAATACGCTAAAGCAAAATCATCTCTTTGCATCATAGAGATGCAAAAATTCAAATGTTCAAAAATTCGAGACAAAACAATACTTTTTTTTTAAACCAATAGCATAAAGTTTTAACAACTTGAAGGACACAGATATAATATTAATAATATTTAATTTTAATCTAAATTTGAGTCAGAACTTTTGAACCACACTTTGCTTTTATGAATAATCATTTTTTTTTTCGTCATTTATTTTGAAATAACATTCTTCCGAAATTCTGGTCAGTTTTCCACATTATAGCAACATGATTATTTACTGAAAGAGGTAACCATGGTAAAAATATTAATGTGTCATTAAATTAAAGTTAAATGCTTTCAGTACGAGTAAACTATCTAAAATTACAGTGTACAGATTTAACGATTTCTTCAATTTTAAGAAGAATATTATAATCTGGATTTTTATCTATTTTGTATGTTTCTAATTTAACCTCTTCGGTCCCTGGGGCCACAAACGGGGACTTTTTTTTTTTTTGAAAAATTCCTAAAAAATAATAAATAGCATTTATCTGTACAAAACAAATAGGTGTTGCTATCCAACGTACAATTTATACACAAGTTTAACATAAAACTCTACGTTTCGGTTCTGTACGTTGGATAGCAACACCTATTTGTTTCGTATCGATATTACAACGTAAAGTCCTTTATTATTATTATTAGCATTTATCTGTTTTAAAAACCGGACTCCATTTGGGAAAGGTTTATTTTGTAGAATTCCCGACTGATTGCCATACCATACTGTGGCTGAAAAGATAAAAACACATTCAAAATGGCAGAAAAGCAAGAAAGTTCGTCTCGGCCTCCTAGAGTTGACAATTTTCCCTTGTTCACCTCAAATAAAAAAAGTATTTTAATTAATTCATTCATTTTTTGGTTTAACCCTCTGACAGTCTTGGAAAAGGGCAAAATTGTAATTTTTTTTCTCTGAATTTTGTTTTAAATGCTTAAAAAAGATGATTATTTCAAAATTTTATAAAAAAAAAAAAATAATAATAACAAATATGAATGCAATCCTTGTAAGTATTAATCATTGCTCAATGTATTAAAAATACATTAAATCAATAGAATTATATTACTTTAAATATTGCTTGTATTGCAGTGAAACCTGTAGCTTAGTGAATGTATTAACACGGGCTTGTCAGCGAGGGGGTTAAGGATAATCATTTAATATGATGCATGTTAATTTTAATGTAACATTATATATTATGTCCGAAAATATGAACTGAGTTTGTCCGAAATGAAGTACCCATTAGGGGACCTTGGAATTCAAACCACCATTCAACCCCTTAAAGTTTCATTTTCAGCAATATTTTCGTTTACTCTTAAATGTATATATTCATTGCACAAAAATATAAATATAAGTATGTAACTATCAGTATTTTTGAAAATTTAACAACAAACATTTGTGCAGTTTTAATCTAATTACTCCCTCAAAGTTAAAAGATCTGTTAAATACTAAAATTGATCCTGTGCAAGCAATCAATAGATCCGGAGTATACATTATACTTTTCCAGTTAGTAAATATTTTATTTATGTTTGTATGACTATGAGAAAATTTCGTGATAGAAGAGCATAAAACAGCTATCAGATTAAATAGACCCATACTACTGCATTACCAAGATAAGGTCAAACTCAACTATAAAAGTTATATTTTAATAAATCGAAAATTATATTGCGTACAAATAATTATAAGGAAGCCATTATAAGAGAATCAATTGATATAATTGCTAATAAAGATAGAGCTTGTAACGATGCATTATCGTATGATATCCATGGAGTATGGAGAAATTTGCTGCATAATAAATGAAAGTTCGTATTGCTGAAAATATGAATAATTGTCTCCTCTGACATACAACCTTTAAATTACAGTGATTTTCTTCTACACAATTCTTGAATAAGCGCGAAGAATAATAACAACATTTAAATTATACTGATGACGGCCTTGTTACGGTTGAAAACGTTCTGGGTTTTTCTAATGTATTTTAAGATATTTTAATGTATTTTAAATAATTTTAAATTATATGTATGAACCTGAAAGTAATTCTTGTACATTTAATTGTGCTTGTTTATATGAGTTTTAATTATTTAACTCATGGTGAATATAGCACTCGAATTCTAACTTCCAGTTTTAATTTATTTAATGTATTGCTCGATTTTATGATTATTTTCAAGATACCTTGTTGAAATCTTTAAATCGATGTTCGACTGTGTAAATGTAGAAATGTATAACAGTAAGGAATTTAAACAAATACCCTCCCCCCCACACACCAAAAAAAAAAAAAAAAAAAAGCAAATAAACGAACAAAAATCAGTGTTTTCCAATTTCTCATTAATTGTAAAATTGTTTTGGAAATCAGGAAGAATTACATGTTACGCAAGTTTGTTTATTACATTGTTAAAAAATACAAATGATTCCTAATCTAGCAAAGTATTGGGTCAATCGGAAAGTCATGTTGTGTTGAGAAAATCAATTAGTACCGGAAAATTCTATGATTTAATTGTTAAACATTGATTCCGATATCTAATGTCTAATAATTAGCGGGCAGAATTTTCCTGTACGAATTGAGTTTCCCAACACGACACGACTTTCCGATCGACCCAATATAATGTAGCCACAAACGAAATTATACAATAACTTATTCTGAGTCACCCATGATTCCGAAAAACATTCTCCACCTTAAGAAATCTGAGGAACCAATAAATTTTCTTGATTTAATATGTTTCTTTTGCAGCCACAGATTTCCAGAAACGTTTCCATTTTATTAATTAGTTTTCGCAAACCAAAATATCGGTTTTTGGAATACTATTAATTCGAAATAACAAATTTTCAACGGCGCAATTGAATTTTATGCACGCAAGTTTAGTAAACTAATATTAATTTTAATTTTAGCATTATTGGTGTTAATTTTATCATGTTTATCCGTAAAATATGTTTGTTGAGCATGAAAATGCTTAGTTGAGAATGAATAGCATTCGGAAATCCACTATTTCGGGTCGAGAAAACTGATTACTACACTATAAAAACTACACGGAAATGTTTCGGAAAGCCAGTGGCTGCAAAAGAAAATTTGTTTGTATACATACATACACAATGGTACTACAATCTATGTAGGATTTTGACCTCCCTCAATATACCTCTCCAGACCTTCCTGGCCTTTACTTTATAATTTGGTTTTGTGCAAGATCTTTCTCTACCTCTTCTATCCATCTCTTCCTGGGTCTACCAATAATTCTTTTCCCAATTAAATTACCACTATAAATCTTCTTTGTGCTTCTCTCATCCCTCATTATGATTTGATGACCTAAACATTGCATTCTTCTTATTTTTATAGCATTTATTATATCTTTTGCATTATATAACTGTTCTATCTCCATATTTGTCCTTATACGCCATGTATTGTTTTCTTTAATAGGTCCAAAAATTTGTCTTAGGATCTTCCTTTCCCAAGTGATAAATAGTTTTTCATCTTTTTGTGTAGTGGTCCAGGAAACACTACCATAAGTTACTATTGGTTTTGTAGATTTGTTTTTATAAATGCTCTTTTAACGGGGACTGGGACACATTTTAAAATAATTTTCATTTTTTGAGCTAAAATTTTATTTATTTATTTTATTTTATTTTATTTTTTATTTTATTTTTTTATTTTTTGTGTGTGTGTGTGTTGGTTAACCTTATCATTTGTAAACGAAATCACTTGATAAAACTTCCCATAATCTATTTAAAAAAATAATAAAATTTTAAATTTATTAAAAAAGTGGGGTAATTTAAATTCGTTATAACTCGAAATATTATTTGTAGAATTTCAATTTATTTTCATTTAAATAAACATAAATGTTTAAATTTCAGTTTCGATTCAGCATTTAAAAAAATAGCAATTAAAAAACAATTAAAATGATAAAATTTAAAAAAAAATTATGCAACTTAATAAAAAAAATCCTATTTTTAAAATTAACTATTTTTTTTCAAAATTTTTTAATCAGAATTATAGTGGGTCAATACATTTCAAGTGGTCCAGCACTCGTTTCTCGACCATTTTTAAAAAATCTGAATTTTTTTGTATAACAACCCTAACATGATGGAAGTTCAAAATGACTATTATTTTAATTTTATTAATTTTTGTTTGTGCATGGCGGCCATCTTTGTTTCGTCGTCTGCAGCAATTTTCTCACAAGAAGGGTTTACGGAATTGTAAATAATTCATCCTTTATTTATCCAATTCAAGTGCGGATTAAAGCAATTTGTGCAGAATACATTGGGCTAAAAATTTGGTAATGGTGTAGTTTCCGAAACTAACTGTTTATTGGTAAAATTTAAGAATAAAGTTTCAGTTTTTTTCCAAAATTTGTCCGTTTACAAGAGGAAATTTTTCTAGCAAGTAAAACTGTCAACATGACATAATTTTGTTTTACAAATAGGCCGAAAGTACTTGTATTCACACGCCGAGTTCCAGATCTGGGACTTGCTTTCCCTTCGCTAAAAAAAATCCCATTTTTTTCAAAAATGGCAAAAATCGCACTTTTCAGGCTTTGATATCTCTGGTGGGGCACGAGATAAAAATCTTAATTTTTTTTTTTTTTTTTTTTTTTTTATAAGAGTATTGTATGGTAGTGTTATGCACAAGAAATTTCAGGATGGAGATTTGACTACAAGCTGAGATATGGCAAGGGCAACATGTCAAAACAATACTGCCAAACTATTGTTTTGTTGTAGTCACAGCTAAGTATTTAACTCAGAATATCATTTAAATTTATTTTTTAGATTATCTTTAAATAATATTAACAGAAAATAAAGCCTTTTGCAATTAATTTAAAAAATAATTATTCCTAAGGCCTACATTTTTTATGGTTTCAGTAATTTTTGTTGTAATTTTAGTAACTAAAAGAAACCTCAGCACTTTTACATATATATACAAGACCTGAGACAAAAACAGGATAGGGAAAGAGAAAAGCTGTTAATGTTGGTATACTTGTTGATACATGATGAAACGTGTCAAAACACATTTTTGCTTGTTGGTTTAAAAACCACAATTTTAATGCTGCTTGCCAGCCTACCATAAGTATGTTCCTCTAAATGAAACATTATGCGATGTTACCATGCATCAGCCTCAAGTAAATTTCAGAAAGCAAAGATACCCAAAGCCTTTTCAAAATTTATACTGCAGAAAAATCACAATTTTGCATAAGAAGTAAGCTAGGAATTATTAATGAATTGAGACTTGCACATAGTGATTTCAAAGTATATTTCTATGAGCCAACAGGGCCAAGATCTTCAATCAAGTTATCAAGAGATGACAAGACTTGGTTCCTACAAATAAAATTTTGAGAAATATCAAAATTTTGGTTTTTGAACCAACAAGCAAGAATGTGTTTTGACACGTTTGATCATGTCTCAACAAGTATGACAACATTAACAGCTTTTCGTTTTCCCTATGTTTTTTTTTTTTTTTTTTTTTTTTTTTTTTTTTTTTTTTTGTCTCAGGTCTTGTATAAAAATATTTTTTTTCTTTATGTAAAAGTGCTGAGGTTTCTTTTAGTTACTAAAATTACTTACTACAAAAATTACTGAAACCATACAAAATGTATGGCCTTAGGCATAATTATTTTTTTAATTAATTGTTAAGCTTCGCAAAGGGCTTTAGTTTCTGTTACTATCATTTAAATATAATCAAAAACATAAATTTAAATGACACTCTGAGATAAATACTTAGCTGTGACTACAACAAAACAATAGTTTGGCAGTATTGTTTTGATATGTTGCCCTTGCCATATCTCAGCTTGTAGTCAAATATCCATCCTGAAATTTCTTGTGCATAACACTACTATACAATACTCTTATAAAAAAAAAAAAAAAAATCAGATTTTTATCTCGTGCCCCACCAGAGATATCAAAGCCTGAAAAGTGCGATTTTTGTCATTTTTGAAAAATTTGGGATTTTTTTTAGCGAAGAGAAAGCAAGTCCCAGATCTGAAACTCGGCGTGTGAGTACAAGTACTTTTGGCCTATTTGTAAAAAAAAAAAAAAAAAAAAAAAAAAAAAAAAAAAAAAAAAAAAATGTCATGTTGACAGTTTTCCATGCTAGAAAAATTTCCTCTTGTAAACGGACAAATTTTGGAAAAAAAAACTAAAACTTTATGCTTAAATTGTACCAATAAGCAGTTAGTTTTGGAAACTACTCCATTACCAAATTTTTAGCCCAATGTATTCTGTACAAATTGCTTTAATCTGCATTTGAATTGGATAAATAAACGTTGAATTATATACAATTCCGTAAACCCTTCTTGTGAGAAAATTGCTGGAGACGATGAAACAAAGATGGCCGCCATGGACTAACAAAAATTAATAAAATTAAAATAATAGTCATTTTGAACTTCCATCATGTTAGGGTTGTTGTACAAAAAATTTCAGTTTTTTTAAAAATGGTCAAGCAACGAATAAATGATTTTCTGGACCACTTGAAATGGATTGACCCTAGTAAAACAATTGAAAAAGGTTTGTTCCAAGTTTGAAATATTTATCTTTAACGGTTCTTGACTTAAAATAATTTAAATATCAGCAGGGTGAAAAAATCCATCATGAAGAAAAACGCATTTTCTCAAGAAGTCGCGTCCATGACAACCATTGCTTGAAAGTTAGATTTTGAAAACGAACCAAAATGAAAAACTTAATATTTCCTATTCTATATTCGTTTCCTTCATTATGACTTAATATTTCTAGTTCTAATTAAGATAGAAACATGATTTAAACATCATTTTAAGCAGACAAAAACAGAGACAGTTTTAATGCAATAAATGTTTTTTTTTTAGAAAATTTGAAAATTTTTGTGTCTCGGACTCCTTTAAATCTTTAAAATATTTTCGTTTCTCATGTTTCTGAAGATAAAGAACGATTAGGGGAGCATGGGCAACTCCGAAAAGTTAATTGTATATTTCGTTGGTTTTATTAGAATTTCCCAAATTTAAAATATTATTTTTTATGGGTGTACTTCTTTCTGCAAGCAAATCATAATTAAAGGGAAAAAATTTGCCAAGCTTTTTTTTCTTAGGATTCTCCTATTTTGACTATTTTGACTTATGACAAAAATTAAGATTCATAAAATTACATGCTGTATTTACTCATGTATATTTTCCACATATTTTCCCCAAATATTAGGCCTAAAATTTAGGATTTCGCAAATATTTTCGGCAGCTATATGAAACTCCTTATGCTTCAAGCATGTCATTGTATACTACATTATTTAAATATTGCCATAAATTTGTACGAATACACAAGTAGAAATTACAAAAAAAAAAAAAAAAAAAAAAGTTTTTACGTGCTGCCAATTGTGTCGTTTATGCAAATATGTGTTGCATAAATAAAATGGATTAACAAATACTCATGATTTCAAAATACCCTACATACAGTTTACAATTATTCACAGTCACATCGCAAATAATCGTTACCGCTAATCTTCATTTAATCGTTACTGTTTCACCCATTATCTCCATAAAGCATATCACCTACATTCCATGAATCTTGTTTGAAATTCCACTCACTTTGAAACTTTGAATGGCTCTGTCTACAGAAGCTGCGTTTCATGGTTCGAGTACCCTTACGCATTTGATTTTTTTTCTTTTATTCCTAAATTTTCTGCCATTATATATGTTTAGTGTACATTATACACGAATACTTTTATCGGTTTTCCCTGTCATACACAGGTTGCGCATTACAGATATTGTGATGTTATTATTTTCTAGTATTGTGCGCATTATGTACGAATTATGCTTTTTAAATTTTGCATATCATACACAGATTGCCTATTATACACGACTAAATATTATACTGTTATTATTTTTCAGTATAATGCACATTAAACACCAATTATGTATTTCGATTTTCCCTGTCATTCACAGGTTACACATTACACACGAGTAAATATTTTGTTGTTATTATTTTCCACTATAATATGCAATATACACATTTTTTTTTCAATTTTCCGTATCATACGCAGGGTTTACATTTCGCACGACTAAATAATGTATTGCTATTATTTTCTAGTATAGTACGCATTATACACGAATTTGTTTCCAATTTTCCCTATCATAAACAGGATTTGCAATACACACGAGTAAAATATGTATCGTTATTATGTTCCAGTATAATTTGCATTACACGTGAATTATCTTTTTTCGATTTTCCCTATTATACATAGGTTACACATACGAGCAAAAATTGTATTGTTATTAATTTCCAGTTTAGTCCACATTACACACGGATTTTACCTATCATACAAATTTTGCGCAATGCATACGAGTAAATAGTGTATGGTTATTGTTTTCCAGTATACTTACATTATCACTTTTACGATTACACCCATAAAAAATAATAATTAGACAGAAAGAAACAGATAGAGAGAATTCTCCCAGATATTAGGAACTGCTTTCTAGTGTATCACATATAAAAATGAAAGCAAATATAGGAAATAACGGAGGCTTTGTGAAGCTTGTCACGTTTCGTTTCTTAGCTGCAAATAATCATTTGTTCATCCGGCTTAGCTTCAGTCAAGCACATCGGGAGAAAGTTGAACTGCAATTAATCTATAAAAAAGAGAAAGGAGTTAGCAAATATACTTAACCTGTCGAGAAAATAAATGTGTAGTTTTGTTTTTCTTGGTCTTTCTTATCTATATATAAAAAGAGTGTTCAAATCGAAACATTTTCCGTAATGTTTAAATTTCCAAAGATCAGGTACAGGAGCATGCGAAATCAGTACTGTAAAAAAAAAAAAAAAAAAATAAAAAAAAAATAATAATAATAATAATAATAATTAATAATTAATAATCTCTTGATCAGTACTGTAACAAAAATACACATGTTTCTTAATCTATGGAAATATTTAATAACCACAAACGAAATTATACAATAATATCTTCTGAGTTACTAACAGATTCGAAGCTTAATCAGATATTCCAAGCTCAATCTTTAACTTTAGAAACCTCAGAAATGAGATTTAAAGAAGGGAATATTATAGAAAATTTTCTTTTGCAGCAACTGATATTGTAAACATTTCGAGAGTTTTATTGTGCATTAATTCGAATTCTCAAAACAGAATACAGTTTTTTAAGCTACTATCGATTCTCAAGTAAAGCAAATTCAAGTTCACCAAACATTTTTCAGATAAAAATATGTTAAATTGACAGCATAACAATTAACAGTAACAAAAAAAAAAGTTATTATTTATTTATATTTCTATGTATAACAGTCTTATTTTATAATTAAAACAGTCTTGGTTCTTATTTTATAATTACTAGTACCCTAAAAACCAGTACTCCAGTTTGAAAAAAGCAATTTAATACGTTATAAAAACTGCTCCAAAATGTTTCCGAAAATGAATGGGATCAAAAGAAACGATTTTTTTTTTTTTTTTTTTTTTTTTTTTTGTAAATCGTTCCTTAAAAAATCTCGTAAATATATGTATTTTTCAAATTTCTAATTATAAAGGACGCATTTTGGAATCATGGGTAACTCAAAACTTATTGTATATTTTCGTCCGCAGTTATATCATATTTTCGGAAATTAAGGAAAATTTTCTTTTTCTACATTGTGTATTTATTTATACAAAGTGAATCCTCCTGATTAGGAGCTGCCTTAACTAACGGATTTTTTTTTCTAAATATTTAAGAATAATCAGTAATGATGTAGCTTTCGATAAAAAAACAAAAAAACACAATATTATACAGAGCAATACTTAAAAATATATCCTAATGATGATCCATGGTTGCATCACTGATTTTCTACACTGTCGTTGAAAGTGTATAAATTTTGATTTACAACACTCTGCAATGTTCAATCATGAAATACACCTTAATTATAAGTAAAATAAGTTCAGAAACTGTGTAAATGTTCAGAATCTAATTTTGAGGCTAAAGCTTTTTAAATAATAATTTAAAAATACTAGGGAATCGTTCCCGGGCTTCCCGGGTTAAATAATATAGGCGAAAACATTTTTTAAAATTCAGAATTAATAATTTTTTCATATGCAATAATTTTTTTAGATTCACCACTTACATTAAAAAAGCATTTTTCACATGGAAAGTACGAATTATACAATCAAATAAATTTTTGAAGTTTATCAAAAGCGATATTTTCTTATTTAGCCGCATTCTATGAGTTATTCGCCAAGATTTTGATACTTATGTCATCCTTTTATATTCTGATAATTTCAGAGCTTATACATACATGTTTGGTAAATTTGTGTTTTATTTATATTATTTTATTTATTTATTCATAGGGAATTTTTTTTAATGGATATTAGCCGTAAGAAAATTATGAACTCTTTATTTTGTTTTAAGGGCAAGCGGATTAATCTTTCGTAATCGAGCTCCGCGCGATATAGAAAAATTAAAAAAATATTTCATGCTTTAAAATTGTTTTTAAAACCATAGAAAATCTGTAAACTGAGATGAAATTTTCAAACAAATTCCATTTGAAAAAAAAAAAGCCTATTTGGTGATCTAAAAATTTAAATTGTACGATTACAAATATGTTAAATTTGTGTTTTTTCAATATTATTCTTTTATTTGTTTATAAAAGAAGTATTAATTTCGTTAATTTGTCTTTCACAAATATGTTAGATTGGTGGGTTTTTTTTAATATTATTCTGTTATTTTTGTTTATAAAGGAATTATTAATTTCGTTATGCAAAAATAGTCAGTAACAAATGCTGAAAAATGTTTGTTGCTTAATGTGCAAAATGTTTATTATTATTATGTATTGAAACCGGCACGTGATAAGATAAACTTTAAAAAATCATGCTTAAAAATTATTTTAGGAAATATAATACATCAGTCAATGAATGCAGGTTTTAAACAAATTTTCTTTGAAAGTAAATTTTTTTCCCTGTGCGACGAAAATTGAAAATGTACAATGGTCAGAAGATTAAAAAATTGCTGTAGCGAAAATTTCAAGACCGAAATTTGATCGTGAAGTGTTGCCATTCGCAAAATGACATCATCGTTACGCACAGATACGTTTGTTCTTCATAATATAGATACGATACTTATCAGTAAAATATAATAAAGATCAGTTATTAGGCTGTGGTTATCAATTGAGGCTCTTATGCTTGGTATTCTGGAATGAAAACAGCAATTTTCACCTTCTCAAAATTTGCATACACACTTCTCATATCCGTATTCATCATTCTTAAAAAATTTGTATTTTGTTTGATCATTTAAAAATCATTTTAACTCAAAACTTGAAGTCACGATTGTCAGCAACACCTTTTATGTGAACAGACGCACCCTTTACTTCAAATTCTAATCTCAATTCCGGGGATTAAAAAATTCCATAATTTATGTTTTTTAGACGCATTTGTGTTAAAATGTTTAGTTTTATCTAAGAAAGTGATCGTTTTCTTTAAAATATGACTTCCTTTTCATTTAAATAAGCATTTCGCCTAATGTCTGGAACTTAGTATCAGTACACATGCAGAAGGAAAAACAATATACCGGGTGTTCTAAAAAGGACTGACTGATTTTAAAATTCAATAACTTGCAAAGGGTGATAGATATTTAAAAAATTCTTGCAGGAGGTTATGCATAAGGTCAAAAGTTTCTTTTTACAGTGATTTTCGGTTTTAGTTCAATTTACAAACAATAGATGGCGCTGTAAGCAATAGGCGCTAAAAACAGGGTGGATTTTTTGGCCGAACTGTTCTTCCATGGGGAAAAAGGAGATGGAAATGTATTAAGTGGGTCCCGAAGGACCAAAAATCGAGCCTGAATTTAGCGTCTATTGACCGTAGCGCCATCTATTGTTTGTAATTCAAACTAAAATCGAAAATCACTGTAAAAAAATCTTTTGACCTCATGCATAACCCTCCTGCAAGAATTTTTTAAATGTCTGTCACCGTTTGCAAGTTATTGAATTTTAAATCAGTCAGTCCTTTTTATGACACCCGGTAGAAAAATTATGAGTTAGGTAGATTAATTATGTGTTTTCATAAGTAGTATGTCATTTTCCGTTATTATGCCCCTAATATAATATTCTGCTCCTAATGGGATTTTGCGCCTATACAACAATTTTTATCAACAATTTTGAATTTTTATCAGAAAATAGCAAGAATAAAGTTAAAAATACCTCATTATTCCTCTCTTGTCTGCAATAATGAAAGGTATCTAATTTTCATCATTTTGAAGAAATTTCATAAAATGCTTTTAAAATTAAAATATAAAAATAGGGATATAAAAAAAAAAAAAAAAAAAAAAAAAAAAAAAAAAAAAAAAAAAAAAAAAAAACAGATAGTGTGATCACATCTATAAAGGAAGAGCTTTCTGTTAAATATATATATATATATATATCAGTAAAATTGGTTCAGCAGATGACTAAAAAGCACACTTGTGTTTTAAATATATATTATACAAAATTAGGAAAAATTAAATTAAGGAAATTATGTTATTTTGATAAAATTATAGTAGAATGTCATAAAGAATAGCATTAAAATTTTATTATTCGAGAGAATTTTAGATAAAAACTTCAGGAACACGATATTATTTTAAACCACGAATTATTTGTTTGCTTGTCTAACTCGGCGAAGCAAATCCATCTAGGCGAGAATCATCAATTTCTGTAATATAAATCGCTATTATTTACATGTAAACTCTCTTTTATAAAGACTCTCTAAATTCTTGTAAACATTTCGTTTTATCAGTGTGTGATTTCGATTACATTATTTTCAAACGTGAAGCATTTTCACCTGTGAAGAATTTCAAAGCAGCTGGGCTGTGAAAATGACGTACTTCTACAAAACATACTTCAGGTTTAAGAATTAAAATACACGCTTTTTTATAAACTGACGTCATTTGCATCCGCTAAAGTAATCCACTTTTACAATACAGTCTTCGTCTATAGAAAAGTGTGCATATGACGTCATTATCATGGAATAACAGACAATATTCTTGACATAGCCCATATTTTAATTTTAACTTTTTTTCCCGTTTTATGAGAAAATGGGAACAAAAAGATACAGTATCTCCTATTTTCGACTATGTTTCGTTTACTTTCAATGACTTTCAATAGAAATGAGGTACTTTTGTTGCCACAGATAATCGAAAAATGGTATTAAAAACTACAAAAAAATTAATATCTCAAAAATAAATGGAGATACAGCTTTCAAACAAATTGCATTTAAAAGAGCATTTTTTCCTTATACGTGGTATAAGAATTTAAAATGTGCGATGTTTAGAAGTTTAAAAATTTTCAGTATAGAAAATTGCAAAACCAAAATTTTATTTCAGATTTTAAAGTGTTGCCATTCGCAAAATGACGTATGCTTTACGCACAGATATGTTTGTCCTTTATAATATAGATATTATTAAAAAATAGTAATAATTCTGCATCTATTAGTATTCTACTGCAAATCTATATATTTTTTTCATTAACTTTCTGTATTTAGAGTACATACAATGTGAGAAAACATGTTTTCAATTTGAAACTAATGATTGACTCATCAAAGTAGCTTGACATGTAAACTAATAAAACGAATATTAAAAAAACAAGAAAAAATAAAAACTAAAAACTAATCATCAGATTTAACTCAAAACAATATCGTGTTTACTTAAACATGATGATTATTTTTCTTTCACGAAAACGGATGGATATATTGCTTTAATGAATTTCCAACAATTGCATTACTAAATAATATACTTAATATACCAAAAGCGTATTTGTCCAAAATATCCATGCGTATTTTATTCGGGCTTTTACAAGGTATCGTGCAAACAAAAAGCTGTAATATGCATAGATAAGTATAAATTCAAATTATTCCGAAATAAAAACGTTTCTCTTTAAGAGTGATTCTCTATTTGTTTAAATAAATTATATCTCCACAACTTCTCAATTAAAATTTATGTAAATTTGTATTTCTACATTTTTAGGGTTTCGCTCATCTGACGAAACCCTATTCGTCTCGCTCCTCTGTCTGTCTGTCTGTCTGCGGTCTGTCGGTCCATCACAGAGCCCGTTCTCAGAAACTATATATGTTAGAGACTTGAAATTTGTATACTTATAGCTGAACACCTCACATCAAGCGACAAATCCTAAAATTTTGAAAAAATCTTAAATTTAACCCTTTTGGCTCTAACTTGTGTATTATAAGCTTTTCTTTCTAACTCAGCCCCTAATTAAGTTCACGACTTGAAATTTTGCAAAATGATAGCTAAACACTTTCGATCAAACGAAAAATCCTAAAATTTCGAAAAAAATCTTACATTTAACCCTCTGGGCTCTAACTTGTGTATTTTAAGCTTTTTTTTTCCCAACTCAGCCCCTAATTAAGTGGAAGTATTGAAATTTTGCATAATTATAGCTAAACACTTGCGATCAAACTACAAATCATAAAATTTCGAAAAAAATCTTACATTTAACCCTCTGGGCTCTAGCTTGCGTATTTTAAGCTTTTTTTTTTCTAACTCAGCCCCTAATTAAGTTGAAAACTTGAAATTTTGCATAATTATAGCTAAATATTTGCGATCAAACAACAAATCATAAAATTTCGAAAAAATCTTATCTTTAACCCTCAGCGCTATAACTCGAGTATTTTAAGCATTTTTTTTTCTAACTCAGCCCCTAATTAAGTTGAAGACTTGAAATTTTGTATAATTATCGCTAAACACTTGCGATCACACGATAAAACATATAATTTCGAAAAAAACTTTTATTTAACCCTCTGGGCTCTAACTTGTGTATTTTAAGCTTTTTTTTCTAACTGAGACCCTAATTAAGCTGGAGACTTGAAATTTTGCATAACTACAGCTAAACACTTGTCATCAAACGACAAATCATAAAATTTCGAAACAATCTTATCTTTAATCCTCTGGGCTCTAAGTTGTGTATTTTAATTTTTTTTTCTAACTCAGCCTTTAATTAAGTTGAAGACATGAAATTTTGCATAATTATAGCTAAATACTTGCGATTAAACGACAAATCATAAAATTTCGAAAACATCTTATATTTAACCCTCTTGGCTCTAACTTGTGCATTTTAAGCTTTTCTTTTTAATTCAGCCCCTAATTAAGTTGAAGACATGAAATTTTGCATAATTATCGCTAAACACTTACAATCACGCGACAAATCATATAATTTCAAGAAAATCTTATATTTAACCCTCTGGGATCTAACTTGTATTTTTTATGCTTTTTTTTTCTAACTCAGCCCCTAATTAAGTTGAAGAATTATTCTTGCATAAGTACTTAGTTTTGCATAATTATCGCTATACACTTGCGATCACACGACAAATCATAAAAATTTCAAAAAGTCTTATCTTTACCTCTCCGGTCTCTAACTTGTGTATTTTAAGTAATTTTTCTAACTCAGGCCCTAATTAAGTTGGAGACATGAAATTTTGCATACTTATATCAGAACACTTTCGATCACATGAAAAATCATAATTTTTTAAAAAAGTCTTATATTATTTACACCTCCGGGCTCTAACTTGTGTATTTTAAGCAATTTTTCTAACTCAGCCCCCAATTACGTTGGAGACTTGGAATTTGACGAAGTGTTATAAAACGGTTGCGACGGAATCTTTGCATGTATTGGCGTTGGTTCTTCCTCTCGATCTACGTGCGAAGATAGACAAGGACTTCACGGCCCTTGTTCGTTGGCATGAAGAGATCGAAGGTACAGGGTTTACACCCGACACTGTTGATCTCTGGCGGCCAAATATCGAACGCGACAATCTCCGACGGATCAAATGGACTGCGGACCTCAATCCGAAGACCGCATGTTCTTACTACACGGGCGGTTCAAAACAGGAGAACGGCGCAGTTGGTTGCGCGTTCTTGGATTTGGTCGGGGAACAGATTGTTATCGAACACCAGTTCCGCCTCACGGATGGTACAGAAGTCTTTGCTGCCGAGGTCCACGCGATCAAGGAAGCAATAACAGACGCCCATCGCAAAGGACTCAGTGAGCTCGGTATCCATTCGGATTCGAGATCAGCGCTGCAAACACTTTATGGGCTTGTGTCTAGGCACAGAGCCATAGCTGAGAATAAGGACTTGATTAAAACTACCGAAGTCGCAGTTCACATGCATTGTGTACGAGCCCGAGTGGGGCACACCTACAATGAAAGAGCGGATGTGCTGGCCAAAGCAGCCACGACACGGCAATTTGTCGATGGGGAGGCCAGGGCCACACGACGGCAGGTCAAGAAAGATCTACTTGGCCGAGCCCAGTCTACATGGCAGGAGAGGTGGAGCAACTCGGACAAGGGCCAGGTGACGTACATGCTATTCCCACGGGTTGCACTCATCAGACTGCAGGGCGACTTTTACATTATCCAGGTCTTTTCGGGAAGAGGCGCCTTCGGGACCAACAGGCTCGTTTCTTTCGCAGGGACCCCACTTGTTTCTGTGGCAGAAGCGAAAGCTCTATTAGGCATTTTCTATGCGAGTGCGCACTCTGGAAGCTAGTACGGGATAAGTTCTTCCCGTGAACTTCCGGAATCTATCGCGCCACGACTTGTGTCTAGATGGCTACTGCCAGATGGAATACGAGTCACAGTAAATGACCTACTCCTGAAGATACTCGTTCGCAACCTCGGTCGCAGAAGGACAGGCCGCTTTGCCAGATCTTACTTCGGTCTCCGATCGCGATCGAACGCAATTGTGCCGACCCAGGGCTCACATGGGCCAGGCGGGAGTGATGCATTAGCGAGTGGGTCAGAGACACATCTCTTGTTCCCACGTTAACTCTGGATTGCAAATAGGTAACTGGTTTTGGATTTTCTTGGTTGTATATATTTGCATATAGTGTAAATGCTTGTCTGTATTTATTCAAGTACTTTTTAATCTAGTTTATTTATTATTCAAGTATTTTTATTCATGAAACCCATGCCGTTCGGAGGCCCAATAGGGTGTCGATCGGGCGTGTTTGTACATATACGTGTGTTCTGTATATAGTAGTTAGTATTTATTTGTTTACTGCAAATGTTTGTATGTATGTTCGATCGAGTCGCGTAAGATTCGTTTTCCTATCCGCGTTTTCGTTCTACCGCCTGCTGGCCTTTCTTAGGTTCGTTTTGGGGCTTCGGTACGCAACGGAACCCGAGTGGCTGGGTCCGCAAGCCGTGAGCTAGGATTGACAGCCTGTTCGTTTTCGTAGACTCCTGCCCAAGTTGTGTTTCGGCGAACAAGCCAGTAGCAGCTACCACTACACGGGGTCAAGTGCATTCGTGCTTGAGTACGCTTGGCACCTGCGAGGTAAGGTAGAGGTGGCCGGGCACTTGCCGGCCTCCCCTGTCCTTGGATGGTGTCAACGGGACTCCGGGACCGTCAGTCCCTAGCGAGGCGGGTATATCCGTCTAGGAGGAGCTTTCCGTGAGCTCCTGGGGTCGCTAACGGTACCAATTTCTGTCCTTTCTGTGACCTCCTTTGGTCGCTAACGGCACCTAGTTCAGCCCCCGCGCCACCGACGCCGAGCCACTAGGGGCTACGTTGCTGGGCGTGGGAGCCGGGCGGTAAATCCTGAGTGGAGCGCTATCCGCCAGGAGGGGAATTACCCCGTCCCTCTGATGGTTTTAGGAAGGGGTACCGTTCACTTTAATTGGTTGTTCCTCAAAAATGTCTTGCCATACAATGGTATTTGATCTTGAAAGACCTCAGTAAAGCAACCCCTCTGTAGGGATCCTCGGCATTGGCTTGTGGGCTCGATTCCTTTAGTTCGAATCCTGCGGGTCGATGGTGTGAACTGCGGAGGAATCAAGAGAAGGAACCATCTGGTTCTTCGGATCGGGTGGGGTTTCTGTTGTGGATGCCGCAGGGTGTGTGGTGCATTATGGGCGGCGTGCACCCTTGGGCGACCGCGTGCTGGCTGAGGCACCACGTTGAGGAAGCATCTTTAGGGAGGGATCATTCCGTGCCAGTTACACGCCAGTCTAGGCTCTGAGTGGCCTATGTCGCAAATTGAAGGCTCGGAGCTTCGCTGCGAGAGCTAGTTTCACTTTTATCTGCAACATGCCTTTTTTTCAAGAGTTATTCAACTTACTTTTGGGGCTCACCCTGTATTTATTGAGAACACTGTATATTTCATTAAAAACTTATAATTTCATAAGAAAAGAGACTGCAATAATAAATAAAAATAACGTGTTTATCAAAAAAAGCGCATTAGCATCTATATGGATATTTATATAAAATTAAAATAAATATACATATTTTTCTACATATTTTGGAGGTCTTAAGAATGTTTCTATTAGAAACACCGTTAAAAAAAAAAAAAAAAAAAAAAAAAAAAAAAAAAAAAAAAAAAAAAAACTAGTGCATGTATGGAAATGCGGTATTGTAATACTGTTGATAGGTAATAATGCATATTCTCTACAGATTGTTTTCTATTTGTTTTCTGCGTTCATATCTATTGAAAATCTCAAAGTTTCATGTTCTACATTTAATTAAAATAATTCCACCCCCACTAAAAATAATCTTAAGTTTATCTGAAGAAATATCCACTTTCTGCAGAAATTCTACAGAAATCTGAAGAAATTTTGAAGATTTAGCTTATCTTAAAAATATCTGTAGAATTTCTTAAGATATTCTTAAAAATATCTGCAGAATGGGCCAATTACCTACAGATTTTCTACAGATTTTTGGGCCAATTACCTACAGATTTTCTACAGACTTTACAAGTTATATTCAAGTATAGAATTTTTCCGTTGTTGCTTTAGATTTTATTATAGAATTTTTCTTCGCATAAATTTGTGAGATTTTGACACTAAATAAGATTTTCTACTTTTGAAAATTGTATTTATTAATATTAATTTTTTACAGGTATTGATTTTATGTAATATTAAATTTCGTTTGAAAATTGTTTTTTATAGCCAAACTTTCAGTCATACTTAATTTATGAACTAAATATATTCCTTTAAACGGAGATAAACTTATTAACAAAGTGTTAACTAAAATATTTTGAAGAGTATTTTGAAAATATTTAGCATAATTTTTTTTTCCATTAGCTGATAATTAAACTTCAAAGCGAAAAGTTTTCAACAAAGTTTTTCGAAATTTTGTTTATTAGTAAAACTAAGTTTAGATACTTTTTGGAATTCTATACCTCATGTTTGCAGTATTTTGGAATTTATTCTATAAGTATATTAAAAAAAGTATTTTTAACGCACTTTAGATAATAAAAAATGTTATTTGAAATCTTTACTTACAATCGCGTCTGACTGACATTACGTTACTTCATCTAATATTAACCGTAATATGTTAGCAAATTACTATTAATTAGCGAAAACTTTTTAACTCGAACTGCAAAAAGTATCTTTGAAAACAAAGTTCTAAAATAAATGTTTCACCTTATTTATGAGAAAATAAACTTATTAGTTAATAAAATTCAAGAACTGCAATAGGAAAAAACAGCAATAACTTTCAATGAAAATTCAAAAATTCGGAAGAAAGATGTTTATATGAATATTTCATGTTATTTTGTGAAATATTGTCTTTGATGTCATTTATGTGTTTCATGTCTGTTTTTTTTTTCGCTTTTTAAAGGGTTAATTTTTTAAAATAAATAGTTTGAAAATTTCTTTAGTTTTTTTTTTTAGTTTTACCTTTTCTTGTATATTTAGTTTAGAACTATTACTGTGCTATTTGTAACTGTTTTGTTAACTTAGTTTTAAGTTATAACTTATGACTGATAGCAGTACATTTGTGAAAATATGAAACATTTTTTATTCTTGTTTCTGAAGTTTTAAATCAAATATTTTTAAAAGGGCTTTAATAATATTTAGTATGACATTTTTTCATTACCAGTAATTACCATCCAAAGTAAAAAGATGTTATAAAGATTATAAGAATATAACTTTTTTATTATTATCTGTAAACTAAGTTTAACGTAATTTTTGTGGATTCATATTTTTTTCTCCCAGTAATTAACCGTTCTTATTCTAAAAGTTTATTTAAAAAAAATTATGACGAATATAAGACGAAAATTACTTGATAACTTTAATTAAAATCTCATTTGAAGGAAATTGGGTTGCGTAATCTAATATTACTCGTAATATTTTAAACAATTACTATTAATTAAGCTAAAACTTTTAAACTCAACCTGCAAAAAATCTCGTTGACGGCGAAGTTTAAAAAATATATCTTACCATTTTATTTCGTTCTCAGAAAAACATATATTTTCTAAAAATCACATACTACTATATGAAGGAAAAAAAAAAGTATTTTCAGAAACCTTTGATGCTGATTACAAAATTCGTAAATTTTGCATATTTTAAATAATTGAAGGGCTGAGTGGATAAACATATTAAGTGATAATGTTAAGATGCTTTACCTACACGCACCGTTTTATCGGTTAATAAAAGGAAAATAATCTCCAAACTTTGGGAGTATTTCCTTCAGTGGTAACTTGGCTATTATGCTTGAATTAAGCTGTTGCTTTGAAATTTGATTTTGGAACCCTCGTTTGCGGGTTCTGGAAAAAAGGTGTAAGGGAAATTCTTGCGAATGCATTTATTACATCAGTGATCATGAAATATCGAAAATTACAGGTTTTCAAAGATTATCTCTAAGTAAGCTACCTTCAACGCGTCAATTCGATCTTATACATTGTTAAAAATCGTCAGCTTTTGCTGCAGACTCACTTCACCGCTTCTAGAGAAAACAGTTCCACTGTTAAAAATCTTTAGCTACATAGCTTTAGCTACATAGTCACCCCACGGCTTTGATAGAACATCTCTATTCTGACCAATGAGAATGCTCCATTCCATAGTATAGTCAAACAATCGTTTTCCATAAAAGCGGTGGAGTGACTATGCAGCAAACTCAACAGATTTTTAACAATGTACTTGACTATACTATGGAGCATTCTCTTTGGTCAGAAGAGAGATATTCTATAACAGCGATGGAATGACTTAGCAGCTAAAGCTTCAGATTTTTAACAGTGTAAAGTGCCCTTCTACATCAGAGATAGTTTTTTGTCCTTTAAACACCCCGTAAAAGAACTAACGCAAGAAAAAAATAAGCAATTAAAAAGAGAGAGAAGAAAAGAATTTACACAGTATAAATATTACAAAAAACAAATTAAAAAAGCACATTGCTCATATTTCTGCGAAATTATTTTCATTTTAGGATTTTTTATTCATGTATTTTACAAATATTATTTATTTCAATAAATAGTAACTTACATTTATCAAATATTTGTGTGCTATGACAGATGAATCTACAGACGGCTTGCACATGATGCCATATGTTCAGAAGAACCTGGCATCGCTTCATAATACGCCAAAATATAAGGCGAATGTGGTACTCTCCATTTGACTTATTGGGCGTATTAGCACTATAATAATAAGAAGAAGAAAATCTAAATGAAACAGAAAGACAACACGTGCTTTAAAACGGCAGATGGGAGTTCTGACGTTCAGTTAGGGCTCCAGATACAAAATTGGATTAGGGCATCACTCATTGCTAATAGCAAAGTTACGTCAATGCAAGCCGTCTATAGAGTTCTATTGCTTTTCTCGAAGTAAACATTCAATGATTCAAATTATGATTTGCCAATAAAATTAAAAGATTGGGATGACGTCAGGATGTTATTTGAAAGCTTGCGAAGAGTTTGACCCATCTGACGACTACTCTGACCTACAAGGATCTTTTACAAGTACGAAATGGCGCAAGTAGCATATTTCCCATACATTATATGTTGTAAAATATGTGTTTTGACTTTATTTTGATTTTTTTGTGAAAATACATCTTTATTGGGCTTTTTTATGCATCGTTATTTATAAGTAGTATATTTCTCATGATTAAAAGTTGTCAACGTATCAGAAAACAGTAGTTTGGCGTGGACTAGAAAAGCGCGACAATCAAAAAATCGCCAAATCACATGCATTGTCGAAGCACATGTATTCCATATCGCTTAACATGTTCATCCACTCAACTCGTCAATTGTTGTGTTATTTTATGATATTTCATGACTCATCTCAATTATTTGCTTTTATTACAATATATATATACACACATACATATGTATATACAGGGTGTTGCCAAATTCTACCGCCAAATTCAAAGTGGTGATAGCAGACATCAAGAGGATGAAAAATTGTCATAGAACATAGGGTCCCAAACTACTTATTTAGTCTCAAATACAGGATGTTTTATCCTAACGGAACTTAGGCTGACAGTAATAATTTTGAGGGGAAAAATCATTGTAAGGAAAATGCAACGATGTGTATCTTGTTTAGAGTGAAATTTTATAACGTCACGAAAAGTTCTGGAAAAACAAGATCCTCAAGCAATCGATGGTACCGTACGAACCCTTAATCGCAATCTAAAATGAGAATTTCTATTAAAAATTTTATTGTAATATAATACGGTTTTATTAAATTTATTAACGCCAAACCAAACTGAGCTGGTGTAGAACAACCGGTATTTTTGACTAAATACTTTGTTTGAGACCCCATACTCTATAGTAAATTTTCATCCTCTTGATGCCTACTGTCATCCCTCTGAAAATGTCAATCGAATTCGGCAACACCCTGTATAGATACTTTGTTTTTCTATTTTGCTTTTTGAAAGGTTTAGTTATGATTCTTCAAATGAAAATTATTAAAATTTTGATAAAGATTCACTTTTAAATTTTCTGGAGTTATTTTCTTAACTTGTATCTACAAATATTGTTTTCAGTTATATTTTATTTCTGATTTTAGTTCACTCTTTTTAACGTGCATTATTGTTTGTTTAGTTCTATTTCTAAAATTTTTCCTTACAATTTTTTCTAGTGAACGCTAGCGATATTTAACATAAAATATTTATATTGCTACATAATTAACCTCCAAATTAAAATATTTTCAAGAAATTAGTAACATCTAAGTTGGAGTTGGAGTTTTTTATGACGGCCAATTACTTACACTAGGGATATGGGCCCGAATGGGGGGGGGGGGGATATCATTATATTCACATTAGAAACCGAGCACGGCGCTCGTAACAGTGATTACTTTTCCACTTACATTTTCCGTTTTTAGTACCAGTATTTTTATAAAGAATATATATATATTTATAGAAATACTGGTACTCGAATGGTAAAAAGTTAGTACAACAGCAAGCAACTGTACGAAACTTCGAACGTAATAAGGCCATTCCAGCCCTAAATCATGTTGATCAGAAACAACTAATCAACAGAGAGAATTTTTAAAATTTAGCGTTTTGACATTTCGTTACACGGGCCTTTATGGTATGCACAGATCATAATTTAATCATGAGCTGGATGATCTTGATAGCATGCGTGATATTGCTCATATCAATATTTTATGGGGCATTCTCACAATCATTTGACTTTTAAGCCCCTGAATAATAATTTTTATTTTAGTACATATTCTTGTGTCTTTTTTTATTTCATATACTGAGGAATATCCCATTGCATGATTGCATAACAATATTAACGAGATAAATAAATTTTGGACGATGTTGGGGGTCCAAATACCAGGAAAACTCCTATACCGTCCCGTGTCCCTGATGCTGATTTTTAAGTTTGGAGCTGTCTGTATAAAATTGTTTCGATAAAGGTAATTCGATGTAATTTTTTTCCGAAACTGGGATAATTGTTTTACATAAATGCGTAGCAAAAAATTTACCTGCTCACATTTTTATGGTTGATATTATTTTTTGAACTCTGTCCCTGTGTTTTAGATTCCATACCATCTCTCTTGCTAAACTTATACAGAAAATCACTTCAGATGCAGCCACAGAATTTTTGTCAAGTTTTTTCTCATGTAGAAATATTCTAGAGAAAGAATGTCTAAAATTCTTTGACAGGAAATTTACTTCAGAATTTAAATCAGCATACCTGGGGCGGACACGCCCCAGGTCACTATAAATATCCCATCTTGTGCTGCGTTTGTAGCCTTGCCAACATATAATAGTGAGAAGTTTTGTAGGCTGGGTATCGTTCCATGTGGTTTAGTCGGTAGAACGTCAGTGCGCTATACTGATAGCCCGGGTTCGAGTCCCGGCATGGAATCTTTTTCGCTATGTTGGCATTTTGCACCTCTTAAGCAATTACTTTGAAATTTGATTTTCATTTGAAATATTGTATGCAAAGTGAATGTTTCTCTCTGGAATAATTTCCACGTAATAATATAGTTTCTATCGATACTGGGTATAATTAAGTTTCATGTTCGCACCAGATCGGTGGCTTACGATAAATATCCCATCTTGTGCTGCGTTTGTAGCCTTGTCAACATATAATAGTGAGAAATTTTCCATGTGGTTTAGTTGGTAGAACATCAGTGCGCTATACTAATTTTCTGGGTTCGAGTCCCTGTGTGGAATCTTTTTCACTATGTTGGCCTTTGCGCCTCTTAAGCAATTACTTTGAAATTTGATTTTCCTTTGAAATAAGAAAAAGTCATTCAGACAAATTACCGAATTTTTAATAACCAACTATTATTACAGAAATTATGGAAATCATTACACGTAAAGAAACGATGTGTAATATTTAACGTATTTTAAATTACCAAAAGCATGGCTGGTAATATTTCAAGAGTAGTATTATGGAAATAAATAGTAGAAAGCAAGTAGTAATGAAGATCCGTCATAACAGAGAGATCGTACATTGCCGAAATGACCGCGAGTTTTCTTTAAAAACCAATTGATCGCTGCAGAAATTAACATATTATTATTAGCTTTTAAAATATTTTATTCTATTTAAAACTTGAAAAATACATTTTTAATGTCTTTATTGAGTCATCTAGAACATAAATATAAGTGCATATTCACTTTAGTGAATAAGGATTCTAAGAAAATGCACTTTTTAAGAATTGTCCATCATTTAAGTCAAAGTGTATTGTAATGTTTATGCTCTGCAAGATACTTCGACGGCATATAATTTTTCTTTTCAAGATTTTAATAGAATAAAAAATGTTAGACGCTGATAAAAATCGTCTTGTGTTGAACGGTGATACATCTGTTTCAAAACAAAAGTGGCGAGCATTCATCAATTTCTAATCCCTGTCTTAAGAAGGATCATGTAGCAGTAAGGTATTCTCAATTTGTCTTTAAAAAGGCCCCGGTAATACCGAAACATGTTAGCAGTTTTATAAACGATTTTGATAGTTTGTAGTGATATCAAACATCTTTTTATATCATTTGATTGCCTTTTAACAATCAGCAAAAACATATTAATCCTGAATGTTTTAATTATATTATTCTAAAAATAGTTTTTTATAGATTATATAAATAAGAAAAAAATGTATTTTAGAAAAAAAAAAATATTTAGAACAACAAACTTTTATTTATTTATTTTTTGTATTTATTTATTTATTTATTTTGTGGAGGGGAAGAAGGTGCTATAAGTAATTATGGCTGGAAATAAGTTATAAGTGATAAATTAATTTAATTTAATTTTTATTTGTTAATCTCATGCACTTTCTTACCATATGAAAATTCGAAGATTTAGTTACTACTCGTACTTACAATCATTTCACTATATAAAAATATTTATGGATGTATATATATATATTTTTTACATCATCGAAAACATGAAAGTTTTTTTTTTTTGAAATAAATATTAGTTTTTTTTTTCTCTTGAAAATTTAATTGATCTTACTTTTTAACTCCTATTATTATTTTTTTTAGTTTAATTTCAATTTTACTCTTCAAAAATTTATTTTTAGAATAAAATTTCATTCATACTAATTTCTAAATTGAATATATATCTTCTAAAAAATCTTGTTTGTAAAGTTTTGACTCAAGTATCTTGAAGAGTGCTTTAATAATATTTAGTATGAAATTTTCCCATTAGCTTATAATTATTTTCCAAAGTTAAAAGTTTTCAAGAAGTTTTGAATAACATCGAGATTTAGTTTATTAGTAAAACAAGCATTAAATTCTTTTCAGGATTTTATACTTCATTTTCGCTGTATTTAATTGTATTTTTCTTTTTAAAATATTCCTTTTCTTAAAGGAGTATTTTAAAAAAGAAATATAACGAATTTCAGATAATGAAACTTATTTGAAAACTTTACTTAAAATCATGTTTGACGGAAATTGGGTTGCGTGATCTAATATTTCTCGCAATATTTTTGGAAAATTACTATTAATTAAGTTAAAATTGTTAGTTGAAACTGAAAAAAAATTCTTTGAAAGCAAAGTTCAAAAATATATTTTGTCTTGATAATAAAATAAGCTTCTTGGTTTTTAATAATCAGAAAGCGTAATGTAAAAAAAAAAAAAAAAAAAAAAAAAAAAAAAAAAAAAAAAGTTTATAAACAGTAGCCTTCAATATAGTTAAAAAAAAAAAAATAAATAAGAAAAAAATCCTCTGAGAGATTTGTTTATCTGAATATGTAACATACTTCATGTTTTTATGTGACAGTTCATTACCATAACATTTATATCTCTTTATGAATAATATATATTTAATGTATTATCTTTCGACTTCGATTTTTCAAAAACGCAATTATTCATTTTTCTGATAAATATTAAGAAAATTTCAAGCAAAATAAGTTTTACATTTCATGAGAATGTGATTTATAATTATTACTTGGTAACTGCTGCCATTTATTTTTGTTAAAATCGAGTAATATTTTATTTCTGATCTTAGAACAGTTTATTTTTAAATTTGAAAAGTTTTTTTTTTCTATCTGTGAAGTTTTAACACAAATTTTTTGAAGGTCACAGTAATAATCTGTAGCTGAAACTTTCCCGTTTTAATTTATTTTAACCCGAAAATTACAAAAAATCAAGAATTTGAAGAACTGTAATTTAAATTAATTGCACTTAAATGCAGTAAATTTAATGTATTAATTTAAATTAACATTAGCATCGATATTGCATTTATTAGTACACAAAATTATATATATATATATATATATATTTATTTATTTATTTATAGATTCTATACACCATTTCTGGTGCATTTAATTGAATTTTCCTAAAATCATATTTTTAAAGAATGTATTCAAGATATTTACGTCCTAAACAAATTTAAAACTTTTACTTAAACTCTCGTTTACAGGAGATGCGTGATATAATAGTACTTGTAATAGTTTAGAAAATTAACATTATTTAAATCCAAACTTTCGGATATTATCTGCAGAAAAAGCTCTTCAAAACAAAGTTCTTAAGTATATCTTATATTCTCATTTCATTATCTTAAGAGAATGTGTGTACGTGGAGAATGTTCCTGAGGAGCGAATAATTTGAAGTTAAAAATTCTATTCTGAAAAACAAAATGCTCAAAAACATTTCAAAATTGAGAAAACTCTTACTATTTGTAAGCAGGGCAATTTTATTTTTGGTCATTTATTTGAAATTTTATTTATTGTACACCATATTTAGCAAAGGTAGAAAACTAGATATTTCTTATTTTTTGCTGATGCTTAAAAATGGATTTAAAAAAAAAAGAAAAAGATTAAATCCATGTTTTCCTGGTTTTCATGATGTAATAGTACTCGTAATAGTCTATACAATGACCGTTACTCCAAACTTTCAAATGCTATCAAAACTTTCAAATACTATCTGCAGCCAAAGCTATTCAAAACAGAGTTCTTAAGTATATCTTATAGTCTCATTTTCATTATTTTAACCCTTAAATGCCTGACTTATCAAAAATCATTGTAATAATGTTTTTCGGCTTTCATTTTTTAAATAAATCATGGTAAATATACTTTTAAAAAATCATATTTTGTTTTAAGTATACGGCTAAAAAACAGTTTGTTACTAATCGGCAATACTGGTCTTTAATTGAAAAAATAATTTTCCTTGATAAAATTCTATAATATTAAACAAACAAGAATTTTAGGAACTATAATAAGAAATAAATTTGACTTGCTCACTGCAGAACAAAATAGGGTATTTCGCAAGCTTCCAAACAAAACAAAAAGAACAAGTAGCAACAATTGAAAAAATAAATCTCTCTTTATTCTTAAACGGCACAAGTTTTGCCATCTACATGATGAAAATTGATTTAATAATATTTTCAGAATGTATTTTAGGCAATATTAGGCATTAAAGCTTCAATATTATTCTAATAGTATTTTACAGCCTAAATTGGGTATGTTGCCGAAAAGCAACACCCGGCATTTAAGGGTTAAGGGAGTGTGTGCGTGAGTGAGGAGGTGGTTCCTGAGAAGAGATTAACTTGAAGTTAAAAATTCTATTCAGAAAAAAAAATACTCAAAAGCATTTGAAAATTGAAAGAGATTGTTTCTTACTATTTGTGAGCAGGGCAATTTCATTTTTGGTCATTTATTTGAAATTTAATTTACTGTACACGATATTAAGCTAAGATAGAAAACTAGATATTAGCTATTTTTTGCTGAAGCTTAAAAATAAATAGTAAAAAATGAAAATTAAAAATTTAAATCCATGTTTTCTTGGTTGCATCATATAATAGTACTCGTAATAGTCTATACAATTGCCGTTACTCCAAACTTTCAAATACTATCTGCAGATAAAGTTGTTCAAAAAAAAGTTCTGAAGTACATCTTATATTCTTATTTTTATTATCTTAAGGGAGTGTGTAAATTTGTATGTGTGTGGGGGGGGGGGGGGGGGAGTTCCTGAGGAGCGAGTAATTTGAAGTTAAAAATCCTATTCTGAAAAAAAAAAAGGATCAAAAACGTTTCAAAATTGAGAAAGATTTACTCTTAATATTTGTAAACAGGATAATTTTATTTTTGATCATTTATTTGAAATTTTATTTACTGTACACGATATTTATCTAAGATACAAAACTAGATATATGATATTTTTTTCTGATGCTTAATCTGGATACAAAAACAAAATAAAAGTAAAGAATTAAATGCATGTTTTTTCTGATTGCAGGATGAAATAGTACTCATAATAGTTTATAAAATTACCGTTACTTAAAACTTTTAAATACTATTAAAACTTTCAAATATCACATGCAGATAAAGCTGTTCAAAACAAGGTTCTTAAGTACATCTTATATTCTCATTTTCATTATCTTAAAAGTATGTGTGTGTGTGGGGGGGGGGGTGTCATGAAAAGCGAATAATTTGGAGTAAAAAATTCTATTTTAAAAACAAAAATACTCGATAACCTTTCAAAATTGAGAAAGATTGTCTCTTACTATTTATCTCGTAGGATTTATTTTTGATCAATTATTTGAGATTTTATTTACTGTACACGATATGTATCTAAGATTGAAATCTGTTTGATATTTCTTGCTGATGCTTTAAAATGATGAAGGAAAAAAAATAATTAAGTCCAGGATTTTCTGGTTGCGTTATATAACAGTACTTGTAATAGTTCAGAAAATTACCGTTAATTAAATATAAATTTCCATATACTATCTGTATAAAAAGTTCTTCAAGGCAAACTTCTTAAGTATATGTTATATTCTCCATTTCTTTATCTTAAGGGGCAGGGGAGAATCCAGAGAAGAGAATAATTTGAACTGAAAAGTCCAAAATAAAAATACCGTTCTAAAAATAAAAATCCCGTATAACATTTCCAAAATTGAAAAAAGTTTGTTTTTGTTAGCTTTTATAATAAAGGAAATAGTATTTTCTTTCTTCCATTTAAGATTCCCCCTACTGTACAGGATATGTATGTAAGATAGAAAACAAACTATGCTAAGGCTTGATATTTATTGTTGATATTTAATATTCAATAAAAATAAATATATAAATAAATAAATAATCCAACGCGAGGTTTTTGGATTTCAGGCATATAGCTGGAGAGCTGTTAAACATTTTAGGGTAGGTATTTGAGGCACCATGAAAATTTGTGTAACACTTCTTTTACAATGTCTGAATACAAAATCAAACGTCTGGCTGAAGGATTGTGGCACTTAGCCGACCCGAGAATTTTTAAATTTCCAAAATTTTCGTTGCAAAAAAATATCCTTGAGGTATTTTGGAATTTTAATACCTTCAAATTTAGTATTTAATGAAATTAAAAGTATAAAAGCCAGACATTTTAGTCGGCCCAAAAAACTGTGACGTGTCAAGTGGTATTTTATGACTACCAAAAAGGATATTTGAGGCATGCAGAGATTGAAACAGAATAATATTTGTGCATAGCAAAAAATACTTTGAAAATGATAGACACTTTTGTTGACACTTTCTACTTGCCAGACAACAGGAAATCTTAAACGCGAGTGCCAGTAAAGCTGACCTTGCGGTGCCGCGCTGAAGATCCATTTACTGACTTACAATACAAACAAAGCGTAAACCGCCTCCCGAAAGCTATTTTAAGATGAATTTCAACTGGATGCGTGCGCAATCACAACAAATCTAACTGCGATAGGCTCTCGCAAGACCACATGACTCATAGCAAGTAAAAGTCGTAGAATCATGAAATTTCACAAGCAAGTCGGGTTTGTAGCACAATTAACCAGAAAAATCTGAAAACACAGAATTTCCGCCTCTAAACCCTTCAAACAGGGATGGTCATTTGGCCGTAAACAGTTCCTTAACACATTCAATTTTGCCAATGTTGTTCGCCAAAACTCGATTACAGAGTTTTGAAGGGGGTCACGTGATTTCGAGCAGAATAGCATTTTATATATATGCTTTTCCAAAGATGTTTGTTAAATAGAAAAAATGAATATACCTAAAATTTTTAATCAGTATAGGTTATGATATATTTACGATATTAAAACAATAAAACATTTAACAAAATATAACCGCAATTCGGTACGTTTCCGATATAGTAGCCTTGGCGAAATACAGAAAATAGACTTGACGAGAAACCAAATTTGATAATAACGTATTTTCTGGCAACCTATTTACTGTGTCATACACACAAGCAATTTTTTCCATATGTATACAATTTATTTAATGTAAGGAACCTGTTAAATTATTTTTATATACCAACATTGTTTATATCATGTGGCAACATATCTCAGTTTCTGAAGTCCGAATTGCGCCAAGATTTTAAAAAGTGCCAAGTTCCTATAGTGGGAAAATATCCTAATTCCATATGATAGTTTAAAAATCTCCTTTTAATTAAATGAAATGTGTAACTATTAAACTGTCTTTAACGATGTGCGACAGATGCGGCGTCCAAAGTCCGCTGCCAATGCTATTATATTGTATTATTAGCCTACTTACTGTTAATTTATTGTTAATTTTAAATATGTAAAATAAAGATTATAGTTATAGATAAGATATGTTGGTGCAAAAACCCGATTACAGAAAATTAGCCTGAGTTATAAAGGTGATTTCAAGCTGAATGAATTTTTATATGCTTTTACAAAAATCTTAAGGCAAATCTTTCAGTTTATCTGTCCATCTTTCTATCTTTTACTTCCTTAAAACAAATTTTATTAAAGACCGGGAGGCATCTGCACAGATCATCACCTCATCGAGTTGACGGCTGAAATTTTAGGATTATTTAAATATCGATTAGAGTATTGGAAATGTAACTGGTCTGCCAAGTAATATCTTTGTGGAAACCACCTACAGGCCCGATTTTACGAGTTAATTGGTGGATTTTCCATTGTGTTTTCCTGCACCCATTCCTCCATGTTTCCAAACTTTTGGATGCAGGAAAACACAATAGTAAACCTATCAGTTAACCACTAAAATTAGGTCTTTAGGTGGTTTCTACCAAGATATGACTTAGCAGACCAGTTGCATTTAAATATGCTAATCTAGTTTTAACTAATCCTAAAATTTCAGCTGTAAACTCGATGAGGGGATGGCGTGTACAGACGCCTCCCGATCTATTTTAAATGTCGGAATTCTAATCTCAATAGCACTCTGCTCAATCTGGCAATTATCCCTACTATTTATGGAACACTGTTCCTTTAAGTGCGTTTTAGTGATGTTAATGAACTTTATGCATATACATCATACATATTATACATATGCATATAATACGTAATACATTTGCATCATACATATTATAGGTATGTGTAGAATACATAATACATATGAATCGTTATGACGTCAGAATAAACAAAACAATTTTGTCGCCAAATTTGAGAATTGACATATATATTACCAAATTTGGCGAAACTTTGCTAAATGTCGCCAAGCTTGGCTAATATTTGACGCTAGTGGCTATTTTTCAATGAGTTAATTATTAATGCGAGCCATCTATTTTTATTTTTCCGCATATCATCTGAATAGTTAAATGATATAACGTACTAATATTTCCCAAGTGCTAATAGTTTCGTCACTGCTCAAAACCTCTGCTATTGTTATTATATTGTACTGTTATTATACTTACTGTGACTATGTTGTTAATCTTTACACCGCTAAAACTTTTGTATTATATAAAGAGAATTTATGGACACTATTAAAGCATTGAAACTGCCAGTTCTCCTTATGATTATTATAATTCTATAATATGTAACCTGTTAATCGATATGTACGTTAGAATGAATCTTCTATAATCCAGTTCCTCGCATTTTAGTTTTCAGGCTTCGAATAAAATTAGCTAAAATCTTAAAACCATGGCACATTGATTAATTCTTCAACACGATCAGATGAGAAGACTGATAGATTTTCAAATGGATCATGGCAGTGAGTCGGTAGACCTTCTATTCTTCCATAATTGAGTCTATTGAAATGGTTAACGTGAAACAAAAAGATAGTAGCATCAATATGGTTTAATGCAAATGCAGATATTGTCAAAGGATTTCATAAGAACCATTTCACTTGTACCCAGTCGTATCAGTTAAAATACAACAATTGGCAGTGAGCCTAATTATAAAAGATTACTTAATAGGATTAAAAATTTCCGCATTAGAGAACGAATCGTAACTGCTAAGGAAACATGCATAAGTGAGTTAAGATATATTTGTCATGAAAGATGAAATACTTAACAACACAAAGTATATGATGTGCTTCCATAATCGTAAAGAGTTCTTGATTTCTCTATCAAAAGCTTCCGAATTGGGAAGGAATGGGCAACTAAATTAAATTATGAATAACAGTAACATGATGCAACGTTTAACTTGGAATTAATACGGTAAATACTGCTTGCTAGAGGCGGCTAGTACTTTAATATAAAAAGAAATAAAGTATAAATTTGTAAAGCTCAATAAAATAAATTTAGGTATTTTTATGTTAGCCGGGTGCAAGTGGCAAATCGCCAAATACTGTTCCCAACTCCATTGTTCATATTCCATTCATTTCATTTAAAGATATATACTTTTCAGTCATCTCATTTAAAATAGATGCATTTCCCTCATTTTATTTAATAGAATATTTAACATAGAAATAAATAAATAAATAAATAAGAAATAATAGCATAAACCAAAATATTTTATTTGAAAATCAAAGCATTGTTTCTAATTTACACATGTGAAAAATGAAAACTGCTATTGGCGAAAAAACAAAAGGCTAATGAAGAGATTTGCTCCCGGCTAACATAATAGTACCGAAATTTAAGTTTTTTCATATTAATATAGTTTAGAATAACAAACTTGAAAAAAACATACAAAAAGTAGTGATATGCCAACAAAACGTTTTCGGTAAAAAAAAAAAAAAAAAAAAAAAAAAAAAAAAGCGCCAAGTTCTCCTTAATGTTTCGGCCAGAAAAAGTAGTGATATCTGAAGTTCGCACAAGTTAAAAGCCAAACATCCCAAATCTTTCATTGAAAATGGCTTCCTGCGACTTGGCCGTTAATGCCTTCGAGAGAGTTTTTCAAATTTTAAAATATGTACAAATGAGCTACATGCCAACTACATTTTTTTTATTATTTTAGGCATTTTGTGGCATAGAGTACAGAAATAAAAAACACATTGGAAAAGAGCATTTAAACAACTTCAGACTATTTAAATGCTTAGAAGTTAAAAATAACAAAATACTTGTATTCAGGAGATAATATCCCTAATTGCTAAAACATAATTAGTATCAGCTTTTAACAGTTTATAAATCGAATACCTCTTAATGTATGCAAACAAACTATAATAAATGGTCAAACGAAAAAAATCTCTTTCGTCAATACACAAGATTTCAATATTATACAATAAAATATAACGTAACATATTGTGAGATTTGAAGTAAATAAATTTTGTTTTATTTCGTGGGTTTTACGTTAATGACTTTAGCTTTAGACCGTACAAAATGGCAATTAAACCACAAGTGGACTAAATGATCTGTAATCAAAACTAATGTTTGTTGAAACTGAATGGTAGTTATCAGAAACCTTTTACTTCTAATGTCTTTATGTGAATTTGCATCTTTGCATTCTAATATTACTTTTAATATTTAAATAATTCATAAATGCGTAATTTCCAATCATTAATTTTGAAATGCTGTAGAAGGCATTAACGGCCAAGTCGCAGGAAGGCATTTTCTATGAAAGATTTGGGATGTTTGGCTTTTAACTTGTGCGAACTTCAGATATCACTACTTTTTCTGGCCGAAACTTTAAGAAAAATTTGGCGCTTTTTTTTTTTTTTTTTTTTTACCGAAAACGTTTTGTTGGGATTATTTTTTCTTTTTATGTAATACGCGTTACTTATATATATTAATCATGGAAAGTAAAAAAAAAAAAAAAAAAAAAAAAAAAAATGTGTTATTTGCACAAAAGGCGATGGAAGTTTTTAGTAAAAAAACTGTACAAAAATGTCGTGAAGTGTTGAAAATTCGGCAAAAACATAGGTTAAATATAAAGACATTATTTTACATCCAATGCTAATCTGAAAGAGGATTAGACATTGCTATAAAAGTTTCATTACTTTAATGAAGAAATGCTGGCACGACAACATAAATGAAGACCATTTTTTATAGAAATCTACAAGATTTTTTACATTAAATATATATTTCAAATGAAAATCAAATTTCTAATTAATTGCTTAAAAGGTGCAAAGGCCAACATAGTGAAAGACTCTATCCAGGCACTAAAACCCTGGCCATCAGTACAGCGCACTGACATTTTACCGACTAAACTACATGGAACGAAACCCAGCCTGGGAAATTTCTCACAATTAGATGTTGTCAAGGTTACAAACGCAGCACAAGATGGAATAATCTCTCTGGAAAAATTTCCGAGTATTAATTTAACATATATTTTTTAGATTGCATACAAACAACACCAAAAAAGCATTTTGATTCGAAGAATGTCATTTATGTATTCAAATAAGATTTTGAAATTTGTTAAAAGAGATACTTTCACATTTGCTGCATTCCAGAGTTTATTAGCCTAAGAAATCTTCAAAGATGTTGTTACTTGCAACAACTTTTTTTTATTCTGTTTATTTCAGAGTTCAACAACTTTTGCACCAGATTCATTTTAGTGATAGTATGTTGTATAACAGATATATTAAATTTCGTCAAAAAGTAGTTTAAGTCATTACTTTTAATTACATGTGAGTTATTTAATTACATTTAATTACATTACAGATGAAATAAAGGTTTGTTTAGATTATACAAACAGAAATAATTTTTGAAGTAAACAACAAGTACATGCGTAAATTTCGTAAGTTTTTCGAATTTTTGTTACATTACAGAAAAAGCCCTGAAATGTGAAAAATAAACAAATAAGCTATGAAGGTTTATTCTATAAAGACCGTACAAAACCAATCACAAAAACGATTAGCCACGGAAAAAAAAAAAAAAGCTGATTTGAACATTGTAGTATGGAGTTAAAATGTGAACGTATGTACTGCACATACGTTTTGGTTATGTAATAGAAGATTTCATGCCATAATGCAGATACAGTTGGGAATAAAAACAAAATAAACACCGCCTACTAACTCCTCACCAAATTATCGTAGAAGAAAGTTACTGGTACCGAACGATTGGAAATAATGTCTACTTTTAAATGATGGGTATATAATTTGTTTAGGGGCTATCCACATACACTCATTGCCATAAAAATTTTCGCACCAAGAAATAATTGTGGGATCGTAACGAAACTTGGCATGAAGGTACATATCAGGCAGATATGCAAATGATTAGAAATGCAGCGTGATTGCGCATTGCGTAATACCACTAGAGGGCGTTGAACTTCGTCCTCCTTGGAGTATAAAACTGGTAAGCAGAACTTATCTGGGTGTACCTTTTCATTTGCAAAGGAAACGCTGAGGTAGACATGCCGTTATGTAGACATCGAAGACAATATGAGCAGCTGTCAGAGTTCGAGACGGAAAAAATCAACGGGATGATGGAAGCTGGGTGATCAGCTCGGCGAGTAGCTCGTCAAGTAGGCCGTTCTGATTTTACTATGAGGAGGTGTTTGGACCAGTGGACTCAAGAGATGTCATTTACACGGCGACCAGGCTCGGGACGCCCTCGACAGGCCAGTCGTCGAGAAGACCGTCACATCATACGAAACGCACGCGTAGAACCAACCGCCTCATTGTCCGCTATCCAGACACAGGCAGCACCTTCACTACGGGCCCCTGTGTCTTCCCGAACCATCGCAAGGCGCTTGTCTGAAGGACATCTGGTATCACGGCGCCTATTACGTGTGCTGCCAATGACACCTACCCACCGACGCCTCCGTTTAGAGTGGTGTGGCGCACGACGGGATTGGACTGCAACGGAATGCAACCAGGTCGTCTTCAGCAACTAGTCTAGATTCAATTTGAGCAACGATGGCAATCTTGTTCGTGTTTGGAGGCCCCGTGGTGAACGCCTCAATCCTGCATTCGCTTTACAGCGACACACCGCTCTTACAGCTGGTGTGATGGTATGGGGTGCCATTGCTTACGATACACGGTCACCCCTAATATTGATCCGTGGCACAATGACAGCCCAGCGATACGTCCAGGACATCCTTCAGCCACATGTGTTACCATTCATTGCAGGGCTCCCAGGAGCCATGTTTCAGCAAGACAATGCTCGGCCACACACAGCAAGGATGTCACAAGCCTGCCTCCACCACATTACCACCCTTCCCTGGCCTGCTCGATCCCCAGATTTGTCACCAATCGAGCATATCTGGGATCATTTGGGACGGCAAGTTGGACACCCTACGAGTTTGGTTGAACTCGAGGCGCGTTTACAGCAACTGTGGAACGAGATGTCTCAGGACATCATACGGAATTTGTATGCCTCAATGCCCGCTCGTATCGCATCGTGCATTCGCGCTAGAGGAGATCCAACAGAATACTAAAATTTCCGTTCATTTGTACTTTTTTCTGCAATAAATGATCCCTTTTCTTTGGTTTTCTTATCACTTACTTATATCACAGTAGTACTTACACGTGTAAAATTTCGTTTCATTTGGACGTCTTTTTCTTGGTGCGCAAATTTTTATGGCAATGAGTGTATTAAAATGAACCCAAACTTAATTTTTTTTTCAATGGCAATACCCAATTTTAACAAGATATTTTAAATCTTCGGTTCAAACTGTGCCTAGACACAAAATTTCAAGTCATTTGAATGATAAGTTTTTGAATTATAAACATTTAAAATTTAGTTCTTCTAATGTTAAATTACATTTTAATTTTTTTATTCATATCTCCTGAAATTATACTCCTAATTTGCTAATTTTTTGTGTAGCAATAATACTAAAATACACAAACAGAAATACGTTGAATTTGCAATTTTTATAATTTTATGATATGAATTATGAATTATGAAATTAATATTCGAAAAAATTATGAATTGCAGCTTACAATTTTTTTGATGGATTTAGATTTATTAAGTCCTGCTTTATGGAAATACAAAATTTCACTTTTTTCTTCAAAGTAGTTTTCAAATTATGCTTTAAAAACATCAAAATGATGGTTTAAGGGGCCGTCTATGGTAGCAGTCATTAGATATTTTGAAATTTCTTATGCTACCCTGTAATCTATCGGTCTTCAATGACTGCTTGAGTGACGATTTAGATGCCTTGATCAAGAAGGGGGCTCTCTTGCTCAACAATCGAGAACCGAACTTTTCGGTACAGCCCCTAAAATACGCACGTTTTAAAATAATTACCGTATATACTCACGTATAAGTCGACTCGCGTATAAGTCGACCCCCTAACTTTCGAATGCAAATTCTGAAAAAAAATCAAAAACCCGCGTATAAGTCGACCCCCTAACTTTTTACTTCAATTTTGCACAAAATCAAATCAAAGATTTCACTTGCCAATGCGAAAAGGTAGTGAGTAAACAAAAACAAATCATTGAAATTTTTTTTAATGATAAATTATTGTTATTTGTATATTTTATGTATTATTTTTTTATTCATATACATAAAATGCCATAATTTTGCAGTATTCGAAGTGTTAGGTTTTTCTTTTTTAACTGACTCGCGTAAAAGTCGACCCCCAAATTTGCTTACCGAAAATTGTCAGAAATTCCTCGACTTATACGCGAGTATATACAGTAATTTCTCGGAAACTTATCGTACGAATTGCATAAAAATTTGTTTGTAGGCTAATTGAAAGGTGTAGAGTTCATTTTTGCTGTCAGAATTGTGTACTGCTATTGAAAAAAAAAAAAAAAAAGTTATGCTTCGTTTATAATCATGTGGTACCAGTAACTTTCTACTATGAGTTTCTTCTTCTATGAGTTTTGCAGAGTTAACAAGGGGTGTTTACTTCCCCCCCCCACGAATGTACGTCTTGGAGCTTCAGAAGTAAAAGCACATAGTGCGATTAGATACTTGTTAAATTTGTATTTTATTTGTATTTTATTTTTTAATTAATTATTAACCATTTGGAAAAATGGTTATTGTCCTCATCAGGGTAGGAAATCAAAAGCACATCTGAAGCTTTTTATTGGTTTAATCCGCTGTTTATTCGTTTTCTGATTGGTGGATACAGTAATATGTCTTTTCCTTTACTTTCAATAGAGATGGATACTTCTGTTGCCACTATGACAAAAAAGTAATAAAAACTACAAAAAAAAATTACTAAATCAGAAACAAATTGAGATACAGCTTTCAAATAAATTGCATTTAAAAGTACATTTTTTTCTCTATACGATGGTGTAAAAAGTAATATTGTAGGAAGTTTAGAAGTTTAAGAATGAAATTTCATTTAAAATTGGTCGTCAGATTTTTGGATGATGGAAAAGCCTTTTCCCGAACAGCCAATGAAATGCTTGGATAATACGTAAGTTTCAGGAAATCTGACGAGTCATAAACGATTTTTGCCGCTTGCAATTTTTAAGTGTAATAACACTATTAATGTTTAATTCATGGCGTACGTAATGTATGATCAATTCCGTGCGATTTTTTATGTCTTAAATTTTAGTCTTCGAAAAAATCATTTTCCAAATGGTCGTTGTAATTTGTTAAATTGCTTTTATTTATTTTTTATTTTTTTATGTATTGTTAATATCATTTTGAAATAATTAGTCGCTGAGAAAAACTGTCCTTTTTTTTCTTTTTTTTTTTTTTTACTTCAAACGAGTTAAATTCGGATAATAGAGCTAAACGCGAAATAGATACATTTTTGCTTTCTAAATCATGCTCGAAAATTATTTTAAAAGTATATAAAATTAGCAAACTAAGATACAGTATTTAAACAAATTGAATTTCAGAGTATTTTTTTCCTTATTCGACGATATAATATAAAAAATCATGTGATGTTTCAAAGTAAGTAAATTTAGATAAAAACTAATATAAACTCTTTAAATTGTTATCTTCGTTAATATGACCTTCGTATCACCCACGCACTTATTTTTGCAGTATAACGTAGCTGATAAATTTGATTGCTTTAAATTGGCACAAAAAATGATATGAACAGTTTTAGAAAAGTAATTGTTCGAATTCTTCTTCTTCTTCTTCTTCTTCTTTTTTTTAAATAGAAACTGATATTTTCAGAATTGAGCTTTCATAGTTTTGATGAGATGAGGTAAATTAATTTGATAGATAAAAAAAAAAAAAGTTATGCTTTTTAAAAATACTTTTTTCCTAATAAACATCGCATTTACTGTAAAATATAAAAAAAATTGCTTTAAATTTTAATTTTAGTAAAGAGCTCTTCTTTAAATTTTAGTAGTTAATAACTTTCCCGGGCAGTATAATTAACGTATACAACAGACATAAATACACAAAGCTCTAAAACATTTTATTTTCCTTATATTAAAAAAAAAGGGTTCCAGAAATATCATTAATAATTTAAAATAAAAATAGAATATTGTTAAATAAACAATAGCTTGCAGTCGATAAACATGCATTCAAATTTACATCAGAGATGGGAGTGCGAGCAAACTTCACGCTACCAAAGGAACAGTCATTATATGAGTGAATAAATTAAAATTCTCTGTGCACTTAAAACTTTCAGTTCTTCCAAAAGATAATAAACAGAAACGGTTGCATAAAAATGCCTCTACTATTCTAATAAGAGCATTTTGCCTGAAAACGTACTTATAGATTATGAAAATTTTATATTCTTTGTTATTACGCATTTGTAAACATTTCAGTTCATTATCAATGTTAAAGGTTTTCTAATTTATCTAATGAACACCCTTGTGAAGTATTCGAAACTATTAAAATCATCTAAACAACGGAAAAAAAGAAATAAAGAACTTAAGAAAAAGTATTTTATTTTCTCTAAAAAATTCAGTATATTTTCTTTTTCAAACAACACATGTAAACATACTTAATTTTGATTTTTATTTGTCGGAGGGTAAATTGTTTTGTTAGGAAACTTCAGTCTTCCAAAAAAAAAAGTTGAAAGAGAACGGCCTACTGCTCACAAATTAACTAAAGTGTATGAAGTTGTATTAAAATGATAAGTGCTTCGTTATGTTTGTAATTATTCTGAGATTCTCTGAACATATTTAAAAAAAAATGATTTACTATTTAATAAAAAAAAAAAAAATACCACGAACAAGAAATTTATCAATTATCATATTTTCCTTTTCGCTATCTATTAACTTTAATGGGCTATGGGGTAAAATTTTGAAAATAAATATGCAAAATGCAACAAATAAACGGCTTGCAATTAACCCTTTTTGGTCGTTCTCAACCTTTCACAGATCGAATTCTGACTAGCTACATTTGAAGATAATTTCTTACATATTCTGCCATTAGATGCTTTGCCTTGTATATCTTTAGTTTACAGTCATTAATCATAAAAATATACAGACTATCTGAAATATCTACTGCCTTGAAGGAAGTGGCAATAAATGTTCGTTTTATAATAAATAACATGAAAAAATTAAACGAAATAATTACCTAAGATATCTTTATAGTTATGAAAGGACATTTATGTCACCTCGTCAAATAAACGTATAACAAACATAAACAAACAACGCTCTAATTTTTTTATTTTATTTATATCTCAAAAAAGGGTTCCAGCAATACCATTAATAGCTTAAAATAAAAATAAAGTACTGTTAAATAAACAATAGTTTGCAGGCGACAAATATGCATTCAAATTTACATCAGAGATGAGCGTGCCAGCAAACTTCACTCTACCAAAAGAACAATCATTATATGAGTGAATAAATTAAAATTCTGTATGTAGTTAAAAGTTTTAAGCTCTGCCAAAAGATAATAAGCAGAAACTGTTGTATAAAATACTTCTACAATTCTAATAAGCTCATTTTGCCCGAATATGTACTTATAGATTATGGAAATTTTATATTATTCGTTGCGCATTTATAAATATTTCAGTTCATTATATATCTTAAATGCTTTCTAATTTATATAATGAACACCTTATAAAATATTTGAAACTATTAAAATCATCTAAACAACTATGAAATAAAAGGAAGAGCACAAAGAAAAATATTTTGTTAGCTTTAAAAAATTCAGTATATTTTATTTTTCATACTACGCATCTAAACATACTTAAATTTTATTTTTATTTGTCGGAGGGTAAATTGTTTTGTTAGGAAACTTTAGTCTTCCAAGAAATAAGTTGGAAGAGAACTGCCTACTGCATACAAATTAACTAAAGTGTATGCAGTAACATTAAAATGACAAGTGCTTCGTGATGATTGTACTTATTCTCAGATTGTATGAACATGCTATACAAACTTTGATAGAATATTTAATTTGAAAAGGTTACCACAAGCAAGAGTTTTAAGAATTATAATGTTTTTTTTTTCTAGATTTTTAGCTTATAGGCTGTCAAAGTCTGAGAGCTTATGTGCCCGCCGGTTCTGTATGTACGTACGTACGTAACGCAATAACTCTTGATAGAAACATCCCATTTGTTTCAATTTGTTTTCTAGCTTCATTGTGAAAGGCGCTTCCATGATTAGTTTTGGGGGTTCATTGGTTAAGGATAAAGGGGGATTAGCCCAACCCTCCTTAATTTAGATAAATGGGTTTTTCATGCGGAATTATTCGATTTGCTCCAAATTTAGTACACCGGTTTATTATGTTAAGGAGCTTCCTTGATTAGTTGGTTGGTTGATTGTATTTATGACGGCCAATTATCTGCACGAGGGATATAGGCCCGGGGGGGAGTGCCCTTCGTGGGGGTCTTTCTAAGGGAACCTAACCCGTATTAACGCTTGGAAATCCAAGGTTCGAAGAAAACCACGAAAACTCCGAACGATTAGGCCGACGGGCGCGATTGGGATCGAACCCAGCACCTCCCGTCTACCAGCTTCGAGAGCAGAACCTCTCAGCCACTGGTGGTGGCCTTCCTTGATTAGATTTGTAGGTTCATTGGTGAAGTATAAAGGGGGAAATGGGGGCTAATTCCCTTTCACTTATTTTTTTAAGGGGCATTATTCTTTAAAATAAGAGTTTAATATACAATTAGTGTGAATAGCCTGTGAGCTCAATGCCATCAGTTTAGCTGGGCACTTTTCGTTTTTATTATTTAGTTTAATATGTTACGGGGTTACACTTCGAATATAAATATGCATATAACTACAAATAAATGATTTGCAATTGACCCTTTGTTGGTGTTCTCAACCTTTCACAGATCGAGTTCTGACCAGCCAAATTTGAGGGTAATTTTTTTTGCATATTTAGCTATACCCTGATACCCTATTTGATGGTATACCCTAAATATATTTAGTTTACAGTCTCTGCAAAAAGATAATATGCAGAAACCGTTGCATAAAATACTTCTACAATTCTAATAAGTTCATTTTCCCCGAAAACGTACTTATAAACATTTCAGTTAATTATACATATTAGAGGCTTTCTAATTTATATAATGGACACCCTTATAAAATATTCGAAACTATTATTATCTATATAGGTAACAACAACAACAACAACAAAAAAGAAAAAACACAAATAAAAAAAATTGTTAACTCTAAAAAATTCAGTATACTTTATTTTCCAAACAGCACATCTAAACATACTTAATTTTTATTTTTATTTGTTGGAGGGTAAATTGTTTTGTTATGAAACTTTGTTTTCAAAAAATAAGTTGGAAAAGAACTTCCTACTGCATACAAATTAACTAAAGTGTATGTTGTAGGATTAAAATGACACGTGCTTCATGATGTTTTTACTTATCCTCAGATTCTACGAACAGGTTGTAAAAACTTTGATTTAATATTTAATTTATAAAAGTTAACAAAAGCAAGAGTTTTATGAATTAGAATGTTTTTCTTCCAGATTTTTGTTTAGTTTAACATATTACGGGGTTAAATTTCGAATATAAATATGCAAAATGCTTGACAGAAATGACTTTCAATTAACCCTTTTTTGGTTTTCTCAAACTTTCACAGATGGAATTCTGACCAGCCAAATTTGAGGGTATTTTTCAATTCCTACTATTAGCTCACACTCTCCCTATATTTATTTATATATTTATATATTTATCTTGTACAAATTTTCAATCGTTAATAAAATACTCATTATTCATCCTATCAGGTTGAAACAAATTTTTTAAAACTTGTACTGGATGACAATTGATGTTAATAAAGTTTTTTCAAATATTAATTAATTAATTAAATTTTAATTAATTAATTTTAGTTTTGCATGGGAAACAAAATGGCCGCCATTGGTTATTGAATTTCAATGAAAGTATTTTCAATAAGGGTTACCATAGGGGGGACCCTGTTCTGTCGCCAAATACAGCCAAGTATGTCGCCAACTTGGCGATATATCGCCAAATTTGGCGGCCAAAATGAGCCCCCAAAAGTGACGCCAACTTGGCGATATCTGTAATATTTCGCCAAATTCCCATAGAGTTCCATTGTAAACCTACTTGCTTATAGAAAACCAACAAATTGAGATATTTTAATGCAACAAAAACTCATATTAGCTTGATTATATTAAATTTTCTTTGATGGCCTAAGTAGGAATTGACTTTAAAAACAAAATTTTTATATTACTTGTTTTTTTGCATATTTAACTATACCCTGATACCCTATTTGATAGTATACCCTAAATATATTTAGTTTACAGTCTCTGCCAAAAGATAATAAGCAGAAACCGTCGCATAAAATACTTCTACAATTCTAATAAGTGCATTTTGCCCGAAAACGTACTTATAAACATTTCCGTTAATTATATATATTAGAAGCTTTCTAATTTATATAATGGACACCCTTATAAAATATTCGAAACTATTAAAATCATCTAGGCCAAAATAAGGAACACAAAGAAAAAAAAAATGTTAGCTCTAGAAAAAATTCAGTATACTTTCTTTTTCAAACAACACATCTAAACATACTTAATTTTTATTTTTATTTGTTGGAGGGTAAATTGTTTTGTTAGGAAACTTTAGTCTTCCAAAAAATAAATAAGTCCGAAGAGAACTGCCTACTGCATACAAATTAACTTAAGTATATGTAGTAGCATTAAAATGACAAGTGCTTCGTAATGTTTGTACTTATTCTCAGATTCTATGAACATGCTGTACAAACTTTGATTTAATATTTAATTAAAAATAGTTATCACAAGCAAGGGTTTTATGAATTAAAATATTTTTCTTCTAGCTTTTTGTTAGGTGTAAAGGTAATTATAGAAATACTACACCTACAGCCGTCGTCTTGTCCATTCGTCTGTCTGTCCGCATATAAAAGCGCAAGAACTACCAAACCGAATGGTTTGAAATTTAATATATATAATCGTTACAGAATTTTGTCGAGTCATTTCAAATTTTATGAAAGTCGAATAAAAACTTAAAAATATATTAATGAAAGTTTTCTTCACTCTATTAAACCCCATCATAATTTATTCAATGATACCTCATGATAGGTAATGATTCTAGGTTGCCATGTTGATTATTCCATTAAATTCTATCCTACGTATTTATTCAATGATATCCGATTATAGGGGCTGATTCTAGGTTGTCATGATGATTACGTCATATTTAAGATGGAGTCATAGTATTTACGTATTACTGAGTTTAACATATATAATCATAATAAATTTTGTATTCCTTCATTTTTGCATAAGAGTGCAACAGTTATTGTAAGTCTGAATATTTATAAAATTAGTTATACTACGACCGCACATCATTTGTTACGTTTGACATGCAATTTCCGACTTGTTAAGTTTAATTGGTTATCTTCTTAAATTTCAAAAAGCCACAAAGAAATGACTTTCAATTAACCCTTCTTGGGCGTTCTCAAACTTTCACACATCGAATTCTGACCGACTACACTGTAAAAAAAATCGACCAGTTTTCCTGTAGGAATCGGAAAAATAGTTGCCCTTATCGTACCGGAAAAATTTCCGACCCAGCTCGGAATAAAATCCGTAGAGAAAGGAAATAGTCAATAAAACTGTTTTTTTACGAATTCTATTCCGATTTTACGGATTTTATTCCGAGCTGAGTCGTAATTTTTTCCGGTACGATAAGGGCAACTATTTTTCTGATTCCTACAGGAAAACTGGTCGTCTTTTTTTACAGTGTACATTTGAAGATAATGTCTCGCATACTTACTCATTTGATGTTTTGCCCTATATATCTTTAGTTTTGAGTCATTAATCTTAAAAATAGGAGCAGAAAATCTACAAAATGTACTACCTTTGAAGGTAGATGTTTCTTTTCATGTGATACCTGTATAGTTATGGAATGATATTTATATCACAGGAGGTTAGTGTTATTTATGACTGCCGATTATCTGCACAAGGAATAGGGGCCCTAGTGGGAGTGCCCTCCGTGTTTTTTTTAAGGGAACCTAACCCGTATTTACGTAAGTTTTCCAAGGTTCAATGAAAACCACGAAAACTCCGAACGGTTAGGCCGACGGGCGCGATTGGGTTCGAACCCAGCACCTCTCGTCTACCAGCTTCGTGATAAGAACATCTCACACACTGGTGGGGCTTTATCAAATGAGGTGAAAGAAAATTATTGTCTGAATTTCCAAACATTACTAAACAGGACACTTCTTTGCATTCAGCCTTTTAAAGAAGGCTGAATAAATAATAAATGATTTATACATTTATATGATTATACAAATGATTATACAAATGATTATACATTTTATTACAGAATTTTTTGGTAGCCCGAACTACAGAAAACAAAATCAAACCAAAAAATTAGAAACAGATTAAACAGCAATAGATAAAATATAAATAAATATAACTTAGTCAGAAATTAGCTGAGAAATTAGAATCAATCAGAATCGAATTTGACCAAAAGTGGAAAAAGAAAAGACCAACACGATCTACTTTTGGAAACTAATTTCAGTTAAAATTTATTCATTCAATATTGCCCTTATAGATTAGTGTCGAATGACTAACTTTGTGCATCCTGTGTAACTAGTATGCACGACTGCACATCAGATATCATATAGTCAATTGCGTATTATCTGATGCATATCAATATCGTAAAAATCTTTTAGCGTATAAAGTTTGTAGAAATATTCCTATAAAAATTATAATAACATAAATGTATGTCAGATTAAACCGACTAATATGATGAAATTCACCATACATTATTATTTATATAAAATTATTAATATCGATTATTAATTAAATATTTCTTAGGATTGTGTAGAGAATACCCTTGAGACAAATTGCAAGGATGAGCTCTGTTTTGTCTCATTTCCTATTTTTTTCTTTTTTCATTTACATACTCTTAAACTTGAATTTTTCTGATGCATTCTAGAAGTAATTTTTATAGGTAATCACTTATAATTTGTATACATTATAATTTAATCGAAAAACATATCGAGCAATGTTTGTGATTTCCCTTTAAATATATTAAATCTTGAATTATAGAACTACTTGTTAAAGATCACCTATCCATGGTTATAGAAAATCCTTTCATATCGCTTGAATTGTCTAAACTTTATGAGAAAATTTTTATTTTATATGACTAGGGGGCCCGGCCCCCTACGAGCTACGCTCGCCAACCCCCGTCCAGACACCGCAGACTCTAAATGCACGCTAACTTGATCGGCTTTAAAAAGATTTCGAAAGATTGAATTATAATTTAAAAAACAGTGGCGATCTCCCTATAAACGAATTTCTATTCATTTCTCTTTGATTGGGGAATTTTAACGCCAAATCCGCTGCGGTACTACTTGATTATCCTGTCGACCAATTTCGCCAAATTATATAAATCGCCAAACCACTCGCCAAATTATATAAATTGATATAATTTTTATTTTAAATAACGAAAGAACAAATAAATTCGTACAACATTAATAAAAACACAAATAAAACGTCGAAATAAAAATAACTTGATGACGTATACACGTGTAACAACCTTTCAAAATAAGCTAATATAAAAGGAATTAAGTAAAGAGAGTCTTTGTCTCCTGGTATTTTTTAACAAAGCGAAAAGAAAGTTCTTTTAAATGAGACATTTTAAATTAATTTTCAAAATATCAAATAAATGTCTAGCGCAATTTCTAAATTTAAACTTTTTTGCAATATTATTTTGTGTGTTCATTTTATGTAATAACTATAATGTGACGTAAATATGACGTAATTTCTCCTAAGACTTCTAACGCATGTTAATGAATTTATTATTTTACAATATCCTTTCTCCTTTAAAATTCACGTGTATACTTTTTATGACGTAATTTTTAATAAGTTCCTGCTTTTTATACGTAATTATTTAATACTAATTTGAAAGTTTTTTTCCTGTTTATAATAGTCACGTGTAATTAAATTTTTAATTTGAAGCAAACATTATTGCTTGCGCTTTTTATACAGATGGCAACAGTTTAAATTAGTACAATTTTCTGAAATCTGTAGAAAATATCTCTAGAAATGCTGAAAATTCGAATTTAAAATAGAAATAAAACCTGAAAAAATGAGTCAAAATAAAAAAATTAATGCAATCTGCACTCCGGCAACTTCTAACGCATAAAATGATCTAAAAATGATTACACTGCCATGTACAGTTTTTGCTGCTATAAAACTTTTTTAGTGGAACGATTTTGTCCAACTTTAGCATTAAATAACTCTTAAAATAATTCTTCGATTTGAAAACTGTCTGCATCAGCGTGTTTATCAGACATTTCTGTATAAAACCACCGATTTTCATATTTTTGTTAATATTAACGAAGAAAGGCCTCCGGTCACCAAAAAATCAAAACCGGCGGCGGCGGCGGCGGTGACAGCGGGAGTTACTTTTTTTTAGAATAGAGAGAAACATAAAAATGAGGTTTATTTGAAAAATATTTGAATAATGACATCTGAAAGTTCTATGCATTCGAGGATTACAATATATTCTCAAGTAAGCCGGACAGAAGAGATTTTGAATTTGAGCCCAACATTTAATTTGCAACTAATGGAAATAGGAAAGGTAATTTTACCTATGGGATTTGAAGTACTTTTCCTTCTGTATTTGCTTAAACAATAAAAATAGAGTATATGATTTTAACTTAGTTTCGGTTATACAAGGTCTATAAATCTAAAATAAAATCTGGAATCTATAATTAAAAAAAATACTTTCACTGTAAAATACAGGACTCTCACTGGATCTTTTTTATCACATATTTTTTCAATGAAAAATATCCCTTAAACTGTTGAAAAAAATTTTATATATATACCTAGAAGGTTACTTTTGTGGAAAATTTTGTAAAGACCTAACTGGAAAGTGGTTGTTGTTGAAAATTTTGTAAAAAACCTACCACAAAATGTTTTCGTCAGATGTATTGGTAAACAAAAAATATAACCATCTGGAGTACCCAGTTGGAGGAACACTCTGAATATAGCTACAAGTATAAATATACTTTATTTTCATCACTTTTCTTATTTTGTTATTTTACAAAATGATTTTAAAAAATAAATATTTAAAAAAAAAACATAACATTTTTTATCGAAATTTAAAAATCTATAAATATTTTTCATTTCATATACGTGGTTTTAAATGAATGTAAGTGCATTTGTGAAATAACAAACTTTCTTACACTGTTTGCAGCCTCATTAGCTTAATAAAAATTGGTAATTTACCAGTAACATCTACATTTAAATAATTAAGAATCTGTTAATTTTTAATCTGTTAAGTTAATTTTTAAAAATGCTATTATTCTTTTCTGTATAAGCAAAAAATGTTTTAGGAAAATAATTTGGTGTTCTTCATGTGTCTCTGATATTTTGCATTAAAATAACTTATTTCTTGAAATTACGTCAATTATTAAATATTTTTTTAAATGTTAATTCATTTTTTCTCTATTGGTAAAATTCTCGTATTTATATTTTCTTGTACATATTGTTCAAATCAGTCTCTCAGAAATAAATTATTCAGTTTCATTTTGTTTTCTCTTACATTTTATTGCTGGTATGCTGATGATTTCTATGTAAAACATGTCCATTTTTCTTATGTATGGTTTAATTATACATTCAAACATAAACATGGAACACAACTAAATATCAGTTAAAAAAAAAAAAAAATTGTTGTAAAGGCTTGTTCCTGTATTATTACTTTTTTTATGTTTTACTAGTAAAAAGTAAGTCTTTGAAAATCTGAAACTGACCCAAACATTCATACTTATTAACATCTTCTTTTTTCTTTTTTACCTATCGTTATTATTTGCACACAAAAACGTAATAATTCTGCCAATAAATTAATGTATGTCAATTTAAAATACAGAAATATATAATATTGATACAAATTATTTTATTTTCTTTACATTTCATCCCGCAACATACGCAAAATAAATATGCTTCAAATTTAGTAGAATGATTTTACTATTATACATTTTTGTTTTTTTCCTTGTTTTTAAGCCTCTATCATTTATTTTACAGGCAACTGTTTCATCTGTTTTTCAAAACTTCTTAAAATGTTTACACTTTTCACCAAAAATGTCCATTCACCTAAAAACTCTTTTGGTCAAAAATATCTAGTTGTAAACATATACCAGTGTATTAAGAAAATGACAGAAATCAAATATAGATTTTTTAACTAAAAATTAAACTTTTATTTTATGATTATGATAAACATATAAAGTGGCAATAAATTCTTTACAAATAGAGAGCAATATCTTTGACAAAAAATAATGCTGAATTTATATATATACATATCTAAAATCTTCTGCGATAGATGTATATATAGTGATATTAGTGCATAGAGATCAGCAAATGCATAATATCGAACTGTAGTTTGACACTAACTTTAAACCGAGGTAGACTGAGAATTCAGCACTGTCCATCAGAATTTGGCATTAAGTATTTGGAAGTACATGGAAATCTCAATGTCCTTGCTGGAACATTTTCGCTATAAGACCAGCCACAAGCAGCTCTTCGATACCCATGTTTCCACCGTGATGTCCACCACCAGGCATAGCTTGAGAAAAATCTACAACAGAAATCAAGAAGACGGCGCAAAGGCAAACAACAATAGCGATTGTGCTGAAGGAATACATATTTTTGCTGTTTAAGTAAAACGTCTTAAGTATTAGTAAGTTGTATTAGAAAAAACGGAATTGGTTGTGATGATTTCATTAAGAGAAAAACACTTTATATATTATCCATCTGAGGAAAGTTTTAATAAAATGTCGTAACAAATGCATAAATTTTCTGAAACTATCATATCTTAATCCATTCAAAGGTTATTTCTTTGACGAAATATGTGACATATCATTTTAGGAAGTAAAGTATTTCGAAATTTTTGAAGAAAATCATTACTTCCGATCGGAAACTTCCTTTCCCATTAAGAGGAAATGCCGACTTCATGTCCTACATATGGATGCAGTTCCGGTTTGAAGGATAAAGTTAGGAAGAAGCGTCGGCCTTGCTCTGGATTTCTACTTAAGATTTTTTTTTTTTTCTCTTTAACTTTTTCCCGTCTCAAGATTGAATAAAACATTTCAGCGAAATCTTCAAAAAAGTCTCATTTGAATATCTGAGAAGTAATTTGCATCTGAATACAGCCTTCATGTTAGGAGAAAATTTAGCTATTAGTGTTTCAATTTTGTTTCTAACAAAGTGCGAATGTTTCTGCAGGAAGAAAGTAGAACGTGATATATTTTTTTTTTATATCACCATTGCTGCTTATTTTGGAAAAAAAAAAATTCTTTCGCACAAAGCACTACAAGTTGAAATAAATAAATTCCAATTTAATCATGTAATTCTTTTTTAATGAAAATAATTCCTTTCAAACAAAGAAAAATTTATTAAAGATAAGGAATAATCACTAATTTAATCCATAATCCTTTTTTAATTTAGTAAAACATCTAATCTTATTTTTCGTATTTGCAAAGGATTATTTTTGTAATGCATAACGTAACTTTAATTAAATGAAACTTTTTCTACAGTTATGAGATAAGATTGCAAAGACAATACAGCATTTATATTAACGCAGGGATTAGTAAGTATTCTGATGATAAAAGAAACAGACTTTCGGTTTATATCCAATTTCAAATATTATTTTTATTTAATTTTTGAATGAATATATGTTATTTAATTTCAAAAATGACTTTGTTAAGTATGTGCTAAGTTTAAAAAACATATTTTTTGTTATCTTTCCATACTCTATTTAAATTTTCCGTTTGAATAGATTTATTATTAGTATTTTCCTTCATTAAAAATAACAACTAAATTAACAGAGCTAAATAACATAGTATATTGAATTTGATGTCATTAGAAAGTTTTGCTATTAGGATTTCAGTTTTGTTTCGAAGAACGTGAGAATGATGTTGTACAGGGAAGAAGAACGTGTTTTTACATGTATATACATCATCAAAGTTCCGTATTTTAGGGGGGAAGAGGAAATATTAAGACTTTGAATTGTGATCCACAAGTTTCAAATTTAATCGTGTAATTATTTTTTATCTATACTAATAAAAGAACAAATCGCTCTGTGTGTGTGTGTGTGTCTGTCTGTCTGTGTGCGATGCCTAGGAAAATCTACTGCACGCACGAGGTTCAAAATTTTTCTGAGAATAGCCCAAAGTCTCTACTGATATACCTGGCTCTCAGAATTTCAAAATTCTAATTAACAGCTGAGTTATTAATTATCAACCGTCACTCACTTTGATTGAAAATCCATTTCGGAAGGGAAAATCTCTGACGCATGCACTGAAGGCGCTGATACGCAAATGAAGAACGAAAAAAAATATTTCGGGGGTATTTTGTCATTATTTATTAACTTACATCATCCAAACAACTTAGTAAAGTTTAAAACGTAAGACAAGTTCTGAAAGACTGTACTCTTACGTTTCAAATGCTGCGATCAATTAAAAAATACATCGCAATTAACCCCTTGAAAAAAAAAAAAAGTAAAAAAAAATCGTTTTTCTGAAAAACGTATTTCTCCCTTATTACAACACCTCCCCAGTATGCAATTGTAAAGGTACTGACAAGTCAAATATATGATTCTAAAGCTGAATCCTTCTTCAAAACGATGGTGTAATTGTTTTTTTGAAATTTGAATTTTAACTCTTTCAAATACACCGCCAAATGCAGGTCACTTTCCGCCACATAAAGATGATTTACATTTCGGTTAAATGTTTATCCTCTAAAATATGCATATTTTTTTTATGAAATTTTAAAAAGGGCTTGATTTTAGTAATATTTACGATCCATTAAAATTTCAGAGAATTCGGACAACAATAATCATTTATTTTATTATGCTAATGAAACCGACGCAACGCGGAAATAATAAAGGCAGAAACTATTTACTCTCCGATATGAACGTTAATTTACTAAACTTTTCGTAGCAGTTGTGGCGTAGTGGCTTAACCCCTTGGTTTTCTGTACGAACAGACCCAAGTTCGAAACTAGATAGGTGAAATTTTGAATTAGTAGATTTTTTCCATTTTAAGGATTTTATTTTACTTTGAAGGATATCTAAAGTGAAAAAAAATGTTCCGACTATTCCGTTATAAACAGGCTTTACTTTATTAGAAAATAAATTTGCTGTATAGTGCTTTTTAAAAAAAAATTATATAGCATATTTGCTTGCAGTTTTATTATTTCTTTTTCAGTATTACAGTTTCGGATGCATTTGTAATTACTTTTTCATTTAAATATTTTAAATAAAATTTTAAAATATTAAAAACATAATTAAATTTTAATTGATTTCACCAATTAATTTTGAATAAAAGAGTTTAAAATGTGAGATAAATAAAAATTCAAAACTTTAACTACTGACTTTACACAACTTTTCAACTGAGCGTGAGTAGGGCCCTGGTAATTTGCTAAGTCTCTACCTCCTCCCCGCCCCATTCTGTACCGACCTGCGATACAAATTTCCGGTTTATTTAAGAATATTATTATGGTCTTCTCAGTGCATAATTTTAAAGTTGAGTCTTAGAGTCTTCTTCCCAGACCAATACCCTCATATTTTTATTGAGGCCCAGGGCCCTTTTTCAAACATTTACCCGCTTTTTGTGCATTTCTTTAAAATATTATTTTAACGAATAATTCACATTATTCCCTATGCTTAATTTTAACTAATTGAAGATCTAAAGCGCTAAGTACTAAGACATTTTAACATGCTTCATGTTAGGGCCCTCTCTTTAATTATCAATTGGCCCCATTTGGGCCCCCTTTTACAGCTCCTTTAAAAATGGTCCAATTCAGAAGCTGTTTTTTTTTTCTAACAACTTCTTAGGTCCTCCAGACACTATATGAGAGACAAAAAAATTTCTCAGGCTTCTGCTACTACCAATTTTGAATATTAATCTCCTTCTTGGGGCCCTTGGTGCAGCTTCTTTAAAATTTTTCCGAATTGCTTGCAATTTCCTTTAACATAGTTGTAGCGTCTTCCGATTACTTTAAAAGCTACTAACACTATATTTATGCCCAACTACATGCCAGTTATGTCCCTGGCCCTCCTTGAAGTGTTTGCACCACTCTGGCCCCCAGGGCCAGGTCTTTCTTTATACCTCAGTTACCACCTTTTTCGAACATTAATCTCCTTTTTTAGCATCAACTTACGTTTACTCAATACAGCCGTACATTAAAAATCGAGTTAATTTAAAGGTAACTTTAGAAAATGGATTTCATCAGTTTAATAAATATCGTGTTAATGTTAAAAGTAATTCATGAAATTTAGAAGGGGAGAGGTCATCCTTTACCGCTTGGGGGGGGGGGGGGCATTCTTTTTACCAATTCTAAGGACCTAATTTCAACGGGATTGGGTTTAATCAACTTAGATTACAACTACAACTACTTTCTGTATTATGAAATTTTATCTTAGACTTCAGTTACCAACATTTTCTAACATTCATGATGCATTCCTTTTTTTTTTTTTGATTCTATGCGCTTGATTACTACGAGGTTTGGCTTAGTCAACTTGGTTTTCGATTGTCTCCGGCACGTGCGACGCACTCCCGGTACATGCTGCCTTATGTAGCGTGGACCCAGGTTATAGGTTCGTTCGTAAAGAAGTTTGTTGGGAATGCACTAGACGATGCGGAAGGCAATGGGTGTCTCCGAAATTAGATACATTTAAAAGTATTTCAAAAGATATAAAATCATACAAACTTGAGTTTTGTTTAAGTTTATTATGTACGTATCCCGGGCAACGCCGGGCGGTTCTGCTAGTTGGAAATAATTCTATTCAAACAAACAAAGTTTTATTAAACATAAAGAATAGTCACTAATTTAATTCATAATTATTTTTTAATTAAATAAAACATTTAATATTATTTTTCGTATTTGTAAAGGATTATTTCAGTAAGTCATTCATTACGTATCTTTAATTAAATGAAACTTTTCTACAGTCATGATATTAGATGTCAAAATCAATACAACATTTTTATTAACGTTGTGATTAGTAAGTATTCTGATGATAAACGAAATAGAGATTAGGTTTATTTTCAATTTCAAATATTTTATTATGTTTAATTTTTGAATTAGTAGATATTATTATTCAATTTAAAAAATATTTTGTTAAGCACAATTAAGTAAAAAAGAAATTGTTATTATTCCATACATTTTTTTTTTCCGTTACAGTGGATTTATTATTAGCATTTTGTTATATCATGATATTATGAGATTAGATGTCAAAATCAATACAGCATTTTTATTAACTTGGGGATTAGTAAGTATTCTGATGATAAAAGAAATAGAGATTTAGTTAATTTCCAATTTCAAACATTTTATTATATTAAGTTTTTGACTGAGTAGATAGTCAATTTAAAAAATATTTTGTTAAATAGGAATTGAGTAAAATATATATATATATACATATATATATATATATATATATATATTATACCTTTTTTTTTATTTTTCAGTGAATTTATTATTAGTATTTTGTTTCATTACAAATATAAACTGAATTCATAGAGCTAAATATCTGAGAAGCATATTGCATTTGATGTTGGGGAAAGTTTGCAAAAAGCGTTTCAGTTTCGTTTCTAAGAACGTGCGAATGATGCTGTAAAGGAAAAAAGAACATGTTTTTGTATGTATATATATATCATCAGCGCTCCGTATTTTAGCAAAAAATGAATAATTAATTGACTAAGCACTTTGAATTCTAATACACATGTTTAAAATTTAATCATGTAATTCTTTTTTAATGGAAATAATTCTATTCAAATAAACCAAGTTTTATTAAAGATGAAGAATAGTCACCAATTTGATCCAAATTTTTTTTTTTAACTAAGTAAAACATCTAAGACTTTTTTTTTTTTTTTTTTTTTTTTTTTTTTTTTTTTTTGCGTATTTGCAAAAGATTATTTCAGTAAGGCATTACGCATCTTTAATTAAATGAAACTTTTTCTACAGTCATGAGATAAGATAACAATGTCAATACAGCATTTTTATTAAGTTACGGATTAATAAGTATACTGATGATAAAAGAAATAGATATTCGGATTATATCCAATTTCAAATATAATGTTTTGTTTAATTTTTGAATGAATATATATTATTTAATTTCAAAAATTATTTTGTTAAGTGTGTATTAAGCTTAAAGGACATATTTTTAATATTATTTCATACTTTTGTTTCCGTTTCAGTGGATTTATTATTAGTATTTTCTTTCATTACAATATAAACTAAATTTTTAGAACTGAATATCTGAGAAGCATATTGCATTTGATGTTGGGGAAAATTTTGCTAATAGTGTTTCTGTTTCGTTTCTAAGAACGTGCGAATGTGCTGTAAAGGAAAAAAGAACATGTTTTCATGTGTATATATATCATCAGTGCTTCGTATTTCAGCAAACAATAAATAAATAAATGACTAAGCACTTTGAATTGTAATACACAAGTTTGAAATTTAATCATATAATTATTTTTTATTGGAAATAATTCTATTCAAAGAAACAAAGTTTTATTAAACATAAAGAATAGTCACAAATTTAATCCATAATTATTTTTTAATTAAATAAAACACCGAAGATTATTTTTCGTATTTGCAAAAAATTATTTTAGTAAGGCATTTATGACGTATCTTTAATTAAATGAAACTTTTTCTACTCTCATGAGATTAGATGTAAAAATCAATACAGCATTTTTATTTATGTGGGGATTAGTAAGTATTCTGATGATAAAAGAAATATAGATAAGGTTTATTTCCAATTTCAAATATTTTATTATATTTAATTTTTGAATGAATACATATTATTATTCAATTAAAAAGTATATTTTGGTAAATAGCAATTCAGTAAAAAAAGAGTTATTAATTCATGCATTTTTTAAATTTTCCGTTTCAGTGGATGTGTTATTAGTATTTTGTTTCATTACAAATATAAACTAAATTCATAGAATATAATATCTGAGAAGCATATTGCATTTGATGTTCGAGAAAATTTTGCTAATAGTATTTCTGTTTCGAATATCAGAGCGTGAGAAAGGAAAGGAAATGAACACACATATATACATACATATATACGGAATACATGTATACATGTATATATATGTAAAATACGGAGCGCTGATTATATATATATATATATATATATTATCAGCGCTCCGTATTTTAGCAAAAAAATAAATAAAAAATGGACTACGCACTTTGAATTGTAATACACATGTTTAAAATTTAAATCCAGTAGTTCTTTTTTAACCCTTTATCTACTGACGGTACTTCTAACTACCATAATAATAACTTGTTAAAAAATTCATTTAATACATCGATTAGTGGAAATACAGTTTAGAATGAGTTGTAGATGCATTATTTTATCTTGTTCCAAAAGCATTATTGGTTACCCCAAACAAAAATATTTTTAAAAGGATCTTTTCAGCTTTCTTGGCATTGGGGAGTGGGAGATTTTTCAGTTCGGAAATATTTTTATTGTAAGAACATTATATTTGTATATTTCCTAATTCTACAAATTACTAAGGAAAATATTTAAAATAAATGATTTGAGTGGGGCTATAAATATTGCACAAAAACCCTATAAATTCAAACTGAATTAATCCTTCTAAATCCTTCAATCCTTTTAAAATCCTTCTAAAATTTATTAAATGATTATGTTAATATGCAAAAATTCACGAAAAATGCTTTAGAAGACAAAATTTTCATTAATTCATAATCCAGTACATAAATTGTTAATGGGAATAATTCTATTCAAATAAACCAAGTTTTACTAAAGATAAATAATAGTCACTAATTTGTTCCATAATTCTTTTTTAATTAAGTGAAACATCTATGCTTATTTTTTGTATTTGCAAGGGATTATTTTATTAAGGCATAACGTAACTTTAAGTAAATGAAACTTTTTCTACAGTCATGAGATAAATTGTGGAAGTCAATACATAATTTTTATTAACGCAGGGATTAGTAAGTATTCTGATGATAAAAGAAATAGAGATTAGGTTTATTTCAAATATTATATTTTATTCAATTTTCGGATGAATAGATGTTATTATTTAATTTCAAAAAATATTTTGATAACTTGGAATAAAGTAAAATATATATATATATATATATATATATATATATATTATTTCATACTTTTTTAATTTTACGTTTCTGTGGACTTATTATTAATATTTTGTTTTATTACAAATATAAACTGAATTCATAGAGCTAAATATTTGAGAAGCATTTTGCATTTGATGTTAGGAGGAAATTTTGCCAGTAGTGTTTCAATTTTGTTTCTAAGAACATGCGATTGATGCTGTAAAAGAAAGAAGAAGGTGCTTTTATATGTATAGTATATAATCAGCGCTCCGTATTTCCGTATTTTATCATAGAAAAAAAAAATGACGCATTTATGTAAAAAAAAAAAAAAAAAAAAAAAAAAAAAAAGGAAGGAATTGTAATACATAACTTTGAAATTTAATCATGTAATTTAAACCACAATTCTTTTTTTAATTAAGTATAACATCTAATCTTATTTTTCGTATTTGAAAGGATTGTTTCAGTAAGGCCTAACGTAACTTTAATTAAATGTACCTTTTTCTACAGTCATGAGATAAGATGGCAAAGTGAATATAGCATTTTTAATAACACAGGGATTGGTAAATACACAGATTCGGTTTATTGACCATTTCAAATGTTATAATTATTTAATTTTTAATGAATAGTTATCAATATTTAATGTCAAAAATTATTTTGTTAACTATAAATTAAGTTACAAAAAATATTTTTGTTATTATTTCATACTCTTTTTTAATTTCCCGTTTCAGTAGATTTATTATTAGTATTTTGAGTACTATGTGATTATGCTATCGACCGATTTCACCAAATTATACAAATCGCTGAATTATAAAAATAGAAAAATGTTACCATTCTAAAATTTTAAGTTAGGAAAGTTAATGAATTTAAATTAAAAAAAACCCGCTAAAATATAGGGTTACTTTAATTATGGCATTCAGTTGTGATGTAGCAACATACCAAATATAAATTTGATTTATTCAGATGATTTCCGACAAACTAAGAATAATTTGCGTTTTTAAGTGCAGAATTATTAAATTAAACCATAAGCAAACAGATGTCCCTAAGATATTGCATTTGTGAATACAATGCAAGTATTTTAAATGTAATAATCGAATTTTTAAGGGATATAATAAATATCAATGATAATGGGAGATTGTAAGGAACTAAATGATTTTTATTTAGACAAAAAACATAGACGGATATAACTAAAAAGTATATGTAAACTTTAGATATAGACCTGAAGTAAAAATATATATATATATATATGTGTGTATTGTGTGTGTGTATATATATATATATATACACACACACACATATATATATACAGTGGTGTCCAAAATTGTGGATTTTTTAAATTTTATTTTCATGTTTTATAAATTTGTGTGCTTATGGAATATATTAATTTCCTCTTAAATAAAGTTTATGTATCAAATTCAAGAATATTTAATGTAGAATTCAATAAAAGAAACAGAATTAAAATATCTGCATTACAAGAAAAGTTACACTTACTTTAGTCTGAAATGCAAACACAATTATTCATGAATTTTGATGTGTAATAAAAGCTTTCTAGCCATTCACAATGACTGTTCTGAGAAACAATCAAATGTCAGCATCTAAACTGAAGTATGTTTTCATTTGTATAAGCGATATTTTGCTGGAATTAATTGTGCAGAAGGGTGAAGACTAGTGTAAGTGAATAGAATAATGCTTTTTTTAAAAAATAGTTCTATTTTTTCTTAATGCAAATAATTTAAAACAATGTCATCAACAACAATAACTGATTGGACACATACAAAAAAAAAGCAGAATTGTCACATTGACAGAAAATGGTCTCTTTTATGTTAAAATTGCAAGACAAGTTGGTGGATCAGTCACTTTACCTGACGTACGAAAGTTGTGCTTACGTTACGAAGAAACTAAATCAGTGAGAAAGAAGGCAAGATCAGGCCGAAAAAAACGTACAAAGTTCTTCTGTTGAAAAAAGTACGATAGAAAGGAAGGTAATGATAGAAATATAAAAAAGGATATGCCTCAAAGATAGAATAATTTTTTCAGATGCTCTTAGATTTGAAATGGATGTAATGGGTATTTCAGTTAGTTCAAGAAGAATAGGGAGAAGATTAGCAGGTTTTGGACTGAAAGGTAGAATTCCAAGGAAAAAAATCTTTAAATCTTCAGCAAAGAAAGAAACGTATTCAATGGGCAAAAGAACACATTAATTGGTCAGAAAATCAATGGAAGCAAATAATCTGGACCGATGAGAGTAAAATTTCGCTCTTTGGTAGTGATGGGCGAAAATATGTGAGACGTAGAGTAGAAGAAGAACTGCATAGAGATTGCATTGAAGCAACTACAAAGAACCCAACGAATGTCATGATTTAGGCCTGCCTGGCTGCAGATGATGAGGGCCGCATTCAAGTGATTGAATGCGGTTTTCATTCTGAATGCAAAAAAAAAAAATACATCGAAACTGTCCTGAAACCAAAATTGATACCTTCCATCAAGAATCTCTTCCCAATAAAGCACCATTTATCATTCAGCAGGATTCAGCTCCATACCATGCTGTAAAAATATGCAAAGAATGGTTAAAAAATAAAATTATACAATTATTACGCTGGCCAAGAAACAGCCTTGATCTGAATCCTATAGAAAATTTTTGGCGACGTTTGAAATTCCTTGTACAAAAAAAGCGTCCATCTAATAAAATGCAAAATTTTGAAGATGTAATTGATTCTTGGTATCGTGTGATTAAGAATGATGAACTTCAAACACTATTTTTCTCAATGAAAAGACGCTGGGAAGTTGTAATAAAAAACAAAGTTTATCCTATTGTCCTATCCTTATTGAATGTGTAACTGTAACTTTAAAATACAATGAAATCTAAGATAGATCTTACTTTTTGTAAGCGTAACTATTTTGTAATGCTGATATTTTAATTATGTTTTATTTATTAAATTATACGTTAATCTTCCTTGAATTTGATACATAAACATTTGTATTTAAGTGAAACTTATTATATTCTACAAGTACACAAATTTATAAAACATAAAAGTTTCCAAAAATGTCCACAATTTTGGCCACCGCTACATATATACTTGTGGATAAATATTTGTGACGTCAACTGAAACTGATCTAGTATATTATTCTTATTTTAATATCGTGGGAAATTTGTTTATTGGCATATTTTTTAATTACAAAAGAACAAATAAATTAGTAAAAGATTAATAAAAGTGCAAATAAAACGTCGAATTAAAAAGAATCTGATGACGTATCAAACACGTGTAACGTGTTTAAAGTCAAGTGAATGTGAAATTAAAATGATCCATTATTAGCACTTCATCTTACAGTTTGGCGATAGTCTTTTGGTTGGCGGGATAATCAAATAGTACCGACTTTTGTTTCATTACAAATAAACTAAATTCATAGCTACATCATTATTTTTCTCAATCATAGGAATTGGTAAAGATATCATACGATTTGAATTTTTCCAATCGAACGAATAATGAAGAAGCCTGTATTCGAACCTAGAACCTTTGCCTTGAATTGCCAGTACTTTACCGATTGAGTGTCCTTCTAGCTCAATTGGTAGAGCATTGATAGAGTCACCGGTTTTGAGTTCAGATCCCGGCCAGGGAATTTTTCGCTCAGTTGGGAAAATTCAATTCGTTTGATAGCTTTACCAATCAGTATTATTGAAAAAAAATAATGTATTTACCTATTCATTGCTTAAGAGGCTACTTCACTCACGCGAACACACCCATTCTCTAACGTTAATTCTATGGAAGAAATTTTAAAGATATTTCGATTGCATTTTAATATTTTTAAATGATTATTTATTTATTTATTTTGCATTTTGTCGCTGAGGTAGATCTGTTCAAAGGCCGTGCTCTAATTTTCGGATTTCTTCGCAGGATTTTAAATTATTCTTTCACTTTCGAAACCGGTTGCGGAAATAAAAGCATCTTAATTTAAAAAAAGGCGTGTAAATTTTTTTGAAAATGTAGTAAAACGGCCTTTGTGTATCCATCTCAGCTAGCCAATTAAGAAAAAAAATGTTTAAAAGTATAAAAATGCACACGAGATATCTTAAAAAATTCTTCCATAGAATTAATATTAGCTAACGGGTATTTTTTGCGCGAGTGAAATAGTCTCTTACTAGTTTGAGTTTTATTACCTGCGATATACTCTGATGAGTATACTGCATGGCAGACCAGATGTTGCCCGATCAGTGGCGAGAGATTCTGCTCTGAAAGCTGATAGCCGGGAGGTGCTGGTTTCGAAATCAATAGCGTCCGTCGGCCTAATCATTCGGAGTTTTCGGCGGTGTTCAAACCTGGGATATCCTTGTGTATATACCGGTTAGGTTAAGGGGTCAGGTAACCTTTGAACCAATAAAGTACATGGAAAAGTGACCTCTGTAAGAATTGCAGTCATTCTTTAACTAATTAACTTTTAATTATAAAATTGAAAACACATGTTAAGTTGGTTGGTTGGTTGTATTTATGACGGCCAATTATCTGCACGAGGGATATGGGCCCAGGGGGGGGGGTGCCCTTCGTGGGGGTCTTTCTAAGGGAACCTAACCCGTATTAACGCTTGGAAATCCAAGGTTCGAAGAAAACCACGAAAACTCCGAAAGTTTAGGCCGACGGGCGCGATTGGGATCGAACCCAGCACCTCCCGTCTACCAGCTTCGAGAGCAGAACCTCTCAGCCACTGGTGGGGCAACACATGTTAGGAACGATTTATTTTATCAATCAAAGTTGTTAGAAAAGGTATACACATATATAGTTTTTTAAAATTTATTTTTAAAGATAATACAATTTTTACGAACGAATTATTCTTGCATGCATTGCGCGCATGATTTTTCCCATTTCAATGGCTGAAACAAGCCAAGATTTTTTTAATGAGTACAGATATAAAGTGTTATCAAAATGACCAACAAAGAAAAAGATAAAACTTGTAGATCTGGAGAAATAATTTTTTTTTTGAGTAATTCGAAATATCGAGAATTTTTTATACAAAAGTACCCGTGAATTCTAAACTTCTTACTTGAGAAACATAATAATAGGTCATTTTGTGATTCTGTACGTTTAATACATCCACCAAAGATTTCGTGAAATTCTAGGCAACCGTTTTTCAGAAATCGTGCGCGCAACGATCAAAATCGATGTTTTGAGAAAATTGGCTTTAAAGATTGAAAAACCCGTTGATCATATATCAAAAGCTCAAAATGTTTTAGACATAACTTCTCTTCTAATGCAAATTTTTGTATGGTGTTTGATTTTAAATGTTCCCAAAGAATCATGTTTAATTATAAGCTATTTAAAAAAAATCGATTTTTGGACACTTCAAAGGTTACCTGACCCCTTAAAGACAACCACGAAGGGCCCTACTTCCTTCGGACCTATATGCCTCGTGTATATATTCGGTCGTCAAAAAAAAAAAAAAAAAAAAAAAAAAAAAAAAACAACCTACCAGACCAGATACTATTGCCAATAATGTTTCTGAGCTAAATATTCCTCCCGCTTGACAGCCAATGCTGCTCAATCGGTAGGGCAATGACAATTTAAGCCGAAGGTGCTGGGTTCGAATACCGGTTTGGACAACTTTCGGTTGGTTGAAAAAAATCAATTCGTATAAATTCGCACAGATAAATTTCTGAGAAGCATGTTGTATTTGAATACAGCCTTGATGTTGCGAGAAAAGTTAGTTATTCATGTTTCAAACGAAGTGAAAATGATGATGTAAAAAATGAAGAAGCTGTTTTTATCTTATATAATCAGTAGTCCGTGTTATATATATATATATATATATATATATAATATTTTTCTCTAAGAACTTCGAATTATAATGCATACATTTGAATTTAATCAATTCTCTTTTAATGGAAATAATTCTATTCAAAGGAAATTTTATTAAAGTATAATCACAAATTTAATCTATAATTCTTTTTTAATTAAGTAAAACATGTGAGAATATCTTTTCTTATTTACGTAGTGTTATTTAAATAAAGCACTATGAAACTTTAATTTTACAAATGAAACATTTTCTACTGCAATGACATGAAATGGAAAGTCAATACAATCTTTTTTAATGACATAGGAATTAGTAAAATTTCTCCTTGCATCAGAAATATAAATTAAACATTTCCTTTTCTCGATGTCTTATTTATAAAAAACTTGTTTTGCAGTTAAAATGTGATATTTGAATTAATTTTGTGAATTGATAAAAATATTCTTTATTTGAAAAATCATTTTATTAATAAGAGATTAAGCTCGAAAATGCACATGATATAAGGTCTTTATTGTTTCTTATATTTGGACAAATAGATAAATAATACTTCTTTCGCTTCATAATATTTTAAAAATGAATAATGCAATAATTCAAAAGTATAGTAAAAAAAAAAAAAAAAAAAAAAAAAAAAAAAAAAAAAAAAAAACATAATAATAGTAAGCCATGAACACACATGTAAATACCACCCTAGCCAATTTTTTTCTGTGAAAAAATGTAAAGCGTATTTCGAAACAAACGCACATATTTCGTAAAACTGAGTGACGTTAACCTAGTCAATGATATTTTCTCTAGAGAATTATGTTATATTATTTTCGGTAGTAAAGAATTTTGATAAAGATATTGATACTGACGGGAACTGTGAATTGTAGAATTTCAGCTTCCGACAATGAAATTAATCAAGCCAGACAAAATAACAAATCTAGACCAAGCTAGCTAAACTACATCGTTAGAAATGTACATATACAGGGTGTTTTCATTTCTGGCGCCAGATACGCATGCTGTTAGGGAATAATATGTCAAAGTTTATTTCTATGTTCGCATGATTTTTCTACTGTAAATATGGATATTAGAAACTTTACAAAAATTGCAAAATATAATATAAAAAAATTTACGAAAAAAAAAACTGTTGTTTTGTAGTATTCAATAAGCGTTAAAGTCATAGTGGATATATTATAAGATATACGGTGAAAATACTAGAAAAAGGCAATTGTTACGCATATGTATATTTATGAACAGCATTTCTTTTTTTTCTTTTTTTTAACTTTAAAGAAATTATAGCAAGAATATAATTTTATTACGTGAAATAAAAAATTAAATATTTTAACAATAAATATTCAATAACGCAATGAAGGGAATAACGTTATGTAAAATTTATATATCCCGTTTTCAACAAATTTCAACAAATTAAGTTTTAAAAAAAGGAATAATAATAGAGTTATATTTATTAAACTATGTTTCATACTGTTTAGTACATTTATAAAAATAAAATAAAAACCACAATTCTGCGTAAACGTGAGAGTGTGTTAATTTATAATTACCATCTGAAAATTCTTCAAATTAAAAAACATATATACATGAAGAAATATATGCTGATTTTTTAAATTTTTTTGGTCACTATGCAATGCAACGTATGATAGTGTTGGTTAATCTGAAATGAAAATATTTCCCACCTTGCATCAACTCTTGATTTTTTTCCTTTCTTTTTTAAGTGACTGAAACAGTTTTAAAGAAATTTTTTGTCACGTCTTTAAAAATCCAGTAAAATCTCTCCAACGCAAAATCCATTGGGACCGAGAAAATGTTTCGTCGCAGACAGAGTTTACTGTATTGAAAATCGGCCAGCGAGACTTTAAAATTTTCCTTGTTACGCAGATTTCAGTCTTATTCAGAGTGCTCATAAGGCATAATTTACCGTACTCATCTTAAATACTACATTTTCCTAAACATATTCATATACCCTGCAAATAAATCCTTAAGACGAAACGCAATTTTTCTCCTTGATTCAAACATAAAATATACAAAACTGAAACTCTGCTACTTCGACTTTCCAGCTACTCATTTAAAATGAAAAGTGACGTATGAGAACAGAGTGATGTCATAAAATAAATTGGACTGCAGTTATTATCAATAATAGTACACATTTTAGCTAATTAAATTTAATACAAGAAACTGCTACTTCTACATTCAACTCTAATAATTATTGGCTCTCTCATTTTCAAAACGAAGTGACGTATTTGGAGAAATAAGCAAAAATTAGTTAGTAAAATATTCTCTGATGATGAGCTTGGAAAGCTTGAAAGTACTAAGAAGTTTTAAATAAAATGTATATTACTTTCCCATCATACTTAGTATAGGATAAGTCTTGTTTTTAACTTGTGACATCTTTTTCATTATTTTAGTCGCCTTTTAAATGAGACAGTGAACTTTTTAAAGTTCACATTTATGTTTTATATTCGTACTCTTTATAATTTTCTTGCACCTGTATCTTTGATATGTTTTGAAAAGAATTTTTTGTAAGCTGGCAAAAAAATCTAAAACATTCAATCTTACTTCAATTTTCTCTGTAACCCTATTCCAGTTTTTATTGTATACAGCATTTTTAATTCAAGACTATTTACGCGATTTACAAATAACTTCTCTGTGTAGGTATGAGAGCATTATTCTTCAGTTAAACTTTTTCCAAGGTCTTAAGAGAATTACTTTATTATGTCAGTAGCTCACTTTTAATATGGTTTACAATTTTCAGCACAAATATATTTATAGAAAGTAATTCACAATTATCTAATCGATCAGAAAAGAAAAAAAAAATACTTGTGAAATTGATTAAAGAAATAATTTAATATTTTATCAGATTTCATTAGATTTTTTTCGACTGCCGGTTTTCGACAGATTTGCACGTTTTAGGGATAAGAAATACCGAAAAACCCGTTTTTACAAAAAATCTGTTTGTCCGTGTGTGTATGTGTGTCCTCTTTGTAGCTTCGGAAAATGCATGAAATTATGCATAGAATTGCAAGAAACTTCATCTATATATTACTAGCTATAGACAGCAAGTTTCACGTGAATTTGGGAACATTCCGCCAGAAAGGGGCTCTGTAATACAAATTTTTATGTCAAATATTGTGTCATAAAAATGTGCATTAAGTTATGCATGGAATTGAACCAAATTTCAGAAATACGTTTTTGGCAAAAACCGCCATGTCCGACGTTGACTTGGGAACATTCCGCCGGAAGGAGGCGCCATCATATCAAGTTTTGTGCCATTTTTATTATTGTATCATCGAAAAGTGTACGAAGTTATGCATGTAATTGGACAAATTTTGTATATTGGTTTTTGACTATGGACTACATGTCCCAGTTAAAAATGGTGATTTTCTATCGGAAGGGAGCGCTGTGACAGCGATCTTTCTAGATTTTTCGTAGTTCTGGTGCAGAACGGCTGTTCTTCCTATGTAACGGATAACCAGGTCTCTATCTGCCGGGTTTCTCCAGCTGAACGGATTTTGATACATGGTATCGGGGCGGGCGACCACCTAATCTCCGCGTAGCTGCAATAAATTTGACGAGCGCCTAGATCTACATTCTATCGGAAGTGCCTACTGCTTATTTGTGGACTTCGTTATGCCGGTTACTTAACATTTTGAACTTGTTGTTTGGCATCTGCACATTGCTATTTAAGTTGATTTCGTAATTTAGAACCTTAGTCAGGTCATAAGACTTTCACCTGGCAAACAAGGCATCTCCAGAGGTATAATTCGCAGGTAACATGGAGGACTTTGCACCCACAACGTATTTTACATGCACCAGGCCACGGTCAACTCGATCTTTCGTTTTAACACGCTGTATATGGCCCTAACAAAGACCAGTTTTCGCTGTAATCATTAAAGTCTAAAAAATCGATAGATGGCGCTGATTGCCAACCTCATTTATACGATTTAAAGGGCTGAAATGCATCATCTTTATCTGATCATCATTTTTATCTGATTAAAATACAGAATTAAGTGCAATTAAATAATCTAAGCACAATGTTTTATATGTTTTGAAGAATAATGTTCCATTTGTACACACAGAACATTTAAACATTAGAAATATTTACTTATTTAGCATTGTTAATCCCATTTTGTTTTCTGTTATCATCCTATATGTAAGGAGTATTAACAATTTGTTACTGCCATCTGATAGGGAAAAAAGGGTATTTAGTTTAAACCAACTTCCACTTCATTTTTTCCTTTCAATTTACAAATTTCTTGCTTTTAAAAATCTCAAGTTAATTTGTCCATGTAACTACAGGTATTAGAAAAAAAAAGTTAAACCTTTTTTACGGTATTTCCATTTAATAGAATAACTTTCCAAAAAAAAATAATACTCCTTCACAATATATTAATTATAGAAGGAATTTTTTCTAGTCAAATACAGAAAATAACCCTTTACAATGCATCAATTACAGAAAGAAAACAGACGCTTTTCCATTCAAATACTGAAAAAAAAAATCATTTTACAACATATCAATTACAAAAGGAAAAAAAAAAAGTTAAACCTTTTTTACTGCATTTCCATTTAATAGAATAACTTTCCGAAAAAAAAAACCTTCACAATGTATCAGTTATAGAAGAATTTTTTTCTATTCAAATACAGAAAATAACCCTTTACAATGTATCAATTACAGAAAGAAAACAGACGGTTTTCCATTCAAATACCGAAAAAAAAATCACTTTATGCAACATATCAATTACAAAAGGAAAACAAATGTTTGAACATTCAAATACAGAAAAGGTAATGCATTGTATTGATCACACGAGTATAAATTATTTTTAAAATATATTTTTTAGTGAACAGCTCTGTGCAATATGCAAATCTCTAAAATATATTACAGATGAAGCAGAAATACAAAAATAATGGTTATATGAAACACACTTATATATTCTATATAGAGATAAATAAGAATATTAAAAAGCGAACAAAAAAAGAACATTTTTATATATTTATATTTACGTATTTATATTTCAGTGAATATTTCATATGTAAAATATCCTTATGTGAAATTTAAAAATTGTCTAGATAAAGAATGTTGCGAGAATTTTGAATTTGCTTTATCAGTTATATTTTTTGCCATATTTTTAAAAATTATGGGTATTATTTTCTTGCAAATACATGAGCACAAACTTTGATTGTGTTCATTCAAATGATATTTCTTTTTCAATAATGGGCACTTCAGAAGCTTTGGATAAATAAATTCATAAAGAACTATCATAACTCCTATTGTTTTCAGAAATGGAATAGCTTCTTCTATAAGGTCCAGGAAATAAAATAAAGAATCCAAATTTTAAAGCTAAATCATGGGAAAACTCCAAGTAAACGCAAATAAGATTGAATGAAGCCGCCCTTGACTGGGGTTGGCGAGCAGTGTCAAATTCTTGCAGCGGTCATAGCCGGAACTAGATTTTGATTCCAGCGCTCCTATTGTATTTCGCGCTTTTGTTATAGCCTGTAAGATCGAGTGGAGCCTCGACTAGGCACCAGTAGCTCACACGGCGTACATTCGCTGTTATCCAAACCGATGACCAGATCCCTACAAGCCAAGTTTCCCTAGCTGAATGAGTTCACCTGCCTGGCATCGGGGCGGTTGACCGTCTGATCGCCGCATGGCGGCCATCTAGTACAAAAACACCCAGGCGGCCCTAAATGCAGAACCTCTTATTTTGCTGATTTCTCTGTTATGCCGGTTGCATAACTAATTGTTGATTTGGCTCCTGCACATTGCACACACAAATCCTGGTTGGAGAGGGGGGAAACCTGGATTTTAGATGCCTAATCGGTGGTCGGTAATTGTCGTGACAAGTGGTTCGTGAACTAATTTAGAGTTTGGGAGAAAATATAACAATGGGGGCTCTGAAAGACAAGTATCACCGTAGGAAATTTTGAAGCCGAAATGTAAAGCAAGCTCACGTTGCTGGGGGGACGAGACTCCGCCATGCCCCACTGGATAAAATCTCGCTCATTAGGAGCGGGTTAGGTAGCTCGTGCAGGCAGCAGTCAAGCAACAACAAATAAAATCGAAAGACAAGAGAGTTGGTTGGACATAATTATTATACTTTTTAACTTTAAGATTAGTTTTTAGTACTTTTAAATAAAATATTGCTATCCCATGTACTAGGTCAGAGCTATCTATCAGCTGTTCATGCAGCGATGGGTAATTCACGTCTTGCTAACCCGACGATTCCCAAGAAGCTGATGTACAATGGAATAGCGAAAAATATTGATTTTAATAACATCATGATGGAGATCAAGTCATTTTTACACCAATTAGTAAAAGAAGCAGAACTAGAAAATGAAAATCAAAGTTGGTGTTCTATTGAACTTATAACACTGAAGTATTAACATGTGTAACAACGTTTTGAAACGTTAAAATGTATGAGAAATAAAAAAGTTTTGTGATTGTCACATCCAACTAATTTTTATCATCGACTTGCATAGAAACTCTACTTTGAATGGTATAATAAATACAATAATTACACAAGATATCTGGTTGCAATGGATATCGAAATTCAGTGCTTTATACAAAGTAAAATTAATTCATAGCTGTATTTCTTAAAGTTTCTTTAACATTTTTTTTTATTATTATAATGGAAGAGTAGCTCTGTCTTCTTTTATTAATTTCGTCAAAAATTCTTAGTTTTTAAAAATTGAATTTTAGCGCTGTGTACAAATTAATAAACAATTTATAGCCGTATTTCTTAAAGAATCTTTAACATTTATAGTTGTATTAAAAAAAAATGAAACAAATAGTTATGTGTAATGAAAGCGCTCCTAACTCTCACCAATACTATTTGAAATTTTTGTAAAGATTAAAAACAATAAAAAGTATGTTTATTAATTTTGTAAACTCCTGTACCACCGCACAATGTAATGCATACTGACTTTGGTGAATCTGCTGTGACCAAATTCTGCAAAAGTAATTTTTGGTAACATTTATTTCTAAATGAGATTGGAAGAGTTCCAAAGCGTTCACTGTTTCCTATCACATATTCTTTCAAAATATAAACTTTAAAGTGTCGCGCAAAAAGAATTCATATTCTTTATAACTTTCATGCAACTAGATCTTCTGTTTGTTTTTTTTTGTTTTTTTTGTTGTTGTTTTTTTTTTTCGAAAGATCTGTTTGCATGCTGGCAAAAAATCAAAAAGTTTCATCTTTACTTTCGATTTAATCTCTGACCTTATTTCTGTTTTTATTATATTGGACACTTTTAAGTCTATATGATCGATTTAAAATCAATATTGTGTATATGAAAGAGCGTTAAATGTTAGTTTAAATTTTTCAAAGGATATATATTTGAGTATAAATAGTTTATAAAATTTTAGTTTATAAAAATGTCAGAAACTTTCTTACAATAAACTTTACAATTCTCAGAAAAATATCATATATTTTAAAATAAAATGAGAAAAAAATTATCGAATTGGTAAAGTAAAAAGAATTTAAAATGACTCATGAAAATTATTTATTTATATATATATTTTATTTTACCTGTAATCGTTTTCATGTTTGATTGCTACTGAATCTTTGAGTATAAATTTAAAGATATACGGTTAAATATTTAATGACTGAAATTTGCATTTGCTACAAAAGAATCTTTTTACAGAGTTCAGTTTTTTTAAATTCTCTTTAAAATTGTTTGATATATTATTAAAAAAAACTGAGGACAAACATCGAGTACAACAGACAATACAAATACAGAGGAATTTGGATGGCCCATACAATTGGGTGGACATACCATTGGCAAGACGCCATGTTTCGCACAAAACGAAAACTTGGTTTAACTGTCAAAATATGACCCGCGTGTAGCCCTGTTCTGAATCCAATCGAACCTATTTGAAACTTCATGTCTAGTAAGATTTACAACAATTTTCAACAATACATCTCTGTTAATGAATTTCGAGCTGCTGTTGAGGGTGCTTGGGGCGAAAGAGATTTCCAAGTGATGCAGGTTTTAGTTTCTTCCATGAAAAGTCACATTTTTACATTAACTGCAAACAATGAGAGAGAAATTCGTTTGTAATTTATGGTTATTTTTCTTTAAATATACAAATTGACCATATTTTTGCAATAATGTTAATTTTGTTTTATTTCTTTTTTCATTATACATTATATAAAGTGTACAATTTAAAATTTATTGTTTCAGAATAAAGGATAAGTCACACATAATACATGATAGTTGAGTTACAACAATTCAGCACATACTTCTCAATGCAGAATCGAAATCGACCAATGTCTTAACTTTTGCTGCGCTCTGTAGCTAATATTTAAAAGTTTTAACATTTTCGAATATATGTATATTTGTATCTTAAAGTATCTTAACCATTATATAATGCACGCCATGCTGATTTGATTGAATTTTTCGATTTCTGTTTTAAAGCTTTGATATTTTTTTTCTAAAAGAAACTAGAAATGTTTCATAGCTTTTAATGTTCTCTTCCGCATCTCTTAAAGAAAAAAAAAACATAACTTCTAAAAATTGCCCTTAAAACAACTTTTATATACTTTTTCATATTATTTTCTTAATTTATTTTAAAATGACATTTTTGTGTTCTTTTAAAAATTGAAAAAAGGTTCAACATTACTTTTAATGTTTCTTTAAATCTTGTTTCAGCTTTATTTTATATGACTTGCAAGAGTTTTTGATCGATTTAAAAATCAATATTATATAGATGTGAGAATTTTATAAATTTTGCAAAGAAATTTTTATTCAAAATAATTGAAGAGCTGAGTGGATGAACATGTTATGCTACATTTTCTAAAAAAAAATTTGTCTTCTGGATGAAAGCATTATGAGGTATCCTATCACATGGCGAATCTAAAATACTAAGATTCCATTTAGTCTTGAAGATTTAAGACATTATTCATAAATATTTAATAATTTAATATTTAATAATATCAATAATATTAATAATTCTTAATATTTGAAAATTAAATATCAATAAGTTTTTCTGATAGAGTTTAGTAACATACCTGTTAATATTTTAAACACATGGTATAAAATAGAAAATAAATCATTAAAATTTACAGCAAAAACTTTCACTTCAAATTTCTTCAAATGTAATTTTTGCTACTTAACATGTTCTTCCACTTAGCTCTTCAATTATTTTATATGAATGGCCGAACTCACTTACTCTTTACAATTTCAGTGAAAAAAAAAAAATAAATGTTGAGAAACGATTATCAAATCATCATCTCCTTCTTCTTCAACATGGGTTCTGCTAAATCTGCCTGTTCCGGCTCCATTGATCAATACATCGGATCGTAGGTCTACCTCGGTCAAGTTAACCCCAGAGTCTGTAATTCAGAAGCTTTTTTTTTTTTTTGCAATCGGTCATTACTCATACGCTCTGCGTGATTCTTCCATTTATTCTGATAATCTATTTTGTGTTTGATGTTGTATATATTTAAGTCTGAGCGTATGGAATCATTAGTAAGTCTGTCCATTCTTGTGCATCCCTTTGCAGATATCAACAAGTTGGAAATTGCTCGTCAAACGTGGCAAATGAGGTGCGTTCGTACTATAACAAGTTTTATAATTATTTTTTGCACCCCATATTGTACTGAATGTATAATTTTTTGCACTTCATAAAGTCCATAGTCTTTAACATCATTAAAATGCACTCCCAATAATTTTTTCCCATTCCCCGAACACTTTTGATTGTCCCTGTAATTAAACTATGCATCCGATTTTCCTAAAATTTGAAATGGCTCGACAAAATTTTGTAACAATTATATATTTAAAATTTCAGACCATTCGGAAGGCTGTAACATTATTAAAATGCACTTGCAATAATTTTTCCCATTGGCCGTAATGTAAAGAAAAACTTTTGATTGTCCCTGTAATTAAACTATACATCTGATTTTCCTAAAATTTGAAATGGCTTGACAAAATTTTTCAACAATTATATCTTTAAAATTTCAGACCATTCGGAAGGCTGTAACATCATAAAAATGCACTTGCAATAATTTTTCCCCATGGCCGTAATGTAAAGAAAAACTTTTGATTGTCCCTGTAATTAAACTATACATCCGATTTTCATAAAATTTGAAATGGCTCGACAAAATTTTGCAACAATCTTATATTTCAAATTTCAGACCATTCGGTTGGGTAGTTTTTGCTCTGTTATATGCGGACAGACAGACGGACGGACAGACGGACAGACAGACGGACGGACAGACGGACGGACAGACGGACGGACAGACGGACAGACGGACGGACTGAACGACGACTATAGGTGCTACGTACTTATATAATTACGAACGCACCTAAAAACTTCATTTCTGCAGCCTGTACTCTGGATCGTTCTTTGGTATTAATAGTCCATGTCTCCGAACCATACAGAAGTGCTGACGATTATCTAATATGTAACTTAAAAGTAACAGATAATTTCCGATTTATTAAAATCTTCTTTTATGGGTTGAGTTTGAGCAAATCTTGATAATGCAGTATGGGGTCTATTTAGGGGTCTAAACGGTACCGATAGCGCATTATCAATATTAGATCAAACTAAACCTATCAAAGTAGATTTTGAGTTTGAGCTAATCCTGATAATGCAGTATGGGGTTTATATAGGAGTTTAAATAGACACCATAATGCATTATCAAAATTAGCTCAAACTGAACCTATAAAAGTAGATTTTAATAAATCAGAAATAATCTTTCGTACAAATAATTACCAGGAAGCCATTATAAGAGAATAAATTGAAATAATTGATAATATAGATACAGTTTGTAACAATGCACTATCACACGATATCCATGGAGTATAGAGAAATTTATTGCCTAATAGATGAAAGCTCAATTTGTTGAAAATTTCAAAAACTTTTTCTGGCATCTCATCTGACGTGCAATGATTCCTTCTAGACAATTCTCGAATTAGAGTAAAGAAAAATAATAACATTTAAATCCCGCCGATGACGGCCTTGTAATGGCTGAAAACGTTCTGGGTTTTCTAATGTATTTTAGGATACTTTTAATGTATTTTAAATAATTTCATATTATATGTATGCACCTGAAAGTATTTTTGTGTATTCATTTGTGTTTTTTATATGAGTTTTAATTATTTTCAACACTTTCCAACAAACTTGAAAAGTGTTTATAAATTTGGTTAATCAGTCCGTCTGTCCATTTGTCTGTCTGCCTGCGCACTCTTAACTCCCGTAAATAGAGTCGGATTTCCATGCAATTGATATATATATTAATGATGTTTAACATAGCATGTGCGGTATTGAATATGAAGGGCGTAGCATTTATAGTTCATTTGTAGGGGCACTGAAAAGAATTCCATCATATTAGGGTTAATGGGGGAAAATCGTTTGCAGTGTACTTTAATGTCATTATGCTATTTCAAATGTTTTGCAATTGATATAAAATACTGAACATTACTACAAAATGCTTACTGTAGAATAGGACATTCATAGCATTAATCGTTCAGTCACAGGGACACACAAAAGAAATCTGTTACAGTATTGTTTTGGGCCAATAATTGCTGGAAGTGTGTTTTCAATTTCAATATGTGCTTTTAAATTTAACTATTTTCTTACATGTTTGTCGTTGCGTATAAATTCTATACCTCGTACACAAGGTTTCACAAAATAATTCACGTACCGTTCTCTTTATTGGCGGAAATTGCTGAAGGGAAATTCTCAACTGCGATATGTATATCCTAACTCAACTATATTTTTGCATGTATGTAATTTATAGATACAAAGCTGTATTTAATATACAAGGCTGCTCAAAAAATTCAGCTAATTCCCCTACTATAGATGGAAATTGTTGGAATTGGGTTATTAAAGGTGTTATGCATTTACATATGGTTTAATTTTACAGCATATTTCATGTTATTAAACGGTGAAGTTTTGTTATATTATCCTCAATGTGTTGAAAAGTGTTTCATAATCTATGCTTGATTCATGATTTTTTTTTTCTTTATTGTTTATAAAAGAAGAAGTTTAAAGTGATAATTTTTTAATATGGTCGCACTCGTTTAATAAGTGAAGGAAGGAGCATAAAAGTCTTCGCATTAACCTTTACTTGCATGACCTGTGTAGATAATAACAATCTAAAAAACTACCTGCTCGCTACGCTCACCAATCCACCCCGTAATCGCGAAGCAATCCCTATTTTCTAGTACACAGCAGACGTAATTGATTCGCGTTTCCATTCTGGATCGCTTCGCTATCCCTTATTTTCTGTGAATTCAATTTTTAGTTTCCAAACGCAGACGACCCCCACCATCCTTTCTCATTAGTTAATGGAAATTACCTTCTTTCTGAAAAAATCACATGTGCCATCGACCCCCTTCCAATAATAAAAATAATAATAATAATATTCAAATAACTGAAGTCTATCGAAATGCAGTAATTTCTCCTTTTTTCCGCCCATCCTATCTAAATTCTCTACATTCATGATTTTCGCCAAGCACAATTCCCGCTAAGAGAAGACAGAAAGCTTTGACCAATCAAATGCATTTTGCGGTATCTACGCAGATTTTCATTGGTCCATTTCCAAATCGTTTCTTTTATAGAAGTATATATGCTTATATAGAAATATACACACACAATTAAAATCATTATAACTATTGATTTTCATGGAAGAACCCGTCTGACATTGCAACAATCTCTGCACATTTCGAGGTATAGTTTTCACATGTACTTTTCATTTTTACAGTACGATAATAGACATTAAAAAGCTGTTTAATATCGCCTATAGTCCAGATTTAAATAAATAAATCAATAAATATTTTCTTCGATGCACCTTCTTTTCCATGTCTAATATTTAAATCTTAAAAATGAGTGGTATTCCTAACGCCTTTATCTTCGTCCATTCTTTCATAATTTCCTTTGCTTTTCTTGGACGAAATTTACTTTGACGTTTGAAATTTTGACCGGATAGATTACGGCATTTGAACTGACAGTTTTAATGTAGAAATACAGGGTGTTCGGGCTAAAATTATAAAAAAGTTATGGCTTATTATAAAGGAACAACCCATTAGAGTGTAATAGACTGCTCCCCTTTGAGATTTTTTGGTGTCTAAACGTTTAGTCTGGAATGCGTATTGTGGTTAACAATCGGCACGAAGGCAAAAAAATCTGTTCCGCGGGTTTCATTAGTAAAGATGTGGGCGCCAAGTTCTTCCGATTCTGCATCATTAGACTTTTTAGCTTAGGGATTCATTAAATCATTTGTGTAAAAATAAAAAAAAATTGAAACTGTGCATGAATTGAAAAAACCTATCATTCAAGCAATTCGTCTAATAACTCCTGATATGCTACAAAACACTTGGAGAGAATTGGATTATCGTTTAGACGTTTGTCGTGCTACGAAATGTGCACAGATCCAAATCTATTGATATCAAAATTTGGTGAATGTTATTTCTATTTAAATATATATGTATATATATATATATATATATATTTAAATAGAAATAACATTCACCAAATTTTGATATCAATAGATTTTTTAGAATAATTATAGATCAATAGAAATTTTGATATCAATATATATATATATACCCTATATATATAAAATCCTAATGAAACGAATTTATGAAACGGAAGTATGAAACGGAAGTATGAAACGGAAGTATGAATCGACTGATTAAACAACTGATTATGTTTCACGGCGATTTCTCCTAAAATATGGAATACTTTGCGATGAAATTAACACCAAAAATCAATATTGATCCTCAGATTTCAAAACTGGTATTAGAATTTTTAAATGCGAATTAGTTTTCAAAATTTTAATTTTTTTTTTTCGAATTTTATATACATTTTTCTAATGATGGCAACTCAAATTTTAATCAAACAGATATTTTTTTTCTTCAGATTTTAGAAAACGTTACTATTTTAAACTAATTTGGCGAGAAGTTTGGCCTCCCTTAAATGTATGCTAAGAAATGTATCATGTTACTTTTCTTCATAATTCAATTTGTATTTTATTATCATTTTATTTAATACAAACTGAAACATTTAAAACGAATGGCTTTCATTTCTTTATTTATTTTTTTAAACGAAATGAAAAGAAAAATATTAGGCACAGATGTCATATACGCACCGGGGTACCTAATTGGCGCCAAAATGGCATTATTTTGGTTCACATGGTAATCCGGCTACTGCTGTTTATTTAATAACTAGTGTAAATACCCGTCCTAGGACTGTGAGTAAAAATTGTGTTTTTCACTTAAAATTTGAAAAACTGATAAAATAATAATTGACAATATGGAAGCGTTTAGATGAGCAAAGTTCCGCTAGTTTATGTTCTACTAAACACACAATTAGCTTTCATAATATTTCTGGGTAAACCAGGTTTTCCGGCTAATATACTATAACAAAATTAAGATTTCTTAATAAAAGAAAAATTTAATAAATATGCAATAAAAGTGCGTAATTAAAACAGTCTGCTGCAACTATTGAAATAATACTATTTTTTTTTAATAACACTTTGTAATTGTATTTTATCGTTTACCCCCTCCCCCCCCCCTTCCAAATTTAAAAAAAAAAAATATGTATATTGATTAATAAATAAGTATCGCGGGTTGAATTCCATCCGTCTAATCCCCTAAGCTTCTGTCCTCCTGATGCAAAGCTATAAATCAAAATTTATTAATTTTACTTTTCTTATAAATATTAATTTTTTACTTTAAAATATGGATTTTTTTTTGTTGTTGTTTTTGTTTTTTAGTTTAAATTTACATACACCTGTATATAGAAAAGAAAAATATAAGCAATGTGTAATTTAAAAATAAGTTACAAAATGCCAGGATATTATTATTATTTCGGGGAGGGGGGGGGGCGACTAATCCCCTAAGCTTCTGTCCTCCTGATGCAAAGCTATAAATCAAAAATTATTAATTTTACTTTTCGTATAAATATTAATTCTTTACTTTTAAAATATGGAATATGTTTTTTAAGTTTAAATTTACATACACCTGTATATAGAAAAAGAAAATATAAGTAATGTGTAATTTAAAAATAAGTTACAAAATGCCAGGATATTATTTCGGGGAGGGGGGGGGGGCGACTAATCCAATAAGCTTCTGTCCTCCTAATGCAAAGCTAATAACACTTTGAAATTGTATTTTAATCGTTTACCCCCCCCTTACTCCCCCCCTCCAATTTTTTTATATGTATATTGATTAATAAATAAGTATCGCGGGTTGAATCCCATCCGTCTAATCCCCTAAATTTCTGTCCTCCTGATGCAAAGCTATAAATCAAAAATTATTAATTTTACTTTTCGTATAAATTTTAATTTTTTACTTTTAAAATATGGGATGTGTTTGTTGTTGTTGTTGTTGTTTTTGTTTTTTAGTTTAAATTTACATACACCTGTATATAGAAAAGGAAAATATAAGCAATGTGTAATTTAAAAATAAGTTACAAAATGCCAGTATATTATTCCGGGGAGGGGGGGAGGGCGACTAATCCCCCAAGCTTCTGTCCTCCTGATGCAAAGCTATCAATCAAAAATTATTAATTTTACTTTTCGTATAAATATTCATTTTTTACATTTAAAATATAAAATATGTTTTTTTTAAAGTTTAAATTTACATACACCTGTATATAGAAAAAGAAAATATAAGTAATGTGTAATTTAAAAATAAGTTACAAAATTCCAGGATATTATTTCGGGGAGGGGGGGGGGGCGACTAATCCCCTAAGCTTCTGTCCTCCTAATGCAAAGCTAATAACACTTTGAAATTGTATTTTAATCGTTTACCCCCCTTACTCCCCCCTCCATTTTTTATATGTATATTGATTAATAAATAAGTATCGCGGGTTGAATCCCATCCGTTTAATCCCCTAAGCTTCTGTCCTCCTGATGCAAAGCTATACATCAAAAATTATTAATTTTACTTTTCGTATAAATTTTAATTTTTTACTTTTAAAATATGGGATGTGCTTTTTTGTTGTTGTTGTTGTTGTTTTTGTTGTTGTTGCTTTTGTTTTTTAGTTTAAATTTACATACATCTGTATATAGAAAAGGGAAATATAAGCAATGTGTAATTTAAAAATAATTTACAAAATGCCAGGATATTATTTCGGGGAGAGGGGGGGCGACTAATCCCCTAAGCTTCTGTCCTCCTCATGCAAAGCTATAAATCAAAAATTATTAATTTTACTTTTCATATAAATATTAATCTTTTACTTTTAAAATATAGAACATGTTTTTTTTTTTTAAGTTTAAATTTACATATTATTTCAGGGAGGGGGGGGGCGGCAACTAATCCCCTAAGCTTCTGTCCTCCTGATGCAAATTAATGCAAATTAAATAATTTTTTACTTTTAAAATATGGAATATGTTTGATTTTCTTTTAAGTTTAAATTTACATATACCTGTATATAGAAAAGGAAAATATAAGTAATGTGTAACTTAAAAATAAGTTACAAAATAATAAGTCTAAAATATTTAAATTGATTACTTTTTTAAAAGAAAGCCAGTTTTATCCTTTTTTGCAGGGGAGAAAAATCATATTTTAAAAAATACCTTATCATTGTTTTCCGTGATTAAAATTCCTTACATGTCGCAAAGAAAATTTAATATGATTGCAACTTAATATTTGAAATAATCTCAAGTGACACTTGGCGATTTATTTTGGTAGTGAAATGCGATTTGTTAGGAAGAAGTGTCTACCACTGCTCAATTATCAGGATTTGTAACCTTGAGAAGTAATCGCGGGATTCTTGTTTCTTGTCAACCAATGGGAGAATGGAACCTTTCACCCTTGACTCTCTTCCTCGGAGACTGGTAAGATTGATGGATTCGCCCCGCCCTGCGTTACACTGCCTTTTATTATATAGAGATAAATGTTTATTTACTTTATTTTCTTTTTTTTAATTACATAAATTGTTTTGTTCTATAGTTAATTATTTTTTGGGTTATTTTCCTTTAAAAATAATAGAAAATAATTAAAAAAATTCGCTACTACTTAATTATTCTGTCGACCCATTTCGCCAAATTATATAAATCGCCAATCCACTCGCCAAATTATACAAATTGGCATCAATTTTTAATTTAAATAACGAAAGAACAAAGAAAATAGTATAACATTAATAAATATACAAATAAAACGTCGAAATAAAAATCACTTGATGACGTAAAGATGTGTAACTTGCTTAAAGTCAAGTGAATATGACATTTACGATCAACCTTTATTGGCATTTAATCTTATAGTTTGGTGATAGATTTTTGGTCGACGGGATTAAGTAGTATCAAAAATACATATTTAACTGGTATTCGAAAACGAGGTTTTCGCCAAATTTTCGTTAAAATAAAATCACGCCAAACCCGGTGCGTATATGACATCTGGCCAAATATTAAATGATGTAACAAACGATGAGATTTAATTTCAACTTCAAAGCAATGTTTTAATTTTCCACTCGAAAAAAAAAAAAAAATGCTAACTTGCGAATTGAAAAATAGCTATTGGCGAGATTTGCACCCGGCTAGCGTAACAGTACCAAGAATTCTTTGCCACCATTGAAACATTTATGTAGTTTTATTCGAAAAATTAATTTGATTTTTTAATCAAAAGGGAAAACTTTCGGAACAGATGTCATATACGGACCATATTGGCGCGATTTTCTTCTGACGCCAATGTCATATACGCAACGGGTAGTTAACTGGCGCCATAGTATCGTTATTTTGCTTGATTTGGTAAGCCGGATGTTGTTGTTTATGCTGTTGATGTTTTCCCCAAATTAGAGCCGTAAAAAAATCGCGCCAATATGGGGCCGTATATGATATCTGGGCCAAACTTTCATATGAAAAGCGAAGGGATCAGAGTGTATTTATTTATGGCAGTTACATGACTTGGACTATTATAATATAGATGAAATGATGGCGATAGAATAATATTTGGCGACTTATCACCTGTACCTGGCTAACATTAAAGTGCCAAAATGGTACCAGGAATATAAAAAGCTAAGTGGTTCGCGCGGAACTGTTGATGATAGTCACATGACTTAGGCTATTGTTATAGAGATTGTTTTAAAATACCGGGAGACAAAGACTCTGTACACTTAATTCATTTTATTTTAGCTTCTTTTCAAATGTTTAACTGGACCTCTTTAATCAAACACGAAAACAACCATTGGATGTCTTAACAGCAACTGATTCGGCCTTAAATTTCTGAAATCAATGGAAATTGAATGGAAGCCCGTTTACAGGGAGATCTGCACAGCTTTTTTCTTTATAACTCAATCTTCTATAATATTTTTAAAACCGATCAGATTAGCGCGTTTTTAGATTCTGCGGTGTCTGAACGGGGATTGGCGAGCGTAGCTTGCAGGGGGCAGAGCCCCCTAGTATATATATATATATATTTATAACGCGTAGTTACGTAAAATCGCGGGTAAAATTAACAGTATCCTCGCCTTATCCGTGCACCTATTAAACAAGTTCGATAGTTTTCTTTACCGCCATACAACATAACACAGGCTGACCTTAGTCAACTTACACTAATAAATTCTTCCATTTTTCGTGCAACTCTTTAAAATTTATTTCTACAGTGTAAAAAAAAAAAAATAAATAAAATAAAAAAAATAAAAAAAATCTATGAGGTTACTAAGAATTTTCTAGGAAACCTAGGTATACCTAGAACTTTTTATGAGGGGATGAGGTAAACCATGAACTTGAAACCATTACTTGATTCATTTTCATCCTATCTCTTATTATAATTCCGCTTCCAGTAAACATGTGATACATAATAAAAATATATACGAATATTAGATATAAAATTCTTAGGTTTTAGTTGTCGAATAAATTAGATATTGAATTTATACTATCGATATTAAAAAAAAAAAAATCATTATTTCCTGTGCAAAAATTAATAACATGTATCATTAGAATTGATTAGAATTTAGTGTTTAGGTTATGTCAAATTCTTTAAAAATTAAAAATATAACAATTATGCTATGATATTTACCTCAGTCAACTGATTAATGAAGAAATCTTACATTGCAAAAAAAAAAAAAAAAAAAAAAAAAAAAAAAAAAAAAAAAAGTTGGAAATTGCTCGTGAAACGTGGCAAATTTGGTGCGTTCGTACTATAACTAGTTTTATAAATATTTATTGCACCGCATATTGTAATTAATGTAATACTTTAATGCACTTCATAAGTGCGTATTAATTTCATTCTGTGAGAAAGGCTGTAACATCATTGAAATGCACTTGAAATATTTTTTTTTCCATTGGCCTTAATGTAACGAAAAAAGTTTGACTGTCCCTGTAATTAAACTATGTATCCGATTTTCATAAAATTTGAAATTAGTCTACAAAATTTTGAAACAATTATATATTTAAAGTTTCAGACCATTCGGAAGACTGTAACATCATTAAAATGCACTTGCAATATTTTTTTCCACATTGGCCGTAACGTAACGGAAAAATTTTCACTGACCCTATAAGTAAACTATACATCCGATTTTCATAAAATTTGAAATGACTCGATAAAATTTTGGAACAATTATATATTTAAAATTTCAGACCAATCGGTTGGGCAATTTTTGCTCTGCTGTATGCGGACGGACAGACAGACGGACGGACTGAACGGCGACTGTAGTGATACGTATTTATATAATTACGAACGCATCTAAAAAAAAACCTGTAAGGTTACTAAGAGTTTTCTATGAAACTGGGAAGCCAAGAATTGTTTATGTAACTACAACAACAACAACAACAAAAAAATGTAATTATCTAGGTTTACCGATAAAATTTTAGTAAGCATACAGATTTCTGTAGCTTTATACAGCTTGTTTTATAGATTTACATATTTTCTCTTTAAAGTGTACAGATAAAATTTTAGCAAACATATAGAGTTCTGAAGCTTTTACAAAAACTAGTTTTGTGTAAATTTACAACCTTTTTTTTTTTTTTTTTTTTTTTTTTTTTACTGTGTAGATACGATTGGAAAAAAATCAGAAGCATTCATTCTTCTCTATCACTTCTTCTTTGTAAATACCCAACTTCAAATAATCAAGAAGAAAATATATTCACGTTCTTCCTAACTTTCTTGCAACTAGATCATATTTTCTTTAAAAAGACATTTTTGTACGCCGGCAAAAAAATAAAAAGTTTCAACTTTATATTTTCGCGTTAACCTTATTTCTGTAGTTATTATATTTGACATTTTCAATGTTATTCGTTTTGATCAATTTAAAAATCCATATTGTATGGATACAAGAGTTTTATATTTCAGTTTAAATTTTACCAAGGAGATTTATTTGTATTGAAAGGAGTTGTTTGATAAGAATGCCAGAAATTCACTGAACATGTGCCGCGCAATCTTTAGAGAAAAGTTAGATTTTTTATGTAAAATGAGAAAAATTTTCTAATGAATAAGGTAAAGTGATTTATAAAACACTTAGGATATTTAATGTTTTATGAATTTTAAACGGATTTTTTGTAACGATTCCAAATGTTTGCATCATTGTTTATCTTATAAAGAGTGCGTAAATATTGAAAGATATAGCAATAACCTTTTGATCATGGGATTTTGACACAGTACTTCCCAGTGACTATTTATTTATTCTATTTGTACCACTTCTTATAAAATAATTCTTGTCATAAACTTATATCGGGATATATTTAAAATATATCTAACATAAAAACATATGTAAATTGTGGTACAAAGTATTATATGAATTTGTATCCTATATGACAAAGTTAGTGCGCCGTTGAAGTTGAACGGTAAGGTCCGCATCAATATTTCTTCTTCATTGATATATCAGTGTTCTCGTTTTTTTTTTTTTTTTCTAAAAAAATCTCTATTGATTCTCGATAATGGATTGTCCTAGAATCAACAGAGTCTCCATGTCGTGTCCTAAAATTTGGAAAGAGTTGCTATTCAGAATAATGAAATAATAGTATAAAATAATTCACATTCACTAATATTAATTTTTAATAATGCAGTTAGTTTCATTATGTTTGAGTTCAAGTGTTTTTATATATAATTTATCTGGAAGAGTAGCTGAATTTGGACGACTTCACTTATTTTTAGGTTTAACTCTCTTCATTTTGGAATATCTGTAAAATATCATTACACGTGGTCAACCTATTCATCTACTAACTGAATAAATCTTTAGAACAATTTATTTTTGAAAATCTTAAGATACATTTTTATTTGAAAAAAAATTGTCAAAAGTGGCACAAATTCGCGACTGGTCGCCTAAGTTGGACCAAATATAATTTGACTGTTTTAATGAATAAGGAATATAACTAGATTTATTAAAAGCAAAGTTTGCAATTAATGAAACAAAACAACAGCAATGGAATATAACAAAATCAAATGTTTGAAAGTAAGAGTAATTGTTTTAAATCAAAACGCATTCAAAATATTAATCAAAATTATACGTAGTTAAGAATAAAAATTACAGAACTAATTGCCAAGTTACTTGAATGTCGTGTGAGAAGTGATGCATGGGTTATACATGAATTTATTTTGTTCATTTTGTATTCCTGGGCACACAACGTTCGAAAATATTTGGAAATCTGGACACTGAATCAGTTCTGCGTTATTATTTTTCTTACAAATTAGGCAAAACTAATCACTACTGTCTTGCTTTTTATTTTTAGATTCTAAATCATTAGACTTTTTTTTTTTTGCAACAGAAGTTTTCCTTACCTAATGTCTGTAGTTCTTCCCTCCTATCATTTTCTTTCTAATTGAATTACGCCTATTTTTTTTATTGCTTTTGTGCTTTTAGAGTTTCCTTTTTGTCGTTTTTTGTTTATTCAGTTCAAAGTTTACTTTATATGGCGAACATGTTAAAACAGCTATTTTTTGGCTCCATCTGTAATTTGACTTAATTGATTTTGTCAAGGAAGATAACATTTTCAGTGATTCTTTGTCTTTTTGTTTGGTTTTGTAGCTGCAACCTTCTTGCGGTCAATCTTTTCACGACTTACTCTTTCCTTTTCGTTTCCTATATCTTTAACAACTTTTGTTGTCACTGAAGTTTTTCTTCCAGAATGTTTGGCTGTGTAGTTTTAATCATTTTTTTTTCACTCTATCAATTTTAGTAGCTTTTATTATTACAGACTCTGGCCCCGAAATCTCACTAGCAGGAAATCAACGATCGATCTGCAGTGAAAAAAAGTGGATTGATCCCCCCCGCCTTCCGGACAGAACTGCAAATATCCTCACCAGGAAAATGTCTGAGTTCAACACTGTAAATCGAATTCTCCGTAGGAATAAAGAATTAAAAAATATATAAATACATACAAAATAAAAGAAATTGAAAAAAAATTATTGGATAAACATGTAAAAGATAGTTTTTATGCTTATATAAGCTTATACTTTATAAAGAAATTGATCCAGATGTACAAAAATAAATAAACAAATAAAAATAAAATGTTCAAAAACTTGCATGGAGATAGTAAAATTATAAAATATTAAAAATTAAAGAAATAATGTCCAAAGCGTACAACCCTCGAAATGAAATATTTACTTTTCAAATTTATGATCGTATATCTGGATCAATTTAAGCAACACAAATTGGTCCAAGTAAGGCAACTGCGTCATTTTTTGAAGCAGATAATCTCAAGACTAAAAACAAAAACAAAAGCAATCAAATCCACGTGAAAAACATGTGCAATAAACACATTAATTTAGATATGTATAAAAAAACATAACAACTTACCTTAGTTTTAAAGTATTCTCTTACATTTAGTAGGATAAAATTAGATCAAAACTGTTAATTTTATGTTTTTTAAATGTGTCTGAAAACAGCACGTGGAAGGCGGCTGCTTCTTCTAATTATAAATGACATCATTCTAATGAGTAGGATTTCAGCGGTAGGTGGTATCACTTTCTGTAATTAACGGCAGAATTGCAGTGGTCCTTTTAAAGCAGCGGTCCAAGTATGACTACTCTGCCCTATGCATATCTAATGGATTTTGTTAATTTTCTACATACCTTTAGTTACATATACGTATACAAGCAGGGATGACCGAGCTATGCTTGGACAAAATTAGTTTTGTGTTCAACACGATATAATATTCTCATTATATCATTCTCTCTGTACTATTTCTATAAAGCATGTTATTTTATAACAGTATTATTTGCAAAAACAATTAATAGGAAAACTATATACGTACATGTTTCTAAATTTTACATTATTTACACATTTACAACGAAAGAACGCTAACTAAATTACTTTTTGAGCTCGACTCAGATTGGTTTAGCCATGTATCTCGAGTCCTATTAAGAATTTCAAAAAAATTCCTTCACATTCTGAAAGACAAGTTATTTCGCCAAATATAGACAAATTTGGCGACATTATTTCATTTGGCGCCAAATGTGTGTTTTGGCATTCTTAATCTAGAAAGCCGATTTTTCGGTAAAAAGTAGCCAATATATCGCCAACTTTTTGGCTTCGTGACCCAAAATAACCCCCTGTTCACATCTGCTCAAACATGGGACTTAGCTTAATGGACGTCTGGTAATCAAAAACGGTAGGATACAAAATTTAGTCAAAATCATTTAAGCCGTTTTATAGATAAATTTAGCGACTCGTAGCGACCCCAAAATGACCCACTATCCTAATTTTCTCAAACATGTGACCCACTCCATTGATCTTCTTTAGACCGAAATCTATAGAATTCAAAATTCAGTCAAAATCGTTTGAGACGTTTTTTAAATAAAATTAGCTAGACCCGTTGTGACGCAAAAATGACCCTCTAATCGAAAGTTTTCAAACATGTGACATAGTCTAATGAACATGCACAATGATACTCTTGTACCCGAAAATTTTGTCACTGTAGATTTTTTTTTTTTAAACAAAATTTAATCAAAATCGTTAGAGCCCTTTTCTAGATAAAATTAGAATAGTGACCCAAAACTGGCCCACTAATCGAAATTTCTCGAACATGTGACCTAACCCATTGATCTTCTCATGCCAGGAAACGGTAAATACAAAATTTTGTAAACTTTTTTAAACGTTTGAAACTTTTTTAAATACAATTAACTTGACCCTGACCCACTGTGACCCAAAATGACCCACTATTCAAATCTGCTCGAACATGTGACTTGGTTTACTGGTCTTCTGGTAATCAAAAACGGTAGGATAGAAAATTCAGTTAAAATCGTTTAAGCCGTTTCCTTGACCCACATTGACCCAAAAATGGCCCACTAACCTAATTTTCTTGAACATATGGCCCAGCCTAGTGGTTTTCTCTAGACCGAAAACTGTTGAATACAAAATTCAGTCAAAATCCTTGGAGCTGTTTTCAGATAAATTTAGCTTGAACCGTAGTGCCCCAAAAATGACTCATTCATCGAAATTTCTCGAACATGTGATCTAGCCAAATGATCTTCTCGTGCCTGAAAGCGGTATAAAATTGTGTCATTATCTTTTGAGCCGTTTTTTAGATGCAATGAGCTTGACCAGGTGCCACAATGACCCAAAATGACCCTCTAATCTAATTTTCTCAAACATACGACTTAACCCAATGGTCTTCTAGAGCCCGAAAACGATCGAATATAAAATTTAATCAAAATTGTTAGAGCCGTTTTGTAGATAAAATTACCTTCACCCATAGTGTCCCAAAATGAGACACTAATAAAAATTTCTCGAACATGCAATATAGCCCAATAATCTTCTCGTGCCCGAAATGGTATAATACATAATTTTGTCAAAATCTTTTGAGCCGTTTTTTAGGTACATTTATCTTGACTCTGACATATTGTGACCCAAAATGACCCACTAATCGAATGTTCTTGAACATGCGACCTAGCCCAATAGTATTCTTGTGCCCGAAAACTATAGAACACAAAATTTAGTCAAAATCAGTATAGCTGTTTTCTAGATAAAATTAGCTTTACCACTGTGAACCAAAAGTGACACACTAATCGAATTTTCTCAAACATGTGATTTAGCCCAATGGTCTAGTCGTGATCTAAAATGGTATAATACAAAATTTAGTCAAAATCGTTAGAGCCGTTTTTTAGATAAAATTGGCTTGACCCATAGTGAACCAAATATGACCCACTAATCAAAATTTCTCGAACATGTGGCCTAGACCAATGGTCTTCTCGTGCTTGAAAATGGCAAAATTCAAAATTTAGTCAAAATCGTTGAAGCCGTATTAATATTTGGAAATTTTTCCAGAGAGAAACATTCGCCTTGAATACAATATTTCAAATGATGCCGATTTTAAGATAAAATTTACATACACACACAATTTTTGCTCATATCATAGTATAAGGTACATATATTTGTCTATTATTTATCAGTTTATCTATTTCAAACTCTCTCTTTCTACATATGCATGTATGTTTGTGCACTGCCTAAAAAAATAAAAAAAATGTTGATTTTACTGTATAATACTGGCAGGTGGGGTTCTAATTTATAATTGTTAAATAAACAGTAATATACCGTCATATAAATGAATTAAACTTTATATTATTGCTTAATGGTTTATTACTTGCTAACTTTATGGTTTTTACAGTTTTAAACTTTTTTTTTTTTTTTTTTTTTTTTTTTTTTTTTTTTTTTTTTTTTTTTTACGGTGTGTATGAGAGTGAAAACTGAAAAATATTTTGAAGTGTGATATCTTTTTCGGATTAATTATGCCATTTTATCAAAGAAAGAGCAGGAAAGTAAATTTAAATGTAATTTCAGAAGAATCTACCTATAAAAAAAGTTTTTTATTATTTGCAGAAGCAGAGAAGCATGTTATTAATCGTCTCTTATCTAAGGGACAGAAATCTGAATCGCGAAAAAAAAAATACATTTGTGTTATAAGAACTCTTTTTTATATATATTTTTATGCTGATTTCTTCTTAAAATCTTTTCCGTGTACTACTATCTAAGATTCATTAATAATGTAAAAGAAACTGCATTAGCCTAAATAAGAAACGGTTCTTAAAATCAACGTTATTTCCTTATCTTAATTAAAGTAGCGGAACTTGCCTAAGGAGTTTTTTAAGGCTGCATTAGTGTTTTTATTTACTACTGGTGAATGTGCTGAATATATTTTGTATTCATCAACTGGAGTAAATTTGCAATTTTTTTGACTTCTTAGATTTCACTAAGCGCTGCTTAAACATTAATTACAAATCGCATTAATTTAAATAAGAGTAAATATATTTTAAAACAGTATATTTAAAGTCAAAATAAATTTATAGATCATTTTATAGCATAAAAATTTTTCATGTTCTATACAATGGGATATGCTTAAAACCAAAGCGTCGAACATAAAAAAATATTATATTTAGAAAACATAATATGTTCAATTTAACATTTCTCTCACCCGCGAGAAAAGTGACACATCTTGGCAAAAATAAATACTGGAGGAGAGACGAAAGAAAATTTGCTGAAAAATGTTTTTACTATAATATGAAATTATAGTACTTAGCTCTGCATGCAGGATTGAAAACGTGCATAAATGCATAAACAACTTGAGAATTAAGACGTAGATGATGAATGAAGGGTTGAGTAGTTTTACCTCGCCACACAATCTAACCTCCTTCAGTGGTCAGGAATGGACATATAACATAATAAATTGGTTTTCCGTATAACTACACTTATGAAATTTCTTCTGTGTCAAGACATACTTATGAAAGACCTTTCAGTGGAATAAATCGCAAAACGAATTTTCTCGAGATTTGTGACTTTTCTTGCGGGTGAGCGATATTATTATTTCTGTTGAATTTTTCATGTTTTGAGTAGAAAACGCTAAAGCATTAAAATTCCGTGTACAAAAAGATATGACTAATAGCATGATAATTAATACTTTTCAATACAGTTGAAAAGTGTTTATGGTTTCGATTTGTCTGCCTGGCTATCTGTCGGTCTGTGCTGAACTCGCGTAAATATACTCATTGTCATATAAATGATATGTTCTATTAACGTTTTCTATGACAGACTTCCTGTTGAAAATGAAGTGTTTAGAATTTAAATTTCATTTACAGGAACAATCAAAATAAATCTTTCACTATGATCAATGGTGGAAAATACTTTGTAGTGTATTTTCATAGTGTTACGCAATTTCAAAAATATTGAAATTGATGCATGTCACTGAGGTGCCCCATACAATTTATAAGCTTATTAATAATTGCTTCATACTAATATGAAGTTCAATCGTCGTTCTCATACGTATATACATATATTTGTTTATTATCTATTAGTTTATCTCATTGAAAATCTGTCTCCCTACATATGCATATATGTGTATGAGAGCGAAAAACAGAGAAATATTGTGAAGAGTGCGATATCCCTCTCGGATAAATTATTACAGTTTCAAAATGAAAGAGCATGAAAGTAAATTTCCACTTAACTTCAAAAGATTCTATCTATATAAATGGTTTTTCAATATTTGCAGAAGCGGAGAAGTATGTTATTAATTGCCTCTTAGCTAAGGGAAAGAATTCGGAATCGCGCAAATTCGAGAGGAAAAAAATACATTTGTGTTATTAGAACTATTTTTTTATGTATTTTTATGCTGATTTCTTCTTAAAATCCCTTCCGTGTACTACTGTCTGAGATACATTAATAATGTAGGAAGAAACTGCATTATCTTAAGTAAGAAAAGGATCTTAAAAAACAACGTTATTTCTGTATCTTAATTAAAGTTGCAGAATCTTGGCCAAGGAGATTTTTTAACACTGTATTAGTGTTTTTCTTTACTATTGGTAATTGTGCTGAATACATTTTATATTCATTAACTGGAGTAATTTGCAATTTTTTGGACTTCTTAGACTTCACTAAGTGCTGCTTAAAAATTATTTACAATTCGCATTAATTTAAATATATTTGAAAACAGTGTATTCAACGTCAAAAAGAAATTTATAGATAATTTTAAAACATAATATTTTTTATGTTACATACAATGGTATATGCCTTATGATCAAAGAGTCGAATATATAAATAATATTATACTTTTGAAAAGAAACATATTCAATTTAACATATTACCATTTCTTTTGAATTTTTTTGTGATTTGAGTAGAAGACGCGAAAATAATAAAATTTCGTGTACAAAATGATACATCTAATCGATTGATTATAATAATTTCTTCTTGATTGCTGTATCAATGTGCCTCAAGCATTTTTTTTTTTTTTTTTACAACTTTAAATTTAACTATAAAAAATCTAATAATGTTACTGTTATAGATTATGAGAATATCTATATAAATTTAGGCACACCTACGTGCATACAAATATTTGTCTATTATCTATCAGTTTATCTCTTTCAAACTCAGTCTACCTATCCATGCACGTATGTTTGTGTGTGCCTGTATGTATATGAGAGAAAAAAAAAGTGAAAGACTGTGAAGTGTGAGATATCCCTCTCGGATTAATTATGACATTCTCATAGAGCATGAAAGTAAATTTCGATGTAACTTCAGAAGAATGTATACATAGAAAAGGATTTTTTATTATTTGGCAAAGCAGAAAAGTACGTTATTAATAGTCTTGTAGCTAAGGGACAGAATTCGAAATCGTGCAAATTTGAGAGGAAAAATATACACTGTAAAAAAAAATCTGTAGATCTACAGATGTAAAGTTACATGCTTACTAAACTTTTATCTGTAACTGTACAAAAAAAGCTGCAAATCTACAAAACTAGTTTTTGTAAAGCTACAGAAATCTGTAACTCTACAAATTAATCTGCTAAAATTTCAGTAATCTTACTAAAATTTTATCTGTAACCATAGTTGTAGTTACATGAAAAGTTCTAGGCATCCCAGTTTCCTAAAAAATTCTTAGTAACGGTACAGATTTTTTGATTTTCGGCGCAAAAGTGTGTCTGTTACAGAAATTTTTGTTGTTGTCGTTACATAAAAAGTTCTAGGAATCCCAGTTTCCTAGAAACACTTTAGCAACTTTACAGATTTTTTTTTACAGTGTAGTAGGAGAGCTGTTGAACATTTTTGAGTAGGTATTTGTGGCACCCTGAAAATTTGTGCAACACTTCTTTTGTAATGCCTGAATACAAAATCGAATGTCTGGCTGAAGGATCGTGGCCCAAAACCTGTGCCAGACACGTGTCAAGTGCCATTTTTTGACACTACCCAAAAATGGTATTTGAGGCACGCTGAGATTGAAACAGAATAATATTTATACTTAGAAAAAAATATTTTGAAAATGACAGACACTTTAGTCGGCCCAAAATCTGTGCCAGACACGTGTCAAGTGCCATTTTTTGACTACCCAAAAAAGGTATTTGAGGCACGCTGAGATTGAGGCACAATAATATTTATGCTTAGAAAAAAACAATTTGAAAATGACAGACACTTTAGTCGGCACAAAAACTGTGCCAGACACGAGTCAAGTGCCATTTTTTGTCTGGCACAGGTTTTGGGCCACGATCCTTCAGCCAGACATTCGATTTTGTATTCAGGCATTACAAAAGAAGTGTTGCACAAATTTTCAGGGTGCCGCAAATACCTTCCCTAAAATGTTTAACAGCTCTTGGACTAATATATTCGTGTTATTAGAACTCTTTTTTTATATATATTTTTATGCTGATTTCTTCTTAAAATCCTTTCCGTGTACTACACTGAAAAAAAAATCTGTAGAGTTACTAAAGTTTTTCTAGGAATCCCAGTTTCCTAGAAAAAGTTTAGTAACTTTACAGATTTTTTTTTACAGTGTACTGTCTAAGCTTCATTATAATGTAAAGCAAACCGCATTAGCTTAAATAAGAAACAGATCTTTAAAAAAAAAAAAAAAAAAAAAAAAACGTTTTTTCTTTATCTTAATTAAAGTAACGGAACTTGCCGAAGGTGTTTTTTTAAGACTGCATTCTTGTGTTTATTTACCACTCGTGAATGTGCTGAATATATTTTATATTCATTAATTTGAGTAAATTTGCAATTTATTTGAGTTCTTGAAAATTTTAGATAATATGAAGCGCTGCTTAAAAATAATTTACAATTCGTATTGATTTAATTAAAATTAAATGTACTTGAGGACATTGTAGTCAACGTCAAAAAAGAATTTTGTAGATCATTTTATAACGTAGGAGTTTTTAATGTTGCAAACAATGGAATACGATGCATTTTAAGCAAAGCGTCGAATATATAAATTATACTAAAACTTCCCATAGAGGGATTAGTCTGAGCGATGTTAGTGAGAACATTTAACAAGAACTCGTGACAAGAATAGAACATGAGATGCTATATTTAATTGATAATACGTGGCCTGTCGGAAAAATATTCAACCTTTGTCCGAAAAAAATACATAAGTTACCTGACAGGATTGGCACCCTTATTCATTTCGAAGTAGGTCTCTTGCGACGCCACACAAACAAATCGGCATTGATTGCAGCGTAAGTTATGACACGAGATCTGGAATATCTCGTCTGTATAACCTTTGAGCTGTGAAAATGTCATTTCGAGTAATTTACATATCCGCACATATTTTTCCAACAAATCAAGCAAGCTAAAATACGTCAATATTAACCCGATTAAAAATAAATACCCGAATAAGTTACTATATAAAAAAATCGTCTAATGACAATTGAGAAAATGACCTTATGATTAAATCTCTAGATTAGTGAAGCTGAAAAAACATTGCATGTCAAATTTAAACAGACACTTTTCGACACTTTTGACCAGAGACCTAACATTTTGACAAGTACTTTTGGGCAAACTTTTCGCTCTTTCATACCGACATTTATTCAATGTTAACACAACTTATGCAAAGCTAGATAAGTAGCTACCCGTTTTGTTGCATTTAATTTGCAAGTTTGTTTGGAGGGGGGTATAGTTTTATTAAATATTTAAAGTTTCTATACCGAACAATGCTAATGAATGATAATTTAGAACGTTTTCCGTTCATTTAATCTTTTTAAATTTTGTATACTTTAGAAGCCTTTCATAGAGAGCATTTACATCTTAAAAGTATCTCGTCTAAAAATTTCAACCCGATAAAAAGTTTTTAGGTCAGCAATAACACAGAAAAAAAAATCGAAGTTTTTCTATCCTGCATCATTGTACATAGCGAAATTTTTAGAAATTGTTCCATTGCAAGTATTTACATCTTAAAAGCAACATTCATGCAAATTTTCATCTTTATATTCCTAATAATTCCACGTACTTCGTTATTTAGATCATCTTTATAACTTTGTACGCTTTATTTAGTCTTCTTAATTTCGATTTTTTTAGAATTCGTTCTAATGCGTGAATTGCAGTTTGAATTCTTTCTATAAAAAGCATTTAGATCTTATAAGTTACTACGATTCTAAATTTCAAGTTTCTGGACCCAATAGTGTCACAAAAATTGCAAATTAGATCTTTTTTATGGTGCACCCTTTTAATTTTTTTTTCTGACCGGCATTAACGGCTTAAAAGCCATGTGAAATTTCAAAATTTCTTTCTGTAACGATTCCATATAAATCGTGATTTAGAAACTTTCTAGAAGTTTTTACGTTTATTTCTAACGTTAAAATTTCGAACCTTGTAGAAAGAGTTCATAACGAGTGTTTACATCTTAAAAGTAATCACCGCACAAAATTTCAAATTTCTAGCCCAAACAATATCTCAGAATTTGCAATTTTAGAACTTTTCTGCTCCTGCACCCATGGAGGTTGTTGTACCTACATAAAATATAGTCTTTGTTGGAGAAGAGGTGGTCACCAGCATTTTCAAACCATTATTTATTAAATCATATAGGTAGTTTCTGAGATTACATTCAACAAACACACAAACGTTATTACTTTATAATATTAGCATACACGTAGACAAAGGAGCCGTTTAACTTTTATTATAAAAAACATAAATAATTTATTTAATACGTGTTCACAGATGTATTTATTAAAATACATACATAAACCAGTTCAATACTTAGAGTGGCCAGTATAGTCCCCTGACCTGAATCCCGTTGAAAATGTGTGGGATGCCTTGGGGAGACGTATTGCTGCTCGACAATTTCTTCCCACAAACAAGGAAACCCTCATCCGTGCAGTGAAGGAGGGATGGTGCAACTTGCGTCAATAGCTACTGAATCATACTGTTCTGAGTATGCAACACCACGTGAAAAGTTGTCTCGCGTTACACGGTGGCCACATCCCTTATTGATATGGCACTGACGATTGTTAATTGTGAGTATTTTGCTTTCTTTGTACAGTCATGTTTTCGGACAATATTCAGTTTCAGAAAAAGAACCTCTGATAATACCCTGTCCTTTCAACAAAATTTGTATATTAAATCCAGTGTAACATTCTGTTAGTAATATTGTTTGCTTCTCGACCCACAATCTCGCATAGATTCTTATTTACGTGTACATTTCTTCTTGGTCCTTAAGTTTTGTCCACCTGTGTATATAACGAGTAGAATGATTATAATCATTCCTTCTTCATTGCTTTATCGATTTACCTCAAGTGAACTTTTTTATACTTTTACAACTTTGAATTTAAGTATAAAAAAAAAGAATTAATAATACAACGTTTACTACTTTATGAAGGATATATACATATCATACAACATTATTTAGAATTATCAGCCACGTCCCTTAACCATACTGGCGAATATGAATTAGAGTGAGACTAATACACATACATGTTAATGTTTGTTTCTTTTACAGATATATCTTTTATTGGATGTTGTGGATATTTGCATAAATTTGTCTATTATGCATCAGTTTAACTTTTTCAATCTATGTCTCCCTACATACACATGTATATTTGTTTGTGCATACATGTGTATGAGAGAGAAAAAGAGAGAAAGATTGTGAAGTGTGTAATATCCCTCTCTGATTAATTATGATACTTTCTCAAAGAAAGTGCAAGAAAATAAATTTCCCTGAAACGAATCTATCGATAAAAAATGTTTTTTATTATTTGCAGAAGAAGAGAAGTATATGTTAGTACTCGTATCTTAGCTAAAGGACGAATTCGGAATCTCGAAAATTTGAGAGAAAAAAGAAACATTTGTGTTATTAGAACTCTTTATTTTTTATTTTTTATGCTGATTTCTACTTAAAATACTCCGTGTACTACTATCTAAGATTCATTAATAATGTAAAAGAAACTGCATTAGTTTAAATAAGAAACAGATCTTAAGAAACAGCGTTATTTCTTTATCTTAATTAAAGAAGCGGAGCTTGCCCAAGTAGTTTTTTTAAGACTGTATTAGTGCTTTTGTTTACTACTGGTGAATGCGCGGAATATATTTTATATTCATTAACTGGAGTAAATTTGAATTATTATTATTATTTTTTTTTCTTACTTCTTGGACATTTTAGTTAATTTTAAGCGGTATCTGAAAATTATTTACAGTTTGCATTAATTTAAATAAAGCAAATATATTTGAAAACAGTGTATTTAACCCTTAATACTCCTGTGTTGCTTTTCGGCAACATACCCAATTTAGGCTTCTAAAATACTATTAGAACAATATTGAAGCTATAATGCCTAATGTTGCCAATAAAATACATTCTGAAAATATTATTAAATCGATTTTCAACATGTAGAAGGCAACACTTGTGCTGTTTAAGAATAAAGATAGATTTATTTTTTCAATTGTTGCTACTTGTTCTTTTTGTTTTGTTTGGAAGCTTGCGAAATACCTTATTTTGTTCTCCAGTGAGCAAGTAAAATATATTTCTTATTATAGCTCCTAAAATTCTTGTGTGTTTAATATTATAAAATTTTATCAAGGAAAATTATTTTTTCAATTAAAGAGCAGTATTACCGATTAGTAAGAAACTGTTTTTTAGCCGTAAACCATACTTAAAACAAAATATGATCTTTTTAAGCATTTTTCCCATGATTTATTTAAAAAATGAAAGCCGAAAAACATTATTACAATGATTTTTGAAAATTCAGGCATTTAAGGGGTTAAAGTCAGTATTTTTTAGGTCATTTTATAACGTAAATGTGTTTAATGTTACATACAATGGGATATGCATTATAATCAGAGCGTCGAATCAGGAAATAAAATTATATTTAGAAAAAGTAATATGTTCAATTTAACATATTATCATTTCAAATATTAAAAAAAAAACTAAATAATTTACAACTATTACTATATTATGAAAAATATATGCTTATCATAAAACATTATTTAGAATTATCAACCGTGTACCTCAATCATACTGACAAATATGAGTTAGAGTGAAACTAATACGCAAAAATCTATGTAATAGCTGTTTCTTTAACAGGTATATATTTTAATAGATTTTGTGAATATCTACATAAATTTAAGCACACATATATACATACATATATTTGTCTATTTCTATCACTTTATCTCTTTTACACTCTGCCTTTTTACATATGCTATATGCATGTTTGTTTGTTTGTGCATATATGTGTATGAGAGAGAAAAACAGAGAAATATTGTGAAAAGTGTGATATCCCTCTCGGATTAAGTATGACGTTTTCAAAATGAAAGAGCATGAAAGTAAATCTCCATGTAACTTCAGAAGAATCTATCTATAAAAAAGATTTTTTATTATTGGAGAAACAGAGAAGTATGTTATTAATTGCCTCTTAGCTAAGGGACAGATTTTGGAATCGCCAAAACTTGAGAAAAGAAATTACATTTGTGTTATTAGAACTCTTTTTTGATATATTTTTATGCTGATTTCGTCTTAAAATCCTTTCCGTGTACTACTATCAAAGATTCATTAATAATGTAAAAGAAACTGCATTAGCTTAAGTAAGAAACAGATCTTTAAAAACAACGTTATTTCTTTATCTTAATTAAAGTAGCGGAACTTGCCTAAGGAGTTTTTTTTTTTTTTTTTTTTTTTTTTTTTTTTTTTTTTTTTAAGACTGCATTAGTGTTCTTATTTACTACTAGTGAGTGCGCTGAATATATTTTATATTCATTAACTGGAGTAAATTTGCAGTTTTTTTTTTTTTTTTTACTTTTTGAAAATTTTAGTTAACATTAAGCGCTGGTTGAAAATTATTTACAATTCGCATTAATTTAAATAAATGTAAATATATTTGAAAACAGTGTATTCAACGTCAAAAAAGATTTTTTTAGGTCATTTTATAACATAAATGTGTTTAATGTTACATACAATGGGATATGCAATACAATCAAAGCGTGGAATCTATAAATAAAATTAAATTAAGGAAAAGTAACATCTTCAACTTATTGCCGAAACGTCAGTGAAGGCTTACTGTGGAGACACGAAAAGTTTTGATTTCCGTTTGTCTGTCTGTCCGTCTGTCTGTCTGTCTGTCTGTCTGTCTGTCTGTTCCGCGATAACTGCCGCAAAAAGCACCCGATCAGCTTGAAATTAATTGGGCATATTCGTGAGATACCCGGACGTAGCTGTATAGTTTTTGGTTAAATTTGGTTCATTCGTTCGGAAAATGTGGAAGATTTTATTTTTCTTTATAATGCTTTTCTACGGCAAGTCAGACGATTTTCAAATTTCGATTAGTTGAAAGAAAATGGCACGTTTGATTAATGGATTTAAATATCAAATTATGGATACTAAAATTCCAAATAAGGGTTTTAAATTATTCCTATTATATTGAAGTTTTATCAATATATCTATCAGATTTTTTTATTTACGTGTATAATGTTTTGAGGGCATTTATACATGTATTCCAATAATATAAAGAATTTTTAAATTAATTTTCTTGTTTTACATGATACATATTTCTTTTTTTTCCTTTTCTTCGTTGCCTAGCGACTGTTATTCGTAGCCTATCATTGCGTCAAATAGGAATGAAGTTAGTAAATTACGTTAATTTTGTTGCGGGTACTATTAAAAGGCTATCACAAAAAATATTTTATCGCGCCAAATCGATGCAATTTATGCAATTAACAGTGGACACGATAATGAATTATTTTCCAGTAGATTTATAGATCTCCAGATATGCATATTTCGGGGGGCTTTTAATATGTTATTGCTATCGCATGGATTAGGATGTTTAAACTAATGTTTAACCATGCTGAAAAAAAAGTACAGTTAAAGGCATGTAAATCCTTTTTAACACTTTCCAACATGGATGAAAAGTATTTATGACTTCAGTTTTTCTATCTGTCGCCTGCCGTGTTTCTCTACGTGCTCTAACTCGCGTAAATATAGTCGGGATTACATGTAATTGATATACGTTATCGAGGTTTGCCAAAGTATGTTTGGTATTAAAAATGAAGAGTGTAGCATTCATAGCTTAATTACAGGGGCACTCAAAACTATTCCGTTACATTATAGTCTTTGGGAAAAATCGTCTGCGGTGTATTTTAATAATGTTACACAATTTTAAACGTAATGAAATTTATATACTTTATTAAGGTGCACGAGAACCTGGTTACTATAAAATATGTTATGTGTAGCACTTACAGCATGCGTACAGGGAACTCAAAAGTATTCATAATATTACAATCTTTGAAGAAAATCCTTTTGTGACGTTTTTTAATGATGTTACTCTTTTACAAAATAATAAAATTGATATGTATTTTTGAAACATTTTTGTAGTATATGGGGTGCTAAGCATATGTTTTTTTCAGGGTCACACAAAAGTGCTCAATTAAAATGTGGTCTACGGGGGAAAAAAAAAAAAAAACTCTTCACAGCTTATTTTAACACATTAGCGACGGGAAACGAGAATTCTCGTTTTTATTCAGAATACATCATTGGCTAAGGGAGTGACTTCTACCTTACAGAAAAGACATTTATATTGTGTTGTCCATATTTTTTATAGATTGTAAGACATATATTACATCCGTACATTGAAAGATATTTACTGCTGCATAAACATGAAAAACATATCTCAGAAACCAATTTCCGAGACACTTTCAGAAGAGGGAGGAGCTTCTACTGTTATTAAACCCAGATTTAATTAAATTGCCTTTCGTCAGTGTGTTAATTGTGTTGCACTAATTCAAACATTATGAAATTAAATTACATTACTGTGGTTGACTACAAGAAGCTTGAATATGATTTGTATCGTATTTATCGTTCATTTATAGGATCACATAAAAAATTTCGGATACTGTTCTGGTCTATTAGGGATGTTTGCCGAAGAGAATTTTCTATTATGGTGTGCGTTTTAACGTTAAGTAAATTTGTGCTTAATAAGTAGTGCTTAAATATTGTATAGACCATGTACAGGGATACACAAATGAATTCGTAAGTATAAATGAAAATGAGCGCAAATTGCTTCAGTGTGATTTTTTTTTTTTTTGAGTTATGTATTTCCCAGCCCAATTACATTTAGTATACTAACAAATGTTTGCAGAATTTAAATAGAACCATATACAGGACTCCGCAGAAACTGGATATATGGTGCACACTATGCATACTAATCCCCGGAAATGTGATATGAGCAGTTTTAAGAGGGTTTTTTGTCTGCATTAAATTTAAATGTTATAGACGATGCGTAAAAATCTTCACGTAATATACAGGGCTGTAGAAAAGAATTCATGTACGTTTCCGTCTATTGGTAGAATTTACTAAAGGACATTAACACAATTAATTGATAATTACAAATGTAAATTAAATTACACTACGAAGGGGTTCAGGGGGGCAGAGCCCCCCTGAAGAAATCTACTTTATTATCTAAAAATTACCAGAATAAGTAGCTCATGAGATTTTCAGAATACCATTACATAACAAGGGGTTTAATTTAACGTTTCTAATGTCAGAAACCTTCGAAATATTTTTTCGTTTTATAAATGTTTATGTAATTTCAAAACTTTAAATTTCGTTTCTTGTAGAAAGATTAATATTACTCAAAGGGTGCTAAACACAATGAATTGTAGAGCTGACGTTGAGGCTCCTGATCTGCAGATTTACTAGTTATATTATCATTTCTTTTGAATTTTTCATGTTTGTGTAGTAGACGTGAAAGCATTAAAATTCCGTGTACAAAATGATAGAACTAATAGAATTATTATTAACACTATCAAACATAACTCAAATGTGTTTATGACTTCGGTTTGTCTGTCTGGCTCTCTGGATGTCTGTGGCAGAACTCTTGTAAATATAAACATATTTTCATGCAAATAATATAAGAAATTGAGGTTTGTTCTGACATATTTCCTTTTGAAAATGAAGTGTTTATCATTTACAGTTCATTTATAGGAACACACAAAATAATTCCGTTATATTGGGATTTATGGATAAAAATAGTTTGTAGTCTATGTTAATGATGTTACGCAATTTCAAACATAATGAAATTAATGCGCGTCGCCGAAATATTGAAACTGATGATACCTCATAAGGTGCTTACATTTGAATATTATTTCAACTTATCGTTCTCTTAGTGAGACAAGCAAAAAAATGCTGTTACAATACTATATTTGAGCGAAAATTGCTGGCAATAAGGATTAAGTTGTAGTATTCATTTTTAAATGGAAACAGTTTTTTTTTTTTTTTTTTTTTTTACTTGATGTGTATATATTTTATAAATCATATACAAAGCTGAACAAAAGTATTCTATTAGTAAATTCCCGTTTATTTACGGAAGCTGCTGAAGGGAAATTTTCAACTGTGTAATACACATGGAGGAAAGAGATAGATGGAGATGCAGTATGCCTTAAAAATTGTTTGTAATATGATGCCCCTTATCGCTCAAATTTAAATGCCCTCATTCGGTCCAAACAAAACAAGTACATGAAACGAGGACTGAATTCTCTGACATCTGCCGTGTATTTTTTTCTTCTCTACATGAAAATGATCTACCTATATTTAAGCCTTCTAAAGTAACATTTCATGGTATTATGAATCAAAAACTGCATTACTAGACTTTTTTTTGCGAAAGCACGTGATTGTGTTTGGGCCGAAGGCAGCGGATTTTAGGGTTACATTTTTGGTGTCACCTCCAGCCACGCTTCATCTCTATTCTTTCTCTTTACTCTATGTTAATATTTCCTAACTGAACTAAATTTAATTTTACCATACTATGCCTAATATATATACAAATCTATAGATCATATACGTGGCTGCAAAAAAGAATTCAAATTCTTTTCTGACTATAAATGATAACTACTCAAATTGGATTTTCAAATGCTCTTCAAAGACATAATTGGATTTTCATAAAGGATTTTCAAAGACATAAAACACACGCTTTTACTTTATATAAATTGACGTCATTCGCATCCGCTTATTAATTCCATATTTATGATCCAGTCTCAATCAACATCTACAGAAAAGTATGCATAGGACGTCACTATCGCAGAAAAATACACAAATCCAGAAAAAAAGCGATGTCGTCATTCAAGAAACTCGACAAGAAAAAGGATCTATTGATTCATATGTTTGTAACATTAATATGGATACATAAAATTAAATATAGTTTATAATAACTGCATGTTTTATCAGAAATAAGAAATTTATATTTTTTCAACATAGCAGGTATTTTAATTACATTGTTTGTGTTGTTATGAGAAAAAAGCAAGGAAAAGATATAACAATCTACTATTTTCCAACTATTTTGCTTAACATTCTACAGAAATAGACTGCTTTTCTTGCCCCCCCCCCCCCCCAAAAAAAAAAAAAATCTTTAAACACTGAAAAAAAAATTAATATCTAAAAAATAAATTGAGATGCAGTTTTCAAACAAATCGCATTTAAAAGTACTTTCTTAGGATTTTGTTCATCTAACGAAATCCTATTCGTCTCACTCCTCTGTCTGTCTGTCCGTCACAGAGCCCGTTCTAAGAAACTATATGTGTTGGAGACTTGAAATTTGGAATTCTAATAGCTGAATGCCTCACATCAAACAAAAAATCATAAAATTTTGAAAAAGTCTTATATTTACCTGTCTGTGTATTTTAAGCTTTGTTCCATAACTCAGCTCCTATTTAAGTTATAACTTGAAATTTTGGATACTTATAGCTAAACACCTTATATCAAACGACAAATCATAAAATTTTGAAAAATTCTTATATTTATCCCTCTGGGCTCTAACATGTGCATTTTAAGCAATTTTTTTAACTCAGCTCCTAGTTGGAGATGTGAAATGTTGCATACTTATAGAAGCACAATTGCAATCACATGAAAAAACATAAATTTTCAAAAACTCATATTATATACCACTCCGGGCTCTAACTTTTGTATCTTTAACAATTTTTCTAACCTCCACCCTTTTCACCCGGGGTGCTATTTTCTAACTTTTGCCGACACTCCTTTACCACTCTTCCATATTATGCACCATAGCCGTACATATTTTAGTTCCAATTTTTAGCGCCAGGGGCGCCTACCTATCTTGGGTGCTATGGGCCCGATCCCTTCGACTAATATATATGCGGATACTTTGTAAAACGGAATTTCATTCGGATAGAGGTTTGTTTAGAATAGAAAGCGCCCCTTGGTTTCGAAATATGAAATTAACAGATTTGGCAAAAGGATAAAGTGTTTTTAAAGGAATATTAACCGAAACCCTCTGTGCGATCTGTGATCACAATTACCCGCTTGTTTCGCTGCACGATGGTATAAAAATTGAAAATGTGCGATGCTTAAAAGTTAAAAATTTGCAGTAGAGATTATCCCATACAAGGATATATTTGCCTTCTTTTACAGCAAGCTTATATAACGGAACGTTAAATGTTAAAAACGACACTTTATTAGCTGGCCGAAAGAAATAGCATATCGGGGTCTAAAAAGGAAATTTTTAATAGGGAGGCACGACCGAAATTTACTTATCAATTTAAAAATAAAGTGTATGCCCCTGCATGCAAAATGTTTATTACTAATTCTTCAAGTAATGAAGACATATTAATAATTTTTTAAACAGCTTAACTTTACATTGTCTGTAATCTCATTTTATCCAGAAAAGTGCTGAGAGTGCATTGTAATTCATTGAGTTAAACGATATACTACATTTCGAATGATGGAGCGACTAAGTCGGTGCTTTTTCTGACACGACTACTAATGATATACAACTCTTCATGTTATATCATCAAATTTCAAAGAAACAGAATAAGTATATTGAAAATATCGTTAGAAAAAAAGTCATTGTTCTGAAACGTATGAATAAGAATCTCTATTCGATTAGAAGTCATATACATATTTGACTGAATAATTTTACTGTGGCCGAAATTTTCTATATACAAAAAAGTATTTATTATAGTTTGCTTTTATGAAAACTGTATGAAAGTTTGTCTTTTGTGAAAACCTCGTATATATACACATGTGTATTAAGAGTGATTCAGTACAAAATTATATGTTGTATATAATTGCGACATTGAGGGTATTTATTTTTTTACATATTTGTCAAAATGTTTAGAATTTTAAAATGTTTATTAAATTAAATGTTCGCGAAATGTAACTTAATTTTTTTTCTAATTTGTATCTAAATTTACGATTTTTTTATGGTTTTTTAAATAATTTTCAAGTATATTTCTTTTTCTAAATCTATCACAAATGTGTTCAACCTTATTAAAACAAATTAACGCGTATGAAATTAAAGGAATATAACTTGTTTTGAATTTCATTACGGTTAGTATTCCATAACAATATTAAATCTTCACCAATAAATAAGAAAATAAATAAAATAATATAAATAAAACAGAAATTTTACAGAACTGTAATCAAATTAGTAACTAAAGCCATTGAATTATCAGAATAAAAACGATTACGTTATGTAACAAAATCTCAGGCGATTTGTTCGGCTATTAATCCTGGAATTAAAAATATCGCTTTTAATAAATTTAAAATTTTTATTCGGTTACATCATTGACATTTTTCAATTAAAAATGACTCTTTGTGTTATAAGTAGACAATAATATATATATACATATTAAATGTAAAACATCTGATAAAGCTTATAATTAAAAAAAATAGCAGTCGCTGTACTATTTAACCCAGGAAGCTAGGTTAGATTAATCGCTTTCCTGAATTGGAGAAATGATTTTAAAAATATTTATTTTCAAATGATTTACATAATAACGGATTAAAAGAATTAGAATCCATATACATAAAAATATCGCCTGTTTCCTTGAAGCTAAGGACTATTTCCGAAAAAATATCTACAAAATTTCATCACAGTGAAATTAAACAGTTCTAGAACCACAATATGTGTTGAGTTTTTCTCTTTTTCGAACTAAACATTACAAATGGTACAAACATTTTTTTCTTTTCCTGAGATATTTATCAAAAGACCCCACTACAAATAAGGTCGTATTTTTCTCAATTACTTCTGTCAAGTCAACATGTATAATAAAAAAAAAAGGAGGAGGAAAAGGGAAATACGGAAATTTATTACAACGTCCAACAAACTGAAGCAAGAAAAGAGGAAGGAAATGTTTTGATAAGGGTAAACTTTTTCACGTTCAAGCGCAATCTGATTAAGTGAGGTGTTTCCGTGGTTACAATTGGTTCTCACAACAATCATTGATTGAGTATAATTTGTCAAAATACCGTGAGCAAAAAATTGAAAAGGACTAAGATTAATAACAAGAGCATTATCTTATTTTTAAGCTGAATTCGATATAATTTGTATATATGTATTTCCGACTCCGTAAATTACGATTTATATTTTTCATAAACACCTGTTTGTTTATAGTTGCATGCATATGTTTTAAAAGCAAAATATTTCCGAATTGGTTTGTTGCTGGTTGGTCAACACATGATTTGTCTTTAGATCTTAATTTAAGGGGAAGTTCTATGTCATTATCTCAAAAGTTTCAAATTTTTATTTTTTGCATCTTTTAAGTGTATAGATTGTTGCAAATAAAAATGCCCGAAAAATAAGTGTCCAAAAAAATTACCCTTTTTTTTTTTCAAATTACCACCATTTTGTCCTTTACGTATATTTACTCAAAATCAAAAATTTTTTCGTTTTTATATAATTTTAATATAATGTCAACAATGCAATGATATCAGTGTTTAAATATAAACATTTCAATTATTTCTGTTTATTTTGAAAATAAATACATAGGTGAATTTAAATGGAACCCGATATCTTTGTATATCATGGAAGACGATAGTATTACAGAGTGAAGCAGCCTTAAGCCTAAAATCGTAAGAATGACGGAACTCATATATACACCTAATTCGAGATCAAAAGAAACGCGAAAAGCCGCCACTTCATAACTCATAAAATAGAGCTCATATTGTTCTGATTTTTTAAAAACAGTCTTATATCTGCTGTGTAATCCTATTCTGAAATTTTTACATTTCTACGTGCAGTATTTTTGAGATCTCGATACCCGTTTTAAAGTAATTCCGATGGTGCAAGAGTGTCATTTCTTGTTCTGGAAATCGGCCTGAGCGATTTTCTTTAAATTGATATATAATATGAATCTGTTTTAGATGAAGGGAATAACATATCAGTTGTTCCCAGGAAAACTCTGGTTTCTTATATAATTCGCATTTTTTTTCTCAAAAATGACCTGCGCGATTTTATTAAAATTAATATATGATAGGAATCTCGTTTACATCATTTAATCATCATTTAAAACATTTTAAGAAAAACGAAAATATATTAAAGTTTGTATTTCATAGTAATAAAAAGATTCTAAATAGTATTTAAAATACTTTTTCTTGCAAAAATACGTTTCAGCTTTCCACAAGATTCTGTATCATTTATTTTCATCCCTTTCTATAATACTAGGAAAAGAAATATCCTTTACTCAAAATGTAGCTGCAAATACATTACAGTCTTCAAATATATCCTATATAAGTATTCCTCTTTTTTTCTGCAAATAGACGATTTTTACTTTTTTCTTTCCCAGAAAAGTGATAACTTGAACGAAAATGTATTCCGTGAGGTGCATATATTAAGAAACGAATTTGAGTACTGAAAAATTCAGCTTTATTCAGCATTCTCGCTTGGATCAGAGAATTTTCATAAGTGCAGAAGTCTGCGTTCTTCGCTTATTTAATCAATATGTCATCAATCTATGTCATTATTTTCATTCTTTATATATTTTATGTAAAGTTAACTTATGTCAGTTCAGAAAGAAATTTTTGCAATTTGATAGGATTACTGTTTTGATTTATAAAAGGATGAAAGGAAGATATTAATGAAAGGTAAAATAATTATTATTTTTGTAAAATTATCCCTAAGTTTATAAATGAAAATAAAACACTATTGCAATACACTATATGGCCAAAGGTGACCTGTCATTTGCGATTTTAGACGTTTTGTTAAATATCTAGAAAAATGCATGAGAATTTAACCTGAAACTTCTGGTGTGTAAACAGTATAGTATGTGTCATATATTTCTGCGAAGATTTTTTCTCGAAACCCAATAGAGGATCGTCAACAAATTGTAAAAGAACGAATATCTTCTAGATAACCCTGTAAAAACTAATGTAGTAAAAGCGTTCAAACTCGAGATTATTAATAAGTGGTTTATTGTAATATACTGTGTTCATTTTTATGAGGATAGCATGTACACTCGTAGAGAAATTAAGGTTTCTATAAAAACAGTCCGAAATTTCGCCAAATCTTTTGCTTATAATTTGCAGAGTTCTTAATATAAAAAAAAAGTTATTTTAAAAAAATATGACAAACAAAATTGTACACAAAACTCTGCAATCAGAATTAAAAAAATAATAAAAATTGAGTGAAAAATGAGCAGATTTACCAACAAATGTTTCCCTGTGCATGCGCAAATGCAATCAAAATATAATGTGCATAATGTATTAGCTAAGTATATAGAGCAACCTTTGTGAAAGTTCTAAAATCATAGCTTGAAAATTCTGAAAATTATCGTCGATAGAATAAGCCCGAAATCCGTTGTTGCCAAAAAGAAGCAAAAAGATGAGGGGTTGTTTCCAAATATAGTAGTACGTGAATATTGTTTACGCCATCTTGGCACTAATCAACAGATATCTGATACAACCCCTCATCTTTTTGCTTCTTTTGGGAACAACAGATTTCGAGGTTATTCTATAGACGATAATTTTCAAAATTTTCAAGCTATGATTTTGAGACTTTCACAAAAGTTGTTCTATATACTTAGCTAATACATTATGCATACTATATTTTGATTGCATTCGCGCATGCGCAATGAAGCATTTTTTAGTAAACCTGCTCATTTTTCATCCAATTTTTATTATTTTTTAATTTTGATCGCAGAGTGTTGTGTACAATTTTGTTTGTCATATTTTCTGAAAAGAACTGTTTTTTTACATTAAGAACTCTGCAAATTATAAGCAAAAAACTCGGCGAAATTTTGGACTGTTTTTATAAAAACCTTCATTTCTCTACGAGTATAAATTCTATTCTCATAAGAAGGAAAACAGTATGTTACAATACGCCAATTATTAATAATCTCGAGTTTTAACGCTTTTGCTACATAAGTTTTTACAGAGTTATCCAAAAGATATTCGTTATTTTTCAATTTGTTGACGTATCCCTGTGGAGTTTTTCGCGGAAATATATGGCCTAAACTATACTGTTTACACACCAGCAGTTTCAGATTATTCCCTCATCTAGATATTTAACAAAACGTCTAAAATCGGATGTGACCTGTCATCTTTGGCCGTATAGTGTATATCATCCCTTACCCCCTGAAAAACATCAATAATAACTTTATTAATTATCGTATTTTGTATATTTTTTGCGCATGACTTTTGTACCATAATGTTATTTTTTCCAATTTATGAAAAAAATACAGCCTTGCAAAGCATCATAAATCATAATACATTTATTTCACTATGTAGCATCTTCTGGCAATAATTACTGGAAAATGTATACCATGAATTCTTATGCACTATTGTAATTGTTAAAGTCACCGAAGTTCAATTTGACCTGTTTGTCATAGGTGACTCTGAGTCAAAAAGACATCGGCGAATTCTTTTACGCATAAAGCACTTTTTCCGTGGTTATTAATGCTCTCACTTGTAAAATACTGTACAAGTTCCTTATTATATTTCTAAAATACTGATGACAGGTTAAGAAGTCGAGGTAGCAGTTTCTTGCACGAAACTTAATCAGAGAATACATATATTATGATTAACTGTACACGGAAAAAACTGTTTTGTTGAAATTACCAAGTTTTGGTTCATATAGCTCCATCCAAATATTTTGGTTGGAATGACCAAATTTTGGGTGGGCTAATCAAACGATTTGTTGAATTAACAAAATAATTTGGTTAATCTAACTAAAATTTAATCCTTCTAACCAAAATATTTGGATGGAGCTATATGAACCAAAATTTAGTAATTTCAACAAAACAGTTTTTTCCGTGTAGTTCCATATATTTTATTACATCACTCTGATCTCATACGTCACTTTCCTTTTTAAATGCGTAGCTGGACAGTCGAAGATTTTACAGCTACGCATTAAAAAAGGAAAGTGACGTATGTGAACAGAGTGATAAAATAAAAGGAACTGTAGTTAATAATAATACATATTTTCTCTAATTAAGTTCAGTCCAAGAAACTGCTACTTCTACTTTCAACCCTAATAATTATTGGCTTTCTCCTTTTAAAACTTATTTGTGACGTATTTGTATAACAGAAATTTGTTATTAAAATATTCTCTGATGAAGAGCTTGGAAAAGCTTGAAAGTACTAAGATGTTTTAAATAAAATAAATATTTTTTACTTGTAACATATCTTTTATTATTTTAATCAACTTTTAAGTAAATCAGTGAACTTTTATTAAAGTTCATATAATATACTTTATGTTTGAATCAAGGTAAATATTGCGTTTCGTCTTATGATATTATTTGTACAGTCGTGAGAAAAAAAAAATTAAACACCCCCTACAAACTTCCCAACAAATTATCGTAGAAGAAAGTTACTGGTACCAAATGATTGGAAATAAAGTCTTCTTTTAAATGATGTGTATAAAATCTGCTTAGGTTACCATCTACATAGTAAAAAGAACCCAAACTTCATTTTTTTTTCAATGGCAATACCAAATTTTAACAAGATATTTCAAATCTTCGGTTCAAACCAAGCCTAATCACCAAATTTCAAGTCATTTGAATGTCACATTTTTGAATTATAAACATTCAAAATCTAGTGCTTCTAATTTTAAATTGCATTTTCACATTTTCATTAATATCTCATGAAATTATACTCCTAATGTGTTATTTTTTTGTGTAGCAATAATGCTAAAATACCGAAACATAAATAAGTTGATTTTACAATTTTTATAATTTTATGATATGAATTATGAATTATTAAATTAATATTCGAAAACATTATGAATTGCAACCCACAATTTTTTGATGGATTTAAATTTATGAAGTACTGCTTTAAGATAATACACAATTTCACATTTTTCTTCCAAGTAGTTTTCAAATTATGCTTAAAAAACGGCAAATTTGTGGTTTAAGGGGCCGTCTATGTTAGAAGTGACTAATTTTTTGTCTAGCAATAATGCTAAAATACCCAAACATAAATACGTAGATTTTGCAATTTTTATAATTTTATGATATGACATATGAATTATGAAATTAATATTTGAAAAAATTATGAATCGCAACCTACAATTTTTTTATGAATTTAGATTATAAAGACCTGCTTTATGAAAATACACAATTTCACATTTTTTTTTTTCCAAATAGTTTTCAAATTATGCTTAAAAAATGGCAAAATGGTGGTTTAAGGGGCCGTCTATGATAGAAGTAACTAGATATTTTGAAATTTCTTATGCTATCCTGTAATCTAGTAGTCTTCAATGACTGCTTGAGAGACGCTTAAGATGCCTTGATCAAGAAGCTCGACAATCTCGAAGTTCTCTCGCTCAACAATCGAGTAACGAACTTCAGTTTGGAAACAGCCCCTAAAATACGCTCGTTTTAAAATAATGAATTTCTCGGAAACTTATCATACGAATTGCATAAAGATTGTTTTTAGGCTAATTGAAGGGTGTAGAGTTTATTTATGCTCTAAGAACTGTGTACTGCTATTGAAAAAAAAAAAAAAAAGTTATGGTTCATTTTAATATGTAAATGCCCCCCCCCCCCACCCTAAGCAAATTTTATATACATAAATTAAAAGTAGACTTTATTATCAATCGTGTAGTACCAGTTACTTTCTTCTACGATAATGTTTTGCAGAATTAGTAGGAGTGTTTACTTTTTTTTTTCGAAGACCTTACATTTTCAATACTACAAATATGATATAGTGAATCCATTTCTAAAAGTATGAGTTATGAGTTCGGAAAAAATGAGCATAAGTACAGCCGGGACTCGTTATTCCGACATCCGGTTTTCACGTCACTCCGCTTATCACGTCAGTTTTTCAAACCCCCGATTTTCTGTACATGATTTTTATGTAAGTAAACTTCGGATTTTACGTCGTTGAATAATTTTCAACTCCGGATATCCCGACGGTTTTCGAAAACTGTCCATTTTCCATATTCCATCTTATAAGCACGGAAATTAGGCGGTAAGAAATGTCTAAGCCAAACTTTTCACAAAAACGTCTAAAATACTCATTGAGACAAATCAGAAATTTTCTTCAATCGTTTATCTGAATAAATAAGCTCACATCCTATGAATGACCCACTTAAGCTCATGATAGATGTATCGAGCTTCTCCCGATCTTTTTGTTCTGGTCAGGCGGCTTTTTCTTGTGGTTACACGGCGTTTTTCATCCGACTAAAACCAATGCATTGTATTGCATTGAAACGATCAGAAATTATCTAACATCCATTTCTGAAACAACGAATATTGATTTCAATTTATTGTGTAATATTGAAAAAAGAATTGTAGGAAGCACATCTAGGGATAAGCAAAGCCTAATTCATCAATATTTCATGTAACAATAAAAAAACAAGTCATAATAAATCTGATTTTTATTCCTTTCAGTTTTGTTTTGTGTTTAATGTGAAACCTCTCTGTAAGAGCCACCTGCAGTTCCATTGAAAATTGGTCCTTATGAGGGGTGGCCCTTGAATAGGGATAACCAAATTTTTCATTTCTCTTTCTTTTTATCCCGCAATTTTTAAAATCTGCATATTCTTTCATTAAGTTCCCTTTGCTTTTAGCAATATTGCTTATTTGATTCTTGCTGCAATTAAACTGTGAAACCAATTTTCTTGTAGATGTTCCTTGATCATGACAATTAAGAACTTTGATTTTATCATTCAAATCCAAATGTACTCTTTAGCTTGATTTAGGTGCCATAATTTTAAATTTTACATAAGCCTGAGCATAAAATTTGTAGTGTAAAAATTGTGCTCCAATATGCATTCACAATTTTAGTATATGTGGAATCCGTTTTTCTAGATAACCTGTTATCCTTTGTGTGTGTATAACAAAGGGTCAAGATTCCCCTCCAACCTAACCCCTGCAGGTTGAAAGATCAAACAAAGTGTGAAGAATACTTGTTTGTCTCACTTGTGGAAAAGTTTGTGGCCTTTCACAGTGTTACTAAATCCCCCCCATCTCCCCCTGCCTTGTTTGTTGCAAGTGCAGCTGTTTGCTGAACTCTTATCTTGGTTCAGGAATTGAATACGCCTGTTTAGTATTTAAGGCACATGTAAAAAAAAAAAATAATAAAAATAAATAAATAAATAAATAAATAAATAAATAAAAAATAAAATGGCCTTTATGAGGGGTAGGTATGGCCCCTAATAGGGTACATTTAACATTATGTCTATGGGAAAAATTTTCGCTCCTAAAAATATTGGCCCTTAATAAAGGTGGTCTTGAATAGGGGTGGCCTTTAAAAGAAGTTTAACTGTATTTTGTCTAATAATAATGTTTTATTGCTTAAAACCTCAAGAGCAATTATGAATTTAAAATGATCTTAAATTCATTAAAAATACAGCTTTTTATAAATATATTTTCTCCCACTCCCGTTACTATGACACTCCGCTTATGACGGCACTTTTTTCTGGTCATTAGCGTGTCGAGATAATGAGGTCCGACTGTATTTTAAATCTTATAGTAAGACGTGACTGATTCATAGAATTTATTTTATTTATTTATTTATTTATCTATAAAAAAAAAAAAAAAAAAAAAAAAAAAAAACGTTTAAACACAAAAGCTAAGTAAAAGTGACATAGGAATATAAATGTTATTATTATGGACTTAATAAGTGCATTTTTGTCTAATGCTACTAATTTCTCATGTTACTGAGAATCGAGCATGCTTTAATATATGTAAAAATTCAACTAAATTTAAATATATTAAAAATTTAAATGAGCTCATTTTATATCCATAACACAATTATAGGATAATGATATCAGTGCGTGAAGATATTGATTGGTAATTGCATTTATCTAAAGGAAAATCTTTAAAATAATATATAATAAATATTTATATAACTTTAAAAACAGCGTGAATTGATCGAATTTTTCCGATGACTATGCTTGTTAAACCGCGAGAATTTCCTCTTTAATTTGCCCATTTCGCTTTTTAAATACAGATAATTCCACAATCTAACGTAACCTGAAATCCTAAAGCAGAATTTTCATTAAATCATAGGGATGCTCCAGTAACTGTGCTACCTCGTGTTTTTTGTCATTAGAAACGTTATTTGTACGTAAGTCACTTTCCCCCCTGAAAACAGGAAAAATTCTCGAAGCTCTGCTCAAAACTTCCTGAAATGCTTATAGCAAAAAACAGAAACTTAAGAGAAAAGAAAAGAAAAGAAAAGAGAAAGAAAAAACCCTATTACAATTACAAGGGTGACACGCAACTTGCTACCTGTATATCTTTTGAGAGTGCGTTATGTTAAATTTATCAAATGCTAATAATGGTACTAGTAAAACTGTCGTTTTAAATCAGAATGTAATTGAATTGAATTGATATAAAAATTAAAATGCCCTTAAAACACTTTAAAATCACACGCATATTCATTATAAAACTCAACAGCAGATTATTTTCTTTAAATTTAAATGAATAAAATTTTCTACGCCAAACCGCAATTGAAAGATGATGTTATTTATTGTGTATATGTAAATGAATTCAATGTATCCATTATATTATAATTTTAGAAGCGATTTTTTTTCTTCCCCATTAAAGTAAAGCAACACCTTGGACAAAAAGTAACCTCCCTTAGGTGAATACAAAAAGTAACGTTTGAATGCAGCACATTCTTTGTTGCGGTTGTGCAAGAGTCAATAAAATGACACATACTATTTATTTTTTAAAGTTGATAAAACCTTTTTCTTTGCTTTTATTCGATGTGAATATATATGTTACCGTTAAAGTGTAAAATTCAGTTATTTCATAAAATACCAAGTTATTTCATGAAATAACTAGCCAAGTCCGTTAAAGTGTATAAAAATATTAGATTCTATGGTTTAACTAGTTATTTTATAGAATAACGATTGCCTAATCGTTAAAGTTTAAAATAATCATTTTGACATTAAAACAAATACGTTGTTTTGTAAATTAACTGATGATAAATAGTTAAAGTCACTCGGAAACTACATTTCAAATTATTAATAGATGAATTGATAAGCAATATATAAAAACAGAATATATAATATAATATTTTTATATTAGTAAAACAATAATACAACAGAACAGAATGCAGTGTGGCAATAGTTATTTTTAAATTTTTATAAATTTTAATTACATAATTATTAGGTATTTTGCCCTATTGGCAAAAACATTTACTCTTTTTAAAACATATTACAAAGTTTTTATCCAAAACGCAAAATATAATTAATGCTTACAAAAGAAACAACAACAATAATAATAGTTTTAAATATTATTAAAAAATGACATGCTATCAATAATAATTATGTTATTTAATAGCAACACTTCATAAGCTTTTTTAATTTAACAATGCAAGAGCATTTTAATTTAAAATTTATTAAATACCTTCATTTTACTTTCCATTATTAATAAGAACAATGATCGCTGTGATGACACTTAGAATTGCATTGCATATTATCTTTGATACAGGCGCACTTTTTATTATCACACAGTGCTTACTTCTGCAATCGAATTTAATTTTTTTTTTTTTTTTCACGAGCAAGTATAGCACTGTTTTACTTTATTTCACTCTTTTTTAACAAGGATTTCAACCGCTCTTGCATTAAGTTTTTCTTATTTGCCGATTGATCTTTCATACCTGTAGAATTCATTGTTTTAAAAAAAAGATTGCAAAAATCTTTGAGAATAATACCAAATGAAAAACGCTAACATAAATACACCGCTTAAAAATTTATGCAAGTTCAATACACATATTGACAGAACATGCACTCCGAAAGACATTTAGCAACGGAAACGAGTTCTAAGAAATTCAGCATAAACTCTGACTGCGAAACAGCCATAACCGATTCAAATCTGACTAAAACCAGCTATAATTGGCTCAAACGGCTTTTGTGTGCCATCTTTAGTACTTTAACGATTAGACAATCATTATTCTATAAAATAACTAGTTAAACCGTAAAATTCAGCAATTTTATACACTTTAACGGACCTGGTTAGTTATTTCATAAAATAACTAGTTATTTTATGAAATAACTGATTATATGCTTTAACGGTAACATATATATATACATATATATATATATTAAAAAAAATGTGGTTTTTCCCAGATCTTTTTACACATTTTATATTTGTATGCATCAATTATATTGAATATAAATTAGTATGTCATTAGATTGTGTAAAATTTTTAAAACACCTATTATTTACATAAATTCATATGTGTGTTTCTTTTTTCAAAATTGATCAATAGATAATCTTATTTCAATAAAAGTTAAAATTCAAGTGCTAAATTGACCTTGATTAAATAATTAAAATCCACAGAAATAGGTACAAATATATGTGTCATTAATTATTACAAGTGAGTACAGATAAACATATAACATACATTGAAAATCCAATAAACCAAAACGTTTTCAGCCGAACATACTTGGCGCTATAAGTGGCGAAACTAATCTTAAATCGAATATAAAATATATTCTTACTTACTGCAGGAGAAAGAAGGATGAAACCGTAGATCATATTTATCATATTTATATTAATACTTATTTATAGAAGACAAAATTTTCAACAGAATTTAATGCAAATTTGGGTACCTACACAGCATATATCTGTGTACAATAATGCAAATAAAATTTTTAATTAGTTTGTAAAAGTTTTAATAATAAAAGCTCTTGTAGAAAAAGTCAAATCACCCGGTTTCATTCTATTGGTGGAGTAAAAATTCATGAATAAGGCTACTCTTACAGAAAATAAAATAAAAGAGACTATCCTTTGAAAATATACAAGATTTTTTGTTTTGCATCTTTAATTAATGACTTAAACTATCAATGGTTCAATTATAAATTTAATGACTCAATATCTAAAGACAAATTTATGATTATTTCATTACATAGTATAGAGAAATTGCAGAAAATAATTTCGCCTTTTTCAAAGCTTTAGAAAAATCATAACTACTCTTGACCTTGCAGTTCAGAAGGATCTGTCTTCTACCATTTTTCCCCTTAATATCCGGTTTTATATGAAACAGGATCAGATGTTTTGCAAGAAAAGCACATGCCCTACCATTGGCCGAGAGGTTCTGCTCTCAAAGCTGGAAGACGGGAGGTGCTGAGTTCGAACCCAATCGTGCCCCTCGGCCAGATCTTTGGAGTTTTCCGAGGTGCTCTTCGAACCTTGGATTTCCTTCCGTAAATATGGGTTAGGTTTCCTTAGAAAGAACCCCACTGTGGCATCCACTCCTGCGGGCCCATATCCCTCGAGTAAGAAATTAGCCGTCATAAACAACACATACAAGAAGAGCACAGATATCGAAAAACAAGCGATAACAATTCTTGTATAAATGCTAGCAATAGTTTTATTATTGTAAATAAATTCCTATTAATAAGCTATACACATTATTACGAAATGCTTCTGTAACTTTGAATTTTTTTCACATTCATGGGGTACCTTTTAAACGCGTCGAAAATTAACGAAAAACTTCAAAGTTTGAATTAGTCTATCTTCAAGGCCTTTTTATGTATAAACATGAAATGTTGGATATTGATTAAACAGATCGTGCTTTGTAATATGCTATCATTAGAAATTTATTAAACCTTTACAGAATTTGTGTATTGTTGAAATCAAAATAGCTCTTTTTTTACCCCATAAGTCATTGCGCGCATGATATCGTGAGAAAGTATGTATGGATTCGCATGAAATTCAGTAAAGATACTAATCATATATGTGTGTTGAAAATGATCTACTCTTAGGCTAAAATTATTTCAATAACTATATAAAAAAATATTTTCGTAAAAAAAAATAAAAATTTTGTATTTTTAATGAATAAAAATAGTCATAACTAAAAATATTACTATTGTAAATACTTAAAAGTAGATCATTTTAAACAAACATATTTGTTTAGTATATTTACCAAATTTCATGACAATCCATACATATTTTCTCAAGATATCATGCGCGCAATGACTTATGGGGTAAAAAAAGAGCTGTTTGGATTTCAACAATAAACAAATTCTGTAAAGGGTTAAAAAATTTTCTGTTAGTAGTATATTACAAAGCACAATCTGTTTAATCAATATCCAAAATGTCATGTTTATACATAAAAAGGTTTTGAAGATAGACTAATTCAAACTTTGAAGTTTTTCTATAATTTTCGACGCGTTTAAATGGTACAAGACCCCTTAAGAATTTTGAAACTAGCAAACATTAAAAGAGAAAATGATAAAATAAGATTGCAAACATAGTAACTACAAAAATGTCAGTATTTATATATTGTAAGTGATCGCATCATTGTTTCATCCATAACTCGTTACAGCGCTGCTAAATTGAAGTCAAAAGAGTTTTATATCCGATTTAGTCTGAATATACGGTTTTACTTTATTTCGCCAGTACAAGTAAACGTAATATTTTCACTAATTATTCTTTAGAAAGTGGCATTTGTTTCCTGTTGAATAAATGCAACACCTAAGATGAATAGTAACTTATGCGACGTGAATACTTAAAAAGATCTTCTGAGTAAAACATTTTTATAATTTTGCTTTTTCAATGCTTCAACAACATGTCTCATTTTATTAACTACTGAGATTTGAGCAACTGTTTTTCTTCCATTTTTATTCAAAATTTGTATACAGCATTTGCATATTTGTATTCTCTAGAATTTTAGAATAGGTGCTACTTTTGATTATCATAGATTATTTTTTTAACACAATTATTCAATTGGTAAATAAATCATACGAATTTTAAGTTTTCCAAGTAGATGAAAAATGTCCGAGCCGGGATTCAAACCAGGGATCTCTAAGGTGAAGCCGCTAATGCTCTACCTACTAAGCCATACCGGAAGAATCTGGATTACCTAATTCAAACAGGTAACATTAACGATCGCAGAAGCTGGTCTGATATCTGAATCAGCTCAACAGAATAAATTGCAGACTGTGTAACTCCAGTAATCTTTGGATGGGTAATTAGGTCTTCCAGATTCGTCCGAAATGGCTCAGTTGGTAGAGCATTGGCGGCTTCAACCGAGAGATCCCTGTTCCGAATTCTGACCGGTCGTTTTTCACCCACTTTGGAAATTTACAACTCAAGGTATTATTTATTTTACGTTAAAAATGTTTATATTTCAAATGAAAATCAAATTTCAAAGTGTTTGCTTAAAAGGCGTAAAGGCCAACATAGTGAAAAAGATTCCAAGCCGGGACTCGAACCCGGGCCATCAGTATAGCGCACTGACGTTCTACCGACTAAACCACTTGGAACGATACCTAGCTCGGAAAATTTCTCACTATTATATGTTGGCAAGGCTACAAACGTAGCACAAGATGGAATATTTATCGTGAGCCACCGACCTGGGGCGAGCACGAAACATAATTAAATCCAGCATCGATATAATCTATATTAATACATGGAAATTATTCCAGAGAGAAACATTCGCCTTGCATACAATATTTCAAATGAAAATCAAATTTCAAAGTGTTTGCTTAAAGGCGTAAAGGCCAACATAGTGAAAAAGATTCCAAGCCGGGACTCGAACCCGGGCCATCAGTATAGCGCACTGACGTTCTACCGACTAAACCACTTGGAACGATACCTAACTCGGAAAATTTCTCACTATTATATGTTGGCAAGGCTACAAACGTAGCACAAGATGGAATATTTATCGTAAGCCACCGACCTGGGGCGAGCACGAAACATAATTAAATCCAGCATCGATTGAATCTATATTAATACATGAAAATTATTCCAGAGAGAAACATTCGCCTTGCGTACAATATTTCAAATGAAAATCATATTTCAAAGTGTTTGCTTAACGGCCTTTACGCCTTTTAAGCAAACACTTTGAAATTTGATTTTCATTTGAAATATTGTATGCAAGGCGAATGTTTCTCTCTGGAATAATTTCCATGTATTAATAAAAATGTTTATAGTTTGGATTTTTAATTTATACAAAATTATTCAACTATTTTTAAGAGATGAATGTAAGCTTAAAAAAAAAAAAAAAAAAAAAAAAAAAAAAAAAAAACATATATATATATATATATGTTTTTAGACGTTAAAAGTCGCTGGAACCGCAATCTTATAAAAGATAAAATAAATATTACAATCAAATACCCATTTTCTTCAGAAAGAGTATTTTGATAGCTTTACAACAAAAAAAGTTTAAAAATAGAACACCTGTTTTAATCTAATATCTTTTTTTTTTACGTAAAAACAAAAAGAACTAATATCTTATATAATGCATATAAATAAATAAAGTATTTTCATTACATTATTTGTTTAAAAGTGCATTAGTTCTCTATTGAAGAAAAGCAACACCTTTGACGAAAATTAACTTACGTGAGGTGAATACTTAAGGAGAACTTCTGAATAAAACATTTGTGGGTTGTGGTTCTTCAAGAGCCAACAACATGCTTAAAATTATTCGCTTTTTAAACTTTAGGAACGCTTTTCTTTCATTTATATTCAACGCTTAAAACAATGCATTCTTCACAATTTTCTGTAAAGTGTTTTGTTTTCAAATTTTAAGAATATTTACAAGTTATCTTTTTAATTGATACCGAAACATTTTATATCTTTTTTGGAATAGGAAATACGATTTTTGGGAAAGATATCTATAGATCACAAAATTCACAGTATGAACTTTAAAGAACTCACCGTTTTATTTAAAAGGTGACAAAGATGATAATACTATATAGGGTAACTCTAGAATAGATGACCATAGTTTTTAAAGATTGAAATAAAAATTCTTAGAATTCAAATACAAGAAATATTGATGTATATTTAAAATTCTTATACATGTACTCAAAATATTTTATGCAGAAAATAAGTAAATATTGGAAACAAAAAGTGTTAAACAAAATTGAGATTAAAATGGCAGATGGCCATCTCTCCTTAAAGCCGAGGAGAGATGACCATCCAATACAAGAAAGAAAAAGTAAAGTTAAATAACAAAAAAAAAACGCATTTCATATAGTTAATCATGAAACACATACAGCAATTTGTAAAGATGTAGTTATATGATGGAAAATGAGTGAATAAAACTCGAAAAAAGAAAATTTGAAGTATAATTTCAATACTTCAGTTTTCGTAAAATCTTACCATATGTTTGGCAAAGGTCTTAATAATTTTTACACGTTTAATGTAGCCATTTCAGGTACCTTATGCATTGTATCCAGCCATCCTTTTTAAATGTGATAATATATTGTTTAGCACAACCAATATAGTGGTCTTAATCCAATTCTATTTACTCGGAATCTGCAGATTCTGATAATTTAAATGTATTTCGTTTTCTTTGCTGTTGTAAGTGCTGTGTTTTTTTCCTAGCGTTAATTTTATGTTTATTACGCTAATTTAGTTTATTTATTAACTTTATCAGTTTCTGTTATGAAAGTTCCGGTGTTGTTCAGTATTTTTTGAAACAAATAAATCGTTAGGTCTTATTATATTATTATTATTATTATTATTATTATTATTATTAAAATATTTATATTAGTTAAAATTTAAATAACTATATCAATTAATATATTTATGAACGTAAATGTTATATATCTATTTTAAATTTAATTATAATTAGTTAAAATCATCACTGTGTATAATTTTGAAACATTGATTATAGGTGGCCATCTCTCCTCGATTTCATGTGGCCATCTCTCCTGAAATTGAAGGACTGATGGTCGCTCAATTTAAATCATCAGTAGCCATTGATCATCTTTGTTTAGGCTTAGAAGTAAAGATTAGATTATATTCGTACCTTAAAAGTCCATATAGTAAAAAATATATGCAACGTGCGTACTGCAAAACATTCAGATACCTAAGTCAAAATAAATATTCAACCACTAAATTAACTATACATTAAAATTACACTTACTTTTTATAATCGAAAAACACAACTGCACGTCGCAATAAATAAACTTGTTGAACTATTTCATACGTATATAATTTATGTTGTAATTTATGATCAAGTTTTGGAAATATTTAGATTAGCCATCTCTCCTATGGCCATCTATGGCCACCTATCCTAGAGTTCCCTATGTTACAAGTTAAAAAATATACTTTAAATATAAAGTAATATTTTTAACCTGTAACATCTATATTATTGTTATCTTTATCGATTTTTAAGTAAAACGGTAAGCTATAGTTCATATTGTGTATTTTGTGATCGGATCAAGGTGAAAGATTGCATTTAGTCTCATTATTTAATTTAGATCTATAGTTTTTAACTGTTTTAAATATCGTTTATATAACCTGATATACAGGGGGATTCCAAAAAAATGTTTACAAAATGACATGGCAAATCAGGCGTACAGCAAGGATAAAAAATCACATAGCAACATAGGGTCGCAAACCACTTATTTAGCCGCAAATACAGGGTGTTTCATCCTAACTGAAACCGGGTTGACGATAATAATTTCGAGAAAATAAAAACATCATGATGAAAATGCAACGATACGTACCTTTCTTTGTGTGAAATGTGATAACATCACGAAAAGACCTGGGAAACATGTTGCTCAAGCAATCGATGATACCGTATGAATTGATAATCATAGTCCAAAATGAGGGGTGTCAAGTGCATACTGCTGGCGCGTATAATGCAAATTCTACAATTTTTGTTTGGTGTTATCACAGTTATAACAAAAGTGAGAATACTGACAGCCCAAATTGAGTTAGAATTAAACGCTCTGTATTTGTGACTAAATAAGTGGTTTGCGACACTATCTTCCTATGTGATTTTACATACTTGTCGCATGCCTGATTCCCCATGTCATTGTGTAAAAGTTTTTTTTAATCACCCTGTATATTGGTAATTCTCAAAGGAAAGTTGACACAACTAAACAAAATGTTTATTTTGCTTTTCATTATAATAAAATGTCTGTCCTAGGTACATCTTGAAACAGAAAAAGCGTAATTATCTGAAAAATGCTAGATAATGCCATGATACAAATGTGTAGTTAATGTATAATACTAGATTATGCATTATGTTCATTTGCCATCACGGAAGATGTAAATTGTGTAGTAGGGTGGGTGGAAAAAACCGAAATATTTATAATCGAAACGTAATAGTGCGGAAAAGTTGCCTTTTGTAAAAAAGATAAAATACGTAAAATCTTACACCGATTGGTTAATATCTTTTACCGCCGCAAGGTGTCCAACTTTCGAAAAAATCGCAAGAAACATACTTTTTGCAATTTTTTTTTTTTTTAATTATCCAAACATACCTATTCAATTTCTAATAGAACGCAATAGCCACGGCAAGATATTAGTAATGTAACATTAACATTTCATTTTTGTGACATCGTTGCTTTTACCGCCGCAACAGGGCCAAAATTTCTAAAAAATGTTAAAAATTAAAGTTTTTGATTTTTTCAATTTTCATAAGTTTTGTAATCTTTTCAGATTTTTTACATTTCTAATAGACTGGGAAAGACATTTTATGTTGTTAATTTCATGCACATTGTTAACCATGATCACTGTAATTCTATTAAAAAAAATTGCTCAAAGATAGAAACACTTGCAGCTGCCTGCACGTAAAATTAATTTCTCGCTGCTAGAGGGTCACGTTTCACGTTGTTCGTTTTTTTTGTAATGCACTCTTTTTAATCTATACTTTGATGGCCCTAAAGATAGAAATATCTGCCAGGTTAAAGAGGTGGCAAAGTTTCATCTTTGCGAAGTCAAGAAGGAACATATCTCTTTGATACTAGAACCAGGTCTCAATTATTTTCGTCTTTTGTCCTTATCGTCTGGCAAGGCGACTTCTATATGCAATAACATTATAGATATTTTGAAGAACTGTTCGAATTGCGCGGAACTGTCTTCAAAACCGGATGCAAAGATGGTGTTATAGTAAGATTACTTGAGAACAACTTTTAAAAAACCACTTTATTGGCTTCCTTGATCTTACTTCAATGAGCTTCCACTGAAACATCTTTTCAAACATATTGATGATGAAAAACAGGTTCTTTATCATATTGTGGCCCAATTGGTTGATCTCTTGTGATTTGCGAATGATTACCAATTGCAAAATTTAAGCCAATTCAATCTGATCACCTAGCTGTTGATAAAGATGATTTGTCAACTGACCAGAAGTATATGTCTGAAATATTGCAAGTTCTTTCAACACGCGTGTATACAATTGACCTTTTTGCTGAGTCCCTGGACAAATATTTCAGGCAAGGTGGATCATTACTGCTATTCAAATTTTGAGACTCTACGTTGGAACAATGAAACCCTCTTCTTAACTTATCATACTCTTTGAGTAGATCCTGAAAGTGTACTGCATCCGTTGGTTCACAATTAAAATGAATCACTCATGTTTTGCAGAATCTTTGCACTATAGTTAGTAACTTACGTTACTTGACAGATAATCTACGAAAGATTATAGTTCCTGTATTTTCACGAAATGACTATTTCGAAAATCATAAAAATGGCCTCTTTGGAATGATAGCATATGAAGAAGAGAACATCCGGGCCCCAGCCATGAAGAAAATTGCAAAAGCACGAAGTTCTGTGGACTAGAATAGTGCCACCCGTCACTTTATTACAGCAGACTTCAACATTGAAGCTTAAAATTGTATGGCTTTAGGTCTACTGGCAAAACTGAAAACTAACGAAACCACCTGTTATGGTTTCACTATCGACTAACAACGCTGGTGAGTTTAAAATGTTCGATTAAAGATACCAGCTATTATAACTTTCCTTCTCCCACTCAATCACTAGAAAGATGCTTGAAATTAGTCATTGAAGCGCTGATAAAGTTTGTTTACTAGAACAGAGGGAGGATCACATCTGATCAATTTTGGCCTCTCGAGGAATAATCGCTTCATCTGAAAGCAAGTTATATTATAAAATTCATTTACAATAAATACTTCTTCATTTTAAGTTTATTTAACCCGTTTCGGTTAAACATCTCTATATTTTACTTAATAAAATACTTAAACATTTTCCTCATTTTATATAATTTTTGTGGCATTAATTGGCTGTTATGAAGTAAAACATCAGTAGATGAAGCGATCGTCAAGAAAAATGAATGATTAACTTTATTTTCAGGTGTATTACAAATAGTTATAAAACATTATGGTATATTAATAGATATAAAGTACAAATATTTATTTCTAGACATATTTTAGAAATTATAAAAATTAAGAAAAAAAAAATGAAAAAATGAAATTTTTACAAAAAATATGGTCTTTTTGCGGCAAATAAAGATATGATTTCATCATAATGAACATTTACCGGGTCATTTCTCGTATCTTCGTGTAGCTATTGCGTTCTATTAGAAATTGTATTGGTATGTTTGGATAATTAAAAAAAAAAAAAAAAAAAAAAAAAAAAAAAAACATGTATTTTGCAATTTTTGAAACTTTGGCCCCCTTGCGGCGGTAAAAGATATTAACCGATCGATTTAATATTTTAGAAATTTATTCTCTATTACAAAAGGCAACTTTTCCGCGCTATTACATTTCGATTATAAAAATTTCAGTTTTTTCGACCCACCCTATTGTGTAGGAAGTTGTGATAAAATTACTCGATTCTCCAAACATCTTCCATATTCTCATTTTAAATGTTTCTTGCTTTTATGCATGATTTTAGAGCTTAATGCAAAGTTACTTTTTCCCCTCCAAAAGAAACATTCCAAAATAGACACACACACATAGTCACAAAAACATATGTCCCTGAAAACGTGTTGTTGATCACATTTATTTTCAAAAGAGGAAAAAAAAACGAATTTGCGAATTCTTTCTAAATTAAAAAAAAAAAGTAAAAAAAATGCACACGTTGTTAAAAATATGTTTAAATAGTTATTTTTTTTAAACTATTAATTTTATTTTTTTAAAAAAGAGCATTAAAAACAAATTAAGCGAAAGTAGTCAATTCTAAATAATGATAGTTAATAAATGGTACACTTTTAATATCCGGTCATTAAAATATACAATTAGGCACCTCAATGTCTGAGAAAATATTTAAGTAATTATATTAGCGCGTTTTTGTTCTTAGTAGAGTAACATCCTGTAAGCACGTTATGAACAGATAAATGATTTTTTCCCTTTTTCAAAAGCTTTAAAGTGAATAAATTTCTGTTATGTTCTCAAAGGGAAGCGCGCGCCGGCGCTGTATACTGTGATGAAGTAGTACTCTTTTTTTTTTTTTTTTTTTTTTTTTTTTTTTTTTTTTTTTTCCTACATTGAGAGCATATTATGTTACGAAAGCTGAAACTTCTGTCTCAATATGCTTTTTTATGTATTTTTTTAAATTGTTAATTTTAGAAATTTATCATTAAAAAATCACACATTTCCGTTATTTTTAAATAAAAAGTACCTTTTATGTTACTGATGTTTGTGCTGAAACATGTTTTATTTATTTATTTATTTATTTATTTATTTATTTTTGTATGTGAGCTTTTATTCAAACAAACACTGCTGACATTCAAAGTCACATTTGGGCGGAGGTAACAGCGTTTCCCCATTCATCAAATGCTTACAGAAGGGGACAACGATTTTACGACATATTTCAGAATCTTGAAATTAAAACAAAATAAAATATGGAAAATTATATATAAAAAAAAAAAAACATAGGTAAAAGATCCAATTAATCAAAAAAATATATTTTTTGGCTCAGAATATTGCTGGCAACAAGAAAAAAAATACAAGCAATATAAAAACTTGAATTTACCTAGATTTTGTTTACTCAGTTCTGGTTTTCAACTGTTTTTTTCTACTTTTCCCCGATAAATTTCCCTTGAATACGGGACTAGAAGGTATGTTAAAGGGAGAAAATATGTTGTTTATCATGCTGGCGACTAAAACTGCTATCAGATTCACCAAATTTTTGAACAATGTTTAAGCCAACTCTTTATTTGAGCCGAGTTTCCGTGAGATAAATTCTCATCTACCAGTGTCATAGCAAACAGAAATATGCCCAGTTTTTTAGCAGCCACTCTAAAAAATCTCCACTACTAGCCACTTTTCACCCAACTTTTAGGCAGAGATAATCGTTTGCAATATCATTCATTTCCCAGCTAGCAACCAAGATGGCCGATACTACGATGAGAAAAATTTTGAAATGGAATCTCTTTTATGTTTGTTCTTTCGACCATCTAAATCTAACAATAAAATTGCTAAGATAACAATAAGATTTGCACAGAAAAACGGTTTGAAAAATACAAAACGCGTTTTTTGCAGCGAACGCAGCTATAACTAGCGATTTATTTATGCCAACGGAATGAGCGATAAATAGTAACAGCCGGTAACACTGTTTTCCCTCCAACTCTAACAACAACAATTGCAACCCTTCTTTGACTTTGTACGCTAAACCGTTGGTGATAAAATCAGCTGTAAAGGTGGTTGCTCGAAAATTTGACGAATCTGAGAGCAGCTTTTACAGAGCAAATCTACAAAGGTAGAAAAATTCTTTAAAATACAAGTAATTTTCAATACGTTATGGAATTTTACAGTTTCGGCACACTGAGTGCAAGGGCAAGAAATTTGCTCTATTTGAAATGCAAAACACCGCAACGATTTTTTGTGCTTAGATCTTAACAAAAATGAATCAGTCTGATATATTGCTAAGATGAGAAAGAAAGGTGTGACCATAATTTGAGGCAATAATGTGAGGCATAATTTCATTAATGCAGGTTTAAATGTAATTTTCCCAATTGTATTTCGTCGTTTAAAATATTTGTTATAAAGTAAATAACTTTTCTAAGGGGTTAAAAGGTGTTTTAGTATTTCAATATGTTAAGTGTAATTCTAAAAAAATATTTTCTTTACAATTATATTTTTTAAATAACAAAGCAATACGTCTATACGTGATGCAGATTTCTAGAAATTATTATCTATAGTCCAATATAAATTATTTTGAATATTAAGATAAAAATACTAGTGACGAAACAAATATGAGTTTCGATATATCATATAGCGTTTAATCATTCAATACCTATTCAAATCAAATAATAACTACAATTGCATAGTTAAGAATAAAAATTTATTGTATCAATGTTACAGAATATGATCTTTTGTTTTTGCTATTTAAGCACTTTGTATCACTGATTTTCTTGATTTTCGCATCCATTTGTTTTTCAAAAAAAAAAAAACAACAAAAAAAAACATAGTTTGCTATTGGGGCATATTTATTGCATTCATTTTTTATACCATGTACAACATAATCAACAAAACAATGGTTATCAGCAATGTTGTCCTTATTATTCGTTTTACCAAATAATAAACACATTTTATGTACTTTGTTTCTTGGATTATAAAATACATGATTAAATAGTGTTTTTTTAATTTAAATATTAAATTAAGATTAAAATAATTGTATATATAATTTTTTTTTCATTCCATAGAATCGGATATATAGTCATCACGGATATCGTTAAACAGCAATGCAGTGCTATCTGTTAAAAAAGATTCGGCCAAAACCTGATCACTACCAATTTCTATCAAAATAAATACCAACTATGATATATCCATAATTGCAATCGAACAAAATACATCACAAAAAGGCAACCTACAGGGCTATATACACCAAAAGCGTTTCATTACCTATTCATGCCAATGTTTTATGGAACATGAATTTTGATAAAATTACATCCTATAGGTGCATATAAATAAATAAATTGAAATCCTGCAACACGCAGTATAGCAATGACATCTATTGAGCGATATACTCCAAAATTTGATCAACTTTTATTCATTTCAAGGTTTAAGTGAACATGCACTTTCATTAAATTCCGTGCATTAGTTTTAACATATAACTATCACGGGAAATGTGAAAGATTCGTCACAGCAGTGCCACGTGTTTGCCGATACACTACCCCACCTAATCAACTCCAATTTATTTAAATATTTAATATAACATACAGTTTGATGAAATTTCGTGAATAAATTTTACACACACAGCAAACACATTAACTACATCACACAGAGACAGGCAGACTTTTTCCAAAATAGAAAAATCGTGTACCCTTCGTGTGTCCATACCGATTTGTTTTTGATGGGTAAAATGAATAATTATAATAAAAAATAAATACGATTTACAAAAAAATGTGTAATTAGTTAAGTTTTTTAATAATGTTTATTGTTTATGAATTAAAAATCTGTCTTGTGTAATTTAAAGTATTTAAAAAGGTTCATCTCTATTTAACAAATTTTCCACATAACGAAAATTTTTTCGCGATTTGGCGACTTCGTTAAATAGAGGTCCGACTGTATACCACAAACGTCACAACCCAAAAAGTTTAAGTCCATTAGAAACGAAAGTCGAAAATTTCAGCAATTATAATACATTCTTACGTATATAGAATAAAATAAAAAAGAAACGAATACGTTTCATTGCTTTGAAAAAAAAGTACCGCTTCTGAAAAATTTCCTTTATTCCTTTCTTTATACTACGCTTTCAGAGTGCTTTGTAATTCGTATTGTTGGAGATATACAGTAACATTTGACTATAAAATTTTTGCAGAAGTAGGAAATGCATTAATACCCTTGGGAAGCAATACTATAACTCCTCTGAAAATTAACTTCCGCAAAATATATACCTAAAGAGAAACTTAAAAAAGTTTTTTGTTCATATGTCAAAAGCTTTTTTAAATTAGTGTTCTGAAATTCAAGGCTTGCGTCATCTTTTGTTCTTCCACAATTATGCTTTTGTACTTCCAACAAATCTTTATAAAGTACTTCTTTTATCATGGAAAAAAATAAACGTGTTTGCATAATAAAGTTAAAAGAAAAACAAAATCGCGTTTCAAGAAAATTGTTTAATGCAGTTATTTTTTATTCCATTGAAACATGTAGTTCTTTTTTTTCCACAAACTGAGTAAGTTTCTATCAATAAATATGTACTATTTACATACATTGTTTCTACATTAAGTTATTAAAAAAATTCTACAACATAAAAAATTCATTTATGCCTTTCTTTCTTTAAACTGCTATTAAAAAACCCGTTGTTCAAGAATGTGCATTATACAATATTATTTTAAAATATGGTTCTAAAGAAATGGCTATTATAACTTCACTCTTAGGAGAAAATGCTGTGACGTCACAGAAAATTGACTTCCGTGAGATGCATGCATAAATAGAAATTGAAAAAGTTGTTTTGTTGAAATATCAACAGCATTGTATAAATTATTTATTTTTAAAAACAAAAGCATTTTTCTTTAAAATGCATACCATTTTCTTTTTGTACTACAGTTTTAAAAGGTCTAATGTTTCTCTTTGTGCAGCGTTTATACGACAATGGACATTGTTGTTTATATGGCCTGTTGACCCCGAAATAAAAAAGTATTTAATTCTTTTCTGTTAAAAATTGCTAGATTTGACTTTTAAATTATGTCCTAAAATGCATCACGTTTTCTTTTATTAATGTTTTATATAGTGAAACATGCATATATAGCCATATTATATAATTAAAAAATAAATAAATTCACACTATCTATCCGTATTACAAAAGAAAAGCGTTTCCGTTTGTAAAGATGACGTCATTTATTGGTGCGTTCTTAATTATATAAATACGTAGTACCTATAGCCGTCCATCTATCCGTCTATCTGTCCATCTGTCTGTCCATCTCTCTGTCCGTCTGTCTGACCGTCCGTCTCTCTGTCTATCCGTCTTTCTGTCTGTCCGTCCGTCCGCATATAACAGAGCAAAAAATATACACCAAATGGTCTGAAATTTTAAGTATATGTTGTTGCAAAATTTGTCGAATCATTTCAAATTTTATGGAAATCGGATGTATAGTTTAATTACAGGTACAGTCAAAAGTTTTCCGTTACATTACGGCCAAATGGGAGAAAATTATTTCAAGTGCATTTTAATGGTTACAGACTTTCGAACAGAATAAAATAGATATGCACGTATGAAGTGCACTAAAATATAAATTCAGTACAATATGCTGTGCAAAAAATATTTATAAAACTAATTATAGTACGAACGCACCCCTCGTTTGCCAAGTTTGACGTGGAATTTCCAACTTGTTTTGATGTTGCCAACAGAAAATTGTTAAATTTCTCTGTTATTGATTTTTTTTATTTTAAACTTCAAAACATAGCAGATTTTCATTTTTACTCAGCCGAATAGAAAAAATGTACTTACAAATGCATTAAAAAAAATTGTATTATAATTTGTTTCAAAACTGTATCGCAATTTAATCATTTTTTTTTTTTATTAAATAATTTTCAAGAATGATTTTTTTAAAATTTTTCTTTCTCGAATGCAGACGATGATGAATAATAAATCCACTTGCACTTAAGTTAATATAAATTATTCAGCATTTGTTTCCGGCTGATACTTCATTGCGAAATTAAAACATCACCAATAAAATAAAATAATATAAATGAAACAGAAAAATAACAGACGCGTAATCAAACTATGAGCTTAAAAAACTGAAATTATCAGAATAAAAAAAAAAGGATTGCTGTATGTAACAAAATCTTTCGCAATATTTTAGACTATTAATGCATATAAATGTATCGCTTTTAATAAATTTTAGAACTTTTATTAAATGCAAAATTGATACTTTTAAATTAAAAATGCTTTTTGGTGTTGTTAGTGGGAATCAATATAAAAAATTGCTATATATATATATATATATTTTTTTTTTTTTTTTTTTTTTTTTTTTTTTGTAACCCGGGAGGTCCATTTAAGATTACTAGTATAGATAAAATCCTAATGTAATTATTTTATGAAATGAATTTATGTATCGATTTTTTAAGGGGTCATGTACCTTTTTAAACTTGCTGAAAATCAACAAAAAGATTCAAAGTTTGAATTAATGCATCTTAAAAACCTTTTTATGTATAAACATGAAATTTTGACTATTGATTAAACAGATTTTGATTTTTAATATTCTACTATTAGAAACTGATAAGTCTTTCGCAGAATTTATGTATAGTTGAAATTAAAATAGCCCTTGCGCGCATGATATCTTCAGAACGTATGAATTGATAAGACATTTTATATAATTAATAAAAAACATATGTATGTTTAGAGTGATCATTATATTATCAAATTATATTATTAACCATGTAAAAAAATATTGTTGTGGGAAAAAAATATTTTTTAAAAATTTTTAATGAATAAAAATAATTATAAATAAAATTCTTACTATTGTAAATACTTAAAAGTAGGTAATTTTAAACACACAAATGTGCTTATTATCTCTTTCAAATTTTATAACGATCAGTAAATATGTTTTCACGTTATCATGTGCGCAAGGGTTGTAGTTGATTGAGGTTTAATGGCACAAAGCCCCCTTAGGAACATGCTGCGCCAACATGCACGCAATGACTTATAGAGTAATTAAAAAAAATATTTTAACTTCAATATTCCATAAATTCTGTATAAAGCTATTCGATTTCTGATGGTAGTATACTAAAATATCTAATCTGTTTAATCAATTGTCAAAATTTCATGTTTATACATAAAAAGTTTTTGAAGATATACCAATTTAAACTTTGAATGTTTTTACTGATTTTCGTTCCGTTTAAAAGGTACAAGAACCCTTAAAATTTTTTTATGAAACGAAATTCTCAAAGTTATTGAAATGCTTTAATACGAGGTTTGCAGAAAGCTGACAATAATGTAATATTAGTATGTTTTTGCTGTAGATACAGCAAGTCTTTTGTTAAAGATGATGCATATAGCATTTATTGTTATTTTACAGAGCCATACAAAATATTTGATTACACTATCGTCTATGGTACGTAATTACTTAAAATGTATTCTAGTGTCATGTTATTTTAAATTCAACAAATTTTGTATGTTACTACGTCTTAATCAGAATGTTCTTTATTGAAAATATAACATTTATAGTTTTTTTTTTTTTTTTTTTTTACGTGTTTTACAAATAAATACAGGTGCATTACATTTTATCTTCAATTACTGTCTGATGAGCTATCTTCTGTGAACTTTATTTAACTTAGGATGATTCTTGTACCTCTATGTTAACCGCTATCTATTTACTACTAATGCTTTGAACACAAAATAAGCTTTCGTCTTTGTATTTAAATATTGAAAAAAAAATCTCAGGGATCACCAACGGCAACTACACTCCAAGTTAAAATTAGATAGGACAATTTAAATTGAACTTTCTTTTAAGCAGATATAACCCCCTTACCAGAAATGGATTAATCAAATCTAAAAATTTTTTTTTCTTTAATTATCTTTTCTTAATGTTTCACTGATTGGCGGCTGTACTCAAGATAAAAATGGGTATTAAAGATCCAACACTATTTTATTTTCCGTAAATAACGCCTATGTAAGTAAAATTCATGTATATATAGTATGTGTATATATATAATTCATTTTATGATATCTATACTGAAATTAAAAATCAGATACCACGAAATTAATACAATTTTATTTTGCGTTTATCGCGTCTCCTGGTGGGAAAATTTTGTAAAAGTTAAATGAAGTTGATTTTTTAAAAATAAATTTTCAGAATAAGCTTTTGACATCAATAAACTTACGTTTCGGTAAAATAAAATTTGCATGAAAGTTTTTTCTTAATCTGTTAGCGCTCCTGGCATGGTTAGGTTGATTTTTGACAGCCAATTATCTACACGAGGGATATAGGCCCGGCGGGGGGGGGGGGGGGGCTTCCGTGGGGGTCTTTCTAAGGGAGCCTAATCGGTATTTGTGCATGTAAAATCCACGGTTCGAAGAAAACCACGAAAACTCCGAACGATTAGACCGACGGGGGCGAACCCAGCACCTCCCGCCTACCAGCTTCGAGAGTAGAACATCTCAGCCAAAGTGCTCTGGTAGGAAATTACAAAACTTAATTTTTAAAATGTATTTTTTTATGTTTTCTTTATGTTACAAATATTGGACAGTACAGATTCAACGTAATTTTGTTTATGCTGATAACATAACCAAGCGAGAAAAATATAAACCAAAGTTTCTTTTTTTTACATATCAGTGAATGACAGCCGTACTCAAAATCGAATAGATAGTACTGATTTAACACAATCATATTTTGCATTTAAAACGTTCCCTGGAAATAAGCTAACATAATTTAAATAAAATCGATATTTTGTGTTTTACTGTATGGACTTTTACGTTGATTACTTTAAATTTAAAAGCATTCCATATTATACATAAAACTTCAAATTATGAACATGTCATCATTACAACATTACTACACATTAGCATTTCGTAAGTGTTAGTAAAGTTTAAATTATGTATAATGAAATCAGAAATTTACTACTGATGCTATTGTATGAACTAGTTGCATAAAACAGCCAAACACAAAATTCAATTAATGTGTCTCCCGTCCTGTCCGTCCTTACACAGTCTAAATTTCCTAAGCTGGTCTTAAATCGAAGTCGTTTTAATTTGTTATCGGGGTAGATTACACTGTGTTTTCATAAATGTCTGAATTGTGCATAAGATTGTAATACCCGCATATGCTGAAAATCAAGGGGTGAGCGCACGGGGCACATGGCGTAGGGCCTAGTATTATTACAAACATAACTTTTTTAAATATACAAAAATGACTTTTTTAAATATAAAAACATAACATTTTTAAAATCTACAAAGATAACCTTTTTAAATATACAAACACAAATTTTAAATATACAAACATAACTTTTTTAAATATACAAACATAATTTTTTTAAATATACAAACATGATTTTTTTAAATATACAAACATAACTTCTTTAAATATACAAACATAAATTTTAAATATACAAACATAAATTTTAATTATACAAAGATAACTTTTTTATATATACAGACATAACTTTTCAAATAAAAGCTAAACCAGTTTCTATAAAATATTTAAAAAAGATACAAATTCTTTATTTTTAAAACGAAAATATCTTAATGCCCCATTGCATTTTCGGCTGTCATTTCCTTTAAATTGCTGTTTCCTTTCTTATTCGTATAAATGAAATTCCTGTACAAAAAAAGACAAAAATATTTATACAGAAGTTCTAACGCATTAACACTGTTGTAAAAGAATGATGCAATTATGCTGCAAATTATCTTTCGTAAAAATTATGGCGAAACAGAAATTTAAAAATACTTTATATATGGACAATGATTTTCTTAGTAATAGGAATGTGAGCTCATGAAGTCTGTTGAAGATCTTGGTCTGCAGTTGCACCCTCACCAACATTCGTGAGTGAGAAATGCTAAGCTGGGTATCGTCTTCGCAGCTTGAATGGTAACACTTGGAGTGCTATTCCAAGGGTTCCGGGTTCGATTTTCCGCACTTTTCATTCTGTTGGTCCTACGCTTAATTAGCAATGTGATAAATCACGTAGTAAATATTGCGTAATTTCGCAGCTGAAATATAATTAAAATTATATATTGGTAATAGCTTTTCAGAACAATACTTGGCGCTCTTCTCAACTCCTAAGTTGTTTATTTGTCTTATGCACAGATTTTGCAATTTCTAACGTATATTAACATTTACTTTGTTTACTTTTTATAGCAAAATATTAAAGCAGAATTAAATCAATAATCCATTTAAATCAATAAATGTAGATGGGTTATTGTATTCCATTAATATATATGAATATTGTTACAAGTTCTTTAAGATCTGATGTTAAAGACGTATACAACGACAAAAAAAAAAAAAAAAAAAAAAAAAAAACGATTATTGAAAAGCGTGTTGTACCTCGGTCCTTTTTCGACATTTTAATTTTTAATTTAATTAAACTATGTAAATAATGAAATATAAATATATTTGCTAATTATTTATCATGATCTGCATCCCTCATAATTTTCTTGAATTCTAATTTTAGGTCAATCATAGTTTTTCTTGTAATAAATAAATATATATATATATATATATATTAATTTTAGAAACAAGGTACAACTTCCATGCTGTACCTTGGTTCTAGGCCTTTTGTACCATGGACCACAGATCCTTTTTTTTATAAAAAATAAAAATAAAAATAAAATCGACCACCACCAACGTCGATACATACCTAGAAACGTTTTGCAAGTGATTGACGTACACTTTGGAAGGTTCCAGATGTCTTATCTGTGAGACACCAATTGACTCTGATGAGGACCTCATTGCAAGACTTTCAGTCGTTGCTGCAAATATTCGTGAAACACTTGGAATCTGCGAAAAATACGCCAATCACTTGCTGGACACTACCAGTGGCACATTTGAGTACTTGCTGTAATTTTTCTGTCAATAAAATGCTCATTTTTATTTTCTCCGTATTTCTTGTTTTTCGTCAAAACTTTTTATTTCCGACCACATGTTGCAATATTTTTTTTCTTTATGTGTACTTTAACTTTCCCCATAGTTCGTTCCATGATCATACAAACACCCTGTATTATATTTTTGTAAATTGAGAAACATTTGCATTTTAATAACACATATTAAAGTTTGTTGAAAGTAAAATTAGAGAATCAGTTGAAATCATTGTACGTGAAGATAAACCTCGTAACGATAATTTATCCTATAATATCTCAAAAATCTGGCATAATATCATAAAGTCATAATTCTACATCTAATTACAATATTTCAGCTTCAACTTGTATTATGTTGCCAAAATTTGAATGAAAACTCAGTTGAACGTGATTTTGTCCCTCATGTGTAGATGGAGGCACTCGTGCACTGTAAAAAAAAATCTTCAACGTTACTAAAGTTTTTCTAGGAAACTGGGATTCCTAGAACATTTTATGTAACGGCAACAAAAAAAAATTCATGTAACATAACACTTTTGCGCCGAAAATCAGAAAATCTGTAAGGCTACTAAGAATTTTTTAGGAAACTGGGATGCCTAGAACTTTTCATGTAACTACAACCAGTGTTACAGACACAAATTTAGTAATATTACTGTAATTTTAACAGATTCATTTGTAAAGTTACAGATTTCTGTAGCTTTACAAAGACTAGTTTTGTAGATTTGCAGCTTTTTTTGTACAGTTACAGATGAAAGTTTAGTAAGCATGTAACTTTACATCTGTAGAACTACAGATTTTTTTTTACAGTGTGGTTTCTTAAATCGACCTTTTTGATTCATTTGTTCTCAGTTCATTAATAATTATTTATTTTCACTAGATGGCAACACTACATTTTTGTATTCAAATCAATGGTCAAGTTTCGACTATTATCTCTTGCACAAGAAACTTTAGTTTCTGAACTTTGAGCCTTTTTACCATCACATTTTCCTGAAGACGGCTGTAGAAACAGCTCGAGACGTAGAAATTAACTTTTAGCTTATTATAGTTCGTATTTTGAGTACCATTAAGCAAGATTGTGTCTTTATTCATTTGTATTTTTTTCCAATGTAATCGTATTGATTTATACGAAAAAAATATTTAATGAAACAGACAAAAAAAAATCATTTGTTCCTTTTCTTTAAACTGCGGTAACAAAGCACGTTTTTGTCTTCGTATAGTTATTACGAGTCAAGGTAATTTCATCTAAAAACAGTTTTAACGATTTTTAACTGAATTTGGTATTCTACCGTTTTCAGTCATGAAAAGACCACTGATCTGAGTCGTATGTTCGATAAAAAAAAAACAAAAAACAAACAAACAAAAAAAAAACAGTGGATCATTTTGGAGTCACTGAGGGTTAACTTCATTTTATCTACAGTGGTGGTCAAAATTATAAGAACAATTGAAAATTGCACAGAAAAAAATTATTTCTCAACTAAATAAAGTGAAATTTATACATAAAATGCTTTTTTATACTACAAATCATTGTAGAATGCAAAACATTGGAAAATGCAAAATATGAATATTTTGTCATAATTAACAAAACATGTCATTTTAAAAAATGGACAAAATTATAAGGACAATGAATTATTTTGCCAGAAACACACTAATAATTAATAATCTCCTCCTTCTTCTCAATCACTTTTATCAGTCTTGACGTCATGGAGTTTGACAGTTCCTTAAGAACGTTTTTGGAAATTTTTGACCCGGCTTTTTCGATGGAGGACATGAGGTCTTGCTTGTTTTCACATTGTATACCATTTTTGTATATTTCGTGTGACAGAATACCCCCACAGATTTTCCACTGAATTCAGATCAGGGTTTCTGGCCAGCCAATCAAGTAGTTTTACGAAATTAGCAACAAACCACGATTTTGAATTTTGGGAAACATATACTGAGGCATTGTCCTGCTGGAAAAAATAGTCTCCACTCTTTATTAAAGGTGCTTCCGGTAAAAGATTATAGCCCAATACATCAACATAACTCTCAGAGCTCATTCTACCCTGCACAAAACTATTGGAGTTGTTCCACCAGTTGCGAAACTTCCCCAGACCATTACTAAGCCACTTCCAAATGCACGCTTTCAGAAAATTTCTTTTTTTCTACGCAGATCTCTACGCGTGCAGTGTTCCCAGAAGTAACGAAAACCATCTGGTCCATCCAAATTAAACTTTTTCTCATCGGAAAAGACAACATAACCCCGCTTTTTCCCCATAGTATTGCATTTTTTTGGGAAACTTCATCTTCACAAATCTTTTGTAAGAGGCGGTCGTGACATATGTTTACCATATCAAACCTTTTACTTCTTTTTGTAAAACACGTCGAACAGTTCGAACACTGCATTCTACGTTCAATTTACGTTTTATTTCTGTTGACGTTTGGTTTTTGGAGCTAGCTCCCTTTATTATCATTCTTTTCTCGCGTACAGAAACAGAAGATGGCCTACCTGAATGTGTTTGCTGTCCGTATTTACCGGGATTTGTAAGATAATTGTTAATAACGGTTCTTGATCTATTAAGCTTTGTCGCAATGAGGCGTACAGAAAGTCCTGAACTTTTAAAGGCATCCACTTTCTCTTTCTTAAACTCCGAAAGCTTTGTACCTTAGCGGCATGACTTAAAACAGAATATGATGATGCAAAACGCTTACTACGCATTTATATCGTCCGGAAGTTTCGCGTGCAGAGCAAAAAAAATGCAAATTTTACTTTTTAGAACACACAAATACAGTTGTTCTCATAATTTTGTCCATATCAGATGGCTGTATAAATACATAATACATTTTATGAATATGAATTTTCCACATATTTCCATAAAAACTTTCCAGCCATTAAATTTGCATAAGTTTCCGGCTAAATGTAGCCAATATTTGGCGATTTTTACCTTGTCCTTATAATTTTGACCATCACTGTAAAAACGGCTTAAACGATTTTGAATAAATTTTATATCCTACCGGATTTTTGATTACCAGAAGACCATTAATCTAAGTCACATGTTCGAACGAATTTGATTAGTTGGTGATTTTGGGTCATTTCGGATCAGGATCACGAAGCCGGGAAGTTGGCAACAGCCAATATCTTGACGATATTTGGCAAATATTGGCAACATTTGACCGAAAAATCGACTTTAAACATTGGGAATGCCAAAACACATACTTAGTGCCAAATTAAAGAATGTCCCAAATTTGGCAATATTTGGCAAATAATACACTTTCAGGATGTGAATATTTTTTCTTAGAAATTCTTAATAGGAATCGAGATACATTGTTAAACCAATTAGAGTCAAGCTATAAATGTAATTTGGATTGATGTACTTTCGTTGTAAATGTGTAACTAAAGTTAAATTTAGTTACGTGTATATATATCGTTTTCACATTGATTGATTTTGTAAATAATACTGTTATAAAGAAAATGCTATATAGCAATAATACAGAGAGAATGATACAGTAAGAATATTATACCGAATTGAACACAAAGCTAATTTTGACCGGGCTGAGCTCGATCACCTCCTGCTTGTTTTTATAGAAGAAGGAAATGCATTAATACCCTTGGGAAGCAGTACTTATCTTTGCCGAAAATTGGCTCCCATAAAATATTCACCTAAACAGAAATTTAAAAATAGTTTTTTCCATATGTCAACAACGCTTTGAAAATTAGTTTTATAAAATTTTAATGTTGTGACTTATTTTCTACGTTGTCTTTTATAGCTTTTTCTTTTCCACAAAATTTTATAATATATTGTTTTCTACATGAGAAAGAAAAAAGAAATTTGTTGCAACATATAGTAAATAATAAAATAAAGTAGACGTACGTTCGCTGAAAATCATTTGCTGTAACTAGTTCATATTCCATTTACATACGATTTTTTTTTTTTTTTAACTCTGGAAGTTTCCATTGACAAATATATATATATATGTATATTCGAGATAGACATTGTTTTATATTAAGGAATAAAACATTTGATTCAGCAGAAAAAAAAGGTCCTTCATATATTTTCTATTTTTAAAAACTACTAAAAAAATTTCCATTAATTAAGAAAGTGCATTATAAAATACTTTAAATATATGTGTTTATAAAAGTAGGAAGAACATATTAACTCTTTATTGCTTACGCTTCTTTTTTATCCTTTTCACTTTAAAAGTATTTTAACAATAACATGTAAAGAATAACATATATACAAGTATCAAAAAGTTTGCTTACAATGGCTTCTTCTTTCGAAGAAAGAACTTATTTCCTTCTATTACAAAAATAATAATAAATATTAGTTTTTATCATTTAAAATTGCGCGCTTAAAATTTAATATTTATACCCTTGCTCATTTTTTTAGAGTTTTGTTCTTTCAGTTATAAACAGAAACCTAAATCTATACAACCGTATTAAATATCTAAAAACAATAATATAATTCCATAAAAAACTATCCTTTGCACAGGATCTTCCGGTGTAAATTAATAATAAAAAAAAAACTAATTTTTGGTACGATTTGAACAAAAATTAATTTATACCGTTTGAGAAATATTCATTGACACCTTTTTTTTCCAATATGCTTTGTTCTTCCTATGGATCAAAGTATCGTATAAAATTTTACTGTGTTGGTTTTAAGATGTAGAAATGTACTAAAAGGATTCATTTTTCTTGTTCTAATATAACCTAGCTCATAAATTAACTTGCATAAAATAGATAACCGAATAGAAATTTAACAAAGACTTTTTTGTTTGTATGTCAACAACGGTTTTAAAATTAACTTTCAATTTTACTACGTTAGCCTATATTTTTTATTATTCGAACACTGCGAAAAGTGTTCATTCCGTTAAGTATGACTTCAGTGTGTCTACCTGCCGTGTGTTTGTCTGTTAATATACTCGGATTGCCTTGTAATTGATATATGATATTGATATTTGGCATCATGACGTATATTGAAATTAAAGTGTGTAACAATTATAGTTCTTTTACATGGCTACTCAATTTATTCCGTTGTATTAAGATGGATTGGAAAAATTGTTTTCATCGCAATGTAATGATGTTGCTCTAATTTAAATATTTTAAAATTGTTATGAATTTCTGAGGTGCAATAAAACATGCTTTCTGTAGAATATGGAGTGCAAAGGATATATCAATCGTTTGTAAGGTTTAAAAAAAGAATCCCGTTACACAATGGTCTATGGGAAAAAATTCTTTTCAGTGTATTTTAAAGATGTGCAATGTATGTGTTTAAAATATGCAATGTATTTTAATGATATGCAGTGCATTTTAAAGGTATGCAATGCATTTTAAAGATGTGCAGTGTATTTTAAAGTTTCTAAACTACTTCAAATATAATATGTATTACTTACGTGTGGTATAACATGATTACTGTAAAATATGGCGTGCATAGCATTTATCGTATAACAAAATATATAAGGCTGTACAAAAGAATTCGAGTGCATTTCTGTATATTGCTGAAAATTGAAAAAATTAATTTTCAACTATGTTATGCGATTCCTTAGTGAACTAAATTTTATCGTGCTATATAGTGTAAATCTATTGATATCTCAAATGACATGCACATTAGCAGCAAGTTTAATTTTTTTCCGATATTATCTGGCAGTGGCAAATTTGACTTGACAAATTCTCAGCTAATCTCCCGCAAGGTAGACCATCGCCCACTTGCCGGAGTAATTTGTTGAAAAACAGATGCAAAACTGTCTTTAATTCACGAAAGTGATGAAAGAAAAAAAAACCCTGTTGAGAGAATAGAGAATCAGCACATGCGCAGAAATTGCAGAAACTGGGTGCTTCTCAAAGTCAAGATACACGCATCATTGTTACATTTATGGAATCTAATTTTCATTTGTTGGTTAAGTTAAGAAGCTCAGAAAAAGATATTTATTATTTGAACTGTTCAAATGTAATTATTTTTTGTAAAGTAAAATTTTATCTGTAATCTGCAATTTATTTCATATAAAAATCCTTACAAAAAAAAAAAAAAAGTCAATTTACTCAGTTATGTTTACGCCTTCGCTCATTTTAAATTTATATTGAAAATTTTAATTTTAAAACGAATTTTTCTCAATATTATTGTATATTTCTATATATATATTTATTTTTGCCTTTAATCCCATTCGAGTCTATGATTTTTACCCTTTTGGGACTGTTTCCCTTGAACAAATTTTATTCGGTTGGCACCGACTTTTAAACAGAAATCACACATAGAATTTTTAGTTTGCAGAAAATTTGTAGAAGTCTTGCTTTGAAAACCTGCAAAATTACAGCAAGCTCAGCTTGACAAGACTGAAAGTTCATAACGAGTCTGCAGCAAGATAACGCCAACGCTGAATTCACCACACATTTATTGCAAGTTAACGGCAAACAAGTAATCAAAAATACTGCAAACGTACTGCAAAATACTGCAAAGTAGTAATTTTTCCATGCCACATTAAATATTTACAACTGTTAAACTGTACATTTAACCCCTTCGAAACGGTCCTATAGACCTGATCAGGTGTATTGATTATTAAGTTAAGGTACATGCATCGTTTTGACCCCCATAAACAAGTTCGGGTAAAATATTTGTACCTTTCAGATTGAGCCTTTTTTGGTATTTGATAAGTATAGCGTTTAAAAAAAAGCGTGCCAGTCGAATAAACTTTCTAAAATTTCTGCGTATCTGCTTATTGTGTATTGTCTCACAGAGGGATTTTTTGCTTTCGTCAATTTCGTGAATTAAAGACAGTCTTGCTATCAGTTTCACAACCTCAGTTTCACAGTCCGCAACTCATGCAAATGGATGATGGTATACCTTGCGGAAGATTTGCTGCGAATTTCCCAATTCAAATTTGTCACGGCAAGATAATATAAAAAAAATCAAACTTGCTGCTAATGTTCATGCAATCTGAGACTTATCAAATATCAAAAAGACTATAATTTAAAAGTATAAATATTACCTTTATTTGTAAATGGTGATAAAAACGATGCATCCTCCTTCTGACGGTGCGTATACATCACTGCTTATGCATCAATAGACCTGAAGGGGTTAAATTTATAGTGTTACAGTTGATAGTGTGGCATGACAAGATTACTTATTTGTAATACCTTTGCAGTATTTTTGAGAAGGCAAATCTAAATTGTCTACTTGCTTGCAAAGAATTTGCAGTATATTAGTCGTGACAGAACTAAATTTTCTACTTGTTTGTCGTTAAATTGCAATAAATCTGATACAGCAAGAGTTTAACTTGTACGTCAAGTTAGCTGCGAGTTCAAAGTGTGGTGACTTCGCTGTTTACGTTATCTTACTGCGTCTTGTTATAAATTTTCAGTCTTGTCATGTTCAACTTGCTGCAACTTTGCAGGTCCGCAAAGCAGGTCTGCTGCAAATATTCTGCAAACTAAAATTGCTATACAACTGCACAGTATGTTGTGACAAGGAACAGTATTTCCTGAAACTAGGTTTTTAAACGTCCTGTGTCTTTTCTAAACTGTTTTCTTGCGACATGTCCAATGGGACCGACAATTTCAATAAAAGTTATCACACAAATCAAATAAAACACAGCAATATCTTTATAACAGTAAGCAGTGAATATTAGCATTGGATCGGGAGGATATAATTCAGACCATCGAAAATAAGCTGAATTCATAAAGACTGAGTGTGGGGGGGGGGGGGTAAACCCTTTTACAAAACTTATTTAATTATAACTCACTGAACTTGGCTCTCATTGATCTCACTAGTCGTTATACTAGAAGATAAGAAATCAAATTTAGAAGATAATATAAACTATAAATGGTGATACTACTGTGAATTCCGATATTTCTCTGTTTGAAGTAGAAAGCTCACTTTAAAACGCACAGCCACCGACTCTATAGAAATATGAAACTATGTTATACCACTTCCAGTCAACACGTGGTGTAAATCACACGATATATCTTTATTAGTCCTATTCTAGATTCGTTCCAAATCAGCAGAATCTGTTGTATAATATAGCACATTATATCGCTAATACACAGTCATAGTTACCTAATAAACATAAAACCGGAAAAATAACAGTTACAATCAAATTTAATTTAATGATACACATAATGATACACAATGTTTACACATTTTCCTTAACATAAAGAATGACAGAATACATAGCTCATTCACGTACAACTTTTAGTGATTCATGATGCCACTATCGCATCCTAAATCTCAAAATACAATCGTTTACGAGAGTACCCTTATAAAAGATTGATTCTGACACCATATTTAACGACACCATATTAATTTCTTTTCACCATATCTAATCTTGAGGTTTCTTTTCTCTGGATGGGCTGGATAGTGTTTCATAATCTATGTGTGATTTTTCGTTCTTGTTTTTCTTAAGAGGTTCTAGGTCTCTTAAAACTGGAAAAAATGAAAAAGAAGACCATTTTCAACATTTAATAACGTAAAATGTAGATGATAATACATTTTTTATTGACATGAAAGCTATAAGTACCTTCTTTTGTTTCAAGTATTTAAAAAAATTGCAAGATGCAGAATTGGTATATTTATAGGGCGCTCCAAACTATCGCACATTTGTCGAGCAGAAAATTGGTATAGGAGCTTACGCGGAAGATCAAAAACTTGAATGAAAACTTTGCTGAATGTGGCTCTGGACCTCATGCGTAGATGGCGACACTCGTAGTTTCTTCAATCAAAATTTTGATTTATTTGGACTCACTTCATTAATAAGTATATTTTCCCTGGATGGCACCTCTATATTTTTGTTTTTCATATCTTTAGTCAATTTTCGACAAACTACCTCTCGCATAGAAAGCCTACATCTCTGAGCTTTTAGCAATTTAACCATCGTATTTTTCCTGAAGACGGATGTAGAAACAGCTCGAAACGTAGAAAATAACTTTTAGCTTATTAAAATTCGTGTTTTTTGTACTATTAAGCAAGGTTATGTGTCTTTATTTATTATACTAAATACTATTTGCTTATATCCCATTGGTCTTGCTAATTTTTTTTTTTTTCAAAGTGTAGAAATTCCCATAATTAAACATTAAGTTTTACTATTTATTCTATTAAAAACTATAGAAGACGTGAATCAGTTTAGATATTTCTTTCTTTCTTCTAACTACTGTTATAAATTACGTTGTTGAAGTCAGTGCTATATAAAAGAATAGCTTTATTTTTTACAGAAGTGAGCAACAAATCATTTTAAATTCTTTAAAGAAATTAATTCCTTCCTCATACCCTTCCTTGAAATGCATACACAATAGAAACCGAAAAATATTTAATTCATTCAAATGTCAACAGCGTTATCGATATTATTATTATTTCAAAACTTTAAAAAATATGTTCGCATTTTGGTTTTATCTCTAAAACTGTATTGTTTAACCCCTTAACTGTCGTGCCCGAGTGCCTCTCGAGCAAAAAGTGTTTTCTAACTTCGGTACTAAAAGCTTTTGGATACCACTTAATTTTAACGGTAATTTTTGGTTTGTTAAAAGGCGTACTTTTTTCGATTGTACAAAGCCAAATATTTTAGTAAAAAAAAAGTGGTGGCAGGTCCTGATTTTTAATTTATTGTGTAAGAAACAAAGAAACAGTTAAAGGGTTAAAGCAGTGTTTCCGAAATTTAAAATTAGGCTTACACAGATGTCAGTGACTTTGCAACAAATTGATGAAAATAAGTAAAAACTCGTGCCTTCTATTTCAGTTCAAGAATTTTTTCCACCCTATGGTTGAATGCTAAAATAATAATAGTAAATAATAATAACAATAAAAAAAAATATAAAAAAAGGCAATTTATCAAATTACAACGACAATTTGGAAAACGATTTATTTAAGATTAAAATTTAAGACATTAAAAATCGCACGGAGTTGATCATACATTACGTACGCCATGAATTAAACATTAATAGTGTTAATACACGTAAAAATTGCAAGCCAAAAATATCGCCTGCGACCCGTCAGATTTCGTGAAACTTAAGTATTATCCACCTCAAACTTACGTAAATATCCAAGCATTTCATTGGCTGTTCGGGAAAAGGCTTTTCCATTGTCAGATTTCCAACAAATCTGATGGCCAATTTTAAATGAAATTTCATTCTTAAACTTCTAAACATCCGACAATGTTACTTTTTACACCGTCGGATAGAGAAAAAAATCTACTTTTAAATGCAATTTGTTTCTGAGTTATTAATTTTTTTTTTTGTAGTTTTTATAACTTTTTAGTCATAGTGGCAACAGAAAGTATCCATCGTTGTTGAAATTAAAGGGAAATACAGATTACTGCATAGACCAATCACAAAACGAATAAATTGCAGATTAAACCTATGAAAACCTTCAGATATGCTTTTAATTTCCCATCTTGACGAGAACAATAACCATTTTTCCAAATGGTTAAAAAACAACAACAATAATATAATAATAATAATAATAATAATAATAATAATAATTTACGCGATAAATGCATAAATGAGGATATGCATCTGTTTCTAACAATTAAAAAATATTAGTGTCACTCCTTTGAAATATATAATTGTTTTTTTCACGTATGATCTCAGCCTCTGTTAATAAAAACTACATAAGCGACATATACACTTCATAGAAAATCTAAATTTTTTTAATAGATTTTTTTGTGTTCGCACAAAACTTTTTAAAGTACTATTGTTTCCGATATTGAAAAATGATGTTTTTACAAACATCAATTATATTGCCTATTATGCCAATTTTCCCCTATGTAGAAAATAAAGAAATAATTTCCTTCTACTTTATTCAACATTTATGTTTTTCTCTTTAAAATAGTATTTATATTGTAATATTTTTTTCTATATTGTAAAAGTCTAGTAGTTTAAATTTTTAATAGATAACCTGCATACCTATTTAACAAGTAAAAAAAATATATCATTCTATACAATTGTTTCTATACAAACTATTCCTTTCACAAACTTCTCTGTTTAAGTCAATAAAAAGACAAAATTACCTTATGTTTTAAACAAAAAATATCTGTACTGTTTCGGAGAAATTATTCGTTTATGCCTTTCTTAATATTGTCATTTAAACACTGAAACACCCTGTGTTCTTTGTATAGATTCAAGTATCGTATAAAATTTTTATACAAACAGGATGTTTATTAATACACTTGGGAAGGAATACTAAAAGATTCTTCAAAACTGAATTCCATAATATATATGCCAGAATAGAAATTTAAAAAAGCTTTTTTGTTCTAATGTTAAAAGCTGTTTTTTTTTAATTGAACTTTTAACAATGATGTCGTAACTTTCTTTCTTGTAAATTCAGACTTTGTCTTTCCCGCAAAATTGTATAATGTGTCTTTTTTATAAACGAAATGTTTTTTTTTTTTTTTTTTTTTTTTTTTTTTTACATAATAAAAAATAACAGACAGCTTAATTATTTTTAAATTACTAAATACTATCAGGTTATATTCCAAGCAATTTTATTTTTTCAAGCTCTAGAAGTTCCCATAAATATAGAAAGTTTTACTATTCATTCTTTTGAAAACTATACAAGGCATGCACTAATTTAGAATTTTTTTTTTTTTTTTAACTGCTGTTAACAATTCTGTTATTGAAGTCACTGGTTATATAAAGCAATACCATCATTTTTTACAGAAATGTGAAAAAAAAATTGACACCATTTAAAGAAATTAATTGCCTTCTGATAAAATTGCCTTTTTAAAATTAATACATAATAGTAACCGTAAAAGATTTATTTTGTTCAAATATCTACAGCAGTATCCATATTCTTATTTTTTTTCAAAAATTTAAAAAATATGTTTGTATATTGATTTTATCTTTAAAACTATTCTTTTTAAAACATTACTGTTTCATTTTAAAACATTACTGCTATAGTTTGACGACAAAAAGTAAAAATTATGTTTTTCCAAGTATTATTAATATTGCTCGTTTCGTCTGTTTTTCATTATATATATATATATATATACACTATATTGCCATTAATGACCGGCAACTTTGAATATTAGACATTTTGTCGAATATTTACAAATATACTTGACAGATTCTTTTGGAATTTCAGGATTAAAAAGAACAGGTATGACCTCATATTTAGCAATGTTGATTTGTTAGGGGGGGGGGGGGGGCACTTAGGGTGCCAACAAAAAATCAAAGAAAAAAAATAATACTTGGGATCACCCTGTAAAATAAAATGCACGAAATGGTATACCGCTACTGAATATAAATAAACAAACATTGTGCAATATGTGTATTCTTTTGTGTAAGAATAGCACGTATATTAATAGAGATATAGCGAATTATTTAAAAAAAATTAAAAATTCTTGCATGTTTTTTGCTTATAACATGCAGGGTTTTCAACCAAATTTAACGCCGGTTTCAGAAAAATTGACAAAATATAGTAGAAACAATATAGTGCAATTGGAATATAAATATATTAGATATTTTAGGAAATGTGAGCAGTTGTATGAAATAATTTTTATCTGCGCATAAGCGAACGATAACAAGGATAATTTTACATAATTTAATAGTCAACTCTATGGAGCAACTTATTAAAAAAAAATTAGTCAAATATCGTAAAAATTCAGAAAGATATCGGCGTTAGAGAGAGCAATTTTTTTGTTGTTCTCTAAAAGCCGCTGAATGATAAGGGATTTTACACAAATTGTCATTTTTTATTAACTGACTTTCAGAAAAAAAGTTAGTATTTAGTGAGTATCAACGAGTAGATTTGGAAAAAATGCTTCAATTTTGATACTTCTTTTGATCATGGTATAGGCTCGTTCTGGTGGTTATCCAAGAAGAACTAAAGCATCAATAAAAAATGAAAATTTAAAAAAATTAAAAATTAAAAATGACAATTTGTGGAAAATCCCTTACCATTCAACTGCTTTTAGAGAACAACAAAAAAATTGCTCACTCTAACGCCGATATCTTTCTGAATTTTTACGATATTTGATTAATTTTTTTTAATAAGTTGCTCCATAGAGATGAAAATTAATTTATGTAAAATTATCCTTGTTATCGTTCGCGCATGCGCAGATAAAAATTATTTCATACAACTGCTCATATTTCCGAAAATATTTAACATATTTATATTCCAATTGCACTATATTGTTTCTACTATATTTTGTCAATTTTTCTGAAACCGGAGTTGAATTTGGTTGAGAACCCTGCATGTTATAAGCAAAAAACATGCAAGAAATTTTTTTTTAAATAAATCGCTATATCTCTCTTAATATGCATGCTATTCTTACACAAAAGAATACACATATTGCACAATGTCTGTTTATTTATATTCGGTAGCGATAGATCATTTCGTGCATTTTATTTTACAGGGTGATCCCAAGTATTATTTTTTTTCTTTGATTTTTTGTTGCCCCCCTTATCAATTCGACATTGCTAAATATGAGGTTGTACCTGTTCTTTTCAATCCTGAAATTCCAGAAGAATCTGTCAAGTAAGTATATTTCTAAATACTCGACAAAATGTCTAAAATTGAAAGTTGCCGGTTATTAATGGCAATATAGTGTATATATATATATATATATATATATATATATTCTCTTTTTTAGAAAAAAGTCGTTCAGCATTTATGTATTTATCGTTAAAATATGCCTTTTATTCTACCATTTTTAATCCTTATTGCAAAAGTTCCGTAATTTAAATTTTCAATTATATTTAAGGGTCATCAAATTAATACAAAAAAGTGCAATTTTTCCCCTCAATTTTACAAAATTTGGGGAACTAACTAGACTTGTTGAGGAAGTCAAAAATCTGCAATTTCAAATTTCTGAGACTATTAGTTTTTTAATTATAGGCATTTTAAGATGACCGACTAATTTACTATCAGATGGCAACATTAAAACCATCATAACTACTGTTCTAATTAACGTGCAGAAATGGACCTGGTATCATTTTATAGAATTTGAAATAACCTTTAATATGATAGCAAACACGAGACGTTTTTGAAAAAAAAAAGTTTTAAAGTAATGGAAATTGACCTTTGAACTAGAATTACTGAAGAAGGAATTCTTCAATTTTCACAATTTTTTTTTCTGAATGCTAAAATGCCTTAACCAGATGTGTAGAAAATTTTAAAATGGGAACATAATGAGATCATACAAGAAGGAAATAAATCAGTAACAAAATATGAAATGTTCGCGTTTAAATTATCTATCTGTAATAATAATGGGTTCGTGTACGCATGTAATTTTATCAATATATACAAACAGAAATTGAAATAACATGTAAATGTATAATACAAAATAATTTGAATAAAAGACACAATAGAAATCGAAATAAAATATGCAGAATTTAACATATGAATATGCGTATATGATAACAATTTTACATATCAGAACTGTTAATATATAGGCATAACATAGAGTATTTTCTTGAAAAATACATCATGTAAATCCTTAAGAAAGTTTATGTGCATTCAGTTTCCCATTTGTTAATTTAATTAGATTAACAACTGTTCATATATCATATACCGGCACTAAAAGTACATCTGGTGTACTTCTAAAGCTGTATGATGGAGAAGGTCCTGATGGATGAAGAAAGTTTAAGTTGCACATTTTCTTTACCAGTATTAATCACACAAGCTATCCTAGTGATGGGCGATTCTCGAGAATTCCACAATCGAGAAAAATCGTCATCGTAAAAAATAACAATCGATACAGCCATCGATTAATTCCTAGAATCTACAATCGAGATGTTTTACAATCGATTATAACGAGAGAAGCTAAAAACAGTTGTTGGAAAACTTAGCTATTATTCTGGCCGACAATTTCATAGTAGTGATAGGGCTTAGCGATGGGCGATTCTCGAAAATTTACCAATCGAAAAAAATCGTCATCGTAAAATACACAATCTATACAGTCATCGATTACTCTCGAGAGTCTACAAAAGAGATGTTCTACAATCGATGATTGAAATCATTGTTTTTACATATATATAAGGCAGATTTTATTAAATATAGGGTAACTGAAAACAGATGGAATAAAAAACAACAAACCAAAGGGAGGCTATAATGGAGCCACAAGACTGGAAAAGTCATATGAGGGCGCCCCCTTGTTGAAAAAAGTTGAAAAAGTTGACCCGAGTAGCTATGAAGTCGTAAGGAGAGTTTAAGTATCAAAAATTAGAATTTTTCGGCAACTAGCACCAAAATAGCTAAAGAAATAAGAATCAAAAGCACCTCCTAGTGGCAAAAACATGAACTAAAGGATGGTAAATGGGATCAATATTTTTTATTGATTTTTCTACGTCATTTGAGATTGGATCTTTAATTTCCCCATTTTTAGAAAGCCTTCGACTGGAATACATTAAACGAACCCCAGCGGGGAGCAAAGTAGGGGGGAGGGGCAAGGAAAGTACATAATATGAATAAGTGGTCACAGGACTTTCAAAGGATATGTCACATGAGGGGTGTCGGCTAAATTTAGAAAAGTGCCCCCACTCAGGGGCAATGTAAGGGGAGGGGATCGGGCGATATATAAAAGGAAATAGTAGTCACAGAGCTTTCCAATGATATATCACACGAGGGGTGTCAGCAAAAGATAGAAAAGAGTCCCGATTTCCAGGATTCCAATTATATTGCTCCCCGAAATGCACCCTGCCCACCACTCTCTTTCAAATTTTCATATATTATAAATTATTTATCGGAGGGCACCGTAAAAAAATCCGATCTAAAATGTTTAAAAACACTACGATTTCAAAAAAGTTCGAAAAGTACCTCTCTCGGGGCACCAAACTAGGAAGGGAAGAAGAAAGGTTCATAATATGAAAGAGTGGATAATTAAGATGGGTCCGACAATTTTCCTATGATATATCACATGACGGGCCCAAAAAAAGTTTGAAATCTACCCCTCCCACGTGGGTTCACTCTTTTTTCCCAGAATATACCCGGAAATCACGCAGCCCCACTTTTAAAATTTTATATTTAATAAATAATATTTATCGAAGGGCTCCAACAAAAAACTTCATTTAATGATATTTATTGTAGAAATCGCTACAATTTAAAAAAAATTTACCCCCTCACCACTCCATCCCCCGCCCCCTTCCCGGAATTCAACTCCGGTAGGATAAAGGTTCATAATATGAAAGAATGGTCAAAGGACTTTCCGATGATATGTAACAGGAGAGGTTTGGTAAAAGTTTGAAAACTAACCCCAGCCCTTCGGTCCACTCTCGCGCCCCCCAGAATTCACTTACCTTCCTCTTTGAACTTTTTATATTTCATAAATAATATTTATCTGAGAGCTCCAGATATGGGACAGCTTGGCAGAGCTAAAATAGGAAAAACATTGAAAATTCGGGGAAAAATGACAGTAAATTCAACAGTAAAGTTTGAAACTAGGACAATACAGAACTGAATACATAAACCACTATGCCTCATAACCCACAGCGGTTAATAGCAATAAAAAAGATAAGTGCCAGTTAAACTGATGGCATTGAGCTCACAGGTTATTCACACTAATTGTATATTATACATTTCAATGAATAATGCCCCACAAAAAATAAATGAAGGGAAAATATCCCCGGTTTCCCCCCTTTATGCTTAACCAATACCCTCCAAATCTAATCAGTGAAGCTCCTTAACATAATAAACCAGTATACCAAATTTGAAGCAAATCAGATAATTCTGCATGAAAAAAAAAACATATCGCTAAATTAAGGGGGTTCTAAGCCCTTTATACTTAACTAATGAACCTCCAAATCTAATCAGGAAAGCTCCTTATCAGAATGAACATAGAAAAAAAATTAAGTAAATTGGATAATGCAAGGGGGTGTCTATAAATAAATAATAAATTAAGGGGAGGGGACTTGCGCCCTTTTCGTACTTTTATACTTAACCAATGAACCTCCAAATCTAATGAAGGAAGCGCTATATCGGAATAAACCGGTAAATTAAATTTGAAGCAAATCGAATAATTCTGCATGAAAAACCCTTTTATCTAAATTAAGAGGGAGACTAGACCCCCCTCTAAACCTAACCCATAAACCTCCAAATCTAATCAAGGCAGCTTCTTAACATATTAAGCCGGTATACCAAATTTCGAGCAAATCTAGTAATTCTGCATGAAAAACCCATTTATCTAAATTAAAGAGGGGGGGGGGTCTATCCCCCTTTCTCCCCTTTATGCTTAACTAATGAACCTCCAAATTTAATCAGGGAAGCTCCTTAAGATAATATACCGGTTTACCAAATTTGGAGCAAATCGAATAATTCTGCATGAAAAATCCATTTATCTAACTTAAGGAAGGGGGGGGGGGGGTGACCAGCCACCTTTTCCCTCTTTATGCTTAACCAATGAACCCCCATAACTAATCAAGGGAACGCCTTATCAGAATGAACACAGAAAAAAATTTGAAGCAAATCGGACATTTCTATCAAGCGTTATCGCGTTACGTACATACGTACGTACGTACATATATGTATACATATAGAACCGGCGAGTACATTAGCTCTCAGGATTAGATAGCCTGTGAGCTTAAAAAGAGATTAAATAAGCAGATGGACTCCTTTGAGAAATTATGACTTAAACCTGAAATGCGGTAAGTTTGACTCTGAAAGCTTCATTTCTATCTCGCAAATCTCATCTCGATGATTTTTTTTGCATATCCACGCTTCCCTATGAGAAGGTGCTCGATGCTTGGTTTCGCTCGCGCTTTTCAACCTTTCCCGAAGGGAAGCCTCTCGATGCTTTCTCTCGCCCTTTTCAACCTTGCCCGATGGGAAGCCTCAATGGTTTCTCTCGCAGTTTTCGTAATTTCCCGATGTAAAGCTTCTCGAGGATTTCTCTCGCGCTTTTCAACTTTTCCCAATGAGAAGCTTCTCGAGGAATTCTCTCGCGCTTTTCAACATTTCCCTATGAGAAACTTCTCGAGGATTTCTATCGTCCTCGGCAGAGTAGAGATGTGAGAAGATTTATCGAGAAATACCAAGGGACGAGATAGAGAAAGAGCCATGACAATGAGATGTGAAGTGAAGCCCTAATTTTCAAAGTTTCTCTTATTTTAGCCCAACCAAGGTATCACATACCTGGAGCCCTCCGATAAAAATTATCTAATAAATATAAGAATTTCAAAGAGGAAAGTGGGTCGGGTGAATTCAAGGGTTCGGGGGGGAAGGGGGGGGGGGCGTGAGAGTAAAGCCATGCGGGGTGCAATTTTAAAAATTTTACCGCACCATTCCTGTGGCATATAATCGAAAAGCCCTTTGACCACTCTTTCATATTATGAACCTTTCTTCGCCCGAAGGTGGATGGGGAAGGGGCGAACAAATTTTTAAAACCGTAGCCGATTTCTAAAATAAATTTAAATATCATTTTAGATGTGGGTTTTTTATGCAGTCTTCCGGTAAATATTATTTATTGAACATAAAAATTTTAAAGTGGCGGCTGTGTGAATTCCGGGGCGAAAGAGTGGGCCCACGGGGGGAGGGATGGGGAGCATTTTTCAAACTTTTTTGGACCCATCATGTGATATGTCATCGGAAAACCCCCGGATGACTCTTTCATATTATGAGACTTTCTTCCTCTCCTACCCACTTTGGCCCCCACTGCGGGGGTAGTTTTTTGCGTTTTTATCATTTTAAATCGAATTTTTTTATGGAGCCCTCCGATAAATATTATTTATAATATATGAAATTTCAGGACACTTTTCATAATTTAGCCAAGATCCCTCATGTGACATATTGTTGGAAAGTTAGTGACTACTTATTGATGTCATGCACTTCCGGTGGCCGTCGTCCCCCCACTTTGTCCCCCGGGGGAGACTTGTCCAAATTTAGCCAAGACAACTCATGTGAGATATCATTGGAAAGGTCTGTGACTATTTATTAATGTTATGCTACTCCGGTGACAGTCCTCCCCCCACTTTGGCCCCCCGGGGGACATTTTTACAAATTTAGCCAAGACCCTTCATGTGAGATATTGTTGTAAAGGTCTGTGACTACTTATGGATGTTATGCATCTACGGTGTCCACCCCCTCACACTTTGCCCCCCGGGTGGCACTTTTCCAAATTTAGCCAAGACCCCTCATGTGAGTTATCGTTGGAAAGGTCTGTGACTACCTATTGATGTTATGCACCTCCGGTGACAGTCCCCCCCCTCCCCCCCACTTTGCCTCACCAGGGGACACTTTTTTCAAATTTAGCCAAGACCCCTCATGTGAGATATCGTTGGAATAGTCTGTGACTCCTTATTGATGTTATGCACCTACGGTGTCCCCACCACCAATTTGCTCCCCCCGGGGGGCACTTTTTCAAATTTAGCCAAGACTCCTCGTGTGAGATATCGTAGGAAAGGTCTGTGACTACTTATTGATGTTATGCACATCCGGTGACAGTCCCCCCACTTTGCCCGCCCCGGGTGACACTTTTTAAAATTTAGCCAAGACCTCTTATGTGAGATATCGTTGGGAAGGTTAGTGACTACTTATTGAGGTTATGCACTTCCGGTGACCGCCCCCCCCCCATTTCCCCCCGGGGGACACTTTTCCAAATTTAGCCAAGACCTCTCATGTGAGTTATCATTGGAAAGGTCTGTGACTATTTATTTATGTTCTGCACCTCCGGTGACAGTCCTCCCCCCACTTTTCCCCCCGGTGGACATTTTTCGAAATTTAGCCAAGACCCTTCATGTGATATATCGTTGGTAAGATCTGTGACTAATTATTGATGTTATGCTCCTCTGGTGTCCGTCCCCCCACTTTGCTCCCCCGGGGGACACTTATCCAAATTTATCTAAGACCCCACATGTGAGGTATCGTTCGAAAGGTCTGTGACCACTTATTGATGTTATGCACCTCCCGTGAACGCCCCGCCCTTATTTTTCCCCCACGGGAGTGTTTTTCTAAATTTAGCCGACACCTCTCATGTGACATAATTTTGGAAAGACCTATGACCACTTACTCATGTTATCCACCTCCCGCCCCCTCCCCCCTTTGCCCCCACTGGGAGGGAATTTTTATAAATTCAGATCCAGACCCCTCATGTGACATATGGTTGGAAAGGCCTAAAGACCTGTGATGACTTATTCATATTACGCAGCTTCTGTGTCCCTCCGCTCACTTTGACCCCTCCCCCAAGAGATCTGGTCCGAGGTTCATTCGTTTCGAGATTATATTTTTTACAAGATTTTGCAGTGCGTGCACACCACGGTACCATACGGTGCCGTATATAGCGGATAACCTGTTCGTGATGTCATATTACAAGATTAAGTATAAATTAAAGGCCCCTATTAAAGGAGGGGCCTGCTAGCGGGCGAAGTCACCTAGTCTTTATTAACATCGACTCATTCCAGTTCACCCGCAGACTATTCTTGATAAATGTATGATGTATAAAAGCAATTTGCAAACTGGAGTCATCGAGAAAATTTTACACAATCGAAAAATATCGAGATGTCCATACAATCGAGAAAATCGAGAAAAACATCTCGTTATCGCCCATCACTAAGCTATCCACCACTTTTTATCATATGTAGCAGTCACAGATATCACCAATTGAATGTTCGCCTGGTTACTAGTTCTACATTTGAGAAAGGTGAATCAGAATACACTTTAGTACAAATTTTACTCTATTGTTATTAGAATGAATGAGTAAAGCTTTTTTGTTTATTTGTATTTGAATGATACAGAGGGAATATGAGGACTGCATACTCATACAACTGTTTTGGAGTCATAATTAACGTTGGATACATCTTAATTTTGACAAAATTTATTAATTTGTCTCTGAAATAAGTGAAATTCGATGGTATTATGAGTAAAACACTCGGAAATAATTGTAAAACTAAAGCTGAAGACTAAATTCATTATCATTAAAATATGCAAAAAATGAATGGATGGAATGGACCTTCGACCTGGGATTTATTCCAATGGTATCCATGGATTTCATCTCTAAGTATGAAAGAGTAATTTTCTGAAAAATCAGATGTAACCCAAAACTATCCTGGTTGCAGCATTAATTTTAGTTTTGCTTGAAATAGGGATTGTTGTTTAGCAATAAATGAATAGCAAAGAAGGTGTTTTAAATTTTCACAAAACGAATCAAGAAAAGCCTCATATGCTTTTGTAACTGTTTTAAGTGTACACCTAACCATAAATATCCGCCGTTTATATGTTACTGTATCCAGAAATATAGTGGAGGGTATACAGAGGTATACGCCGTATACCCTCCAGATATTTTTAAGAAGTTCCGTATACCTTCTGTTTATCAAATAAAACTATAGCGTATACTCTAGCCATGAACGTTCATGACCATAGCATATAACCTCTCAGTTTTTTCACAACTACAACACTGATTGTATCCATCATAATCTCATTCATCATGTTTATTAATCGCTTTTTCAAGATTAACACATAATCAACTTTACCACATTCTTATACATTACAATAAAAGACTTCTTGATGGAAGAACAAAACATTAAAGAGCGATTCCAACAATCTTGTGCAATTGTTGGTACTCAAAAGCTTCACTCATTCATTCCAATAACAAAAACTAAAATTTATACTAATATTCTGCTACACTTTATTTTTGTAAAAATTTTGAAAATTTTGTAAAATTCGGAGATGGTGAGGGAAACGGCTGTGTTGATTTGATATGAAATGACCCATAAGTAACGCACAACAATATAAATAAGCGAAAAAATAATATTCTAGAGAAATATTTCTATACAAACTCTTCTTTTCATAAACTTCTTCGGTTCAAGTTAATAAAATGACAAAAATTCTGAATGTTTTAAACAAAAAATATCTGTACTGTTTCATAGGAAATTCGATTATGCCTTTCTTTACAACTTCCTGTGCTCTTTGTATAAAAGGAAGTATCGTATAAAATTTTATTATAACATTTTTATAGAAATAGGATCTGCATTAATACACTTGGGAGGCAATACTAAAACATTCTTGAAAACTCTGTTCCATAAAATATATGCTAAAATAGAAATTTAAAAGTGCTTTTTGGCTTATTGTTGATAACGGTTTTTTAATTTAACTTTTGACAATGATGTCGGAACTTTCTTTCTCGTAATTTCCGTCTATGTCTTGTCCGAAAAATTGTATAATGTCCCTTTTTTATAAAAGAAAAAGTTTTTGTCAATATTAAAAAAATAAAACACGTTTACATTATTTTTATAATACATGTGATTTTTTTTTTCAAATTCTAGAAGTTCCCATAATTATAGAGAAAGTTTCTATTTCTATTATATCTATTTCATTCTATTGTGAAGTATATAAAACTTGCATTCATTTAAATATTTCTTTCTTTTAACTGCTATTAAACATTCTGTTATTGAAGACAGTGCTTTATAAAAGAATAACATATTATTTTTTTAAAGATAAAAAAAAACAAAAACATTTTTAACTCTGTAAACAAACTAATTGCTTTCCCATAAAATTGACTTCTTTGAAATGCATACATAATAGAAACTGAAAAGATTTATTTTGTTGAAATAGCAAGAGCATTATCTATATTATAGTTTTTTCAAAAATTTAAAAAATATATTCGCGCATTTGTTTTATTTTTTAAACGGCAAAAAATCCTTTAAAAAATTCTTAATGTTTCCGAAATTAAAAATTACGCTTACATAGGTATCACTGATAGTGCTTCAATTTGATAACAATAACTAAAACTTGGACCTTCCATTACCGTTCAAGATTTTTTTCCTCCAGCATATGCTAAAATAATAATAATAATAACAATAACCTAAAAGACAAATGTTTAAATGAGAATATGCATATCTTTCTAGCAAATAAAAAATATTAATATCACTCCGTTGAAATGTATAATTTTTTTTTTCATGTATAATTTGAGTCTCTGTTAATAAAAGCTTAAAAAGTGACATTATACTTTTCATGGAAAATACGAAACCTTCTTTTTCCAAGTATCAATTATACCGCATTTTAACCCCCTCACTGACAAGCCCGTGTTAATACGTTCACTAAGCTCCAGGTTTCACTGCAATACAAGCAATATTTAAAGTAATATAATTATATTGATTTAATGTGTTTTTAATACATTGAACATTGATTAATACTTCCAAGGATTGCATTCATATTCGTTATTATTTTTTTTTTATAAAATGTTCAAAGAATCATATTTTTTAGCATTTAAAACAAAATGCAGAGAAAACAACATTACAATTTTGCCCTTTTCCAAGACAGTCGGAGGGTTTTAAGGTAAAGTGAGCAGAGATAGCGCACAAAGAGATTCGACGAGAAGGAGTAGATTGCGCGCGCAGCCACTCCAGGAAGTTGTAACAGCATTAGTGCAGTGTCTACATGAGTTTGCACATTGGTTGTTCCATGCGTCTTGGATAAAGCGTTGCTATTTCTTTTTTTTCGAAAGTAAGTGCTTCAATTTTCATAACAGTTGTCAGAATTTTTATAGAATGTCAGTAGTACAAAATATTTTTTACTTAAACAGTTTCTTATAAGATACTCACCTAGACTAAGCAAACGAACACCGAAAATTCATTTTAGAAGTGGCCATGTTTAAATAAAAGGCTGCGCAATCTCCCCTACCAAAATAGGAGAGTTTATGCACTGCTTCTTAGGAGAGATGGCGCATTTACCCATAAGTTTCAGTGCTAGGAGAGATTACGCAGCTTATTGGTAAATTAGCATGAATTGCAAATTACGTGTAAAACATATGAATGAATCAATTTGGAAATAATTTTTGGAAAAACACATAATTATTGAAACTAAATTTGGCAAAAAATAAAAAAATTGCAGATAGAACTTTTGTTAATAAATAAATAATACAGTTGTTATTAAATTCATTTCATGTAATTATTTTTGTTAATGAATTAATAATATATTTGTTAATAAATTAATTCAATATTTATATATTTTTTATTTATGAACAGTTAATTTGCTAATGAATTAATTTTGTTAACTAACATAAATTTTCTAATAACACATACAATGTTTTGGAAAAGCTTTCACCCTTTCCAAGTAATTTAATGCCATCGAAATCAAAAAGGAAACAGAGTGCAACTAATGTTACTGATCCACAAAATATACATCAAAAAAGACTTAAGAAGGATGCCACAAAAAAAAGAAAGAAAACAGCTGAAAGTCAGATGCTTCCCAAAAAAGTGGGATAAAAAACCTGATGGAAACAAAACGAAGGACAATGAGGATGAGTGCATCCAACAACTGGAACCGTACCAGGAGACATCTTCGACCAGTGACTGAATTCAATGTAACGTTGTTGCAGGTGATTGCAAGAAAACTGCACGATTTACTACAAGAGATGTATCGATTGTGGACGACGAGAACTTCGGTTTGCAAACAAAATACATTAAAACTGTGGAAATGAAAATGAACTAATTTTCAAGTTAAACATGGTATCAAGTACAATAATGTTATTTTGTAATCTCAGTAGGGCTTGCTTTTTCTGATATTTTAATCCTTTTAAATTAAAAATCTTGAACTATTGCTCAAATTCTTTCTTTTTTTATTATTTAAACATTTGGTTGAAAATCTCACTCTTGATACAATAATATTTACTCACAAAAACATCACAACAATGTAATTTAAGTGTAATTATTATTGTTAGCAATTTAATTGTAGTTATTATTAATAACAATCTCTTCTATTCTTGTGCGCAATCTCTACTACCAATGTGCGCAATCTCTCCTATCATGTATGTAGAGATTGCGCAAAATAGTTTCTTGGTTTTATTACTGATGTTCCATTAAATCACAGCATAACAATAAAATAACAATGGAAATTCATAAAAAACAAATGAAGTCAAAATTATACATCAATTGTTTAGCAAAAAATAAATATTTAGATTTTTTATTATTATTCTTTTGAAATGTGCACAGACACTCCTACCTTTACCTTATGCGCATCTTTCTCTATGCATAAAACTAAAAAAAAAAATAATAATTCCTTCTATTTTGTTTTACATTTATGTCTTTCTCTTTAAAATATGCTTTTTATTGAACCATATGTTTTTCTCTTATTGTACAAGTTTAGTTTTTTTAAATTTTAAATACATAACATACAACCCTATTAAATAAGTAAAACAAATAATATCATTCTATACAAATATTTCTATACAAACTTTTCCTTTCACAAATTTCTTCGGTTTAAGTCAATAAAAAGAAAAAATTTCCGTATGTTTTAAACAAAAAATATCTGTACTGTTTCAGAGAAAATTGATTTATGCCCTTCTTTATCTTGCTATTTCAAACATTCAGACATCCTGTGTTCTTTGTATAGATGGAAGTGCATAATATTGTATTATAACATTTTATAGAAATAGAATCTGCATTAATACACTTGGGAAGAAATACTAAAACACTCTTGAAAAGTTATTTTAATAAAATATATACCAAAATAGAAATTTAAAAATGCTTATTGTTCTATTGTTAATAACGGTTTTTAAATTTAACTTTTAATAATGATAACGTAACGTCCTTAGTTCTAAATTCCGACTTTGTATTTTCTGAAAAATTGTACAATGTACCGTTTTTATAAAAGGGAAAGTTATTTTTTGCTTTACATGGTATAAAAAAAATAACGGACTTTTAAATTGCTAAATACTAGTTGCTAATATTCCATTGAATTTGTGATATTTTAATGTAGAATTTCCGATAATTAAATTAAAAAAATTACTGTTCATTCTATTGAAATCTGTACAAGACGTGGATTAATTCAGATATATCTTTTTTTTCTTTTTTTTTTTTTTTTTTTTTTTTTTACTGCTGTTAGCAATTTTGTTACTGAAGACTGTGCTATATAAAATAATTACATATTATTTTTTACAGAAGTGAACAAAATAACTTTTCAACTCTTTAAAGAAATTAATTCCTTTCTCATAAAAGTCACTTCCTTTGAAATGCATATATAATAGAAAATGAAAAAGATTTAATTAGTTCAAATATCAACAGCGTTATCTATGTTATTATTTTGTTTTCAAAAGTTTAAAAAGTATATTCTGATATTGGTTTTATATTTAGAAAAGTATTTTTTTGAAGCATTAATTTTTCCGAAATTTAAAATTATGCTTACACAGGTGTTAGTCATGTTGCTACAATATGATGACAATAAGTAAACACCTGAGTCTTCAATTTATGTTCAAGGTGTTTTTTTCTAGTCTATGGTCGAATGCTAAAATAATAATAAGTATAATAATAACTTAAGCGACAAATACATAAATGATAATATGAATCTGCTTCTAAAATATAAAAAAATATTAGTATCACTCCGTTGAAATATACACATTTTTTATAGATACGATCTCAGTCGCTATTAAAGAAAACTTGCATGGTATATACTCTTCATGGAAAATACGAAACTTTTTTTGTATGTTTGTTTCGATTTTTTGGTGTTTGTACAAAAATTCTTAAAGTACTATTGTTTCCGACATTGAAAAATAATGTTTTTTTTTTTTTTTTTTTTCAAGTGTCAATTATATTGCTTATTATGTCTTATATATTCCCCTATATAAATAAAATAAAATAAAATTATAAAAATAAAAGAGCTGGACATTTACACCATGAAAGGTTCAATAATATCGTGGAAATAAAAATCCCAAAATCACTGAATAGTATATTTTTTTCAAAAAATTTAAAAATGTATGTTCGCATATTGGTTTTGTCTTTGAAACTGTATTATTTAAATCATTAATGGTTCCGAAATTTAAAATTATCCTTACACGGGTATTAATGATGTTGCAACAATTTGACGACAATAAGTAATAATTCGTGCTTTCTATTTCCGTTCCATTTTTTTTTTCTAAACTATGGTCGAATGGTAAATTAATATTTATAATAATTCGTAAGCGACAAATACATACTTGAGAATATGCATCTGTTTCTAGGGAAAAAAAATAGTATAATTCCATTGAAACATATACGTTTATTCACATATGATCTCAGTTTCTATTAATAAAAGATCAAACAGCGATGTGCACTGTTAAAAATTTGCAGCATTCTGGCAGTTCATTTCACCATTTTTTCTGAAAACGGTTACACAACCGGTAATTTAACACTATTCTGACCATATTATTGGCCATTTTATGGTCAGAATATAGTTAAATTATAATTATGAAACAATTTTTTCAAAAAACGGTCGAATGACCTGCCAGAATGCTGCAAAATTTTTAACAGTGTATACTATTCATGAAAAAAAAAAAAAAAAAAAACAGTCTTCAGTGAGGTCGAAAAAAAATATTTATGTCTGTACTTGTACTAGGGTTAACAGGTTTTTTAATTTATCATAAATTTTGTTATATACATTATTGTAGATTTAGTAAATAAATGTATTCAATACCGGGAAATAATATTATAAAACTTCGTTGAAATTTGAGTTCCGAAAATTAGCACCGAAACATACATTTAAAAAGTATCTTTTGTTACAATTTTAAAAGCACATTTAGTTTTAATTTTTGTACTAAATTTCGAAGCTTCTACACACTTTTTTTCTTCCATTCTGGTTTCTTGTCTTACAAGAAACCAGAATGGAAGAAAAGCTTTATAAAATACTTCTTCTATCCGTTGAAAAAGATTTTATCTGGGCAATATTATGTAAAAATAACAGAGAGATTCTTTTCCTGAAAATCATTAAATGCAACTCGTTTATATTCCATCGATACATGCGAATTTTTTTTATCACATACTGAATAACTTCCTCTTACAGAAAGTAATTCTATAGAAAATGTTTGGACAAAAAAAAAAAAAAAGAAAAGAAAGAAAGAAAGAATATTTTTTGCATAATATATAGTACAAAAATAGCAGAGAACATCGTTCTCTGCAAATAATTAACTATAATTAGCTTCCAGTACATTGAAACTGGAGTTTAGTTTTTATAAGTTTTATAAGTTTCTAAGGAAGTTTTTAAGGAAAAACAAAAAAAAAAAACTTTTTGCACATTGACCCACAAAAATATACTTGTTCAGGATTTAAAAAAATCATTTGTCTCTAATATTTTTTAAACTGTTATTAAAAGTTCTCATTTTTAATGATAGTGCATTATAAAATGCTGTAACAGTAAATTTTAATGCTACATTAACATTTTTTTAATAGCAAAAGCGAGCCAGATATATATATATATATATATATATATATATATATACAGATTGAAGCCGAATTTGACCGACAGATTTAGAGGGCTGATAGCAGGCATCAAGAAGATGAAAAATTACTTTAGAACATGCGGTTGAAAACCATCTATTTTATCAAAAATCAAAAATACTACACTAACTCAATTTGAAATAATGGTAATAATTTTAGAAAACTGAAATATATTATAATAAAACTTTTAACAGTCCTTCTCATCTTTGTTATAAATGTGATAATATAAAAAAAGTGGTAGAAGTTTCCACTATACGTGCCAGCAGTATACACTTGACGTTCCACATTTTGGATTGCGATTACCAGTTCATACGGTACCTTCGATTGCTTTAGCACCCTGTTTTTCCAACACTTTTCGTGATATTATAATATTTCACACAAAAAAGTTACATATCGATGCATTTTTATTACAATGGTTTATTTTTCTCAATATTATTACCATGAACCCAAGAAAAACCCTGTATTTGTGATTAAATAGGTGGTTTGTGACCCCATGTTCTATGGCTATTTTTCACCCTCTTGATGCCTAGTATCACACTTCTGAATCAGTCGTTCAAATTCAGTAACACTTTGTATACATATTCAGAAATTGAACAGGTGCGCACAAAAGAACAGAATTGAACAGGTGCGTTTATACTTATTAACTTCAGAATGGCGAGAGCTAAAGTCAAAATGTGGTATCTTGGTGTAATAATGTCTCCAATCCTACGTGATGAAATAACTTATAGCGCCACCAAACAACAATCTGCTAACTTAGCGATGCTATCTCGAAAACGGTACAAGATACAGAACGAAAATCATTAAAAGTTGAAATCCGGCCGCAATTAACGAAGATACATTAATTAAGAATTTTAATTTTTCGAGATATTTTTTTCTGGCAGCCGTTTGATTAATTATTCAACAACTATGGTTTATTTCCATACTAGAATAGTTTCCTGGTCCCGAAAATTTTAACAAATATTGTATTTTTAGATTTAAAATTTACGCATCTGCGCGTATTTTTAATGCTGAATCTAAATATGTAATTCAAAAAAGTCGGTGAAAACTTTTTAATTTATGAAATAATCTATAGTTTAAAGGAAAAAGAAACAAATGTTTTTTTCACGCGAGAGATATTTTGTATTTGTTATATAGATATTTGCGGGGATTGGGAGGATCAAAGAAGTACTTTTGATTAAATATGACAGAAAAAATATATTATTATGATAGATGAAAAGTTCAAAGATGGGACGTGTATTCCGGAGTTGCGATAACTGCCCATCGGGGAAGCAGTTTTCTAACTTTTTCCGAACCCCTCATGTGATATATCATTGGAAAGGCCTTTGACCACTTTTTCATATTATGGACCCCCCTTCACCCAATTTGACCCCCACCCTTGGTGGGCACTTCCTTATCATTTTCAAAATCGATTTTTTAAAGGTAAAAAAATTATTGTACTGCAAATTAATGAAATATTTGAATTTCTTCACACATATCATTATTTTAAGTCTGATTTTTTATAATACTCTACATAAAGTTATAACGATCTTTCACACAGTCAACGGCCACGTATTCCAGTCAAAATCGAGTTAAAAATTTAAAGTCATACAAATTTAAGGTTCAATTAAGTGTATTTTTGCGGTCTCTGGCAATGGCGGGCGGAGCACCTAGTGTACTAATAAAATTAGAAAAAACAATTTTTTTTTCATGAAACGTATTGAATAGTGCTGATTTGGTAATGAAGTGCACATCATTTGATGTGGCGCATTAATTCTTAAAAAAAACTAATCTGTGTCTGTACTGGATTAACATGTAGGGGAGAGAGGAACACATGTGAACATTTCACATAAATATAGCTTTTTTTCATAAATTGACTAATTTATAGGTACAAAAACAATACATCATAGAAAACAGAATTTTTTTCTTACACATGGAATTTTTTTAATCACCTTTATAGTACTACTTACATTGTTTAATATTTAAAAAAATTCAAACAAACTGTTCACATGTGCACCATCGGTGAAGTTGTTGTGCACATACGTGGCGGACATATGAACACAGAGAAAAAGTTTACCTTGACATGCTTTTTATTCTGTTATTCATTTGTCATCATAATCATTAGTTATATTATCTGTTAATTTCTCTATTTTCGGGGTGATTTGTTTACGCAAAAGATTATAAAATGTAAATATATAAATACAAAGCTTTTCTGACCCTATACCCAAGAATCATTTTAGTTATCAATTTGAAAATTTTAAGTTTTTAAAATGTTATTGCCTTCCATCCCCATTCAAAACATCACTGTACTTAGCTGTTGTTCTAGAGATGGAAGTATGCCATAATTTCAAGTTTGGAATAATACTATACTAATACATAATACTTTTTGTATGAACAATGCATAGAAAATATTGTTGCAAACCATTCACTAAAATAATACATAACATTTATCATATTTTAGAAAACATTAAATTATATAATTGAACGTAAACGAGCTTGTTGCTCTTTATATATTTTCTGACAGATGTGGTTGTGGAATACATCACTTCTGTATGACGGAAATGTTTTCTATTTCAGGAAAATTATAGGTATTGGTTTGGAGCTGACCTTCTTTCTCGTGGATTTAACTGAAAGAAACATAATTACATAATGATTATCGGACCACTTATGAACTATTCATATCTGCCCCAACTGGTCTATTCAAAAGTGCCCCACATGGCTGCAAGAGTTAAATGGCTAAATTAGTAACACTTATCAATTTTAGAAGAAAATTCTTTTTTTCAGAAATAGTTATTAGTATTCATAGTATGTGTTAAAATCTTAAAAAATTCAAATAAATAAATGAAGTTAATCACGTTTGAAAGTTAATCACTCAGTTGGAACAGAGATTTTACTTTTGAGATCTAGAAACTATCTTTTGGCTTCTGAATACAAACAAAATGACAAAGAACTTCAAAAATTTGTTATCATATGTCTACAGGTGTTACAAACATACTATCTTTGGTATTTAAAAAAAAAAAAAAAAAAAAAAAAAAAATCGTAAAGTAATTACTGAAAAATTGCAATGTTTGCAAGGCCCCCACTATCTCCTAATTCTAATTATAAATATTGCTTTTATGTCTTTTTCCTCACTTCATAATATGCGCAGGTGATGTGTTTGACGACAAAGATTGAACCGGGGAACACGCGGATAGTAGACGAGATCGTTGGCGCCAAGCAAAAGGCTAACTCCACTGCTTCCTACGAGAAACTCGTTTTACTCACAGAGCAAGAGAACCTTGCCACAATACTCTAACCCCAGAGTGGAGCAAAGCTGAATATATATTATATACCGATATTTGGAGAAGAGGATTTCTCCTTGGCATCGGACTAGAGATGTCCACTCATACTGCGGTGCCTAGCAAAACGTTACCATGATAGCTTCCTGCGAGAAACTTTTTTTATTTCACGTGCGGGATAGCGTGACCAAATATGTAAAAATTTCAAATGATATTTTAATGTGAATAATTTAATTTATTTTGTGTGTAAGAGGTTATTGATTTACAGGACTTGGTTAATTGAATCTTTGTACATTATGTAAATTGTCAAAAGCTTTTTTATATATTTTATTTATCTTTGAGATGTAGAATTATTAAACTTCTAACGTGAGGAAAACATGTTGTAGTCATTAACTATAAAAAAAATCGACAGAGGCTTATAGAAAAATAACAGAAGCAAATATTCTGCGAGTACAAACTTTTTTATTTTCGACTTATTGAAAAGGGATTTTCTTTTTCTCAATGTAAATGGAAAGATAATTTGAAAAGCTTGCTGGAAATTTAAATTGTTTTTTCCGTAAAAACATTAATATTTGAAAGTATAAACAAGCAATTAATAGTTACTTAGGTATTTAAAAATTTTTTGAGAATAAATATTTACTAAAATCACTCTTTTAATTCTGCATAATAATATTACTATAAAATTCGTTAAGCATAAAAGTCATCCAAGTGAGATTTCAATACTGGTAAGGAAAGAACGTTTCAATCTAAAATGAATAAATTGATATGCACATTCCCAAACAGTGATCAGTAATATAACTATAGTATATCTCAAACGTGTTTCCTGTAGGCTAATACCGTTAGCAATATGATTTTCACTTTCTCATTTTGCCATGTTTGTATGAAATTATTCCCTTGCTAAAGGCGTATATATTTTAATAACTTTTGACTCGCAGGTATGTAACTGTATTATAATAATAACGTTTAAAGGTAAAAGTAAAGTGAATATGATAAATCAATTATCACATTAAATAAATAACTGAAAATGTATCAAGCGTAAAAATAAAAGGAATGTACAATATATTTGTATAATGATTATATCGCTCAATTTTTAATTCCATTGATTAAGTAGTGATTTTGTTTTAATTTTTATGATATACATTTAACATTTCTTAACGTTTCATCGTGCACGATTTATATAAATATTATTAGAAATGAATGAAAAGAAAATTAATAATGTAGTTATGTATTTGCTTAGAATGTTAATTATTTAATTTATGAAAAATGAATGTATTTTATGATAAAATTATGTGAATAAAAATATATATTCACTTTTAAACTTTTAAGTATCTGATATACGCGAAAGTTAAATAAAAATAAATTATTATTTTTTAATTTCAATGCAATTTCAATACATTAATGATCAAAACCTATGAACTTACAATACATTAAGCTTAAAAGTTTGAATATGAATAGACTAAATTGATTTGTACATTCATTAACAATTATCACTATGACAAATTATGCCTCTATCTAACACGTTTATCACAGGCTAACACCACTGACAAAGCGTCTTTCTACTTATCCTTTCACCATATTTATAAGAGAAGTATCCACCAGCTAATGTCATATATGTTTCAATTACATCTGCCTGGTAGGCATGTAAATGTAATATTATTAAGAATCTATGGGAAGAGAAATGGGAAAGTGATAAATTTATCATCACATCCAACAAATTGCAGTAAGAAAGAGGGGAAACATATTTAGGCGAAAAGAACTTTGTTTAGGTTCTAATTCAGTTGATTAATTGTAATTTTATGCGATATGCATTCATGCATTATTGAAATGTACAGTCGTGGAAAAAAAAAAGTAAACACCCCCTACTAACTCCTCAACAAATTATCGTAGAAGAAAGTTACTGATACCGAACGATTGGAAATAAAGTCTACTTTTAAAAGATGTATATAAAATTTGCTTAGGGGGCCATCTACATATTAAAACGAACCGTAACTTTGTTTTATTCAATAGCAGTACATAATTCTGACAGCATAAATGAACTCTACACCCTCCAATTAGCCTAAAAACGAATTTTTATGCAATTCGTACCATAAGTTTCTGAGAAATTAATTATTTTAAAACGAGCGTATTTTAAGGGCTGTATCCAAATTGAAGTTCGGAAATCGATTGTTGACCGAGAGAGCCCCCATCTTGATCAAGGCACCTTAAGAAGTCAATGAAGTCTGCTAGATTACGGGACAGCAGAAGAAATTTCAAAATATCTAGTCGCTTCTTTTATAGACGGCCCCTTAAACCATCATTTTGCCGTTTTTAAAGCATAATTTGGAAACTACTTGGAAGAAAAATGTGAAATTTGGGATTTACATAAAGCAGGACTTAGTAAATCTAAATTCATCAAAAAAATTGTAGGGTGTAATTCATAATTTTCGAATATTAATTTCATAATTCATAATTTTCGAATATTAATTTCATAATTCATAATTCATATCATAAAATTATAAAAATTGCAAATTCAGCGTATTTATGTTTGGGTATATTAGTATTATTGCTACAAAAAAATTAGCACATTAGGAGCATAATTTCTGGAGATATAAATAAAAATATGAAAATGCAATTTAACATTAGAAGCACTAAATTTTGAATGTTTATAATTCAAAAACTTATCTGTCAAATGACTTGAAATTCAGTACCTAGGCATAATTTGAACCGGACATTTGAAATATCTTGTTAAAATTGGGTATTGTATTGAAAAAAATGAAGTTTGGGTTCGTTTAATATGTAGATGGCCCCCTAAGCAAATTTTATATCCACAATTTAAAAGTAGACTTTAATTTCCAATCGTTCGGTACCAGTAACTTTCTTCTACGATAATTTGTTGAGGAGTTAGTAGGGGGTGTTTACTTTTTTTTTCCACGACTGTACCTACACAATACATATAGCTCAAAAAATATATACATATTTTATTAAACCTTTACCTTTATTTTCTGTGCTTAACACTTCTGTATATATAAATAAGAAAGTTTTAGTGATTCTTTCAGAACAAAAAGACAGCAAACATTAAAGAAAAGTACAATAGAATTTTGTCTCGATCTATACTGGAAAAGAAAAATTATTTTGTTCTTCGTATAAACGAAATTAGTTTATACATTTTTTAAGTAAAATTTTTAAATAAGCAGACATGAAAATTTTTCTTCAGGGAAGAAACTCTGTAGCTTCTACGAAAATTGATATATGTGAGGAGCTTACTAAAAAAAAATATATGTATATACTTTAAAATATGTTTTTATTCAAGTATCTGATATTTCGCATGTATTATATATATTTATAAATAAAATGTTCTTGTTTTTTTTGTTTTTTTTTAGTTCGACTTGCTTGATAATTTCCTCTGACCACAATCCTTTTTTAAATGTTATTCCGCAGGCCGCCCACGCAGCCTGTATTTTTATTACCCCTTTAAAAAAATTTTCATTTGATATTATTCTTATTCTTTTTTTTTCTGTAGAAGCCTATCTTGAAAGACTTTTTTATTATTATTTGAAATTTTGCAAAACTGTAGCACGAAAATTTTATTCCGAATTACTGATATTTAAAGAACTGACTAGTTTCAGATCTGGATTTTTCAAACTTAAAATATATTTAATATCAATTTGATTAAGCAGTGATTTTCATTTCATTTTCATGATATGAGTTTAAACATTCTTAATGTTTCATCGTGCATGATTTATCTGAATATTATTAGAAAGTAATACAGAGAAAATTAATAATGTAATACAGTATTTGATTAAAATATAACATATTCAGTTGCTGAAAAATGGAATTCCTTTGTAATAAAAGTATGTAAATCAATCATACAAATATGTATTAATTTATAAACTTTCCCGCATCTGATATACACGCGAGTTAAATAAAGATAAATCGTTATTTTTAGATTTCAATGCAATTTCAACACATTAATGATAAAAACCAGTAAGATTATATTGGACTAAGCTTAAAAGTCTGAATATGAATAGAATCAATTGGCTTGTATATTAATTAACAATTATCAATATGACAAATTTATGCATCTATCTAACATATTTCTCTCAGGCTAACACAATTGGTAAAGTGTCTTTCCGTTTCTTCTTTCACAATATTTATAAAAGAAGTATGATCCAGCTAATGTCATATATGTTTCAGTTTCATCTGACTCGTAGAAATGTATTTGTAATATTAGTAAATATCTATGGAAAGGGAAAGTGTTAAATTTATTATCACATCCAACAAATTGCAGTAAGAAAAACATATTTAGATGAAAAGAACATTGTTTAGGTTCTAATTCAGTTTAATTATAATTTTATTCCATATTCAATCATGCATTATAGAAATGTATACAATACATATAACTAATATATATATCTATATATATACATATTTTATTAAATCTTTACTTTTATTTTCAGTACTTAACACTTTTCTCTCAATATATGCGAAAATTTTAGTAATTCTTTCCTAACATAAAGAGGGCAAACATTACGGGAAAGTAAAATAAAATTTTGTCTCTCTTTTTACTTGGAAAGAAAAATTCTTTTGTCCTTCATACAAACGAAATTACATTATAAATTTTTTAAGTCAATTTTTTATAGAAGAAAACAAGGAAATTCTTTCTTCAGGGAAGAAACTATATAGCTTCTACGAAAATTGATGTACGTGAGGAGCATACTAAAAAACTTTTTTAATTAAAGTATCAAAAAATTCGCATATATTTTACATATATTTTTTAATAAAATGTTGATTCCTTGTTTAGTTCGACTTGCTTGATACTTTCGTCGTACCTATCATTTTAAATATTTTGCAACATAGATGAAAATTAATAAAACACACATACTACAATATATATATATATATATATATATATATATATTGTAGTATGTGTGTTTCATCATATATCGTAAATCGATGTAATAGTAAAATCTATTCATCGTTGTCCGGTCATCCAAGGCTGTCGTATAGATGGCTGGTGACTTCCCCAACATGGTTTATTAGTGAGAAATTGCAGACCCGGTTATCGGCCGGAGTAGCTCAGTGGTTAGAGCAACAGCCTGGTACTCTGTGGTCCTGGCTTCGATTCCTCGTTCTGGCTAATTTTCACTCCAGTTGGATTTATTTTATGTATATTCTGTATAATATTTATAAATACCCTTAATAGATGAAAATTGTATATGAATTCGTTCTGCCTGTCTGTCCGTGCTCTAACTCGCGTAAATTTAGTCAGATTACCATGAAATTGATATATGTTATTGTGGTTTACTATGGAATGTTCGGTATTGAAAAAGAAGTATGTTGCATTTTCGGTTCCTTTACAGGGCCATTCAAAAAGATTCCATTACATTACGGTATATCGTGAAAAATCGTTTGATTTGTATTTTAAAGATATTACAGTACTTTAAACATATTGAAATTGATATATATCACTGAGGTGTACTACACGGTTCTTACTATCAAACGTGTTGAACATAGAATTTATCGTTTATTTACAGGGATACACGAAAGAATTTAGCTACAGGCGAAAATGAACAACAATTGGATTATTGCAGCCTATGGACAATAATTGCTGGAAGTTCGTTTTCAATTGTGGCATACGTTTTTAAATTTAAATATTTTTTAAATATTACTTTTTGTATATAAATTCTATAGGTCGTATACAGGTTAGCTCAAAAGTTTCAAGAACATCCGAATATTGGCGGAAATTGCTGAGTGGAAAGTTTTAACTGTGGTATACATTTAACTGAACTGACTTTTAGCATACTATGTAGTATCTGTCTATATGTACAGTATACATGTCAGTATATATGTACAGTATATAATCAGTAGTATATGTACAGAATATAATCAGTAGTATATGTACATATTTGTCGACAATATATAGCGCAGCACAAAAAATAATAGTATATTTCAAAGACTATTCATAAGAATAGTAGAAATTGGATTTTCAAATGCGTTATGCGTTTTCCAAATTGTTCGTTTAGACATCACCTTTCGACTTAGCAAACTCTGATTTTTTTTTTTATTTTAGTAGTTTGAATGTGTTGGAAAGGGTTTCATAAACCATGATGTTATCATGATTTTTCGTTCTTGTTTAAATAAGATATCGCAAGCCTCAAACTCAATCCGTGTTTTGAATACCACTTAAAATAATCTAAATTTTACGTTTTTCTTAAAATTTTTGTTACTGAAGTGTTCCAGACTTTTTTTTTTTTAACTTTAAATTTATTTAAGAGTTTCCTTTTCAAAAATTTCCTTTTCAAAAGTTATTTTTAATCAAAATATCTCGCTGCCAACGTCTTTTTGTCTTCTCATATTAAATGCGCTACGCAAATTTTCACACTTGCAATGTAAAATAAATGTTTTAATTTTAATTTTTAAGATAAACCGGAATAATTCGATTTTTACAACGGAAAATATAAAAAGTCATATATATTGTCATTTGTTGTCTAAAGGTTTGTGATAAAGAAAAAGTATTATCACACGAGAAATTGAATATTTAATATGTGATTTATCACGTTGCTATTTAAGTGTAGAGCCAACAGAGCGAAAATTGTCCGAGGCGGGAATCGAACACGGAGCAGCACTCCAAGTGCTCTACCATTTAAAATACGAGGACAATATCCAGCTAAGCATCTCTCACTCACATATGTTGGTAATGCTGCAACTACAGCACAAGACAGAGTGAGAGATGCTAAGCTGGGTATCGTCATCGTAGATTAATTGGTAGAGAACTTGGAGCACTATTCCAAGGTTTCAGTGCTCGATTTCCGGCTTGGACATTTTTCGCTCTGTTGTCTCTACATTTAAATAGCAATTTGATAAATCACGTATTAAATATTCGATAATTTCGAGCGTAATTTTGCTGCTGAAAATAAATTAAAAAAAAAAAAATAAAAGTATATGTGTGTTCACCGATGCTTGTGTGTGTGTGTCTCATGTTACCCGGCAAGATTGTGTGCTCATGAAGACTTTTTCATCTTGTGCTGCAATTGCAGCCTTACCATTTAACCTGCGAGGACGATATCCAGCTAAGCATCTCACACTCACATATGTTGGTAACGCTGGAACTACAGCACAAGACAGAGTGAGAGATGCTAAGCTGGGTATCGTCCTCATAGATTAATTGGTAGAGCACTTGAAGCACTATTCTAAGTTTTTCCGGGCTCGATTTCCGGCTTGGACATTTTTCGCTCTGTTGTCTCTACATTTAAATAGCAATTTGAAAAATCACGTATTAAATATTCGATAATTTCGAGCGTAATTTTGCTGCTGAAAATAAATAAAAAAATTAAATAAAAGTATATATGTGTTCACCGATGCTTGTGTGTGTGTGTCTCATGTTACCAGGCAGGATTGTGTGCTCATGAAGACTTTTTCATCTTGTGCTGCAATTGCAGCCTTACCATTTAACCTGCGAGGACGATATCCAACTTATCATCTCTCACTCACATATGTTGGCAAGGCTGCAACTACAGCACAAGATGCAGTGAGAGATGCCGAACTGGGTATCGTCCTCGTAGCTTAAATAGTAGAGCACTTGGAGCGCTATTCCAAGGGTACCCGGTACGATTCCCGGTTTGAGCATTTTTCAGTCTGTTGGTTCTACGCTTAAATAGCAATGTGATAAATCACGTATTAAATATTCAATAATTTCGAGCGTAATTTCACTGCTAAACATTAATTAAAATTATATACGACAAAAGATACTTTTTTTTTTTACAAATTCCTTATTTACATGTGTTTATTATATATTTAAATATAAATAAAAAGCCCTTTTAAAATAATGTTACCTAAAATGAAATACTTACTTAAAGTCGGCTTTACATTTTTATGCATAACTACACTAATTATTTTAATTAAGTAAATTTACAAATTATGCTCTTCGATGTCAGTTGAATCGTGTAGATTTTCAAACAATCTTTTCTTTCTTTTATTTTTCCTTCTCTTACCATTAGACTTTCTCTCCAACTTTAAAAGGCTAATGTTTAAATATTTTAGAAGTAAATAAAGAATTAAAAGTATAAATTTTCTTTAACTTTTTGAAGTATATGGTGCTTTTATGTTAGCCAGCACAGGTTATAAAACGTCATATATTGTTCCCACTGCTATAATTCGCACTACATTCATTTAATTTAAAATTCATGTGTTTTTCTTCTTTCATTTAATGCGCAAACAATAATAATAATAATAGTACTAATAATATACAATAAGATTATTAATAGTAATAATAGTTATAAAATATAGAATAATAATAATAGTAATATACAAATTTCATAATAATGATGATAAGAAGAAGAAGTAACACCCCCAAAAAATAACAAAAAAATTCAACATTAAAGAAATGTTTCTAATCCACACACGTAAAAAATAAAAGCTGCTTTTGGCGAGATTTGCTACCGGTTAAAATAAATGTACCAAATATACATATTTTATTGAAGAATATTCGCTGTTTCTTGCGTGCTTAACCACTTTTCTCTAAAAAAATCGAAATTCTTCATGACGTAATCATCAGAAACTGCATATAAAAGAAAATTTTGTCTTTCTTATATTCGTATGAAAAAATACTTTTATCCGTCTTTCAAAAGAAACTACATTTTAAAATTTTGCATTAACATTTTATGTAGAAGTTAGAAATATAGGGGAGTATGGAGTCTCTTGGGAAGAAGCTCTATAGCTTCGCAGAAAATTGATATCCGTGAGCTGCATACTCAAAAAGGTATTTCAAAAAGTCTTTTATTTCGAGTATCATCAGTGTTTCTCGATTTATGATATTTTATAAATTGCTTTTTCGCGTCTTTTGTTTAGCTCCACTTTTTAAAATTTTACAAATCTTGTAAAAAAACTTTTTTTTTTTTTAAATTTAAAACATATTAACAATCTAAAAAAATTGTCAGATATATCTTATAGAGATGAACATACGTCACTGTCAACGTCTTTGAGAAACGAATGATGGAAAACAAATCATGTCGTGTTTGATGCATGAGAAAAATAAGATATTTTTGTAAAAGAAAAAAAAAATCGATTTCTAAACTAAAATGATGCAATACAATTTGATCAATAATAATAAAAAAAACTATTTTTTCAGTTGATGTTTCAAAATCTAAATGATTAAAAAATTAAAATAACACTATATTATCATAATTCCTTCGTCACTTTCAATTTTTCCATCACCATGAATTGTTAATGTAAAACAAATAGCCCCATTTTTTCAACTGTATTTTTTAAAAAGCTGAAAATCATTTTTTAAATTCGCGCCTAGTTGACATTATTTTTTTTATTAAAAGGTTACCTTTTATACTTTATTTTTTTATTTTGAACTGTTTAAGGTGTTGTATCATCGTTTTGAATATTCTTTAAAATGAAAAATATTTCCGATAGTCAATCATCGATTATGAAACACCTTCCAACGCATTCAGAATAACGTAACACAACTGCACCGTTTAATAAACTGAAATAGGATGTCTAATTGAACCATTTGGTAACGCATGACATGTTTTTAAAACCAAATTCAGGAATTTACATTTACAGTCCGAAAATTCGCATTCTTTGGCCAGCCCTGTACATCATATATAGATTTGTATCTATAAACTACATGCAGAAAACTATTCATAAAATTTCTAAAAATTTAAGAATTAAATGGAAGTCTAAGAATCACTTTTATTATATATTATTATTATGAATATTTGGGGAAAAAAAAAAAAAAAAAAACTTTTTTTTATGATTAAAAACAGCAACACAACAAAAAACAAAACAGTTACTCTACCTAAAAGATAATTATTCTGCTTTTAAGGTCAATGTAACTTCTTAATAACACCATGAAACATAGAAAATGTGGATGTCCTTTCGAAAGAACCTTGTCTTTTTTCTTCAGGCGCAAAGAAATGGGCCAAAAGGAAAGTAGGTGGCGTCGGCCAATCACAGAAAGCATTACCCAATGAAAAAAAAAAGAAAAGAGCAGAACAAAACGAGAATTATGGAGCAAATATGGTAAAAGTAGAGTACACTAATTATAGGGAAAAGGTATAAAATATACATATGCATAAATAAATAAGGAAAAAATAAAATAATTGAAAAAATTTTAATGAATAATTTTAATGTATATTTATTTATACTTTGATATGAAAATTCTTTTGCTATTAGCTTCATATAAATAACTTTATAAAATTTCACAGTAACATTTCATTGCAAATGTGTGAGAAATATAAATAAATCATTAGACGAAATGCAATATTTCACCTTGATACAATCGTAAACTAAATAATACAGTGTGTCCCAAAAGTTTATAGACAGAGTTTTTTTTTCCAATTCAAAAAGAAATGCAACAATTTCAAAATAATTTATATTTGTGAATAATAGCAAGACAATAATAATACTATAGACAAATAGCATTACACAGCCATAGACTTTGATAGAAAAATTAAAACTTAAATCTGACTGTCCCAAAAGTTTATGGACAACTCATTTTTTCCCTTTAAGGTTCAATTGTTTAAAACATCTGTTCTAATCACTTCAAAAACCTGGTCAGGCATACTCAAAACAAGAGTTTGAAGAAGTTCTGACTTTAAAGAAAATAAACTTCGTACCAATTGCAACTTTACATCTTGAAACTTTGTAAATTGACGCCTTTTAATATATACGTCACTAGCTAACCTTCCCCAGAGGTTCTCTATTTAGTTCATGTTAAAACTAAGGGCTGGTCAGTCCATAACAGTTACTTGGTTTTGTCTAAACCACTACATTGTAGAATTGGACACGAGAATGAATCAATGGTCTTGCTGGTATGTCCATTTGTCCCCCCCCCCCTCCCCCCGTAGCAACTTTCCAAATGTAAGTAACTGTACTTCAAGCCTTTTCTGATAATCTTCGGAAGATTGGCCATCTTTCAAAAAAGCAATATGGGTTGTTCCATTGTAAGAAAATGCTGCCCACATCATGAGTGGACCCCCTTCTTGTCTACAAAAAAAGTTCGTGAATCTTTGCGAATATCGTGCCATTTATATGTTCAACCATCGGGGACATCTAAATTGAATTTCTTTTCATCACTGACGAGAATACCTAACGATTTATCTGACCAATTCCTGTTATTTCGGTTCCACAAAATTCGAGTGCCTTTATTTCGTGTAGTAATCTTTGGCGAATGACGCAATTTGAGAAAATCAAGAAATGTACTTGTTTGCAGCAGCCGATTGACCTTCGATATTGGTACTGAAATGTTTACTTCTATAGAAACTAAGTGTACACACATGTTCTGGATTGAAATTAATGTCAAAATTTCTCCGTCTTATAATTTAGTTGTTTTCTTTGGTCGTCTAGAATAGGATTTTGCTTCAGATTGTCACCTTTTGACCGAATTCGGTAAATACCAACCCTGTTACATTTCGATTTTCTTGAAATGTCTACCACTTTCTATCCACGAGCCTTTAAACGATAGGTTTCCAAAATTTCCTTTTGGGAAAATTTCATATTGTGAGGCATCTTTGCAATCAGTCGGAAACGAAAAGACAGATTATATTTTATCTCAGGAAACTATTGCATTACATGTACATGACCTTGAAATATGCAAACTTTGTACATCAGTACTTAAATCAGCTTGTACACCGGTTGTCTATATATTTTTGGGCCAGCATTTTTGTAGTTTTAAATTTTTTATATTAAATCTTTGACTGCAAAAAGTTACTTTGGTATTTATTATTTTTATTTCATCATTAGATATTTTCATAATTTAATTCATCTTTTTTACAGTTTACTCTTCGTTTTTTACTCGTTTTTCCTCTTAAATAAATAAAAAAAATGGTTGCCTATAAACTTTTGGGACGTACTCTATGAACTTTAAAAAGTTCTCCGTTTACTTAAATGTTGACCAATTATAATAATATAGGCTTTACAAGTTTAAAAATATTTTTTTTGTTTGAATTTCTGAGTACTTGAAAATATTCCCTGCCGATGACTGAGGGATTTCAGACCGAAAGTATACGGAAATTTAGAAAAAAAAAATTTTTTAATTTGTAACACTTCTATTATTGTTATTTGTCACCTTTTAAGTAAACGATCAAAATTTTACAGTTCACGATCATAATATGTAGTTTGTGAGAAATATTTTTACACTTGAAAAAAAAAAATTGTATACTTTCTTTAAAAGTTGACATCCGTGAGCTGAATATATAAAAATATATTTTAAAATGCCTTTTTATTAACGTATCAGCATTGTCGTATATATTATATATATTTTTTTTAAATAAAATATTTTTGTTTTGTTTCACTTGTTTCTTTTCCCAATCCTTGTTAAAATGCAATTTCTTTAAACTTAAAACATATTTACGAGTTTGTTTTTCAAAAATCTAGTCAGAAAAAACTCTTTTCTTCTGATCAAAATGTTTACTGCCAAAATTTTTCCGTCTTCAGACTATAAACGAATTACATAGAGTTTCAGAGATAAACGGAAAAAGAGATTTTTTGTTTTTAATTTTAGGTTAAACGGGAGCATTGCCATTTATACAATCAAATATATTTTTTTTTTAAATCATATATATATATATATATATATATTTATTTATTTGTTATGATAAAATATCTTCCATTATATAAAAATAAAATTATTAAGGCATGAAAAATAATATGCATTTTACAAATATATTGTTTTAAAATATTAATCATGTACTTCAAAATTATACATACAAAATATTTTTTTAAAGGGATGTTACTTTAATTGAAATACACGGGCTGTCAATAATGAATGATCATATTTTTTTATATCGACATTTTCTTACTCACTGTCAAAATTTTAATTTTGCTTTTCAAAGTAGTTCATATTTAATGCAATGCACTTGTCGCACATTTTTTCACACACTGTAAAAAAAAAAAAAAAAAAATGCTGCCAGTTTTCCGGTAGGAATCGGAAAAATAGTTGCCCTTATCGTACCGGAATAATTTCCGACCCAGCTCGAAATAAAATCCGTAAAAATAAGGAAATAGACAGTAAAACGGTATTTTACGAATTTTATTCCGATTTTACGGATTTTATTCCGAGCTGGGTTGGAAACTATTCCGGTACGATAAGGGAACTATTTTTCCGATTCCTACCGGAAAACTGGCATTATATTTTTTACAGTGCACTTCAAAAACATTTTTAAAGCACTTTTTTAAATAGGTTCCACAAATTCGGATCAGCCGTCTTCAACAATACTCCAAATGAGGAAAAATACTTTCCACAAAGGTGTTTCTTCATATTAAGGAATTTGTATCATCCTCCTGTAGCATCATCTTCAATTTAAAACAAACTTCCAACGCAAACGTCACGTTGTTTGGGTATGAAGAGTCACGAAACTCACAGCGCACAAACACGTCTCATGTTCACTTTTTTATTGTCAACGTGTGGGTCATACTCATCAATAACTACAATATTTTTATCAATTCTCATACCTCACAATCTTCTATATATATAATATCTACGTTTAATGTTAACTTCTGTAAGCACAGAAACATTAATTTCGAGTCCACTTTCCTTAGACGATGTTTGTCTTTTTCTCCCTTAAACAACTTAAACCATCTTCTAACTGTGCCACAGGGAAGAAAAGGCTCTCCGTAATTCTCCTATAGCACACGCTTCGGCTGGCGATTTCATCAGGTGAAAGAAAAATATCCAGTATGCAAGAGCATGTTGTTCATTGTGTTATGCCTCCATCGTTTTCGTAGGGGATTCTGAAAGAGTAAAAAAATACCATGTTTTGTTACATTTTAAGCTAACAATGGAACATAAAAGTGAATTTTTACGAAATAAAGTATAATTATAATAAAATTAGGATCATTCTTTATCGAACAGCCCTCGTACTTACTTCAAAACATCTTTACTTTTTATGTTTGACCACACTTGTTCCTATTATTAATTATTAAAAAATACAAAACTTTTGTCTCATTTTTATTAACTCTCGGATGACCAAGTGGGGTTCTTTTATGACCCCAGTGCAAGTTTCTGGCGAATTTTTTATTATAAAAAATTGTAGAGCTTTGATCATTTTATAGCTAAGTTTTCCACTATTTTATTACGAATCCTGAAGTTATCTCTTTCCCCATAAAAAACATAAGTATATAAAAAATTACATATTGACTTGGGGTCAGCAAATGACCCCGTCCGGACGTTAATGTTCTGAAATCCTTTGTTACAACAATATTACATTTTCTATTTTTTTCTGTAACTGCAACTCTTATATATATATTACTAAATTAATTTTTAAAGCTAAGTTTTTGTTTTTATTTAATATGGTAAATAAATATATGTTTCTAACAATGGGGTCACTGAATGATCCCACGTGGCCTTTCATGTTTCAAATTTCCACCTGCCATCCAAGGCTTAGCACAGTTGAATCATGTAGATTTTCAGACACTATTTCTTTTTCATATTGCTTTTTGTCATTACAATTTCTCTCCTCCTTAAAAGCACATTTCTTACCGTATTAAAAGTAAACAAAAATTAAAATTATAAATTTTCATTAATTTATTCAATTTATTTAAATATTATTCTTTGTTCTGCGTTTCCACGTTCTTACTAACAAATTTTAAAATTTGAGATAATCTTTAACATTGTAGGAATCACAAAATGCATATAAAACAAATATATTCTTTATAATTCTTTATAATCATTCTTTATAATATATATATATATTATACTGGATTAAAAATTTCATTGTTCTTCGTAGAGGTGAAATTACATTATAAAACTTTACAGTAACCTTTTATATAGAAGTTAGAAATGTACTTTTGATCGAGGAAAGAAACTGCACAGTGTCGCTTAAAATTGATATCCGTGAGATGCATACTTAAAAAGGTAGTTTGAAAAGTCTTTTTATTTATGAATCGGACGTGTTGCGCAGATAATTTGGTTTTGGAAATTAATTTCTTTTTGTAATTTTTCTTCTTACACCCTTTATTTTTTGATATATTATCAATCTGCATTACAATATAATATTTGGAACGTAAAATATTACGTAAAATATATTTATGAGGACTTACTTCACTAAAGAGCTTATATAGTAATATATTACTTTTTTCTACCAGTATATGTCGACAATAACGTCTCTTTATCTCCAAATCTTAAATCAATTCACTCACGCGCAAGAAAAGTGACACAACTCGCAAAAACTCCTTTTGAGTTTCATTTAACTCCCCCTTGTTGCAAGGAAAGTTTCATAAGTGTAGTTATCCATAAAAATCTTTTTATTACGCTATATGTCGCTTTTACTAAATAGTAAATACTTGGTTTGAATTTGGCCGAATATAAAATTCCAAAGTCAAGAACTCACATTTATTTAAAATATAGGTAGCTATTTAAATAATTAAAATATTTAATTCAGGATGAATGTAACTATAATTAATATTTTATCTGGTCTAACACATAGAATTTTAAGATTTGAAATTATTAGTATTTTGAAGTTACTAAAATTCTAACTATTTTATAAAATATTACACTGTTTTCGTGAGCTCAAAAATTCCGAAAACATGAAAAAATGCATTATTTTTACTTTATATTTAGGAGTAATTAATGCATATTTCAGCATATAAGCATAAATTAATTAATATAAAATCCTTAGTAGATTAAAGCGCATTTTTTAATATATTACGCTCTTTATTTTGTTAATTAAATATTCTAATCGTTGCTGTTTAAACTATTTTGTTATTGTAGCTTGAGAGTCAGTTGGACGTTTTTGGGAGAGATTAGTTTACGCTCAATTAAATCTAATATTTTTGTTACAAATATGCAACTGTAACCATAAAAAATGTTTAATGAATTATCACCTGTAGCTTGTTTTGGTAAAATGCCTTAAAATACATACCTTAATTTATAATTTTCATTTATAAAAATATATTGTATTGTCAACGAAAATTCACCTTTGTACATAAATTTCTATAATTCTAGCATATCAGGAAGTGAGCTAAAAATCGTCCATCTTTAAATAAAAAATCCAAATCCAGATCAATAAAAGAGAGTAAAAATAGGAAATGTATCCTTACTCTCGGGAAGAAACTTAGTAACTTCCCTGAATACTGATATCCGTTAGTTCTATTGATAAAAATGTAACATAAAAACACTTCGCAGTCAAGTATCTACTGCTGTGCACATATTATATATTTTTCGAAATAAAATCATTTTTTTTTCTTATTTTGCTCCATTTAAACGATTCTTTTGTTTTTTAAATCCTTGTTAAAAATTCGAATTTTCGAAATTTAAAATATATTTACGAGATTTTTTTTTAAATATTGTCACACATCTACTTGCTCCAATCAACATATTGAAATATGCGAATATATGAAAAGGATTAGAGAAAGTTTTACTGTTAAATTTTATATCGAAATGGAAACTATATTTAACCAGAAAGATAGCCCGTCAAAAATGATGGAAAATGAAATATCAAGATATATACAGCTTTCTATAGTTTGCCAAGGTCCCTATACTGGAAAAGTACCGAGAATTTAATTTCTGTATTTGGCTATCTGAAGCACATTAAAATCGAGCAGTTGAGAAATCAGATAGCACAGCGCCATCTAGTGGCGGTTGTTTTCTTAGTAGTATTGAAGATGTAAAGACGTACAATTTCGTACATTACACTTCAAATTCTAACGCATAGAATTAAAAAAAAAAAAAAAAAAGAGCTTTAAATGCACGGAGTGTAAATTAAATTTCGATGAGCTTGATAATGAAAAATTAGTGGGTTTCAATGGGAATTTTACCAAATTAGCCAGCAATCTCTAAGTTACCGTCATATATGAGAGCTTATTTTTTGTCGCCAAATTTGTCAAAATTTGGCTCTATTATGGTAACCAATCGTGACTGCTATTACTACGTTTGAACAATTACTCATTGTTGAAGCCCATACCGATTTCTCCATAGAACATATGGCCGCATGAATGAGGCGGTCCTACCGGAATTGCGAGGGACACATAGAGACTTGGATTTTATATAAATAGGTTTCGTTTAAAAAATAATCCACAGCATCTTTGGATTTCGTTATACCTGACGTTATTTTATTTAGATAATTTATTCATAGATCATTCGGCTGCATGTTCTCGTGACATTTTTTTTTTTTTTTTTTTTTTTTTTTTTTATAATTTAAATTTAATCAGACAGAATTTTCAGATATGATAATATATTAAAAATTAAGTAGGGTTAACTCTGTAACAAGGAAGGTTAAACTCTGAAACATAATATGGAACGTGCAGTCATAGAGACCGCATTTATTTAATGATCCAATACTGACCTAATTCCTTATTTAAATATTAGAATAAAATTGTTCAAGTGTGCACATGGAAAATTCAACCTTTGACGTAATCTTCCGGGCAGTTTTCTTGATAACTATCCATGGCACAAAATTAACAATAACAATAGCTTTTATAAAAACAATATTATGAGTAATTGGCAGCAGACGATTAGTTTTTAAGAAACTTTATCATAAATAAGCAAGCTCAAATGACTAAAAATAACAAAGGCAATGTTTTACAAATAATACTTACTAAATTTAAGTTATTCTCTGACAACAAATTAGCCACGTTATTTGTTTGCAGGAACCTAAGGAAACACTTCAGCTAACTAAACAATGTGCCTAGAAACATTATCTTTTTTTTTTTTTTTTTTTTGGACAACGCCTCTCTTTATATATGCGCTTTCTGGAGGAGTTACCGGTCCCGCTCCAATGTCAAAGCCCAGGGAGCCTGTTTTTACCCGGTGGTGTGCGGTAGAAAGGTGGTGTGCGGTCTTATGCCCTTGCAACGTTGAGTTTGCCTAACCATTCGGCCCCAAAAATTAACAATTGGTGCAATTTGTCTATCTACGGAGCCCCATTCTTTGTTTTCTCGACCCCCCCCCCCCCTACAAAAAATAAATAAATAAATAATAATAATAATCATTTTCATTTGACAAGTGTGCATCAACAATTAGGCTTCAAAAATTCCAAGCTATCCCAATTAGATTGGGCAGCGGTGGCCAAGCTGGTAGAGCATTATACTCGTAGCCGTTGGTCGCAGGACCCAGGCTATCTGCCGGCTAAAATTCCGTCATGTACGCTAATGGCGCCTGGTGCATGTAAAATCCGTCGTGGGTGCAAAGTCCTCCAAGTTACCTGCGAATTATACCTCTGGAGGTGCCTTGCCAGGTGAAGGTCTCGTCATCTGAACAAGGTTCTAAATTACGAAACCAACTTGAGTAGCAATGTGCAGGTGCCAAACGACAGGATATAACGTTAAGTAACTGGCAAAACAAAGTATACACAAACAAGCACTAGGCGCTGCAGTTAGGATGATGATCGAGGCAATGATGTCAGGTTTATTGGCGCTTCGCGGCGATTAGGCGGTTACCTGCCCCGATGTCAGGTACTAAACCCGTTAAGCTGGGGCAGACCGGCAGGTAGGGGCCTGGTCATCGGTTAGATAGAATGAAAAATGTCACTTAAAACACGACAATATTACAATCAAGGGATAACCGTGAATTCTTTTTTTTTAATTATTTGAAATAAAAACTTTATTTCTTTACCACGACACCGAACTCACAGTCGAAGATTACTAAGTAACAGCTAATGGAATTGTCACTGGATACTCGGCAAGTTGGAACTTCGACGTTCAAATAAGGAAGGGGGTGAAATACAGAATAAATTTCTGTTAGGGGCAAGATGTGTCTAAATCCACCAAATCTAATTCTCACCATATTATATATAGCAGCTAAACAGCCACAGATATCTAATTATTAAGTTACTCCACAAAATAACCGTGAAAATCAGATTGTAGAAGATTCAGACAAAAGTAAAGAAATGACAGAGTAGTTAGCTCATTGACGAACTAATGTTAGAAATAAGAACTCCACGATCATGGGCAAAAACTCAAAACTCACTGGACCATAGACTACTTTTATACAAGACTAGCTAGCCACTACAGTATTACTTAAGAAAGAAAAATAAATTTATTTAAATTTTAAGAAGAAAGTCAGTTTTAAAATGTAGCGTCTATTTCATCAAAATATATCATTAGACTTAGTCGGAATGTTAGGCGTAGTTCCACTGTCATGGGTTGAAGATTGTGATTGCCACAAAATGAAACATACTCATTGGATATTGTAAAAAAATATATTTTTTTCCATAATACATTACATCTCATTTTATCAATGTCTAAAAATAGAAGAATTTTTTTTATTAAATAAAGTGTTTTATTCAAGCAAATGCGCAGGGGTTGGATGTGTTTGAATTTTTGGAAAAAATAATCTAAAAAATAAATAAATCTATCTTTCCTTCGCTCTTTTTATTTACTTTTCTACTATAATTTAAAAATGTTAACACATTTAGAAATGAGAAATTTGTATTATCAGTAGGACGGTTTTAAAGATTGATTATGATAATTTGGATAAAATAAGTCTCACTGCAATGCTGAATAAATGAATACCGAAAATTAAAAATTTCTTTCGATTGTTAAATTGCTGATCTACACCAAAATATATCACAATCTCTCGAATATTTCAATTTGTTTTTATGAATATTACACGATTCTTTAAATAATAACATTACTCTATGGGAAAAAGTATTTATGTAAATCATTAAAATTATTTGGAAACTACCCTTATTCAGTCTATTCTTAAAAATGTGTTAAATTTTCTAATGAAACTAAGTATTATATATGTAAAATATTTATATTGAAACAACTCAACATTTTCAGGAATGCTTCATTTCTTTGAAGAAATTATGTCTATAGAACAAAACATAAAAAATATTTTTCTTAAGTTTTAAGCTTGATGGATTCGGTCATTTCGCAATGTACCACGTCCTACACTTTCCTTTTTACGTTTAAAAATTAACCCCCTTTTTTTTTACATTTACTTCTAAAAACCGTGTCTCCGATACTTTAAAAGTTTAAGGAATTAGCTTTTTCAAAATCAATACAGATGCGTTTAACTGTTGCACAAAAACATATTTTATATCAGTGTCTTTCTAGTTTCTGCCGTGAAACAAAACAGTTTATAGAGTTAACAGTTACAGCGAAAAAAAAATGTTTGCAGTAAATCTTTCACTTTTAAGTTTTACTAAAAAATAAATCAATTATCATACATGTATTGCTTTCTGTTTATTTTTACGTATTTGAAACTTTATAGCATTTAATAAGTTTATTTTTTTCTGTTATCTAAATATAAAATAACAATAATAATAATAAATAAAATTCCTATTTTTGATCAAAAAGGACTGGCTTGATGGATTCATGTGAAAACAAGAAATCATGTTTATTAGAAAACTCTCTATTTGAAGATTTTATTTACGTCCCAGATCAACTAAGATTAAGATATATTAGCCTTTTTATAGAGACACTTTGTGTTTTATAAAATAGATAAAAAATTAATAATTAAAATAAATTACAAACAAGTTATATAATTACTTGATAAACGAATATGACTTAAAGGGAAGAAAATTATTTATAATTAATTCAAACTAAAAAAATAAAAATAAAAGAAAAACCCTCATGTGCTACTTGTTGTTTTTCTGCAATATTGCAACATTCTAGACTAAACAAAAATTCAATACATGAAAACGATTTTTTTCATGAAAAGTCAGATTGTAGTGCATTCCGACAGCAAACATTTCGGAGAACATACTGGCATGCCACATTCGTTGAGGCACCGTCGGTCGGAATCTAGTGTTATAGGAGTAATAATGGCACAGTGGACGAAATTTGTATAACTGCATGTATCCATTCTCGTAACGAAGCTCAGAAAATCTCAAATATATCCAAAATCCCGAATTCCTCAAATGTAATTGTTTTAAGAGCACATCATATCCAAGCACGGTTGTATCACACTAAGTTTTAATACCTGAAACGCAACAAGCCATTTCGTCATTCCCGTTCATGACGTCATTCAACTATGATGATATATTTCAAGACATTCCTAGTGTGACGCATTGATGGTCAGAGAGAAATTCTATCAGTATTAATTTGAATATAACGCTGCACATACACATACATTGAGACACTGTGTACTTACACTGAGGAAAATTCATTAGTTAGGTTAGCCTATAATTTGTAATAACAATTACATTTCAGCAAAAAAAAAATAAATAAATAAATAAAATAAATAAATAACTTCAAAATCTCAAATAATAAAATTAGGGGAAGGCCATGTACCTCAGTCCTATTTCGGCATTTTAATTTTTAATTTAATTAAAATATGTAAATAGTGAAATGTAAAGCTACTTCCTAATTATTTATCATGTTCTGCTTGCTTCATAATTTTCTTGAACTCTAATTTTAGGCGTGTCATAGTTTTTCCTTTAATTAAAAAAGTATTAATTAAAGAAACGATGTACAACAAGGTGCGAAACTTGGTAACTTGCAAAATAATGTCTCATTACCATTTTCTATTTAAGGCCTATGATGATTTGAAACTCATGTTCATAATGCACTATAAATTCTTTTTTATATATAACGTAGAATTTAAAAGAATTAACTGTTGATAACGAGATATAATGAAAAATTGCAGCTTTAAAAAAATTACTTTTTGATGATAGTAATTTATTATAAAAGTAATTGATTAGTAATTGAATTAGATCTCGATGCATGCGTATAAATACAAACATGTATAAACAATGGATTAAAAAAAAAGATGGCCTTGGGTAAACATGATTACATATTTTGTCAAACTGCAAATATAAAATTTCCTTATTTATTATATCCATAAATATAATAAAAAAATCAACCTATTGTTCGCCAGAATGTATTATTAATCTTAAAAAGAAATGTAGCAGTTCTAATAAAATTTAACATCCGAGACACGTTTATTTTATAAAGAATTTTATAGACTGAAAAACCGCCACTTTCGCTCTTTATTTTTGAACGATGCGAAATTCTGCATCCGTTTTTATTCTAAATTTCATCTTTATCGTTTTTCAGAATTGTCTTTGAAGTTCTATTCTTCCAGTTCCCAAGTAGATTTAGGAGGTTGTTTTTTTAGTAACTTCGTAGATAAATATAAAGATTTTTTAACACTATATGTCATTGACAGTCTTACTGTTTCTGTTGTTAAATCTAAAATGTCACGCTTGGGGCAAAGTAAGAAAAAAATAACATTCTTGTATAATGCTTTCTTTTCACAATTGAATGTAAAACTATAAAAACACAAATATTGTTCTTACTGCTCTTATTCAGTTTTCGAAAGTGAAAAAAGATCTTTAAAGTTTCATTCAATTGCCGATGGTTTGTGTGGGGCAAAAATCTATAGCTACAAAAATGAGAAAGAAACATAATAAAACAAAATTTGGAATCTAAGAAAAACATTTTTTCATTTAAAATTATATATATATATATATATATATATATATATATATATATATATATATATATTACGGTTTTTGATGGTGGTAGGTTATGTTTAATTAATGGTTATATATATATATATATATATAATTTTAAATGAAAAAATGTGCACATAAAAACTGGTTTTAACCCCACAGTTGCATGTCGCAAGTGCATGCCGCCTGTCTCCATTGATTCAATTTCTTCTGGTTTTAGTTTGAATGATTTTAAAGTTTGCCGTTTTTAAAGTATGTTGTTTTTGAAGTATGTTGTTTTTGAAGTTAGTTGTTTTTAGTTATTTTGTAGTTGTCATTTGGTTTAGTTTAGTTATCGTTGGATCAGTTCCGTGGTTTCGAATTTTTGGTTTGGGTTTTTGGATATATATATATATATATATATATATATATATGCATTTTATTAATTGTTTCATTAAAAGAAGAAATTAACGCATAATCTTTTCGTGCATTTGAATATCAGTAATACTTAATTTGTGTAAACGTACTTGATTCTTACATATATATTCTTTATTTATATTAGGCCTTGGAAGATGATTTCTTTACTGTATTTTATTTTATTTTATTTTATTTTATTTTTTTGATATCAAGATGTGTCAAAGGAAAAATAAAACTTTTTAATGCTACTTTAAAACTATGATATAGTAACCTATTTTGTTCACAATCATGCTTCTTCTTTTTCTATCTTAAATTACAAATAACTTTTTTTATATCTATTTTCTTGGAAGATACAATAAACTCAAAATATACAAGCATGATTTCTTTTTTTTTTTTTTTTTTTTTTTTTCGAAGTAATGTCATATGACATACGGAAACATATTCCATAATATACTTTAATAATGGGGCAAATTCATTTTACTAGTTTAATCTTAATTATTTTATCATTTTACTCTTTAATGGTTCTACCTGCAGAAATCAACCTGCAGGGATGAAAGTGAGCTCCATGTTCTCTCCAGATCAAGATTCGACGAGAATCACTGTACGCGGTGAATCTCGACTCATCACTGAAAAGAACACTCCCCTATTCTTGTTGTGTCCAAAGCTGAAGTCTTTGGCTCCACAACAACCGGGCTCTCCTGTTAGAAGCTTTGAAAGAGACACACACAGCTGGACGCCGGACGTTACGGATGATGTCCCTGAAGCCTATGTGAGGTTGTTCCAGGCTGCTGTAGGCCCGCACTTCACAATTATGGACGATGATACGAAGCCACACAGAGCTCACATTGATGATGATTTTTTTTGAAGAAGAGGATATGTATGAATTGGCCCTCGAGATCTCCGGACCTCAATCCTATTTAACATATTTGGGATGGTCTAGGATGAGCCATTGCCCAACGTAACCCACCTCCCAAGTCTCACCAGGGGTTAAAAGCCGCGTTTTTGGAAGAATGGGCTTTGTTGTCACAAACATTTATTGACACCCTCATGAACAGTATGAGAGCTCGTTGTGATGCTTGTATAGCAGTGCACTGTGATCACGCTCATATTAGACAGACTTTTCCCGAGAAAAATCCTTTATCTATGATTCATGATTTAAAACTTTTTGATATACCCTGTTTCTTAATTCACAATTAAAATATTTTCCATATTTTTATGTTGTTATATTCTTTCTCCCATTGTAATATACCTCTGTGTTAAATTTCGTGACAACACAGTGAATAGATCATCAGTTTTTACAGATTTTATGTTTGTGACTTTAATTTTCAACATGAGTGTATTTATTTTCTAACTATGCGGTACTTATCTTCTTTTTCTGCTGTGGTTGGTTGTATTTATGACGGCCAATTATCTGCACGAGGGATATAGGCCCAGGGGGGAGTGCCCTTCGTGGGGGTCTTTCTAAGGGAACCTAACCCGTATTAACGCTTGGAAATCCAAGGTTCGAAGAAAACCACGAAAACTCCGAACGATTAGGCCGACGGGCGCGATTGGGATCGAACCCAGCACCTCCCGTCTACCAGCTTCGAGAGCAGAACCCCTCAGCCACTGGTGGGGCCCTTTTTCTGCTGTGAACATGAATATTGTTTTTCCTTTCATGCTGTCTTTATGAGTCTAGTTTTCCGTCACGTAAAACAGAACAGTATTTCTATTTAACTAAAGAAATTTCAATATGTTGAACTTTTAATATGTTGCTTCTTTAAGTTTGCTTTAAAATGTCCGTACTCTACACACTAAAAGAAAAGAAATGATAACAATATTATTTTTAGAGCTGAAAAAAAACATTCATGATCTGGGAAAGAAATGAAACAGCCTCAGGGAAAATAACTTGCTTGAGATAAATATTTTAATAGAACTGCGAAAAATGTATTATTCTTTGAAAGGTCAGATGCATTGTGCATACTATTTATTTTCTAAATATGCGGTACCTATCCTCTTTTTCTGCTGTGAACGTGAATATTGTTTTTCCTTTCATGTTGTCTTTAAAAGTCTAGTTTTCCATTCCGTAAAACAAAACAGTATTTCCATTTAACTAAAGAAATTTTAATATGTTGCTTCTTTAAGTTTGCTTTAAAATGTCCGTACTCTACACACTAAAAGAAAAGAAATCATAACAATATTATTTATAGAGCTGAGAAAAACGTTCATGATCTGGGGAAGAAATAAAACAGCCTTAGTAAAAATAACTTGCTTGGGATAAATATTTTAATAGAACTGCAAAAAATATACTATTCTTTGAAAAGTCAGATGCATTGTGCATATTATTTATTTTCTAAATATGCGGTACCTATCTTCTTTTTCTGCTGCGAACGTGAATATTGTCTTTCCTTTCATGTTGTCTTTATAAGTCTAGTTTTCCATTTCGTAAAACAAAACAGTATTTCCATTTAACTAAAGAAATTTTAATATGTTGCTTCTTTAAGTTTGCTTTAAAATGTCCGTACTCTACACAATAAAAGAAAAGAAATCATAACGATATTATTTATAGAGCTGAGAAAAACGTTCATGATCTGGGGAAGAAATAAAACAGCCTTAGTAAAAATAACTTGCTTGAGATAAATATTTTAATAGAACTGCAAAAAATATACTATTCTTTGAAAAGTCAGATGCATTGTGCATATTATTTATTTTCTAAATATGCGGTACCTATCTTCTTTTTCTGCTGCGAACGTGAATATTGTCTTTCCTTTCATGTTGTCTTTATAAGTCTAGTTTTCCATTTCGTAAAACAAAACAGTATTTCCATTTAACTAAAGAAATTTTAATATGTTGCTTCTTTAAGTATGCTTTAAAATGTCCGTACTCTACACAATAAAAGAAAAGAAATCATAACAATAGTATTTTTAGAACTGAGAAAAACATTCATAATCTGGCAAAGAAATGAAACAGCCTGAGTGAAAATGAACTTGCTTGAGATAAATATTTTAACAGAGTTGCGAAAAATATATTATTCTTTGAAAAGTCACATGCCTTGTGCATACTATTTATTTTCTAAAAATGCGGTACCCATCTTCTTTTTCTGTTGTGGACGTGAATATTGTTTTTCCTTTCATGCTGTCTTTAAAAGTCTACTTTTCCATTCCGAAAAACAAAACAGTATTTTCTTTTAACGAAAGTAATTTTAATATGCTGTTTCTTTAAGTTAGCTTTAAAATTTCTGCACTCTACACACTAAAAGAAAAGAAAACATAACAATAGTATTTTTGGAACTCAGAAAAACTTTCATAATCTGGCAAAGAAATGTAACGGCCTCGGTGAAAATGAACTTGCTTCATATAAATATTTTAACAGAACCGCGAAAAATATATTATTCTTTGAAAAGCCACATGCATTGTGCATACTATTTATTTTCTAAATATGCGGTACCCATCTTCTTTTTCTGTTGTGAACGTGAATATTGTTTTTCTTTTCATGTTGTCTTTAAAAGACTGCTTTTCCTATCCGTAAAACTATTTACGATTTCGCTTTTCAAAATCTATGCAGACGTATTTTACCTTCCCTAACAACATATGCCACTAGCAGAGACTATCTGTTTTCAGATGTAAAACAAATCGGATACGACTGTCAGAGAAAAACAAATAGTTCCTAATAAATTTTCTTTATAGTTTGAAACTAGTATATTTGACGGTAGGAATATCATATGTATTAGGAGGAACAAGGTAAAAAAGTAATATCTTCTATTTTTGTGTTATTATTTTAGCGCATAAAATAAAAATAATAAAGAAATAAGCATTCTGATATATAAAAAAAAATTATTTGCATTTATAGTATAACATCACACTGAGAGATTAAAAATATGATAATATGTTTTATATATATGTATAATTAAAATAAAATATGAAACATTTATTGATTATTTGACATTAACTATTAACCTAGAAATAAAACATTCTAAAAATCAGCGAGGAATTGACATTAATTAATTAATTATATATATATATGTATATATATAATATGCGAGTGTATGTGTGCTATATTGTAAAAGGAAAACATTTTTTATAAATCAGATAATATATATATATATATGTATATGTATATGTGTTAAACTTCAGCAAGTTATAAGTGCATTAAGTTGCTCATTTTTATATTTTATTATTATTCGTATTATTAAATGACACTCTGATTAAACAAAATATGTAATTATCTTTATGTGGTATAAAAGTATGACATAATTCATTATTAATATCACTCAATATCTAATCATTAATTCATAGTACAGCATAAATAATATTGCGATTTTAGATACAATATGTGTTATGTAGTAGTAATCATTTAAAATAAGGATTATTCTATTATTAAATAATGTAATTATCATTACAAATTGTAAGCGAAATACAAAATTAGTTGCATCATATGTTTCATATAAAAATAAATATCAAATTTTGTTGCTTAGTGCTGTCGTAGTTAATGTAATCGTTATGTATCCACGTATATGATACTTACATTTCATTTATCTCAAGGACGTTTAAAAAATTATATTAATCATAAGGTTTTCTTATTAACTACATAGATTTTATAAAATTATAAATGAAAGTCACTTAAAATCACCTAAGCTAAGGTAAAACAGGCTAAAAGCGAAAACAAAAATTTAAAGGCAGATAAATACATTTATTCTGATCTTCATTTTTCTTAGCTCTGACGGCGACATTCTTATCGATCTTATCATTAAGTAATAAACATATAAAATTAGTAAAAACTACACATAATATTTTACACTAATTACACTACTTATTCAGATAAGTGGTTTGTAAATATTAAAAAAACAAAAAAACATGATTATAGAGAGTGTTTCCTCCTATTGCATCGAATAGCCGACTCCTAAAATGTTAGTTTCAGAGTTACCCATTAGAAATGGAAAAAAAAATTAAATGCTGCTCATCATAGCAAATTTCACCTCCATCAAATAAGTTATGGTGTTGAAATTTTCAAATTGTAACACTTTTTTAAATGTTCATACTGCCCTTGTATTCTAAAAGTTGTATTCAGAAATAAATGCATGCTATGATAAGTAAAAAATTAAACATTTCCGTTTTCTATGGCCAAAACTTACGGATTTATGTAACACTGAATTTAAGGAAACTTCGGAAATAAAAAAAATTATGTACTCCTTTTTTTTATCAAAATATTTTATTCGTCCGAATTTATTCACACGAATACTCATCTGTTTTATTTCCATATCATTTCGTTATCATTTCAATATGCTATGAATCCGATATCATCCTATTTATATCAATCCGTTTTTATTCATCCAAATATTCATCAAAATAACGAAGTTATGTAACATTGAATTGCGGGAAATTTTCAAAAATTCTGGGTAATAAAAAATATTCTGTTCGTTTCCAGTCCTGTAAGTCTACGAAATGTTGTTAAATTTAAAGTAATATAACTTGGTGGGTTTGACCGCAGAAGAATGGAATTTTCATTGTTTTATTTTTTTAGGGAACGAAGAAAATGTTTCTAAATATAAGTCTGAAAGGATAGATACCGTATGAATATTTAAATAGTGTGTGTGTGTTTAATTAATTTCCGTACATATTCATCAAAATAACATTAACTCCTACCTTAACCCTTTCACGGGCGGTAGTATGTTTATGAAACAACTTAATTCCAATTCCGAAATGACACAATACTATTTCATAATACCATAATGAGTTTTCGTATAAAATTTTCCGTTTATTATGTAAGTGAAATATTGTTTTTTTTTCTTATATCCTAATGAATTTGTACATAAATTCCGGTGTCAAAGATTCATTTCAAAATTTTAGCAATGGAAGTGCTTTGCCCCTGAAAGCGTTAATTTACATGCTTTTGTAATTTACATAGCTTAAGTATCTCCAAAATATAAAATATTAAGGCGCATTTCAATTTTTTGCTTTTTTGCAGCACTATGTATATACATATGACCCTAGTGATTCATTTCCAAAATTGTGTAGAATTCATTGTACAGAAATTAAAAAAATGTATAGGTACTAATTGTTTTGAATGGCTGACGTTGTAAATAATAGATATTCCATGCAAGCTAACCAATAATATGTGATTAATATATGACTAGTCTAATGTAACTAATATATGACTAGACTAATAAAGTCCTTCGATAATTTTAGTAAACAAATGGGTATTTATATTACCGGAGCATTGGGAAAAGCTATGTAAACTGAAGCAGTCAAAGCGTCGAAATTCTAGCGATTTGAAATTTTTAAACCCTTATCTAAAATTCATCCTGTAATACATTTCCAGAAATTGAACTTGATGCAACATACAGTGAACAAATATTAGATTATGACTAACATAGATGTTTTTTTACTGCTACTGATTCCAATAAAAATATGAGAAAACATTGAAAAACGCAAAACTTTTTGTTCACAATTTTATTTTCTTCACAGGAAAATGTTCAAAATATTTTTCTTAATCTTCCGAATACTAATTTTAATTATATGCAATATCTACAAAATATCTGTTAAATAAAATCCATTGTTCAGTAAAAATACTGTAACTTAAAGTTTCATAAAATCAAATGTGCATTTTATTGGAGCTTTTTCGAATCATTGAATGGTTTGAGTATTCGGAATGATTTGCTAAATATTAGTTAAAGCTATCAATCAAGTACAGTTAAGGTTATTGCCAAAGCCATTTTTGTAATTTTCTTGTACACACACCAAACGTTTTTGCATTTTTGACGCAAGAGATGTGAATGTTTTCTTGATCAAAAACTATGAAACTCACTTGCATTTCCAATATTTAAATAAATCAAAGAATTTTACAAAAAATCATGTTCCATTTGATGTTTTCATCTGAATTTTCTGACGATAAGGTGAGAAACATTGCGACAGTAATCGCTTACAACTCAATATGAAGTGTATCGAAAACTGAAATACGTTATTCAATTATAGATCACTTCAAACTTTATACTAGAAAATTCCGTTGTTCTACATATGCAAGCAAGTTGGAAATTACCCGTCAAACGTTTCAAATGAAGTGCGTTCGTACTATAACTAGTTTTACAAATATTTCTTGCACCACATATTGCTCTGAAAGTATATTTTAGTGCACTTCATAAGTGCATATCAATTTCATTCTGTTCGAAAGACTGTAAGATCATTAAAATGCACTTTAAATATTTTTTTTCCCATTGTCACTAATGTAACGGAAATCTTTTGACTGTCCCTGTAATTAAACTACTCATCCTATTTTCATAAAATTTGAAATGACACGAAAAATGTTACAACAATTATATATTTAAAATTTCAGATCATTCGGTTGGGTAATTTCTACTCGGTTTCATGCGGGCGGACAGACAGACGGACCGAACGACGGTTATACGTGCTATGTATTTATATAATTACGAACACCCCTACTGAGCCGCTAATGCATCTTAATTGTTGGAGATCATAAGAATGATTATTTTTTCTTAAAGCTTTACCCTTTTCAGGGACAAAGAACTTTTATTGATAAAATGTTGAAATGTTTGCATAACACCAGGATGTACGAAGATGTTCATTTGAATTCAAATAAAAGCTTTTTATCGCGTACATTACAAAATGAAAATATTCGATAATTGCAATGACATTGTCGCATTTTGGTATTAAGAGAAGCTGGAAGGTGATATACCTACCATGTTAAATTAATGTATATTTTCTCAAAACTACCAACGATACCAACTTGAAAATTTTTTATCCAAAATACGAATATTTCCTAATGAATGGGAGTCAAATTTATAAACAGATATTCTTTTTTTTTTTTTTTTTTTTTTTTTTTTCTTGAATAAAAAACACTTTTACCTAACAAAAAACATGCATATTTTCAAACAAAACCTTTTTAAGGTGACAGTGGACTTTCAAACTCACGAAATTTGACTAAAAAATCATTTTTATTTTCTTGAGAATGATGAAAATAGATGCTCAACTTTATCCGAATCAAAGAGATTTTTCAATTCCGACGCGTCTTTGAAGAGATATAACCTTTTATATTTGTAAAGACTGTATATATTTATACAGTTTACTTTTATTTAAAAAATGTTGAAATGTTTGAATAACACCAGGTTGCACAAAGATGTTTATTTAAATTTAAATAAAAGCCTTCTATCACGTACATTACAAAATCAAAATATTCCAAAATTGTGATGACATTGTCGCCTTTGGGGATTCAGAGGAGTTTGAAGGTCACATACCTACCATGCTAAATTAAGTACCTTTTCTCAAAAACTACTAAAGATACTTACTTGAAATTTTTTTCTCTCCATAATATGAATAATTCCTAATGAAGGAGAGTCAAATTTATAAATAGCTATTTTTTTGTTTATATATATATATATACTACATATATGTATATATGTATATATCTTGAATAAAAAATACTTTTCCATAAAACATTCATTTTTATCAAAGAAAAGCTTTTTAAGGTGACAGTGAGCTTTCAAAATTAAGAAATTTGATTAAAAAATATTTTTTTCTTTTTTTGAGAATGATGAAAATAGATGCTCAAATTTATCCGATTCAAAGAGATTTTTCAATTCCGGCGCGTCTTTGAATCTTTTATATTTGTAAAGACTATTATATATTTATATATTTTGTTTTTAACTTAAAATGCTGATTTCTCAGATTCGCATTCCTTATTATTAAATTCTTTTGAAATTTCTACCGTATATCCGTTATACAATACTAAAAAAATGTTAGCATAAAAAATTGACTTTCAGGGGTATTTTAATGTTGAACTATATTTATATACGAAAATATATAGCTACTTTTTTAGGAAAAACAAAGCATAATTATATAAAATATACTTATTCTGCCTATACATTCAGCGGACTTTTATAATTCATGCCAACTTCTATTGTAATATGTAATATGTATCGCATTAATAAATATTCTCATAGTTTATGCAAAATAAATGCGCATGGGGCGTTTTAAAATATGTCAATTATTCAGGTCTTTTTTTTTAAATTAAATATTGAATAATTTAAAAGCTTTTTATTATTTTAACACAAATTTAGAATATAACTATTTGAGCTTGCCATTAACAAGCCTTTAAATGAATCCATTTAAAATTGAAGTATTTGATTTTTAATATCCACTGCCCCCTTAATAAAAATTTTGCACATATGTTATTAACTAAATTTCACTTCCGATTGATCAGCGATGTGTGTAAAATATTCGAGAAAGATTACAGACAATAACCTATAGTAGTTTCTATTAAAAGGGACATCGAAGTTGAAAATACAACATTTTGAGAAAATTGAGTTTACTATTTATGTATGATGTAAACAAGCTGAATTACATAAAAAAATTTAACTTTTCGCCGTCGTAGAAACTAAAGTAATATACCATCCGAAAAGAGGAAAATAAAAGATTCAAAATATTAAAAAATGAAAAAAATATTTTTTTTTTTTCAGGAATTTACCTACCAACTGCCTTTAAAGTTAGGTGAGATATATAATATCCCATCGCCTATTCAAGTGATTAATAGATTTTTATATTTAATAAGCAATATAATATTTTGCGATAAACGACTTATAATTTTATCAAAATTAAATATATTTATGATGCAATTGTTTAAACTGCAAGGTTCGTTTTAAACATAAATTTTGGCATAATTTTATGCATTGAAAATGCTTTCCCTTGCTTTATTTTAAAGACAATTTGGTGTTTCTTACCAAAGCACAGTCATTTATTTCTATTTATTTATGTAACATAGAAAACAATATCTTTTACTGAAAAACTAGCTTCAAATATATTACACTCCCGAATATATAAATTTTTCACGATAGAAAAAAAAATGATTCCTTTTTTTTTTTTTTTTTTTTTTTTTTTGAAAGAAAAAGAAAAGTGATAACTTGGATGAAAATACGTTTTGTGAGCAGCATATATTTTGAGACGAATTCAAGAGGGAAAAAATGCGATTTCTTCTGGATTGTCACTCAGCGCATCTAGTGTCTTAAATTGTAGCCTAGCCCTTTTTTCTCATTTTATCAATCTTTATCTCTTTATTTTTCAGAATTTTTACGTTAATACCAGACTTAATAGGCATAAATTTTCAAAATGTTTTAGATGAACACATAAAGTTACAACTGGTGTTTACCAACATTACATTAGAAAAATCAGATTTATTGAGAATTTTCACTCATACATCTAGTATTTAATATTGAATAGCTTAGCCCTGCAATCTCATTTATCAAATTTTTTTATTTATTTTTCAAATTTTTTCATTAATAGAAGACTACATGGCTATAAACTTTCAAGAATTTTTCAATTAACTTATAAACTTACAACTGGTATTTAACCCTCTTGCTGAGCAAGTAATTCTTCGCAATGAGCGTCTTTTACAGAATTTTTAATCTTTTATCACCGGTTCTTTAAAGCAGAAAATTTTGACTATCGTAATCGGAAAAAAAACATCCTGATTAAATCAGACAAAGTTTTCGCTAAAAAATAACTGGTGGGAATAACCAGATAGTATTAATTAGACGGAAAAATGCATGCCAGATTATATCTCGGGATGCGCAGCGTGAGGGTTAAGTACAGTCGATGGAAGAAAAAGTAAACTCCCCCTTACTAACTTTGCAACAAATTAGTGCAGAAGAAAGTTACTGGTTCCAAACGATTGGAAATAAAGTCTACATTTAAATTATGTATAAAAATTTTGTTTAGGGGGCATCTACAGATCAAAACGATCCCAAACTCTGTTCTTTTTAATAGCAATACCCAAGTTTGACACCATAACTAAATTATACATTATGAACAATTTATGACAATTATTATGAACAGCTCTAAACTACACGAATGTTTATCTTTTAAAAAGTTCTTGTATATCACTGAAGAATTATTTACTATGTGAGATATATTTTTAGACTCGCATCACATAAATGATCATATTTTCATTTTTTCAGCAGTCCTTTTGTAATGTATTTTGCAGCAAGATTTGAATTTTCGCCTAACGTAAATAGCATAGTAAATTGCTATAAAAATTTAGTAAATATTCAATAAGTACATTTATTTGAAAGAGTTCTTATAGTATTTTTAATGAAACAAAGTAAAAGAACAATAATTATCGATTTGCATTTATTTATCATGAATTCATATTTTTATGTAATCTAAATATTCTTATGTGTCTTGCACGTTATCATAAAGATAATTTGTATTGTCTGTGAATCGCATAAAATATTTCATGTTAAAGAATAGCACATTATTACGGACAATGGTAAACTAAACAAATGTTAAAGGTATATATAAATATTTTACAGACATACAGCTCAGTGGTTAGAGCAGCAGCCTTGTATACTGTGGTCCCGGGTTCGATTCCTGGCTCTGGCTAATTTTTCACTCCAGTTGGGTTTATTGTATTTATTGTTTGTATGTCTGTAAAATATTTATATATACCTTTAACTGTTGAATGCAGGCGTTATCTATGTGTGAATGTGTGTTTTAATATATATTGTAGTATGTGTGTTTATTATTAAACAAATAGTTAATCAGTAAAATGTTTCATTGTATGTCACTTAAGAATGATTTACTAATTGTGATATATATTTTGATTCGTACCAAAAGAAAATATCCTATTATAATGTTTCAGCAGTTTTATTTGAACTTATTTTCCTGAGATAATTGTATTTTCGCAATAGGGTAAATAGCAGAAGGGTATAATATGTAAAGATAATAATAAATAGCTATAAACATTCAGTAAATGTAAAAAGAAAAATCCGGATGTATGTGGAATTGTCCTTATACTACACTTAAATAACACAAAGTAAAACAGATACAACTATCAATTTGCATTTACGTATCACGCATTCATATTTTTATGCTCTGTAAATATTCTTGTGTGCCTTAATGTTTATCATAAACAATCTTTTATATTCACAAATCGCGTAAAATATTATTAGGGACATTGATAATTTACACGAAAGTTAATATTTAGAAACCTTTTTATATGTCACAGCAGAATTAGTTACTAAGTGTGATATATTTTTTGATTTGTACCATAATAATTATAATTTTTTTATTATTTTTCAGCAGTTTTATTTTAACACAGTTTACTTCAATGATTGTGTTTTTGCCTAAGATAATGGTAGAATAAATAGCTATAAACATTTAGTAAATTTTTAATAAACACTTTTTTTAAATGTTATCACACTGCCGTTTAATTTGATGAAGTATATTAAAGTAACAATGATTATCGATTTGCATTTTTTTTCTCATGTGTTGTAAATGTTCTAATTTTTATTGTGAATTTTCGAAAGCAAAAATATAATTAATCAACCATGCTTTGTGTGCATATGTAAAAATAATATTCATAATATTTTGCGTTGTAGACCATATTTTTCGTTAATTATGTAATTAATCTTTTAATCGCTTTTTTTGTATGTTTTAACTAAATAGATAGTAGTATAGTAGACCTGGAGCCGACAGCATAGACACATGGTTCGTACGGATACCATTATTTCTCCAGGAAAACAAGCAGTATCTTTTTATAGAAAAAGAAATTTATGTTAAACGCGCAAAATTTCGCCTTCTTTTAAGAAGAGATTTTCTATAAGATAATACTGGTGCCGAAAAATTTCTTGTCTGCAAAATTCAACGAGGCGTACGAACCATGAGACAACCACCTCATCGAGTTGGAGGCTGAAATTCCAGAATTAGCTAAAACTCGAATCCCATATTAAAACGCAAACGGTCTGACAAGTCATATCTTGGCGGAGAACAACTAAAAACCCAAATTGTACCGGTTGACTCGTCGGTTTACCATTGTGTTTTCCTGCTCCCAGTCCGCCATGTTTTCATACCTTCGGATTCAGGAAAACGCAATGGTAAACCTACGAGTCGACCGCTAAAATCGGGGTTTTAGATGTTTTCCATCATGATATGACTTGGCAGACCGATTGCGTTTTAATATGGGAATCGAGTTTTAGCTTTTTCTGGATTTTCAGCCTCCAACTCGATGAGGTGGTTGTCTGTGCTGCCGGCTTCCGGTCTATAGGCCAGTGGTTCCCAACCTTTATTGGTACGTGACCCACTTTTATGTAAAACAAAAATGACCCACCTGTATGAGGATCTATCTGATATCAGTATGGAAATATTGTATGACCAGTATAAGCTATCGACTATCCTATCCGATGGGAAAGGCAAATTTTCGAACGAAGGATACACTACCGACAAAAACAAGAATTGGTAATCCCAATGTGTGTAAGTTGAATAAAAATTAAAACAACAAATGTAATGAAAAATACGTTTAACTATTATCAAAACACAACTTTATAATCGGTGAGATTTGTGGCACTGGTATTTATCGATGAGTGCATGTATATCAGAGGTAAAACTGGTTAATTTTAACCTTAAGGCATTTTCTGCATGTAGTTTGTTTCTATACTTGTTTTCAAAAACAGCAAAGTAGAAAAAGCAGGTTCACAGAAGAATGTTGTGTGGAATCCCATCAAGGACCTCAAAGTTAATATAGTTATTTCTGGATATTCTGCTCCTATGTCCACCCAGATGGAAATCAAGGATTTTTCCAGGTTTGTTGTACGACAGCGCGACTACTGATATATCGCACAACGAGGTCATAATATGATAGCGACTGACTGTTAAAGAAAACACTGTCTTCCACGAAGTTTTAGTTTACGTTAATAGCTTTCATGATTATTGCGGTTATAAAATATTTTATTTGTTATATTTCTGTAAAAAGATCCAATAAAGGATATATTTTTGTGGAAAGCATCGATTGTTCTGCGACCCCCCAAAATAACCGCCGCGACCCACCAACGGGCCGCGACTCATAGTTTGTGTGCCACTGGTATATGCTGATTAGTAAATGTAAGTTTATTAAATTCATAGAAACATAGCTTGATTAGTTTGGTCGCAGAGTAATGGAAGCTTTAGGTTTTAATTGACAAAGCATGGATAAAATGTATTTAAATATCCCTTATGAAACATAGGCACAGTATAAAAATTGAGAAAAAAATGCATGTGTCTTAAATTTAAATGCAAAAGGGTATTAAAAAATAAAACCTGACAAATTTTGACAAAATATATGATTCTATTAATTATTTTTCTCGATCTTCATTCATGCAAAGGAAGAAATTTTCGACCTAGTTGAGATCAAGTTCAGAAAGCACTTAAAGCAAAAAAAATAATTGTACAGAAAGGTAAAACTCCTCTAACTGGCTAACAAGAGTTAATTTTTCGATGATCGAAATAGAGGAATAACTGGAGGTTTCATGGTCGCTTTTCGAATTTCGTGTTTCGTGATCGAAACTTTATCAATGTTCTTTTGGGTAACTTTTCACATGTAACGACATCTATTTGCAGCTACTGGAACTTTTATTTACTTAATCAAAATTCCGAAGCATTTTTGTCGAAGTCACACATTTGTAAGCGAATTACTTGATTTGTAATTGAGTTTTAAAATGTGTAAACGATATTTCGGCCACTATGTATTACAGTAATTCAATGAATAATATATATACATTTTACAGAGTAGGAAAATTTTTCACTTACAAGGGACAAAATCAAAGTTGGGATGAAAATGCTTTACGGGAGCATCGTATATTTTGAGATGAAATTCAAGAGGAGGAAAAATCTGATTTCTTCAGCATTGTCGCTCAGCTAATCTAGATTTCACGAATGCAGAGCAGTGCGCTGTCTTTTTTTATCTCTGCATTTTTGAAATACAGATTTTTAAAATTGCACAGCATGGAAAACTTTCATATTTTATCAATATCTTCTCTTTTTCTCTTTTCAGCAGTTTTGCTTCAGTATGTAGTTTCAATGCAGTTTGCAATTTATCTAAAATTATAGCAGCATGATTGGAAATAAACAACCTTAATCGATGTAAAAACACATGAATAAATTACTAGTACTGTTTTACATTTCAATAACATAAATTTAAGCAATATTTAAAAAAAATTCTTTATTTTATACGGATTGTAGATCTTCAGCTGTATGCTGTGCGTTCCCGCAAATGCAATTTTTATTTTTCAAGAATCACTTGAAAAACTAGAATCATGGAATCGCTTTCTATGTTACATCAAGTAATCCAACACATTTAGAAGAATTATCGGTAATAGTAAAGCACAAACAAGTTAATCATTAAAAATAATTTATATCTCGTTGATGAAGATTTGCTCCTAAAATGTATAACTTTTTAAATATGTATCATAAAAATGATGTTTTATGATGCATAATAAAAATCGATACACGCATAATATAAGTGGTATTACTGAAACTTTTGCTAAAATATTTATATCTTTATACCCATACATCTACAGAATATACACCTTTTATTATTTCTTCTACCTTTACAAAAAAAAAAAAAAAAAAAAAAAAAAAAAAAAAAAAAAAAAGTATTGGATTCGTAAAAATATTTAACGTTTTTGACGGTTTTATATGTTTTAGAAGATCCTGAAAGCCAGAAAATGTCTGTCTGAGTGACAGAGTGTCCGTTAGTCTGTCTGAGTGTCAGTCTGTCCGTTAGTCTGTCTGAGTGTCTGATTTTGTGGACGCTCTATCTGAAAAAACTAATGGACGAAATTTAATCAAACTTTAGATTTAGTTTGATTTTGACATAAGTAGGTGCTGATTAGCTTTTGAAGTACATCGCCCAATTGGTTGCGCTGCTACGCTGTATTTTTCACGATTTCAGTGATAGTTAAATCTCAAGACCTAATGAACGGAATTTCCCCAATATTCAGATTATTTTAGGTCCCTTATATAAATTAGTGCCGTTTAATTTTTGGTGTAAATCGTCCAACAGGTGCCACTGCTATGCAGAACTTTTCACGATTTTCGCAATAGCTCTATCTCAAAAACTAATGCACGGATTTTCATTAAACTTCAAATTCAATTAGACGTTCACGTAAGTTGTTGTTGATTAGGTGTTGGTGTAAATAACCTAACCGGTGGTGTTGATATGCTGTATTTATCAGGAAGTATTAACATGTATGAGATAGAAAAAAGTTTTAGGATTGCCACATTCAGTTTATTTTAACTTGAAATGATACTGTGATAAATGACTCTAAAACAGTAACTGTTAAAATATTTACTAAACGTAAGCAGTATTAATTATTCACTTACATTTAATGATCATCTGTTGTAAAGAGCTTCATGTCTGCTATGTGTTCTTATAAGCACAATTTGCATTATTCACAAATCTCTATATATACTATATATACTCTATATATACTCTATATTGACATTATATATAATAATGATGTAATTTTATACATTTATGGTGCATGGCAAACTAAACACACGTTAATCACACAAAAATATATAAATGTCACTAAAAAATTTCTTTTTGTTCTATGAAGAAAAAAAAAAGACAGTATTGAAAAAACTCTTTTTTTATCTTTTATTTTTTTTATTATAAAAGAATATTTTATATGTTGTAAAGTTTCCTTTAGATATTAGCATATGTAATCAGTACAAAATACTGGATGGAGAAAGGCTTTCTTAAAAACATAGTTTGAATTATGTGATTTAATTTGCTCAAATTTAAGTAAATCAAATAGATGTAAGTCACTAATGATATTCTCACGAATTATAATTTTTTGCAAGTTTTCGTTTTATTAAATTACAATTGTTTGTATTAGAATTATTTGGCTAACAAATGAAGAAAAAAGCCGCCAAGTTACACGCTGAAAATATTGCTTTTATATTTTTAAAAAAGATTTTAGTATTGATTAAAAAATAATATACATTTAATTCTGCTTAATACGTTGAGTTCCATGTAAGTCACCAGTGACTGACACTAAACTTTCCATTTAGGCCGCGTCAGTCATCGGTGACTGACATTTATTGATTCTGTAAAGGGAATCTTATTTCGTGCCCAAACGGGAAGACAGAAAAATAGACTTGGCATTCAACGTGTTAATGATGTGACGTCAGGAATTATCTTTTACACTGAAATACACTGAAAAAAGACAAATGTTTATCAAACTGTGGAAATCTAATATAACCTCAAACGAAAATATGCAATAACCTCTTACCAGTAACTATAAAGATTCCGAAACGTGTTCCCTGTCCTTAGAAGCCGCAGAAACCAATATATGCATGGTGTTGCCAAATTTGACCGACAAATTCGGAGCGGGGGATAGTAGCAATCAAGAGGGTAAAAATTTGTTATAGAACAGGTCGAAAACCACTCATTTTGTCACAGATACAGGATGTCATATCCTGACTGAACTTGGATTAACGGTAATCGTTTTGAAAAAAATAAAGACATTACAAAGAAAATGAGACGTTATGTAAGTTGTTTTGTGTGAAATGTTATAACATCAGGAAAAGTTCTAGAAAAACAGGATGCTCAAGCAATAGATTATGCCGTATTATCTGGTAATCGCAGTGAAAAATTTGGAGCGTCAAGAGCACACTGCTGGTGCGTTTTTTGGTCGACGGGTTAATCAAGTAGTATCGAATTGCGTAAAAAAAACATCCTTAAAACTCCGAAAATGATAATCATATTAACTAACAGTTTACTGCGTAAGATTAAGCGTCTCATTTCCAATTGAAATATATCTTTGAATTGAAATTTGAATGAAATACAGGGTCATGAAAAATCCAAGAGTGTGGAAAATATGATTAGAAATATATTGGCAACTAATAATCCGATTGACTTCATTCTTTATGCAAAATGTGTTTTGTATTATCTTTTATATTCACTCCTTAAAATAAACATTTTCGAAAATTTCTATATACATTTTATCAAAACTAATATTTCGAGAGTCCGAAAAAAATAGTTACGAATAAACGAGGTTACTGAATAGGCTACTTCACATTATTACATACTAAATACACACCAAATTTCCAGTCTCTATCTCAATTTGTTCGTGAGATAGCGCTCTTTCAGAAACACAGACACGCAGAAAGAAGGACGACATTTTTTTTCTTCAAAAAATATGTTTTTCGGAATCTCTAGTGTCTGAAACGCGTAAATCCGTAAATTTTATTTCGGTTTTTAAAACGATTACAAGACTTACCCTATACTACGTATGATGGGTGAGTAATAGTTATAAACATTTAATATATGTTCAATATAGCGATACAGAATATGTATTACTGTATTATTTATTAAATAGAATTTAGGTAATATTTTTAATACTTTATAAGGGTTTCGTTCATCTCACGAAACCCTATTCGTCTCGCTTCTCTGTCTGTCTGTCTGTCCGTCCGTCACAGAGCCCGTTCTCAGAAACTATACATGTTAGAGACTTGAAATTTTGGGTACTTATAGCTGAACACCTCACATCAAACAACAAATCATAAAATTTTGAAAAAGTTGGTAATTAACCGAATTACGGGCTAATTAACTTCTAAAATTAACCAATCCACCTTTTTAACGCAAATTCAAACGGACTTTCTGGAAATCATCCGTGTTTCTCCTAAGGGTTGCCAGTAAAATCAGCCGAATGCACGGTTACCACGGAGGAAATTAAGCCGAAAAATGAAGTGGAGATTTTAAAGCGAAATCGTTTATCAGAAAATATTGGTCCGAGAAATTTGAAAATGGAATAGACAGACGCAGAAAAAAATCTACTTTCATTTGGTATAAAGTTCACATTTCTGCGATGTGTATAAGTTAAAATATCCACTAAAAATCGATCGATAAAAATTTAATTTCTTTAATTGGAAAGACAAGGAAATAAAAAGATTTCAATTCGGTGGGAAAGCAGGTAGACATGACGACGCTGCGGTTTTCATAATAGCATATTTTAATACGAAATTTTAACTTTTTAAATATTAAATTTTTTTATTAAATTTTTTGGCATCCCGATGTCAAATTTCTCGCTGATTTCATTGATACCCATATCTAAGTCCTATCTTAATTACAAGCTGAAATATTAATTATTATTTAATTAATCAGTTTATTCCTATCAAATGCGTCGATTAAAATGAAGAGACGCGCTTATTTAACCACGAATTAACTTAAATTAGGAAATCTAATAATTTGCCTGGGCTTTTTGAACAGCGATATGAGATAAGTATAACTCATTCATCATCAGAAAGTTTACTTCCTACCACTATTTTCTAATAGTAATTTCAGGAAATATTTTGAATTATTGGTTAAGACCGCCACTCAGTCTGTTTGAAACTTTAAGATAGTTTATAACACATAGAAAAAAGTGTAAAAAAGAATGGATGTGATATTTCGAGGAGGGGGGGGGGGGAGCTAGAATTATTTTTAAAATCTTAGCGTTTGTTACCGCAGCAAATATTTTAAATTCTTAAAATCATTTAAAGTAGGAAATCTAACAATTCAATCTGTTTTAAACTTTAGGATACTTTATAACACACGATAATAAATTATAAAGAAGAAGGGCGCGTCGCATTTCGAGGAGGGGGGGGGGGGGGTTGAGGGAGGTGCGCGAACAAAATTAGGAAATATAACTGGACGATCTGTTTGAAACTTTAATATGGCTTATAAAATATAACATAAATTTTTAAAATCAGGCCGCGTCAAAAATCATGGTGACCATCTGCCCACTCCCCCCCCCCCAATGGGGCCACTTTTCTAAATTTGGCAGATACCCTTCATGTGATATATCGTAGCATTTTGGGAGGGGGGGGGCGAACAAAATTAGGAAATATAACAAGGCGAATATGTTTGAAACTTTAACATAGTTTAGGATGTGTTTGCCAAAATTTAGAAGGTATTCCATGGCAATAAATGTACTGGACGTTTTGAAAGAAAGTGTTTTGAAAGGAATATTAAACGAAACCCTTTGTGCGATGTATGATCACACTTACCCACTTGTTTTATAATACTTTCAAACGAAGTTGAAAAGTCTTTATGAATTCGGTTTTTCTGTCTGTCGGTCCATTTGTCTGTCTGTCCACGTTCTAACTCACGCAAACATACTCGGATTTTAATGCAATTGAAATATGTTAATACTGTATACCATGGCATGTTCGGCATTGAATATGAAGTGTGTAGTATTAATAGTTCATGTCCAGCGGCACTCAAAAGGATTCCGTTACATTATCGTCAATGGAGAAAAATCATTTGTAGAGTATTTTAAAGACTTTATGTTTTTTCTAGTCTATTGAAATTGATATAAATAACTGAATTTCAGTAATAGATGATTACTACAGAATAGTGCATTCATAGATTTCTCGTTCATTCACAGGGACACATAAAAAAATCGGTTACAGAAATCGGTCTTTGAGCAAAAATTGCGGTAAGGGCGTTTTCCATTTCGGTATGCGATTTTAAATTTTACAATTTTTTGAATGTTACTCATTGCGTATAAATTCTGTACCACGTATGCAAGGCTGTACAAAAGAATTCACATACCATTCTCGATATAAGTGGAAATTGCTGAAGGGAAATTTTTAACTGAGGTATGTATTTACTTACTGAACTACATTTTTGCAAGCATGTAGTTAATAGATAGAAATATATATATATATCATAAACAGCGGCTGCTCAAAGAATTCGGATAAATCTCCGACTGTAGATGGAATTTGCAGAAATTAGGATTTCAAATGTGTTATGCTTTTCTAAATATGGTTGAATTAGACAATCATATTTTAACGAATTTAACGGTGAAGTTTTGTTACATTATTCTGGATGTGTTGCAAAGTGTTACATAATCTATGCTTGACGCATGATTTTTCTTTCTTGTTTTGCCTAACAAACGTTCTAATGTATTGTGTCTCTACTTGTGAATACAATTTTTATTTTTAAAAAATCTAAAAAAAAAAAGTTAAAACTTGAATTCATGATTTCGACATCATTGTGGTAAGATTTTAGGAATTGAATTTTTGTGTTCTATCGTCTATAATAATAAAGTTTTCATATTCATATTGTATATTATCAAAGGTAGTTACGAAATTATTGCTCATATTATTACGCAGTTGCATAAAATCATCTATTGTTTTTACTGAGAATTCTCAGACAATTAAGTGATTCAAGTAGCTAAATAACTGTTCATTTATTGTAAACATTTTGAATCAAGTAAATACAACATATTTATGTTTTAATGAGATATATTGAAATATTTCCCTCCATAGTATAAACATTTCTTTCTGTTTATGTGGAATTGAAAACACATCTTTTACTAAAGAACTAGTTTTAAATATATAACAATCTTGAAGTATATATGAATCTATATGCATATATATGCATTTTCTAAGGAAGAAGAATGATAAAAGTGATAACGTGGATGAAAATACGTTTCGTGCACTGCCTATATTTTCAGAGGAATTCATGTGGGAAAAACATCTTATTTCTTGAAAATTGCCGCTCAGCACATCTAGGTTTCAAAAATGCAGAGCACTGAACTGCTCTTTTATCTTATAAATCTATATGTCTGAAATTTTTAGCAGTTTTACTTTAATATATTTCCTTGCAACGGCTTGAATTCCTGCAAAAGATGATTGCAAAATAGGAAGGTATAAACGTCCGTAAATTATTTTATAAAACAACGAATTACTCATTTACCATTTGTATTAATTTATCGTTAAATGAAATTACGTTAAGAAGTAATAACTTGTGTGGATCGAAAATGTCCTTAAGTAGAGTAAAGTCACTTTTTAATACCTAGACACTACGTTAATGATATAACTATAATTGTCATTGTTCTGAAATTAATGGATGTCGGTGGGTAATTTTGGGGACACCATCTATATATTTAAAACACAAGGCTATTTTTTTTGTCATCGGCCCTGAACTTTCTTACCTCCGTAAATTATTTTATAAAACAACGAATTATTCATTTACCATTTGTATTACTTTATCGTTAAATGAAATTAAGTTAAGAAGTAATAACTTATGTGGATCGAAAATGTCCTTGCGTACAGTAAAGGCGCTTTACTATACCTAGACACTACGTTAATGATATGATTATAAATGTCCTTGTTCCGGAGTTAATGGGTGTCGGTGAGTAATTTTGGGGACACCATCTATACATTTAAAACACAAGGCTTTTTTTTTTTTTAGTCATCTGCACTGAACATTCTTACCTCCGTAAATTATTTTTTAAAACAATGAATTACTCATTTACCATTTGTATTACTTTATCGTTAAATGAAATTAAGTTAAGAAGTAATAACTTGTGTGGATCGAAAATGTCTTTACTTACAGTAAAGGCACTTTACTATACCTAGACACTTCGTTAATGATATGACTATGATTGTCGTTATTCTGAAGTTAATGAGTGTCGGTGGATAATTTTGGAGACGCCATCTATATATTTAAAACACAAATATTCCAGTTTTCACATTTTAATCTTAATAAAAGTTTTTAATGAAATTTATAAAAATGGTGGAAACCGGATTACTACTACTGTTGCAAATGAAAGAGAAATAATGCGATTTGTTTATCTTTATTAATTATATCTTTATGAAGGCCATTTTCTCATTTCAATTCAAAATGAAAATTCAAAATGACAGAAATTAATGTCACGATTTTAAAATTAAGTATTTTCGATCATTTGCTATTCAATATAATTTCGTAGCGCTGATACTGACATTCATATGCTAAGCAAAATGTTCCATTGAGTGAAAAAGAGTCATATTAAAAATAAAACAATTTTTTTTTCAGAAAATTAAATAATTTGTTACGAATGCTCTAAAAGATATAAATTTGAAATCGCTAGTACGGAGATTAGAACTTTAAGTCAAGAGTACGACTATCCACATGCAAAGTTGTAGCTGGCAAACGTAACTTTAAGTTTGGAAATATATTAATAACTTATTGTGCGTTAAAATATATTTTAAATGGTGAATATAGATATGATAGGTGCATGCGTAAATGTTGAGACGGTGAAAATGAAGCGAGGTTTATATTTCATGGGGAAAAGGTTCTATGATTGGAGTCAAAGTGAAATTATTTAAACTGTTTTTACTTTCCATAATACCAAGCCCATAAGAGCCTCAATTGATAACTTCGCTATAATTACTTATCTGGATTACGTATACTAACACATTGTTATTTTTTAATCGCTTAAACAGTTCCAGTTTATGGAAATAATGGTTTGGTAACTTCAGATCAGCACGTTAAGAACCACGTCAGCCACCGGTGACTGACACTGAACTTTTCGTCATTCACCGATGACTGAAGGCCTAAAATATTGTATAAAACTAAAAAAATATATATTGTTTTAAGTAATTACTGAAAATTTATTTAAAATATACTTACCTTTTATTTATTACAGGATTATACTTTCTTAAAAATTACTTAAAACATTGTAAATTTTTCAGGTTCAGTGTCAGTCACCGTGGCACTCAAAGTGTTAAATATAATGTTTTTTTAAGTGTTAGACTAATGTAAGATATATTTTTTATTGCACTCATTTTTGTAGGTTTATTATAAATTCCATGTACTGACAATTCCTTTTTAAATATTTTCTTTCGTCGAGATTTGACAGGCAACACCTCGTATATAATTATACGTTCGCATGAAAAACATTTCTCTTTATTTTAACATTTATAGATGTTTTTAGGTATATATATATATTAATAAAACTAATTACGAATACATTTTTTCGTCTTAATTAATCGCAGAATTCTGTGATTCGATAAGGGAAATATCATTATTCGCAAATAATTTTACTTAAAAGTAAGCACCACTACTCATTCAGTATTAAAAAGATATTTCCTCTAAAGACTGGAATGTTTTGCTTTGCTTTTTCGATCCAATGCGTTTTCTTTTAATATTATTTAAAATAGAAAAAATCTTTATTATTAAGACTTTTTTTCATTACTAAAAGAGAATCGGTTGGCAGGAAAGGTTTATTTTACTTTATAATTCAAAAAAATTGCAAATTTTTACTTTCATTTTTCATTTTATACGGTATACATATTAATATATATATATATATATATATATTTATTTATTTATTTATTTTTTTTTTTTATTTATTTTTTTTTTTTAGTAACGCGATGTTTGATATGTTCAGCTTAAATTTACATAATGTTTATGATTTTTTTCTTGGCTACAAAGAAGAATATATCACCCTCAGAAGTTTTGCTTTATTCGATATTTATTAAGATTTGAATTATATATTTAATTTTTTTGCGTAAATAAATTAACTAGTAAATCTGCAGATCAGGAGCCTCAACGTCATCTTTGCAAGTCATTGTTTTTTAACACTCTTTGCGTAATATTCAACTTCCTACAATCATTTTTAAAATTTTTCAAATTACATAAATATTTATAAGCTTACAAGATACTTCGTAAAGTTTCAGAAATTAAAAGTGTTAAACAAGTGGTTATACATTGATGTTCTGAAATTCTGATGAGCTACTTATTCTGGTAGCTTTTTAAATCAAAAATTGCATTTCTTCAGGGGGGCTCTGTCCCCCCCCCCTGAACCCCCCGTAGCCTAATTAAATTTACATTCGTAATTTTTTATTGATTGTGCGGATGGTTATAGTATATCTTAGATTTTTTTACGCTGTGATTTATAAGGATAAGCATAAGTTTTTTTTTTTTTTTTTTTTTTTTTTTTTTTTACAAATTAATAAAATTTAAATTTAAAATAAAATATTCATGTTAACCGTACGCAAACAATAAATCTTGAAGTGACGCCAAAAATGTAACCCTAAAATCCGCTACATTCGGCACAACACAACGACGTGCTTTAAAAAAAAAACGGATGAAGTCAAAGAATTTGGTCCCTGTTCCACGTGCTTGTTTTGTTTGGGCCGAATGAGGGCATTTAAATCTGAGCGATAACGCACATCGTATTGCAAACTGTTTTTACGGCATACTGCATCTCCATCTATCTCTTTCCTCCGTGAATAATAGTTAATTTTATTTTACCCAAGATCTTTTTACTCCAGCATTTTTGTTTTCGATAAATGACGTCTACTTCACCTGCTATGCGTACTTACTCAAAACTTTTCATCTTGTTATATTAAGAAATACTCGAGAGTTTTCTTTTTAGTTCCAATATGCCGCCATATTAATTTTTCTATTCTTAATTTTATTTTTCATTTTCCTGTTTCACGACAAAACATTTCAATTGAAAATTGTTTAAAAGAAAATATTATTCCGGGTTTTGATTTTCTTGGCAACAATTAAAGAAATATTGGTAAATGTTATGGGAAAATGTTACGTTATTCTCTATAAAAATAATGAACTTTTGTATTTTTAAGCAAAATATTTCAATAAAATAAATAAAATAAAAGAAATATTGCCTATTTTTATTTCTGGGCTAAAATCCTTCTATATGCAAAGATACAAATGCATTAATTCATCTGTTTTGACGTTGGCTTTACTCAAGCATTATACACGCAATTATACTAATATTATTAGGACCAAATACGTTGCTAGGCAACAGAGAAAGAAAAGGAAAAAATGAAATATGCATTATGTCAAATTGATAAAACAAAATCATTTATATTATTGGAAAACATGCATAAAATTCCCCCCAATATTATAAACCTAATTTAAAAAATCTCGCAAATATATAGACATAATTTATTGGAATAATTTAATAAAGTTATTTAAAATTTTCAGCATCAAAAATTTACCATTTAAATCCATTTTTCATATGAGCCATTTCTTTCAACAAATGAAAATCTGAAAATCGTCTGACTTGCCATTGAAAAGCATTATAGAGCAAAATAAAATGTTCCATATTTCCCGAACGAATGAACCAAATTTAACCAAAAACTATACAGCTAAGTCCGGGTACCTCATCAACATGCCCAGTGAATTTCAAGCCGATCGGATGCTTTTTGCGGCAGTTATCGCGGAACAGACAGACAGACAGACTAACAGAAACCAAAACTTTTCGTGTCTCCACAGTAAGCCTTCACTGACGTTTCGGCAATAACTTGCCTTATACGAGGGGAAGTAAGCTTCAGGTTCACTCTATGAACTTCCCATTGGGTGACATTTTTCTCCTGTTACAAACATATGAATCAAATTTGGTCCTCAAATTATTAAGCTACCTTTAATTATTACATCAAATTCAGAGCTTTAAATTCTCTGCACCTTATACCGACAATCATTTGAAAAGAGGATTTTCGACAAAATTACGACTATTTACTAGTCAATCTGCAGATCAGGAGCCTCAACGTCATCTTTGCAAGTCATTGTTTTTTAACACTCATTGCATAATATTCAACTTCCTGCAAATCGCTTTTTAAAGTTTTCAAATTACATAAATATTTATGAGCATACAAGATACTTCGTAAAGTTTCAGAAATTAAAAGTGTTAAACAAGTGGTTGTACATTGATGTTCTGAAATATTGATGAGCTACTTATTCTGGTAACTTTTTAAATCAAAAATTGCATTTCTTCAGGGGTACTCTGCCCCCCTGAACCCCCCGTAGTCTATTTAAATTTACATTCGTAATTTTTTATTGATTGTGCGTATGGTTATAGTATATCTTAGATTTTTTTTACGCTGTGATTTATAAGGATAAGCATAAGTTTTTTTTATAAATTAATAAAATTTAAATTTAAAATAAAATATTCATGTTAACCGTACACATATAATAAATCTTGAAGTGACGACAAAAATGTAACCCTAAAATCCGCTACATTCGGCACAACACAACGACGTGCTTAAACGGATGAAGTCAAAGAATTTGGTCCCTGTTCCACGTGCTTGTTTTGTTTGGGCCGAATGAGGGCATTTAAATCTGAGCGATAACGCACATCGTATTGCAAACTGTTTTTACGGCATACTGCATCTCCATCTATCTCTTTCCTCCGTGAATAATAGTTAATTTTATTTTACCCAAGATCTTTTTTTTCCAGCATCTTTGTTTTCGATAAATGACGTCTAATTCACCTGTTATGCGTACTTACTCAAAACTTTTCATCTTGTTATATTAAGAAATACTCGAGAGTTTTCTTTTTATTTTTAATATGCCGCCATATTAATTTTTCTAAACTTAATTTTATTTTTCATTTTCCTGTTTCACGAGAAAACATTTCAATTGAAAATTGTTTAAAAGAAAATATTATTCCGGGTTTTGATTTTCTTGGCAACAATTAAAGAAATATTGGTAAATGTTATGGGAAAATGTTACGTTATTCTCTATGAAAATAATGAACTTTTGTATTTTTTAAGCAAAATACTTCAATAAAATAAATGAAATATTTCCTATTATTATTTCTGAACTAAAATCCTTCTATATGCAAAGATACAAATGCATTAATTCATCTGTTTTGACGTTGGCTTTACTCAAACATTATACACGCAATTATACTAATATTATTAGGACCAAATTCATTGCTAGGCAACAGAGAAAGAAAAGGAAAAAAATGAAATATGCATTATGTCAATTTGATAAAACAAAATCCTTTATATTATTGGAAAACATGCATAAAATTCCCCCCAATATTATAAACCTAATTAAAAAAATCTCGCAAATATATTGACATAATTTATTGGAATAATTTAATGTTATTTAAAAATTTCAGCATCAAAAATTTACATTATAAATCCATTTTTCATATGAGCCATTTCTTTCAACAAATGAAAATCTGAAAATCGTCTGACTTGCCATTGAAAATCATTATAGAGCAAAATAAAATGTTCCATATTTCCCGAACGAATGAACCAAATTTAACCAAAAGCTATACAGCTAAGTCCGGGTACCTCATCAACATGCCCAGTGAATTTCAAGCCGATCGGATGCTTTTTGCGGCAGTTATCGCGGAACAGACAGACAGACTAACAGAAACCAAAACTTTTCGTGTCTCCACAGTAAGCCTTCACTGACGTTTCGGCAATAACTTGCCTTATACGAGGGGAAGTAAGCTTCAGGTTCACTCTATGAACTTCCCATTGGGTGACATTTTTCTCCTGTTACAAACATATGAATCAAATTTGGTCCTCAAATTATTAAGCTACCTTTAATTATTACATCAAATTCAGAGCTTTAAATTCTCTGCACCTTATACCGACAATCATTTGAAAAGAGGATTTTCGACAAAATTACGACTATTTACTAGTCAATCTGCAGATCAAGAGCCTCAACGTCATCTTTGCAAGTCATTGTTTTTTAACACTCATTGCATAATATTCAACTTCCTGCAAATCGCTTTTTAAAGTTTTCAAATTACATAAATATTTATGAGCATACAAGATACTTCGTAAAGTTTCAGAAATTAAAAGTGTTAAACAAGTGGTTGTACATTGATGTTCTGAAATTCTGATGAGCTACTTATTCTGGTAACTTTTTAAATCAAAAATTGCATTTCTTCAGGGGGCCTCTGCCCCCCTGAACCCCCCGTAGTCTATTTAAATTTACATTCGTAATTTTTTATTGATTGTGCGGATGGTTATAGTATATCTTAGATTTTTTTTACGCTGTGATTTATAAGGATAAGCATAAGTTTTTTTTATAAATTAATAAAATTTAAATTTAAAATAAAATATTCATGTTAACCGTACACATATAATAAATCTTGAAGTGACGCCAAAAATGTAACCCTAAAATCCGCTACATTCGGCACAACACAACGACGTGCTTTAAAAAAAAAACGGATGAAGTCAAAGAATTTGGTCCCTGTTCCACGTGCTTGTTTTGTTTGGGCCGAATGAGGGCATTTAAATCTGAGCGATAACGCACATCGTATTGCAAACTGTTTTTACGGCACTGCATCTCCATCTATCTCTTTCCTCCGTGAATAATAGTTAATTTTATTTTACCCAAGATCTTTTTATTCCAGCATCTTTGTTTTCGATAAATGACGTCTAATTCACCTGCTATGCGTACTTACTCAAAACTTTTCATCTTGTTATATTAAGAAATACTCGAGAGTTTTCTTTTTATTTTTAATATGCCGCCATATTAATTTTTCTAAAATTAATTTTATTTTTCATTTTCCTGTTTCACGAGAAAACATTTCAATTGAAAATTGTTTAAAAGAAAATATTATTCCGGGTTTTGATTTTCTTGGCAACAATTAAAGAAATATTGGTAAATGTTATGGGAAAATGTTACGTTATTCTCTATGAAAATAATGAACTTTTGTATTTTTTAAGCAAAATACTTCAATAAAATAAATGAAATATTTCCTATTATTATTTCTGAACTAAAATCCTTCTATATGCAAAGATACAAATGCATTAATTCATCTGTTTTGACGTTGGCTTTACTCAAAAATTATACACGCAATTATACTAATATTATTAGGACCAAATTCATTGCTAGGCAACAGAGAAAGAAAAGGAAAAAAATGAAATATGCATTATGTCAATTTGATAAAACAAAATCCTTTATATTATTGGAAAACATGCATAAAATTCCCCCCAATATTATAAACCTAATTAAAAAAATCTCGCAAATATATTAACATAATTTATTGGAATAATTTAATGTTATTTAAAAATTTCAGCATCAAAAATTTACATTATAAATCCATTTTTCATATGAGCCATTTCTTTCAACAAATGAAAATCTGAAAATCGTCTGACTTGCCATTGAAAAGCATTATAGAGCAAAATAAAATGTTCCATATTTCCCGAACGAATGAACCAAATTTAACCAAAAACTATACAGCTAAGTCCGGGTTTTCATTCAACATTCATCAACATTCCCAGTGAATTTCAAGCCGATCGGATGCTTTTTGCGGCAGTTATCGCGGAACAGACAGACAGACTAACAGACAGACAGACTAACAGAAACCAAAACTTTTCGTGTCTCCACAGTAAGCCTTCACTGACGTTTCGGCAATTAATATTATTATTATAATTATAATTTTTATAATTACAGTCGAACTCGCTTATAACGAGCCCTGATTTAACGAGAACCCGGATTTAACGAGGAAATCATAAATACTTGGTTAGTACAATGTTATGTCTATGGGAGCATAACTCTCTTTTAACGAGCAAACCCCGGTTATAACGAGCAATATTTTTGCGATTCATAAAATTTATATTTACCTCCACCTCTCCAACTCAGATAATCGTTTCTTGGAAAAATTCTTTTAACATTCCGAAGTCAACCGAAATTGAGTTCGCAGGAAAACTTCAAACTTTTTTCGAAGCCAGGGCTGCAAATGACGATAGGGCCACGAGTCTTTTCCGAAGAACAATAACAGTATTAAGAGACAATAAGACAGTTCAAAGCAAATTAACCAACTTCTTTTGTACTGTACAGAAATAAAAAATAAATAAATTATGTATAATAAAGTAAGTATGCATGAATTCTTGTAATTTTTTACGTACCGGTTTTTTCGAGCACTTGGTTATAACGAGCAAATATCACGGTCCTTTCGCGCTCGCTATGAGCGAGTTCGACTGTATTATAATTGTAATTATTTATGTCATTATTATAGTTATAATCCTTTATTACGCTATATGTCCATTCGTGAAAACAAAAGAGGGGTGGATTGTGAGGGGAGGAAAAAATACCCGTGCCTCCAAACCTCATCTACGTCTTTATTCTTAAGGGTTTTAAACTTTTATTCGCGGTTTTACTTCTGCTTGCAGAGCTCAGAACCGGCATCCCCCGGCTTACGTATTACGAGACTCACACTAGGGCGTTTGATACACAGTTGCATACTTTTGATATTTATTTTATAAATAAAGTATATAGATATAAACCACAACCGCAATATAGTTTATATATTATATAGAGTTATATTTTTATTGGTATATACAATCAAATCTATATCAAAATAACTTAATAGTTATTGTTAGTTATTCATAGTAGTCACCTAATTCATAATAAATATAGTTTGTGCTTATCAAGGATTATTTTATTTTGTGAGTTCTATTCATCTGTCTTGTAATCAGGAATTCATTGAAAATAGGTTAAATTAGTCCACTTTAATTATTTCTTGTTTTTATAGTTGTTTGTTGTACATTCAAAATTGTTATAAATCAATTCATCAATGTTAAATTTATAAATCCCTTTTCCAAAAGATTTTGAAAAGTGCTCCTTAAGATTTTAAAAATATTTTTCCATTTTTTTCATAGTTATATACGAGTAAATACTGTCGCTTGATGTTTTATTTGTAAAATAATACTGTGCAAATAATGTATATATGTATATATGTAATAATAAGAATTTTCGCCCTTTTATCTTAATTAAACTATTCCAAATTATTATATTATCTGCCCTTTTTTTACCTAGCTTTAATAATATCTTAAATATCTTTTATCTTTTATCCATGCTTTAAATCCGGCATATTCTTTTATTATTCTAAAAACAATAATCCATTCGTAGCTTATTTCTTATAAAACCTACTAAATTACTTTCTTTCCTTTTATTCTAAGACTAAATTCTCTTTTAGGGTTCCCTACTTAAAAAGTAAAAACGGAACCATTATAAGATCACTCTTGTGTCTGTCCGTCTGTGACAGCCAATTTACTAGTAAACTATGGAACGTGGAAAGTTCAAATTCGGGGAAGGAATAAAGACTGTTTACGCACATATTTTCAGATTATTAAACATTTATAAATATATTTAGTAAAAATGTATAGGGGCAAATTCAGTTGCTTGAAAAATAAAATATTTTCTTTGCATATCGGGTGAGGTATAATGTGAAAGCTTACGTAACGCTGAATTCAAAAATACATTTCTTTTAATTTTAGGTATTACATTTTCAATGATATAGTCAAAAATATAGCGCAAAAATATGCCCCTCCCCCATCTAATTCCAAATCTACTGAAACTAAAATTATGAAAAAATTAGAGGGAGTAGACATTAATATAAACCTTGCAGGAAAATCATAGCGATTACCCTAGGTGACATAGTTTTTGTGAAAAGCGCATTTTTCCGTTAGACACAAATTTCGATTTACGGGCATTCAGCAAAACAGTTGAGCAGCGCTGGAGATACCTATCGTAGTAGAAGTATAAAAGCATTGTTGATCATGATTTTTGAAAAAAATCGTCAGTAGTTAGCTGAGATATGAACCCTTAAAGATATGGACGGTTTGGACATACATAATGACAGGGGCGGCGTACACTATGTACCATCGGTTTTTAAAGCCTAGATTACAACTTTTAATGATATATGAGTGTAATGAAATGGTCAGTAACAGTATAAAACCAATAAACGTCAAATTGTTATAAACAGATTAATTCAACGGGTCTCAGAACTCTTAAAGCTTCAAAAAAATTTTAATTTTAATTTTTTTAGATGTTAATCTTCCTTTTTTTCAGAACATGTTAATATAATTTTTTCCTTCAAATTCTCATTAGAACAGAAGTTATGGCTTTTAGAATTATACCGGCTTAATAGCTTAAGCGGCATTTTCGAAACTTTTAAATCATTTTTCTCCAATTGACTTTCTTGGGCATATCGCGCACGATATCTCAAAAATATTTGAATATTTTTTCATGAAATTTTCAAAACATACGTTTTATGTTAATTTGTATAAACTGAACCTAAAATTTCCTTTTTATTGTTCAAAAAAATATTTTTTTAAGTGATTATGTTGTTCAAATTTTCAAAATTTTCTATTAACCAAATATAAACTTCGAACGACTGTTTTGTTTTAGCTGCACTGTAGAAAGAAAGGTTATTACTATGCTGAATTTAGTTTTATGAAAAGCCAAATGAAGTTTAAATATGCATTTCTTTTATTGTCAGTACCGAATTATGTTCATTATAAAGAGATTAAGATAATATTAGACTATTCGGATGTATCAATGCCAAAACTTTCTTCTATCTCATACATGTCAATACTTCCTAATAAATGCAGCACAGCAGCGCCCCCGGTTAGGCGATTTATACCAAAATCTAATCATTGACAACTTTCGTGAACTTCTAATTAGATTTGAAGTTTAGTGAAAATTCGGGCAATTTTTTTTTTCCTTTGAGATAGAGCTATTACGGAAATCGTGAAAATTTCTGAGTTGCAGTGGAACCTCTTGGGCAATTTACACCAAAAACTTATCAGGATCAGTTTATATCAGGGACTGACTGAATCTAAAGTGAAAATTCATGCATTAGTTCTCGAGATACATCTTTTGCGGAAATCGGGAAAATTGCAGCATAGTAGTGCCACCTGCTGGGCGATTTACACCAAAAAGTAATGAGCACCAATCTATATCAGGGACTAACTGAATCTAAAGTTTTATTAAATTCCGTTCAATAGTTCTTAAATAGAGCGCCCACAAAATTTGTGTCACACATGGATAGACAGACTCACAGACAAACATGTTGTAAAAACGTGTTTTTCATTACTTCTGTACCCTAAAATGTATAAATCCGTCGAAAACTGAAATTCGAAAATTTTCACGAATCCAATACTTTCTCCTTGTAAAGATAGAAGAAAGTAAAAATGAGTTATACAGAATGGCTGTATTTGATATTTTTTAGGTTCCATATCTCTTTGAACTTTCTTGGTATATCCATTTACATTTTTGTAGTACATACTTTATACACAACCCTACTTTTTATAGTTTTTTACAAGTGTTAGTATTTTTTAGCAACGGTTTTTTTAATAATACAATTACTAATTCATATATTTATTGTACGGGACCCTCTGTGCGCGAGAAATACTCGCACTTGACCGTTTTTTTTATGTATTTAATATCATTTGTTCTTTTTGCTCGATATCCCATAAGGCCTTGTAAGCATGCTGCTTTCTCATTAAAGCTAACGCGTCAATTATTAAGTCCCTGTAAAAATGTCACGTTTTCTCCACCCCCTGCTCTGGAGTTGTCCAATCGCTGACATAGCCCCCCCTCTCTTTCCCCCTTCTACTCAACTGGTTTGGCCTTGATTTGGCATCAGTATACTTACGCGTGTGTTTTTCGCAAGTATTTAAGCTTTTACATTAACTTGGAGAGCTAGAGTTTTATGATTATAGTATTGCTTCAAAAACCCGTTGTCACCTGGAGAGCCTTGTTTCCTGTATTTTTGTCAAGCTGTTCTAATATTTAACATCTAGCGGTTTATGTTTATGATGTAACAATGACCCGAACATTGGTTGCATAATTGCTAGTGGAGTTGGTGCATTTTATGTTCATCTAATAAATAATTGTTGCATCTAACGGCTTCAGTTGTTATTTCCGGGAAAACTAACAATGGATGTAGGCCTGATCTTCCACTCTCACCATGATTTCACGACTGCAATACTTTGATTTCTCAGTTGGAGTTAGATAACGAGTGCATGATTGCTGCTTAAGACCGATATGTTTCTTTCGTACTAGTGAAAGCATATCATATATATAATAATTATTGCAGTTTCTTACAAAATTTTACCTAAGTAACTTACAAATTCGACTTAAGTAAAATTCAAGTTTGGTAAAACTCTACGGAACGCATTACTTACGTAAGTCGGGGATGACTGTACTATAATTTAATGTTACAATAAAAATATACAAATATTCTTTTTCCTCTCCTGCGAAATTTACTTTTGCCAAGATGTGTCATTTTACTTGTGGGTGAGCATTATGTCCAAATGAATGCTGTATTAGAGCAATAAAAGATCGGAATATAACCAAAATAACTAACCGCTCTTTATATGAAAATAACGTTAATGATTCACACTAGTTATGGGAAACAAGGCATTTCCACCCAAAGAAGAATATTAAAAAAGTTTTTTAAAAGTTTTTAAATTCATAAATGTTTTTGTGACCTTTTTTTAACTGTATTCGTTACTGAAAGTCAATGTTTTACAAGATTTCTAATGTATAGTGTCACGCTTTTGGCAAAATAAAAATAAAATAAATTTCTAGATAAACTTTTCTTTTCGAAATTGAAAGTAAACACATAAAACACAAACAATGTTCTTTTAAAAACGGAAAAAACTTTGAATCTTCCATGATTGTCATTTCAGTTTCTGTGTGTTGAAAAAATAGAGAATTGGAAAAATAAGAAATATCCGGACAGAATAAATTCCCCTTTCAGTTGAAGAAATTTCGAAGAACGGATACGTCTATTTCAGAGTTAAAATGATCGAAATAGAATATGGTGCTTTGCTTTTTTAATACGTTTTCTAGAAAAATAAGCATTTTTTTAATTCCATACCTTAATTGGAATTTAATTTTTAATTTACACAGTATCCATAACGAGACAAAATTATTTAAAAATGGCATAGCATGATAATAGTGACAGTAATTAAAGTTGTTCTTGCAGAATATTAATGTACGAAGTCAGAAATAGCCTTAGCATTCTTCATTTGTTTAGTAATAATGGACGCTGACAGATGCTACTGCATTGTCTTAAAATTTAAGATTGCTCAAATAAACATAGGAATTTCAAAACGATTTTTTTTTTTTTGCAATTAATCAACAGAATGAATGAAGTGGGGATCTAAAAACTAAAAAAAACTTTCATTCATCTTTAAACAATAGTTTAAACATTGATACAATTTAAGACTGGATAGAGGCATGAGAAATACTTTTGATTGTTTATAAATATTCATATGATTATGGAAATGTATATAGACGATGCATGGACGATATATGTCAATCTGGATTGCTGTAAAAATTTGACTATTCTTTAAGGCATATGAGGGTGATTCTGCAAATAAGATATTTCATTATTGTTCACTTGAACTATTAATGATTTTTAAACAAGTATTTCTAAAAAACAGTAGGATATGCACTTTAATAAATAATTGTCCTTTTTTAAAGCAATTTCCAAACTTCAGCATGGTCACTACTGAAAAGTTATTATTTTCCGAGGTAAGCTTAGTAATTCATAGGGTGCCTTTTTTATGTTTATTTATTTACTAGCTAACTTGACCGGCGTTGCCAGGGTATGTCAAAAAACAGCACGAATTGCGAAAAAGCTCTGAAAATCACAATACGATATCGCGAAAAAATTTTAAATCGCTGTTCAAATTTAGAAAAGAAAAATCAATTATATATTGTGTTCGAAGATTGAAAGTTGATTTCTTTCACTAATGCGGAAAAATGGTAGGAAATCGCTAAAATATATTAAAAATCACATACAAAATTTCCGAAAAATTCGAAAATGGCTATACGAAATCCGAATAAACTTCATTGAAATGAAGCCAGAAATTACTTCAGTGTTATAGGTCAAAAATGGAATGTCAAAAAATTGCAGCAGATCGCGAAGAAACATAAAATCACAAAAATTTCAAAAATCACGAAAGTCAAAATTTACTATAATTGAATAAAAGTTTCAAATGTAATTCCTTTGACCTGCGGGCTCTCTTAAAATTTATGCTTGGGAAAGCATGCTAAGCATTGTATCATGCTACATTTATTCATAATTGAATTTACTTGGATTAATTTAAATGTAATTAATATAATACTTTAAGTTAATATTAGTTTTTGTTGCATTAAAATATCTTAATTTGTTAATTTTCTGTAAGCAAGCAATCCCTATTGGTTTACAATGAAAGTCGATGAGAATTTGCGAAATATTAGACATACCGCCACAAAGAGATATCGCGACAAACTTGGTGGTACTTGGCAACAGAACTCTGTCCAACCCCTAAGGTAACCCTCTTACAGGTATGGAGATGCATTAAATGCTGTTCAATAATCGCATAAAAAATTCGCTAAAAATTCAAAAATCGCTGTACGAATTCCAAATAAACTTTTTTGAAAAGAGAAGAAAATTTACTATATTGGCTTAAAAGAAACCGCACTCTTTTGACTAATGTGGGAAAATTGCCTCCTATCCTAAAAAAACGATAAAAATTGCATAAAAAATTAAATAAAAAAAATCTAATCAAAAAATCGAAAATTGGGCTTCGAGGTGCAAAACGTCATATATAGTCGTACCTTTTCCTCCAAATTTTATAGCTCTATGTGAAACGGTCTCTTCAGAACACCGTCGACACACTCACACACAAACTTCTTTCCTTATTATTATAGATTCACTAACAACAACATTTTTTTCTTTCTTTTGCTGTTATACGTAGGATGACTTTTCATGAAAAATCTCAAGGACTTAAGAAGCACGAAAGTATATCGTAATGCCATACAAAAAACTAACGGAAACTAAATCATTCGTCTAATTACTACTGACATGTAATAATAAATATCTTTTTTGGTAAATCTGTTGTAAATGGGTTAATATGTGAGATTTCTTGTATATGCAGATATGACATAACATGCGCTAAAGGATTGAGAACTATTTAAATATATCAAGGCATACCTTGTTTTAAAATGCAGAATTATTTTGCTTTTTGGTAGGACAAATTTTCTTCTCTTGGGAATTTATTGAAAAAATGCTTGTTTCAATATTTTATAAAAATAACTTACTATATCCGTCCATGTCCAAAGTCATATATTTTCATTTATTTACAGCGCGCAGAAAAAAGTCGTTCCACAGATGTTCCTGGAAATAAGTTCTTGTTTCAAAATATACACACAATAATGTTTTCTATAAGCAGGCATTTTTTCCCCTTTGTGGCTGAGTAAAATGAAAACTCGGGTGAAAGTACATTCCGTGAACTGCATATATAACGAGATAACGACAAGAAAAAAAAAATCTGTTCTCTTCAGCATTGTTGCTCAGAATATTCAATTTTCAAGAATACGTAACGTTCTATGTTTCACTTGTTTGATTTGTCTTTCGTAAGATCTTCAAAACTTTTGTCCCAAATTTTTGCCTTTCCGTCTGAGTTGAAGGCAGATATCAGTAGATCTTTTGAGTATTATATTAAGAAACAGTATTTTGCATGATTATTTTTAATGTCAACGTTTATTTTTTGTTATTACATTAAGAAGAAGAGTTTTATTACTAGATATTTTATATTAGTTGATGAAAAATCTTAGTATCATAATGGTTTGATTTTGTCTGAAAAAATTACAATTATTATTGTCGCATATATTAAATATCTCCTATTCAAAAGATTTTGTGCAAATCTATTGCACATGAGTTAATATGTAGAAATTCTTGCAGATTGCAGAGATGATACAGCAATCATTAAATGATTAAGAAATTTTTAAATATATGAAAGCGTACCTTGTTTTCAATTAAATAAAATATTTCGCTTATTGGAAAGAAATATCTGCATCGCCAGCGAAATTCGTCGAAAAATTCTTAATTCATACTTTTCTAAAAATATCTTACTATATACTTCCGTTCTCAAAAGTCATTTATCTTCATTTATTTACAGCGTGCAGAAAAAAATATTTTCTTGACTTGTACCTGTAAATAGATTTTTGTTTCAAAATATCGTACAATAATATTTTCTACAAGTAAACATTGTTTTTCTTTTTTGTTGGAGTAAAATGAAAGCTCGGATGAAAGTACATTCCGCCAGCTGCATATATAACGAGATAGTTTCCAGAAAGACAAAAATCTGTTCTCTTTAGCATTGGTGTTCAGAATATAAAATTTTCGTGAATGTATGATGTTGTATTTTTCACTTTTTTGATTTGTCTTTTTTTAGATCTGCAAAATATGTGTCCCAGATTTTTGCATTTCTGTCTAAGTTGAAGACAGATATGTTGAGTATTATGTTGAGAACCAGTTTAGTGTATACTTCTTTTTAATATTAATATATATTTATCGTTATTACATTAAAAAAAAGAGTGTTGTTAGATATTTTATGATTGTTCGTAATAATATTCTAAATTGGTGAAAAATCATAGTATCGTAGTGACTTGATATGTCTGTGAGAATTACTATAATTGCGGCATTTTTATTTAAATAAGAAAATGCAAGAAAAACCACCTATTGAAAATATTTTGGGCAAAAGCTATTGCTAAAATTATCTAAATGGGTTAATATGTACATTTAATGCATATTTCAGATATGATATAGCATGCGTTAAGTGGTTAAGAAATATTTAAGTACATAAAAGCTTACCTCTTTTTAAATTGGAAAGAAAAAATATTTCGCTTGTTGGGAATAAAAAACTGTATCTCTAGCGTAATTCTTCGAAAAATTCATAATTCATACTTTTCTAAAAATACCAAAAAATAAATATCGTTCCATGTCCAAAGTCACTTATTTTCATTTGTTTACAGCGCGCAGAAAGAAATAATTTACTCGAACGTACCTGGATATAGGCTTTTGTTTTAAAAGATACATACAATAATATTTTCTATGAAGTCATTTTTTTTTCTTCTTTTGTGGCTCAGTAAAATGAAAATTCGAATGAAACTATATGCCGAGAGCTGCATATATAACAAGATAATTTCTAGAAAAAAAATTCTGTTCTCTTCAGCATTGTTGTTCTGAATATTCAGTTTCAAGAATACGTAATGTTATATATTGCACATGTTTGATTTGTCTTTTTCAAGATCTTCAAAATATGTGTCCCAGATTTTTGCATTTCCGTCTGATTTGAAGGCAGATAAAAGTAGATTTTTTAAAGGCTGATATCAAGAACCACTTTTTTGTATGTTTATTGTTAATTTTAACGTTTATTTATTGTTATTGCAATAAGAAAATAGAGTGTTGTTACCAGATATTTTATCATATTTCGAAAAAAATGTTCTAATTTGATTAAAAATCACAGTTTCATAGTGGCTTGATTTGTGTTATAAATATACTATTATTGCCCCATTTTTAATTAAATAAAAATATAATTAAATACATCCCGCTGAAAAGATTTTGTGGAAATCTTTTGCATATGGGGTTTTCCGAGTGACGTTACGAAACTAAGTTCCGCCATTTCTTTTTCATACAGAAACTTTATTGCCAAAAAACAAATTACACCATGGCCTCAGGGACTATACGCCTTACACTATTTTTCGACATAGTCGCCACCGACATTGAGACATTTGTCTAAACGTATAATTATTTTGAAAAAAAAAAAAAACACTTTGATAAAACTCGGTGACATACGATGCAAGGTATTCTCACACAGCCTGCACCACCTCAGCATTGTTTTGGAAGTGAAGTCCCGAGAGTGTAGATTCCGATGCCGGGAACAGGTGAATATCCTATGGGGCATGATCAGAGCTCTAGGCTGGGTGATCAAATCTCTCCCATTCGAACAAACGAATATGATCTTGTGTGAGCCTTACTGTGTGACCATTGGACTTTTACCTATTCTATGCATTGAAAGCCACACTCATAGGTCGTAACTTTCTAAGCTATACTTAGGTGGTGAACGCTGTGCGACAATTCCTTGCATCGCAGGCAGCGGGTTTTGTCAGAGAGGTTTCTTCAAACTGATTGCACGCTACGACAGTTGTGTCGGTGCAGACTAAGACGAAAAATAATGCACGGTGTATAGCTCATGATGTCATGGTGTATTATTTATTTATTTATTATTATTATTATTTTTTTTTTTTGCAATAATGTTTCCGTGTGAAAAGTTTGACGAAACTTCGGAACGTCCCTCTATGTAGGATTTCTTGCATATTACAGGTATAATTTAGAATGCGTTAAATGGTTAAGAAATATTTAAGTATACGAAAGCTACTTTGTTTTAAATTTAAAAAAAAATACTTCGCTTGCTGAGAAGAAAAAAACTGCATCTCTTGGGATATTCTTCGAAAAATTCTTAATTCAAAATTTTCTAAAAATATAGTACTATATCCTTCCGTGTTCAAGACTGATTTATCTTTATTTATTTACAGCGTGCAGAAAGAAATCTTTTCTCCACATGTACCTCGGAATGCGGGTTTTTTTTTTTTTCAAAATATTCATACAATATTATTTTCTATGGGAAGGCTTCTTTTTCTTCTCATGTGGCTGAGTAAAATGAAAACTCGTATAAAAGTACATTCCGTGAGCTGCATATATAACGGGATCTAAAAAAAAAACTCTGTTCTCTTCAGCATTGAAGTTAAGATTATTCAGTTTTCAAGAATATGTAATGTTCTATATCTCACTTGTTTGATTTGTCTTTTTAAATATCTTCAGGAAATGTGTCCCGGCTTTTTGCCTTTTCAGTCTGAGGTGAATGTATACAGCAGGGCTGCGGAGTCGGAGTCGGAGTCGGTGTGATTTTTCGGTGAAAAGAGTCGGAGTCGCTAAAAATATTCCGACTCCGACTCCAAACTTTTTGTTGAACAATTTAAAGTGAAATAAATAATAAAACCAATTATGCTTAATTTTAAATTTATGAACTGAATTATTATTTTATTTTTTAACTCTATACATTAATAAATATTTAGTTATTTTTCAGTTTATTGACATGTTAATGAGTAAATATAAGGCAATAGGGCGGATGTGATATTTTCCGAACATCAGTCATTAAATTGATTCATTTACTTGCTTCTTCAGCTCATAGAAGACACTTTTGTACTATAATTAAATTAAAGATAGTTTTGAAAGTTTTTTGTTTTATTATTTTTTTAATTGTTTTTTATAAATTAAGTCCAACTCAACCCGAACACCGTGTCGGTCCGTCTACCCAACCCAATGAAGGAATCTATCTCAGACAAAAATAGATGTTTCAATTTAACCTCTGTCCATCCGTGTTCGGGTAGGGTCCTGAAATTTATATTTTAAGTCAATTCGAAGCGAATCGGAAAGAACCCTGAACCCGATCCGAAAGGAAATAAAATCAAAATTTTATTGGAATTATGAAAATTAGTCATCTCTAACAGCACTTTTATCTTTTGAGTAGGAAAAGGAATATATATTTACTTATTCGACTTATAAGTTAAATTTTGTTGTGGACTTCCTTTTGAAAATTCGGGTCAACCCGACCCGAACCCGCAATAATAATTATCAGACTGGCCTACAACGAAAAACATTTAGCGCCAACTCAATCCGAACCACCATTTGAATCGGACCCTAACGAATGCAACAAGATAGATGCTTCAGATAAGAATGGATCCTTTGTCCAACTTATATTACCTTATTTTTCAGTATTTCATATAAAGGAGAATGTGTGAAAAATATGAAATTGATTAATGCCGCTATCACTACACTATCGGACAACTAAACTCATACAGAACTTTACTCAGTAAAACAAAAAAAAAAAAAAAACTGCAGTTTTCATCTTAAATATTTCTTACCTAAAACTTAGACGTTCTTCTATTTCTAAGCCCCAACTAGAGTCTTTCCAAGGGCCGGGTTGCACCCGACCCGAATCTGAAATTTCTGCTGAAAGTCAACCCGAAACCTGACAAAAAGGAATTCGTTAACCAAATCCGAAAATGGAAAAAAAATCGTCAATCCGACCCTAATTCGAGACGAAAGAAAATTAGTTCATATTTTATAGAATGAACAATTATGAAAAAAAGACTACAATTTTATCTTTTTTGTATTAAAATGAACTTAAATACATTCATTAATATTCAAATTTAGCCCTTTAAGCCCTGACCGCGCAATTGTGCGGGTGATAGTAAAGTAAAAGAGAATGACTATTTTCTGTCTTTGTGAGATTTAAAGCCAAATCTGCACATTTATATGAATTAATTGGCTTCAGATGTTTTGATAAGACACAACTAGGGGGCACCAACTACAATACAGGGCTAGATTTTCTGCTTTTAAAAATGCTATATCATCTGATAGCAATAGACAAAAAGTATGTACTGCCGCAATTTCTTTTAAATATGATTTTTAGTGTTTGCTTGGATTTAATTTTTCTTTTCATATACATTATTCATGATTTTAATTGATTTTGTCTTTGATAAATTTAATTAGGCTTTACAAGTGTTGAAAAACAAATGACCCGCACAATTGTGCGGGTCCGGCATTTACCACTTCCAAAATGGGTACAATTCCTAATACATAAAATTTTTATTTTTAAGTGATTTTTTTTAAACTTAAGTTTTTTTTGTTAATTTTAATTAATTAATTAATTAATTAATTAATTAATTATCAATTTTTTTTATTAATTACATTTTTAAAGCGGATTAATTTTAAATTAATAGGTTTGTACTATTCATGATTTATATTTAAAATTAATAGTATTAGATATATAATATGCACATGTAACGAACTGTATGTTTCTGCTCTGAGTTATAGATATCCTATATGATTTATAAGTTTTATATGAGTTATATGCATATGACGAGATAAATTTTTAAGTTTGATAAATTCATTCCATTTTGTCGACACAGCAAGTAAACCACCAGGAATAAATAATAAATTATGGAAAATTCAACAAATGCTTGACGGATTCCGTAGTGTCTGCTTGAATTTACCAGGAGATCAGGGAAAATTTTCCTAGATGAGCGGACGATTCCTTTTTTTTAGGACGTGCTTCAATAAAGCAGTATATAAAAAACAAACCACACTCTGTTGTACCAGTACCACCTGGGATAGTTTTAATTTTTGTAGTATACCAGTGGGAAGTACAGACCTGGTTCACAAGGATCTGGGCTTAGGACCTGCTGTAGTCCTTACTCTGGTTCAGACCTAGTTTTATGTACCTCGATCGGTATTTCAACAAAATACTGCTGCTGAAAAACTAAAAAAAAGAAATTTGAAGGATCAGACACAATCCAAACGGCGTGAAGGGCATACCATTTGTCAACGGCTCTTAAGAGGGGTGCGAGCATTGAGCACGTCTCAGAAAATGAAATTGTGGTGGTCTGTCCAAAAACAAAAATAGCTTCAAACATTTTCATTGTGGCTGATGAAAATTATCTTAATAAACAACAACTTATTTTGCTTAAACTTTTATCTTTAGATATTTGCACACATAATCCCAAACTACACAATTGTGTAGATTTAGCCCCAAAACGGTTGCATTAAGGCTGAACCCACACAATTGTGCGGGTCCTCCCTTCTGACATCTGTTTTTTTTTTTTTTTTTTTTTTTTTTTTTTTTTTATCAAATACGGTCCCCTTCCTATCGATAAGGGAAAACCACCCAAACTTTCAATTTCTACCAAAAATACTCCCGGTCTTAAAGGGTTAGAGATTTTTCATTTGAAAAATATTGAGTACATATTTTCTTTTGAAAAATCAGGTTGTATTAAAAGTGTCAAAACCTGACACCAAGCATTTAAAGTCTATCTGGTTCCGGCTAAATTTGGTTATCCTATCCGATGGAGGACCGTAATTTTAAACTACAGTAGAAAAAACAATTATTTCATGAATTTTGAGAGGAAAGTGAACATGCCTCAGAATGGCTGGCTTTTTTCTTTTCTTTTCTTTTCTTTTTTTTTTTTTTTTTTTTTTTTTTTTGTCTTTGTAATGTATGTTTTTTAAGATTTTTCTAATTTCTCACTTTTTTTCATGATTATTCTTTATTCGTCGATTTTTTACCTCCCCCCCCCCCCACCCGACTCACTGAAATCGGCATTAATTTATTTAAGATTTTATTAGTATAGTGCACATAGATAATAACATTTACGTCTAAGAATGAAAGGCGATGACAACTTGCCAATCTTTCACATAAAGTGCGGTCGAAGCACAATTTTCTTTTACTCATTCTGTTCAAAGTTCAAATTAAAATATCTTTGTTTCTTAATCAGGCAAATGTTCTTTTCGCGTAATTTGGTGTTAATTTGCAGCTGACAAGATAGAAATCCTTTATTCGTATCTGTAACTTCAAATTATATTTAGGTAAGTGAATCTTTTTAATTGTAAAATAATTATTATTTTTATTTAATGTATTGCATATTCCGAATCGAAATTTATAAACGTCCGTTATACAGCGGTTATAAAAAGAAAATATTAGAAACAGGATTATTAGGATTCAGGACTGTATAACAAAATTGTTTAAAAGGATAGCTATTTAAAAATTAGTGGCCGAACTCAGTATAATCTTACTCTAAGTGAATATAAACTTTTAATGAATATAATCTTAATTAGGCATCAACAGAAAATTCGGTTTCATTTCCGGCTCAACATCTGAGTTTAGCCAAAAATTTGTTTTCGGAGAAAATGCTGCTGAAAATTCGGTCGGACTGAAACTATCTGTATTCCAAAATTCTCGTATTTTCCTTAGGGAATTTTCAACATGCCTCATATGAGACACTCTAAATTTATTGCTATGTACTTCACTGTTTATAATTATTAGTCAAGACTGACTCAAGATGTGAGTGCAAATTTAAAAACAAGAAATGCATATATGACAAAAATTTGAAGACGCTTTTCACTTGCTCATGAAAAGCTGCAGATTTAACTTTAATAGAAATTTTTTTAATTTGAAACAGAAGTGTTTCAAATATTCTTTGAGAAAGTTCTAGTAGAACAGATGATCCATTACAAAATTCATTATAAAAGATAAATCGAGGTATGTATACGTAAAAGGTTTTTTAACTAGATGCAATTCAAAATTAGAAAATCATTTCGTATCATTGATGAATTACTAATTACATTTTATTTTATATGAAAATAAAAAAGTTTTGGTCAGAGTCACAGAGAGACAATTTCGACTACAGATATAATTACACCTACAATTAATTAATAACTATGTATATTTAGTATGTGTTAATTACTTAAACATATTTTTGGAAATTGTCGTTTTCGGCCTAAAATAGAAATATTACCGAAATTCGGTTTCTGTTTCGGTTTCGGTCGATCCTTAATCTTAATTACTGTTTTATTTTGAACACTTTTTCAATTTGCATTATCTATATATCTCCAACGGGTAAAAAATTAAAGCGCATTTCAATCTTTTTGAGAAATCCTGTGTGTATGCCGGAGTCGGAGTCGAAGAGTCGGAGTCGGAGTCGGAGTCGATTGTTTCAAAAATCCAGGAGTCGGAGTCGGAGTTGGAGTCGGTCATTTTTCCTACCGACTCCGCAGCCCTGGTATACAGGGTTCAATATGTTATCTATCGCCGACCTTTAATTTCACAACCGTTGGTCGTAGACATATAGTTCCAGTTACAAAAACGTTTCAAATGAGCTAAATATTCATGCTGTGGCATTATTTAAAGTAAAAAATCAATTTTATAAAAATTACAAAACTAACTTTTTATACGGTCCCCCCGTCCCTATAGTTATATTTAGTAAAAGTTTACACATATCATGACAGATGTAACACAAAAAGTTTGACATCTGTACTACAAAAATTGACACAGTTATTAAATTTCTAAGTTTGAGATTTTTGCACATGATTTTGTCTTTCATTGAGGGATCAGTTAAAAGACGATTTAAAGTAATTCGAGATCAAAATCAGGGTGCAATTGTCCTTTCTACGGCGAAGCCTCTTTTAGCCGGTATCGTCGGTACTTTTGAATGTTGTTCGACCCATAAAAGTTAGCTCAAATTTTTAGATGAAATAACCCAATTTGGTGATTCCCCGATTTGGTAATACCGGCTGAAGGAGGTTTCGCCGTAAAAAGGACATTGCACTCTGATTTTGATCTCGAATTACTTTAATTCATCATTTAACTGATCCCTTAATGAAAAACAAAATCAAGTGCGAAAATCTTAAACTTTGAAATTTAATAACTGGGTCAATTTTTGCAGTACAGATGTCAAACTTTTTGTGTTATATCTCTTATGATATATGTAAACTTTAACTAAATATAACTATAGGGACTGGGGGACCGTATAAAAAGTTAGTTTTCGTAATTTTTATAAAATTGATTTTTTACTTTAAATAATGACACAGCGTGAATATTTAGCACATTTGAAACGTTTTTGTAATTGGAACTATATGTCTACGCCCAACGGTTGAGAAATTAAAGGTCGGCGATAGATAACATATTGCACGCTGTATATAAGTAAATTTATTAACCATTTGGAAAAAAGGTTATTGTTCTCGTCAGGGTACGAAATCAAAAGCATATCTGAACGTTTTCATTGGTTTAAACCGCAATTTATTCGTTATCTGATTGGTATATACAGTAATCTGTATTTCCCTTTGGTTTCAACAACGATGGACAACAGAGTGTTGCCACTATGACAAAAAAGTAATAAAAACTACAAAAAAATTAATAAATCAGAAACAAATTGAGATACAGCTTTCAAACAAATTGCATCTAAAAGTACATGTTTTTTTTCTATCCGACGGTATAAAAAGTAATATTGTCGGATGTTTAGAAGTTTAAGAATGAAATTTTATTTGAAATTGGTCGTGAGATTTTTTGGAAATCTGATGATAGAAAAGCCTTTTCCCGAACAGCCACTGAAATGCTTGGTTATTACGCAAGTTTCAGGAAATCTTGCAATTTTTACGTGTAATAACACTATTAATGTTTGATTCATGGCGTACGTAACGTATGACCAGCTCCGTAGAATTTAAAAAATTTACAGTACCGAAAATTGTAAAACTGAAATTTCTTTTAAAATTTGTTCACGATGGTTCCAGGAATGTTATCGTTTAATCCATGGCGTACGTAATGTAGGATCAACTCCGTGCGATTTTTTATGTCTTAAAATTTAGTCTTTGGAAAAATCATTTTCCAAATGGTCGTTGTAATTTGTTAAATTTCTATTTTTTTTTTTTTTTTCATATTACGAACGATATTTTTGTATGATTATTTTTAATATTAACATTTATTTGTTGTTATTAAAGTAGAAAAGCGAGTTGGGCACTTGCATTTGAGATTAGTAATGGCTTCATGGATGTGCCAGAAATTATCTGTTTTGGATTTGAGTAGAGCTTTAAAAAGTCAGAAAGATTCTAAATGTTTTGCAAGGTGAAATTCTGAAGGAATTTAATAAATATTTCATTTTTAAATATTCTTCAGAATATTGCAATACGATAAAAAATTATAGTATCATATTGGTGTGATTTTTAGTGAAAATTAACGTTACTGACTCAATTTTATTCATATACAATTACAATGCAATACGTCTTATTGAAAATAATTTTGTGAAAAATGTTTGCACCGGTTAATACGTAGAATTTCTTACCATTTTAGATATAACATGCGTTATTGTGTTACAATATTAACATGTTGAAATTAGTGAGATGTAGGACATTACGTATTCTTGAAAACTGAAAATTCTGTACAACAGTGCTAAAGAGAACAGATTTTGGATTTTTCTGGAAATTACCTCATTACCTATGCAGCTCACAGCATGTACTTTCTTCGGAGTTTTCATTGTACTCATCCATAAAAGAAGAAAAAAGGCCTACGCATAGAAAATAATATTGTATTTATATTTTAAAAGAAAAGCCTATTTCGAGATGCATGTAAGTGAATTATTTCTCTTTTAACATTGCAAAAAAGATATAAATTACTCTGAACACGAAAGGATGAAAAAAATTATTTTTTACAGAAGTTTGAAATAAGATTTTTCGTAAACGTTTCCACAGAGGAGGAGTTTTTAGGTGCGCTGATAATTAAAAAAATACGTAGCACCTACAGTCATCGTCTAGCTCTCTGAGTGGTTTCAGCGGATTTTTCCCAGAAACAACTTAAATCTTTGTAAAAAATCACCATAAAATAAAACAATACACAGGACGCGTTTCGAGCTAAAAACATAACAGCTCGTCATCAGCTACAGCAAACACGTGTCCGCAAGCGAACAAGGTCAAAAATGAACTGAAGGTAAAGAATTTCGCAAAGAATGCGACAGATGGCGCTAGCTGAAAGAGGAACATGCAGAAGAGAAAGATGTTGCCAAAAGGATAGAAGAGAAATTGATAGGGGAAAATGGAAATAAAGAAATAAACAAAATAAAAATAAAAGATGTAAATTAAAAAATATAAATAATAATAATAAAGAAAGGAATATAAAAGAATAAAACAAGAAAAAACCAAAAATTCCTTTTTTTTTTTTTTCAAAATAAAAAGAAAAGAAACAAGAGAAAAGGGAAAAGAATTACAAAATTAATTTCCACGCTGGAGATAGGAAAGGAGATGATGGGGGATCATTGACAAGATTAGCAGATTTTTTAGAAATAAAATATGCTTCATGAAAATCCAAGTGAGAGGGAGAGACAGGGGAAGAAATAATTTTGACCATGGAGAAATTGAAACAATGACTGGAAGACCAACAGTGAGAAGCAATCGAAGATTTAGAGATTTCTTGATTTGCAATATACCTCTGATGCTCGCCTAATCTTAATTTTAAAGCTCACTTTGTTTGACCAATATAACCTAAATTGCAAGAGCAAGGAATAAAATAAACACCCGACCGGTTCTCAGTAGGAACAGGATCTTTTAGAGAAGAGAATTTAATTTTATTCATAGGTTTGAAGATAACTTTAAAATTAAAACCAGAAAGGATTTTAGAAATTTTGAAACAGAGAAGAGAATAAAAGGTCAGAACAATTATAGAATTAAAATTAGGGGGATTATTTGAATCAGAAAAAGGACGTTTAGGCTTATTAAATTTATACAAAGCTTTATCAATCAAAGAGGGATTATAACCACGAGTAAGGGCAAGAGATTTGAGATAATTAATTTCATTATTCAGAGCAGAAGAGTCAGAACAAATGCGTAATGCCCTAAAAACAAAAGTATAAAAGGACGCCACCTTTTGGTGAGGAGGATGATTTGAAGTTCGAGTTTATTCGCGTTTATTTGAGTTTATCGAGTTGATTCGAGTTTATTTTATTCCATGCTCTTGCAATTTAGGTTATATTGGTCAAACAAAGAGAGCTTTAAAATTAAGATTAGGCGAGCATCAGAGGTATATTGCAAATCAAGAAATCTCTCCTCAGCAAAAAGGGGCGTCCTTTTATACTTTTGTTTTTAGGGCTTCTGCTCTGAATAATGAAATTAATTATCTCAAATATTTTGCCCTTACTCGTGGTTATAATCCCTCTTTGATTGATAAAGCTTTGTATAAATTTAATAATCCTAAACGTCCTTTTTCCGATTCAAATAATCCTCCTAATTTTAATTCTATAATTGTTCTGACCTTTTATTCTCTTCTCTGTTTCAAAATTGATAAAATCCTTTCTCGTTTTAATTTTAAAGTTATGTTCAAACCTATGAATAAAATTAAATTATCTTTTCTAAAAGATCCTGTTCCTACTGAGAACCGGTCGGGTGTTTATTTTATTCCTTGCTCTTGCAATTTGTGTTATATTGGTCAAACAAAGAGAGTTTAAAAATTAAGATTAGGCGAGCATCAGAGGTATATTGCAAATCAAGAAATCTCTAAATCTTCGATTGCTTCTCACTGTTGGTCTTCCAGTCATTGTTTCAATTTCTCCATGGCCAAAATTGTTTCTTCCCCTGCTTCTCCCTCTCACTTGGATTTTCATGAAGCATATTTTATTTCTAAAAATTCTGCTAATCTTGTCAATGATCTCCCATCATCTGCTTTAGTATCTCCAGCGTGGAAATTACTTTTGTAATTCTTTTCCTTTTCTCTTTATTCTTTTCTTTTTATTTTGGAAAAAAAAGGATTTTTTCATTTTTTTCTTGTTTTATTCTTTTAAATTCCTTCCTTTATTATTATTATTTATATTTTTAATTTACTTCCTTTATTTTTATTTTGTTTATTTCATTTATTTCCATTTTTTCCCTATGAATTTCTCTTCTATCTTTTTGGCAACACCTTTCTCTTTTGCATGTGCCTCTTTCAGCTAGCGCCATCTGTCGCATTCTTTGCGAAATTCTTTACCTTCAGTTCATTTTTGACCTTGTTCGCTTGCGGACACGTGTTTGCTGTAGCTGATGACGAGCTGTTATGTTTTTAGCTTGAAACGCGTCCTCTGTATTGTTTTATTTTATGGTGATTTTTTTACAAAGTTTTGTTATTTTAATTGCTTCGAATCGCCAGTTTTTGATGCTGTTCAGCTTTAGCTAACTTAAATCTGTTGTAGAAAAAATATTTTAAACATAATTGTATTTTAAACTGTAATATCAGGGGGGGGGGGGGTATGAAGTATATTTTAGAAACAGACAGGAAAATAAATTTACATTAAGATAATTTTTATAAGCATTTTTATGAAAATGCAGGGAAGCTCTCAAGACGCTCGGAGGGTTAGTACGTCCATCTATCTGCATAAAGCAGATTGAAAACTACCCTACCGAATTGTTCAAAATTTAATATATATAGATCGTCGCAGAATTTTGTCATTTCAAATTTTATGAAAATCAAATCAGAACTTAAAAAGATATTTTAAAATGTTTTATTCATTCTATTAAATCCTATCATACGTAATTAATTAAATGATACACCATGATATGTAATGATTCTAACTTACAATGTGGATTACGTCCTATTTAAGAAAGAGTCATATTACTTCTGTTTTACTGAATTTAACATACATAATCGTAAAAATTTTTGTATTCGTGAATTTTTGCATACGAGTGCAACAGCTATCGCACCAAGATCTAAATATTTATAAAACTAGTTATAGTACGAAAGCACCTCATTTGCTACGTTCCATGTACAAATTCCGACTTGTTTTCTTATCATGAAGCCGAATGTTTTTTCCAATTAAAACAAGGTAAGCTTTCATACATTAATATCGATCTAACTATTTAACGCATGACAAAGCGTATCTGCAATATACCAGAAAATCCCATACATTAACCTATGTATACCAGAGTTTCGTAAAAATATGTTCCATAATATGCTATTTCATTTTATTTCTTTTATTTAAATGAAACTGATGCTGTTCACAGCAAACTCAAGACAATACTATGTTTTTTCTTCAAATTGGAATATTTTTATGAACTGTCATAAGGTATATCTGGAAACAACACTCTTTTTGGTACGGCAATAACAATAAATAAATGTTACTACTACAAATGATCATAATAAAAAACTGGTTCATAAAATCAAGTTAAATAGATTTAATTATAGCTACATTCACCTCAGACTGAAATGCAAAAAGAGGGACAATACATTTTTTTCAATTTAAAAAAAGTCAAATCAAACAAGTGTGACATAAGGCATTACGCATTCTTGAAAACTGAAAATTTTGGACAACAATGCTAAAAAAAACAGATTTTTGTTTTTTCTGGAAATTATCTCGTTACCTATGCAGCTCACGCATGTACTTTCATCCGAATATACATTTTGCTCATCTACAAAAGAAGAAAAAAATGCTTGCACATAGAAAATAATATTGTGTGTATGCTTTTTTTTTAATAAAGCGTATTTCCAAGTAAATGTAAGTAAATAATTTTATTTTTAACATTGTAAATAAATGATAAACAATTACATTGAACATGGGAGGTTAAAGTAAAGAATTTTTACAAAAGTTTGAAAAAACATTTTCGGAAGAATTTCCTTAGAGAAGGAGTTTTTTCTTCTCATGAAGCGAAATATATTAAAAAGTAAAACAAGATAAGCTTTAATATATTAAATTCGTTCTTAACTATTTAACGCATGACATCGCGTATCTGCAATATAGAAATCCCACATATTAATGCATATGTATTAGAGTTTCGCAAAAATCTATTCTATAAGAGCTATTTCATTGCATTTGTTTTATATAAATACAACTTCACTGTAAAAAATTCATAGAGTAATTTAGCTTTTATTATTGTGTAATTTAAACTAATATAACTGGTGTAATATTACACATTAGTGTAATGTAACACGAGATATGTCGGTTAAATTGCTCCACAAAATGGAGGCAGCAATGTTGTCATCACTTTTATGGAGAAACGTAACATAATTTATTTTAGAATGTTTTTTCTTAAGCTCTTACAAAAGATAAATCGAACAATTGAGATATAGAGCATTACGTATTCGTGAAAACTGAATGGTATGAAGAATAATGCTTTTTTTGTAGAAAAAAAATAATAATAAGGTTTCTTGTTTTTGTAGATATTATCTCGTTATAAATGCAGCTCTCGCAGTGTACTTTGATCCGAGTTTTATTTTTTCCTGCCACAAAAGAAGAGACAAACATTTTACTTTTAGGGATTAATGCGTATCTATATTTTGAAGGAAAAAAATATTTCCAGTTATATGTAAGAAAAAGACTTATTTCTACACGATGTAAATAATTGAAAATAAATGACACTGAACATGGAAGGATATAGCAAGGTATTTGTAGAAAAGTTTGAAATGACAATTTTTGGAAACATTTACCTGGAGCAGGAGTTTTTTCTCCGACGAAGAGAAGTATTTTTTTCAGTGTAAAACATACTATGCTTTGATATATTATAATTGTTCTTAATCTTTTACCATATCTGTAATAGGCAAGAAATCCTACATATTAACACATGTGCAATAGGTTCGCACAAAATCTTTTCAATGCAACACATTTCATTGTGGTTTTCATTTAAATTAAATTGTGGCAACGGCATTAATTTTCACGGTTAAATAAATCCACTATGGTGGTATGATGTTTCATCATCCTAAACGATTTTCTTTTTTAAGTATAAAAACATCTGGGGCCAGCAATCCTTTTACGTACGGTAATAACACAAATTAAGTATGCTAAAGATAATCATTTGGAAATAATTTTCTTTAATTTTAAACTCATATGATATACTTATATCTGCCTTCAACTCAGACGAAAATGCAAAAAGCTCAGGCACATATTTTGAAGATAAAAGAAAAAAAATCAAAGCAGTGAGATTTAGAATATTGCCTATTCTTAAATCTGAATATTCGGAACAACAATATTGAAGAGAACAGATTTTGTTCATTTTAAAAATTATCTCATTATATTCAGTGCACAAATCAAAATACTCCACATTTGATGTTTTTTTTAATTTTAAGTATCAAAGCACTTGGTATAGTCATAAATTTTTATACTTGTATTAACTTTTCTGAATAATAAGGATTTGCACCATTAAATGGCGAAATTGTTTTGGCCATTGAATAATAATTAATTTATTTCAGAAGCCATTTTGATTATCTCCATACTCTAATGTAAATCGTTGCAATAAAGCAACTCAAATGCACTAGCAAGCGTTGAATGCAAGCACAAATTTTGAAGTTTGAAGATCAGCCTTTATTATATCCTAAAGCTAGAACTGTGGCAAGGAAAAAAAGAAGAGACATGATGGACATTCATTCCTCCTGCTAAACATGATTACTATAAAAACTTGATAACAAATCGAAATGACGAGTCCTCACATACACCTGATGAAGAAGACCCTATTTATATTGATGATGAATTAATCACAAATAATATATTATAATAGGAGTACCAACATTAATTTTTATGGAAAATCTGTAATAAAAATATACAATAACTAACTTTTTCTGTAAGAAAAAAAATAAAAATTTAAACATTGTGTTTAACTTTATTACTTTTGTCAGTTGCCAAGTCGATTAACAACAACCGTCACATAAAAATTGTAACATTACTGAAGATCATGTTTTTGGTATTCTTTCTTACTAATTTTATATACGGTTAGATGATAGCTATATCTCTTTTTATGCATTCTACAATATATTTTTGAATTTATATTATAAAGGGAATTTTAAAAAACAACGTACATTATTTCATCGCATTTCTCAAATTTTTATTTTATGGAGTTAATCGATTTGCACACTGAACGGCTCATTTGTGCAGCTCATGGAACGCATTTTTGTTCGAGTTTTTATACACAGCCTCAAAAGTTAGAAAATGTCTACTCTAGAAAATAATATTGTATGTATATATATATTATATATATATATATATATATATATATATATATATATATATATATATATATAAAGAAAACATCTAGGTAGTTGTGAGGAACAGATTTATTTCTGCATGATGTAAATAAATGAAAATAAATGACTGTGAACATGGAAGGATATAGTAAGGTATTTTTAGAAAAGCTTGAAATAAGAATTTTTGAACAATTTCCCTAGAATTTTTGACTTGTAACAATCTGGAACAATTTTAAGTTGAAAACAATGTAAGCACTTATATTTTTAAACTATTCTTAACACTTTAATGCTGGGTATGTCATATATTAACATACAAGGAATCCTGCATACTAAATACAATAGTTTTGTTCAAAAGCTTTTCAATACGGCTTATTTCATTGGTTTTTTCAATTATTATTTAAATAAAATTGAGACAATATTATTAATGTTCACAGACAAATCAATCCATTATTATAATATAATTTTCTTCAAATTGGAATATTTTTACGAACTATCATAAATATCTGGAGGCAGCATACGACAATAGCAATAAATAATTATTAATATTAAAAATAATCATCCAAATAAACTGCTTCTTAATATTAAACTAATTGGATCTACTTATATCTGCATTCACCTCTGACTGAAACGCAAAAGCTGGAACACATTTTTTACAGATCTTAAAACAGACAAACCAAGCAAGTGAGATATAGAACATTATGTATTTTTGAAAACTGAATAACCTGAACAACAATGCCGACTAGAACGTATTTTTGTTTTTTTTCTTAAAATTATCGCGTTATATATGCAACTCATGGAATGTAGTCTCATTCGAGTTCTCGTTGCAGTCAGCCTCAAAAAAAAAATCTACTTATAGAAAATAATATTGCACACATATTTCGAAAGGAAACAGTATTTTTGAAGTACATATAACCAAAAAAGAAATTATTCTCCTGCTGTAAATAAATGAAAATAAGCGACTCTGAATAAGGAATGAATGTTAAGTGTTTTCGGAAAAGTTTGAAGTAAGAACATTCTGTAAATTTTTCCTAGCGGAGGCGTTTCGACATTTCAACTAGCGGAATAGGTTTTCACTTTAAAACAATGTAAGCTTTCGTATATTAACACGTTCACGTCGGCGCGGTGGGTCACACTAGACTGTCTCAGAGCTGCCAAGTCTCCGACTTTTTGGATACCAGTATTGTAATACAGAAAATGTTGTTTTATTTAATTAGAACAATTGGGTGATTTAAAGGAACAACATTTTCTCTAAAATAATAGTGGTGTGCAAAAAGCGGGAGACTTGACAACTCTGAGACAGTCAAGTGTGTTGCTATTGTTCTTAATATTAATATTGTTAAATTGAGAATACGTGTGAAAGAGAATGTGAAGAAAAAACTTCTTCTCTGAGAAAATTATTCCGAAAAAATATTATTTCAAACTTTTGTAAAAATGCTTTTCTTTATCCTTCCATGTTCATTTTATTTAATTTTTTTTTTACAATATGAAAAATAAAATGATTGACTTACTTGCACCTGGAAATACGCTTTTTTTTCCAAAGATACATGCAAAGTTATTTCTATGTGAATAACTTTGTTCTAAAAAAAAAATTAAAATCTGCAAATAATATTTCGAGTTATAACGGTTTTAAATTACCCTACTTTCATAATAAATTTTTAATTATTATTATTTTTTTTAATTATGAAAAGTTTTATCATGCGATTTCGTTCACAAATGATATGATTAACTATCACAAAAAAAATTCAAAATTTTAAATGAATAAGTAAAAATTATTTTAAAATTTGTTCTGAACCCCCTTAAGGATAAGTTTTTTTTTTGGTATGATTGCTTTTAATATTAACATTTATTTATTGTTGTTGCCATATAAAAAGAGGTTTGTTTCCAGATATTTTATGACAGTGTGTAAAATTATTCCAATTTGAACAAAAATCAGAGTATCACTCTGGCTTGACTTGTATGTGAAGATTATTATTATTGCCGCGCAATTATTTGAATAAAAAATTAAAATAAATACCACATATTGAAAATATTTTATGTAAATCTATTGCACATGGGGTAATATGTAATATTTCATGCCTATTATAAATATAACATAGCATGCGTTAAAAGGTCACGAAATATTTAAGTACATGAAAGTTTACCTTGTTTTAAGACGTTCACGCCGGCGCGGTGGGTCACACTCGACTGTCTCAGAGTTGTCAAGTCTCCGGCTCTTTGCACACCACTGTTATTTTAGAGAAAATGTTGTCCCTTTAAATCGACCAATTGTTCTAATTAAATAAAACAACATTTTCTGTATTAAAATACTGGTATTCAAAAAGCCAGAGACTTGTCAGCTCTGAGACAATCGAGTATGATCCACCGTGCCGGCGAGAACGTGTTAAACTGAAAAAATAAATATTTCGCTTGTTGGGAAGAAAAAAACTCCACCTCTAGGGAAATTTTTCGAAAAATTCTTTATTCGTACTTTTCTAAAAATACCTTACTATATCTTTCCATGTTCAAGAGTTATTTATCTTCATTTATTTACAGCGTGCAGTAAATTTTCGCATGCACTACCTGGAAATGCGTTTTTGTTTCAAAATAGACATTCAATATTAGTTTCTTTTTGTAGGCATTTTTTTTTTTTTTTACTTCTTTTGTTGATGAGTAAAATGAAAACTCGAATAAAAGTACATTCCGTGAGCTGCATACGTAACGAGATAATTTCCAGAAAAAAACAAAAATCTCTTCTCTTCAGCATTGTTGTTCAGAATATTCAGTTTTCAAGAATACGTAATGTCCTATCTCAGTTGTTTGATTTGTCTTTTTTTAGATCTTAAAAAAAATTGTCCCAGTTTTTTGCATTATAGTCTGAGACGAATGTAGATAAAATAAAATATATTTATTTGATTTTAAGAGCCAGTGTTTTATTATTGTTAATTTTTTTTAACATAAACATTTATTTGTCGTTGTTTCCGTGCAAAAATGAAAGTTGTTTCCAGATATCTTACCACATTTCTTTAAAACATTCCAATTTCAACAAATATTATAGTATCACATTGTTGATATGTCTTTGAACGGCTTTGGTTTTCTTTAAATAAAATAAATACAATCAAATAGCTGTTACAGAACAGATTTTTACGAAACTCTAATACACATGCGGGATTTGTTGTATATTGCAAATACGATATGTCTTGCGTTAAAGTGTTAAGAACGATTTTAATATATGGGAGCTTAGCTTGTTTTGATTTGAAAAAAAAAAAAAAAAAAAAAAAAAAAAACATTCCGTTTCACGAGAAAAAAAAATTCTTCTCTAAGGCAATTCTTCCGATAATTCTTTTATGTCAAACTTCTGTAAAAATTCTTTACTTTATTTTCCTGTTCTGAATATTCTTTTTCATTTATTCATGATATGAAGTATAAAGTAATTGAGTTACATGCACTTCAAAATCCGGTTTTCTTTTTAAATATACATATAATGTTTTTTCTTATGTGTAGAATTTTTTTTCTTCTTTTTTGGATGAGAAAATGTAAATTCGGATGAAAGTACATTCCGTGAGCTGCATACGTATAGCTAATTAAAAAAAAAAATCTCTTCAGCATTGTTGTCCGGAATATTCAGTTTTCTGGAATACGTAATGTCCTATATCTCACTTGTTTGATTTGTATTTTTTAAGATATCCCATTAATATGTCCCAGTTTTTTGCATTTCAATCTCAGGTGATGTACATATAATAAAATCTATTTCATGATTGATTCTAAGAAACTCTTTTCATTATGAATATTTATAGTAATAGTAACATCTTTTTAGTTATTACCGTGTGAAAAAGAGCGTTGTTTCCCAATATATTATTATAGCTCATAAGAATATCACAATTTGAGAAAAATAATAATATGATTGTAGCATGTGTTTTCACAACTCTGTGAAAATTAATATTACTGCCTCAATTTTATTAAATTGTAATAACAAAATTTCATTTGTTCAAAAGATTAATATTTAAGAAAATTTTAAACATATAAAAGAATATATCAATTAGAATTATCATGATGTATTCAATCTGAAATTCTTTTTTAAAGCTTTTATAAAAATGCTTAATTTTATCCTAATGTGTTCGAAATTAATTATTTTTATTCTTTTATATCTCACAGTAGGTGAAATGAGAAAAACCTGGTCTAAAGTAATTTTTGCAGCATTATGATTTTTAATTTGCATGCTGTTAAATTATTTTATTTTTAAATACTATTTCTAAAAATAAAACAAAAATTATATATATATATATATTAACAATAAAACTTTTTTTCCCTATTACTTAATATTTTATATAAGAAGCCTAGTATAATTAAAAATATATTTTCAAATATTTAAAGTTAATATATAAAACAACTACAGTATTTATATCCTGGTACTTAGGAAATGTATTCAAAAGTATTGTTTTTTACTGATTTTATACTTCTTTGTTGCAATGGCTTCTGAATTAACTTTTCGAGAATATTTCATCGTCTTCAGCGGATTGAATTTTTTATGTTTTTTTATGATAATTCTCCGGAAGTATAAACTGTATTTTCAGTTACGACTGGACTTTCAAGAAACATTAATACTTTAAGATTACAGTGCTTTAACATTTTTTTGGTACTGCGTACATTGTTTGTAAATAGGTGTAAGATAATGTTAGACGTCTTTTTAATGTGTCTTTTAAATTAAGAAATCTCCAAACGTGCTTGTAATAATTCCTTCTAGTTATTTTAACACTTAAATGATACTTTCCCGTGTTTTTTCAGACACATTTCCGCGAGGCAGATAGTCTTCTTTCAATATAATGGAATTCTGAACAAATACAATGGCTTATTATACCATGTATAGTACAGGGTGTTTCTAAATTAATATCGGGGATTTAACGCTTTCTAGTTTCTATTATATAAAAATTAAAATTGTACTTAATGCATAAAATGAACGAGCAACTCAGTCAGTTTGTTGATATCTGTACATGCGCATGCGTACGCAATGTTTCTTAAGTCGTCCGTTAGAAAGCGCTAGTATAGCAAAAATGGCGACTAGTAAACAGAAAGTATTTTGTGTTCTGCAGTAAGCAAAAACCAAATCTGTATTTACTGTGCAATGTGCGTTCCAGATTAAGTTCAGATGTGATCACCCAAGTGATAATAACATCAGTAGATGGTATCATTTGTTTGTAAATACCGGCTGCCTTTACAACAATTACGCCACAAACACGAATCAACGTTTGGGAAGAACTGAGCTATCCACATAATGAGTGCCGTATGACGAAAGGTGCTCACACGTGTAAGCTTGTAGGTAAAGCTGTTTGAGTTGCTCTTTCATTTTATGTATTAATTATAATTTTAAGTTTTATGTAATAAATACTACCAAGTGTTAAAACCCCGATATTCATTTAGAAACACACTCTATAGTTCAAATTTAGTAATAGCTGAAACTTTCTTTCAAATATATTTTGCTATAGACAATCTGGTCGTTTGCCTAGTCTAATGATACCGTATGACACTTTTTCTTTGGATCATTTTAGCAGGATAGCGGAGTACAGAAATGCAATTAACCAGAGATATTCGGTCCAGTTTCATCTGGTTCATTGACTGAATTTTTTTTAAAAAAAGGATGAACAGGACAAACTTTTGTACATTCTTCTAGTTTGGGAAGTCAAACACGAAATTCTACGCTTCTTCCTAGATATTCAAATTTTCTTTAATGAATCAGGTTTTCTGTCCAGAGCACGCTGTTCATCATCGTAGTACTTTTCTTTAAAATTATGATGCGGCAGTTTTGATAGATTTGCCTCATCATCTATCCCAAAGTTCTAGAAAACTTAAGAATTTCTCTCATTATTTTGCGACAAAAAATCCCTTTTTTACATTCCGAAATGCACTTAATAATTCTTTTTTTTTTTTTTTTTTTTTTTTTTTTTTTTTTTTTTTGTCAAAATTGTTTTTATTTGAAAATCTGAATAAACGAAAAAAAATTCGAATTTTATCTTGTAATCTTTATATGTATTTTCGCAAAAATTGCCATGTCTTAAAGTTAGAAATTACTAGCAACAAATAATTGTGGATTCTTTTTACCCGACTGAAAAGAAGGGTTATGTGTTTCACGCGTATCTGTGTATGTGGATTTCTTTATACCCTCGAAACATCCCAACGGCTGGATGGATTTTAATGAATAAGGTCTCTATCGATACGTCTTAACGGCTCGATGGTTATAGGATAGGTTTTGTTTTTATAAATTCAAAATGGCGGCCGTAAAATACAAAATGGCGGCAGAGACGAAAAAAAAATTACGCTCCATATTGAGTGGCATATCATTGGATAGGTCTTTCCAAATGAAGACGATATTTCATTGACTATTTTACAGTCAGAAGCTCCGTTAAAATATTATGCAACCTGGAAGTTGTGTATGTATTGTGGTTCTCTAGCTTTAGTGCAACTCTAACCAACATAGTCATCTATAGACCTCATCAGAACAGTGTTTATAGATAGGAACTAACAGTTAAACATAACTTAAAAGTCATCAATACAAGTAAATAAAAAAATAGTTAAGTAATGTAAACAAGTAATATAAAAAAATATATATTTTTTAAGTCACATCCTACTTAGGTCAATAAGAGAATTTTTCCCCCTCATTCTTCTTTCCTTTTGAGAGGCGCTTAAAATGCCTTGATCAAGAAGAGGGCTCTGTCGGTCTTAAAAAACCTTGATCAAGAAGGGGCTCTCTCGATTATTGAAAATTAATTAATTTAATTTAATTAATGAATTAATATTTGAATAAATTTGGATTAACTTCAAGTGTCATCCACTACAAGTTTTAAAAAAATTATCTGAGCTTGATTGGATGAATATAAGTATTTTATTAACGATTGAAAATTTGAACAAGATATATATAGCGAGAGTGTGAGCTAATAATAGGAATTGAAAAAAAAAAACATAGTTTCACACTCATGAGAAATAATTAATTAGTCCGCTTTTTATGCAGTCGGGTTTTTTGATTTTTTTAAATTTAATTGTTTATTGCCAAAATTAAAAAAAAAGAATCGCATAAATCACAAGGTTAAATTTCTTTCAATAAATTAAAGTTAAAATTCTAGTACTATATTCACCTTGAGTTAAATAATTAAAATGCTTACAAAAGCACAAATAATTGTACAAAAATTACTTTCAGAAGCATACATATAATATAAATATATTTAAAATACAAATTTAAAATATTTTAAAATACATTAGAAAAACCCAGATTGTTGAAAATTTTAATAACTTTATCTGGTATCTCATCTGATGTACAACCTTTAAATTGCAATGTTTTCTTCTGGACAATTCTCGAATAAGAGCAAAGAAAATAATAACAACATTTAAATCTTACTGATGATAGCCTTGTAATTGTTGAAAACGTTCTGGGTTTTTCTAATGCATTTTAAGATATTTTAAATTTGTATTTTAAATATCTTTATATTATATGCATGCACTTGAAAGTAATTTTGTACAATTATTTGTGCTCTTAGATTTTTTTTTTTTTTTTTTTTTTTTTTTTTTTTTTTTTTTACTTCACAAAATTGATCACAATTTTGCAGATTTTGTTTTTAAAACATGATATTTTTATGAAGAATGTATACTTAATTTTGTGAAAGTAACATAATTTTTTTTCTTTTACAATTTAAAAAAAAAATGCACGTATGCGTTTAAGAATTAGCCATATTAATAATAAGCTCTAAACAATTAGACTTAGAATATGGGGAAAGAAAAAACCCTATTGGATTTAAGAAGATTATTTCATTACCATTTGACTTAAACTTTAAAATAAAACTTGTCCCTTAAGGGCAGTTGGAAGTCAAATTCGTGAAAAAAAGCTGGTATTTTTTTTCTAAATCCTTTATCTCCCCGCCCTCCGTATATTACTTTTTTTTGTACTACAATAAGAAGTTAAAAAAATTAAAGTAATTCAATATGTTTACACCAGACATTACATATGTAAATTTTAAACTAACTTTTCTGAAAATGTTTTTCTTTTTTTTAACTTCGAATACTTTTTTATGAAAACGACTACATGTTATTGTTTGCAATCTTAACAGAGTATTTCACACATACCCCTGATCAATCTGAAGGGAACTTTAGTTACAAGTATTTAAATATGTATATAAAAAAAATATATAACTTTTTCTGTTAAAAAATATTAAAAGTGGTTTTTATTCCCGATAAGAAAAAATAAAGAAGGAACATAGGTTTATAAAATTAACTTCACTTTATTAGGACTTATTCCTATTATATATATAAAAAAATCAAGTGAATATCTTTGGCAGTTTCTGAGAAAAGCTGCATTAATTGAATATGGTAGGCATAGGGACTTCCAATTGCCCTTAACCTAATTGCGGAACAAACACATTCGGTTGAGTTTGGAGTATGTTTTAATACCCCCCCGCCCCCCCCAAAAAAAGAACAACATTAAACAATGAAATTTATGTTTCGTTTCTGGACTTTTAGTCATGGTATTTATGTTTTTAGTTGTTTTCCTTTTTTTCTCCTTCCATCGCGGATAATAATAATTTTAAAAAATACATACATTCATATACGTTTATTTAATGCAATATACAGGTTGCAATATGTTATCAATCGCCAACCTTTAATTTGTCAACCGTTGGTCGTAGATATATATTTCCAGTTACAGAAAACGTTTAAAATGAGGTAAATATTCATGTTGTGGAATTATTTAAAGTAAAAAATTTATTTTATAAAAATTGCGAAATCTAACTTTTTATACGGTCCCGCAGTCCCTATAGTTATATTTAGTAAAAGTTTACACATATCACAACAGATATAACACAAAAATTTTGACATCTGTACTACAAAAATTGACTCAGTTATTACATTTCAAATTTAGAGATTTTTGCACATGATTTTGTCTTTCATTGAGGGATAAATTAAAAGATGAATTAAAGTAATTCGTGATCAAAATCATGGTGCAATGCCCTTTTTTATGGCGAAACTACCTTTAGCCAGTATCGCCAAATCGGGGAATCACCAAAGAGAATTATTTCACCTTAAATTTTGAAATAACTTTTGTGGGTCGAACAACACTGAAACGTCAAAGTAGGTAGAATCAACAACCGGAAAATAAAACATACTCACCAAGGACTAGACAAATAGCAGCTGAATGCAAACGATCAGCCGAGGTATAAAGAGCATGAAAATTGGGATTATGCAAATTACAATAGTACCGCAGCGCCACACTTTCGGGATAAAACACGAACAATATAGCAGTGGAAATGCCAGTGAGCGCTAAGATCGTGATAGCAAGCTACGCATACATGCAATATGCCGAAATGATACTTATTTATGGTGAATGTCAAAGGAGTGCCATAGATTCTGCGAGTGTTTCTTCAGAACGTTTCCTTATGCATCTACATTCAACGTATGAAACTATAACTGATACTTTACACCATCTTAGAGTGACCGGCTCTGTTTCACCACGACACAGAACAAGTAGGCGGACAAGGTGTGATGTTCGAGTTACACCAGAGGATGTGCTGGCATTTGCCTTTTAAATTCCACAACTGAGAACGGTGGAAGCAAGGCATGTGATCAGCATGTCTGTCATTTGTTACATGCGCATGTTGCGCATCCATACCATCCGACACTGGTGCAAGCATTGATGCTGGGTGACATTCTGAGGACAAATGTGTCAATGTTTACTCGGGGTGACATTTTGAACGAGCACAATGTGCATTACTGGTCTCTGGAAAACCTCCACATCGCCCGCACAGTACGACACATGTGGTTCGGTGTGTGGGGAACCTAGATTGTGGAAACCATCTTCTTTGATAGGACCTTAATAGGCGATCGTTACCTGCAGCTGCTACAAAACATGGTATGGGACAGGTATGAAGAACTGCCTCTCCGACATGCATGTCGGGTGGGGTTTCAACATGATGGGGAACTCTCACATAAAACATCAAATGTCCCGGCGTATATGGCCACCGAATTCTGTCACAGATCCTTGGATATGGTTTTCCGGTAGAGTGGCCACCGCGTTCTCCGGACTTGACTCCATGGACATCTACATCTAGAGTTACATCAAGGCATAGATATATGTGGCTGATACCACTTCTCTGGTTTATCTGAAGCAGCGCATCATCCTTGATTGTCAAACAAGACTTGAATGTTTGCAGACCTGCTATGCTTTGACGTATCCAGGAGATAGTACTGTCACGCATTCAATTGTACATTGCCACCAAAATAACGAAAAACTATTCCTTTAATAAATATCATGATCAAGAATAACTTGGTTTTACTCCGACTAATTGAATGAAGCAGCAAATTCAGATGAAAGTCAAAGTTGATATAGTATTGAAATAACGATATTGAAGTATTAACATTTGTAACTACTTTTTGAAACACTAAGATGTATGAGATAGAAGTGATGATAGATAATAACTTGCTCCGAGTCACCCAAAATTCCAAAAAGTGTTTCTTTATATTTGGAACCCTCAGAAAACAATTTATTTTCGAAATGTAAAGAATAATTTACAAAAATAAATTTTCATTACCTGCCCGTAATTTCGGAAACGTTTCCTAGTCGCTTTTACAATACATTAATCAGTTCTTTGTACACGAAAAATCTATTTTTCGGATTACATCAATTCTCAAGTAAACATTTTCAGCTGCATAATAGAATTTGCGCATGTAATTGTAACAAAAAAATCGCAATTTTCATATTAATGTTGATGCTGTTAATATTTTATGTTTGTCTGTTAAACATGTTTTCGAATATGAAAATATTTACCAGAGAATTGATAGCATCCGAAAAACTTATATTCCGATTAGAGAAAACTGATTACTGCACTGTAAAAGCTACTCAGAAACGTTTCCGAAACTGACGGGTAGCTGATAACAATTTATTTTTATAAATTTTTCTTTAAATTTCAAAAATAAATAGTTTTATGAGGTTTTTAAAGGTAAAGAAACGTTTTCCAGAATCTTCGGTAACTTAGAAGAGGATTATCTTCATTTTTGATTATAGTACATTTTTGTAGATTAAGAAACATCTGTCATTTTTTACAGTGTAATTTCGTACACTTCCCAATGTACAATAAGGAAAATTGAATGCAAATCGGTATCACACAGCTTCCTTTAACGGGCATACGTTCATTCCGTTGGGATATACTGGCCATAGCCTAAAACATACTTATATGCATGAAGTTTGGTTCAATACCAATCCTAATTTCATACGGTTTTGAATGATACAAAGAGTACATCAGATAATTTGTAACAAAGTGTTTTTCTGGATTTCTGACGTCTAAACAATGGAAATCCGTCGATACCGGAAGTTGAAAAAAGATTTAGATTACAATACTTTCTACTATTGTGTATTGAAGAGAGTAAAAATTAAATAAACCTTATTGTATTTGTAGTCTTTTATTTTCTTTCTTAGTCTAGAATAAAAATCTTCTAATTATTCAAATATACTATTTGATACTCCGTTCTACACTACTCAATAAAACAGCTTTTTCTTCTTTCGAAAATTTTTACTTTCTACTATCAATTATAGAAGAAATTATTATAATCGAATTTTTTTTCGACTTCCGGTTTTCGATTTTATAAAAATGTTTTAGGGGTCAGAGATCCCGAAAAACAAGTTTTTACAAAATGTCTTTCTGAACGTGTGAGCGTGTGTTCTCTTTGTATAATCGAAAGGTGTATACAATTATGCATAGAAATGAACCAAACATCAAATATTTTGGCAATAGCTATCAGGTCACAATTGAAATTGCGGATAATGCCCCATAAGGGAGTAGCTATGAGAGCGCTTTTTCCTTTGAATCATCCGAAGCTATATATAACGTTTATCTTTTCTAGCATCGGAAGCTGTATGATGTTATTGATAGAATAGCACCGAACTTTATTTAAATAATTTATGATTTTTTTTCGTCGAAATTTTACATTTTGTTCTGTTATCATAGACACACATTTGTGTATGAAAATTGGACTGAAGGTGGCGCTGTAATAGCTGATTTAGGTACGATTTATCTTTTGTGTCATTGGAAAATGTATGAAGTTGTGAATAGAACTGAATCAAACTTCATATACATATTTTTGTTATGGACGTTAGATTCCAATTGGAGATGACTGATAGGGGAGAGTAGCCTAATTTTGACCACTTCCTTTATTTTCATGTGTAACTCACTTCATTTTTGAATGTCTACAAAATAAATGTCTAAAAAGCGCCTAATTTTGACCACTTCCTTTATTTTCATGTGTAACTCACTTCATTTTTGAATGTCTGCAAAATACCAAAACACGTGGTCAATCTATTCAGCTACTAACTAAATAAATCTTTAGAACAATTTCTTTTTGAAAATCGTAAGTTTTATTTAAATTTGAAAAAAAATGTCAAAAGTGGTCCAAATTCAGCAACTAGTCGCCTAAGATGGACACACAGTTTCCTAATTTGGACAAAAAAATATTAAGCTGTTTTAATGAGTAAGGAGTAAAACTGATTCCATTAAAAGCAATGTTCGCGATTAATGAAACAATCAAACAAACAACATCAATGAAATAAAATCAAATGTCTGAAAGTAAGAGTAATTGTTTTCAATCAAAATGTATTCAAAATATAAATAATTAAGAATAGAAATTATGGAACTAATTTCTAGTTACTTGAATATCATAAAAGAAGTGGTGCAAGTTTTATACATGAATTTCATTTCTTCATTTTTTATTCCAGCGCACACAACATGGAACCATATTTGGTATTATGAACCCAGAATGATTCCTGCTATTTTATTTTTCTTCCAAATGAGCGACACATATCATCACTGTTATGATTTTTCTTTTTAGATTCTGAATCATTAGACTTTTTTTGCAACAGAAGTTTCCTTTACTTTATCTGTAGTAAAAATCATAATATAAATCATCCCTTCCATAATTTTCATTCCAATTGGATTACACCTATTTTTTTCTAGTTACTTGAATATCATGTAAGAAATGATGCAAGGCTCATACATGAATTTCTTTTGTTCATTTATTGTTCTAGCCACACAAATTGGAACCATATTTGGCAATATGAACCCAGAATAATTTCTGCTATTTTTTTTCTCTTCCAAATGAGGCGAAGCTAATCATCACTGTCGTGATTTTCCTTTTTAGATGCTGAATCGTTAGACATTTTTTGGAACAGAAGTTTTCTTTATGATATGTCTGTAGTTCTTCTCTACGATCATTTTCTTTCCAATTGAATTACGCCTATTTTTTAAAATTTGATATTCTAATTGTTTTTGTTCTTTGATAGCTTCTTTTGTCGTTTTTTCATTTTTTCATTTCAAGGTTTACGAAGATGTTGACATAGCTGTTTTTTGGCTACTTCTTTACTTTGACTTAACTCATTTTGGAACGGGAACTAACATTTCTAATTTTTCATTGGCTTATTTTTTTTTTTGGAGGGGAGTTTATAGCTGCTGCCTTTAAGCGGGACAATCTCTTCACAACTTATTCTTTCCTTTTCGTTTTTTATATCTTTAACAACTTTTGCTGCCACTTGATGTTTTTCTTCCAGATTGTTTGTCTGTACCGTTTTCATCATTCTTTTACTCATTTAGTTTTATTAAATTACTATTAAAAATTAATTAAAAATTAATTAAAAATTAATTAAAAATATAAAAATAGTGTCCAAAGTGACCTTACTTTTCAATTTATGATCGTATATCTGGTCCAATTTATGCAACTCAAATTGGTTCAATTAAAGCAACTGCACCATATTTAAAAACAGATAATCTCAAGATTCTCTCCCCTATTCCCGTGGAAGGGGGGCTATAATAACGATTTGTGTGCGATTTTCTCGATTTTTTGCTCTTAAGTAAAGGGTTTATGAATATTTTTTTTGAAGAATTAATATATTTAGATATAATATAATACGGTTGGGTTTGTATAAAATGTTGGAAAAAAGTTGCCTGAAGACGTTGTGATAGAGAATTGGTTTCGACTTTGAGGGACGGTGTGGTAAACAATTTGAAAACAAATCTTACTGAAACACCTAATTGCCTAATCTATGTGTAATTTGCTTTTTAATATGCAAAATATTACATTTTTGATATATATTACCCGTTGACCAGACTTTTTTTCGAATATTTTTACTGCCCCAACCTCAGAGTTTTGAAACATTTAGTGACAAAACTTGAAGTGTAAAATGAAAAAAAAAAAAATATATATATATAGATCTGTTAACTACTCATTTTATTTTTCTGAAATGCATAATTTAAAAATAATGACGCTTTTCGAAGTATTAACATGTATGAGACAGAAGAAACTTCTTGGGTCGACACATCCGATTAGTTTTTAGTAAAGTATGCAACTTAAGAATAAATCGTATATTCCAGCTCATAACACACTCCAGAATATGACGCTTGAATGTGCCGAAAGTTACAATACCAGAATGTTTTATTTTTATTTTATTTATTTATTTATTTATTAGGCTTATTCGCCGTATTAACCCCTGCATCACCATATTCAATTTAACGATACCAAGCTGAATAACAGATATATTCAATTTCGCCAAAATTAGTTTATATCAATATTTTTATTTACATGTGAATTATGTAATTAAATGTAACGGAAGGAGATAAAATAAATATTTATTTATACTATACAAACTGAAATAATGTTTGAAGTAAACAATTAGCACATGTGTAAAGTCCGTAAGTTTTTTGAAGTATCTTTATAAGAAACATAATCACTGTCCGTGTCTGACATAAATGTTCCATAAAATCACTATTTATCAGAGATACAAACAAACACAAAACCGAAAGCGAAACACTACAGTGTACGAAAGACAACTGAATAGAATGTATAACGCACAGACCAATCAACAAAAAAGAAAGAAACAAAGCAGCGGGAAAACAAGTACGTTTTTTTTTACCTGTAATGGAATCTGCTGGGTGCGAAAACAATCAGTTTTATAAATCGCGTACAAAACCAATAACAATAGCAATTAACGACTCAAAAATACAGATTTTTAGAACATTGCTGCCTTTACTTAAAATGAAGGCATATACACATACGTCCGGGTATGCCAAAGTTAAGAGTTCATGACGTACGTAGGCAAACCGTGCCCCCTTGACTGTGGAATATATTTGAGGAAAACGTACCGAAAATCGAAAACAATTTCTCTTTAATTTTGTTCTGAACTTCAAAATTATACAAATCCGTCTATGGCACAAAACTTCCGAACTTCTCGCGGGAAAGTATCGCCATCTATTGGGAAAATGGTAAATTACATATTATGCATTGGACGAACTGAGTTCGGGGATCAGGGAATTAAAACACCGATTTATCTCTTCCTGAACTCAGGTTCGGCATACCAAAATTGGCGCATTTGCGTTGCCCGACCTGAGTTCGGGCGTCACAGGCAAGGGGTTAAGGGGTTAAGCTCACCTTCTTTTTCAAAAGAAACCTTCATGAGATAGGTAACATGAAAACACAATAAATGTCATTAAAAATTACCTTCAAATTATCATTCCTTCTTTCCTGTTCATTAATATAGAAATCTAAATTATATGTTTTACTTTTAAGGTTTCAATTTCGTATCCGAGTAAAATGCACACCTCTATATTTTGACGAAATTTCTTGTTTCAAAAGTTCGCGTCATAACACCAGAATATAAAATATTTTATTTTTAATATTTATTTTACTCTGGCAGGAAAGTAAATAAAATTATATTATAGAAAAAAAATAGAGACATTTTTTGAAACGGAAAACATATTTACTTTTGGATAAAAAAAAAGCCCCTGTTCTTTCGTGGAATACAAAAATGAAATATGTAATCGTAAATTTGTCTGGATAGAATAACTTGTTCACAGAATAGTCTAAATTAAAATTTTTAGAAAGCACTTTATGAAGTGAAATATCTTTTAAAATAAATGGAAGATTGTTAACAAATTATGCTTTATTCTACTATATGTGCTATATGTGCTATATGTGTATATCTACTATATGTGTCTACTATATGTATTGTAGTACGTGATCATATTGCAAAGAACAAAATCTTTCTAACTATACGATGATAAAAATTCACCCTTTTTTCAGTTTTTATAATGTATTATGATTCATTTTATTATTAAAAAGCAATGCGAGCCTTTAAAATTGGCACCCCCAGTGGCTGAGAGGTTCTGCTCTCTAAGCTGGTAAACGGGAGGTGCTGGGTTCGAACCATATCGCGCACGTCGGCCTAACCGTTTCGGAGTTTTCGTGGTTTTCTTTGAAACCTTGGATTTCCATGCGTAAATATTGGTTAGGTTCCCTTAGAAAGACCCCCACGGAGGGCACTCTCCCTCGGGCCTATATCCCTCGAGTAGATAATCGGCCGTCAAAAATCAACCCAACTCATTAAAATTGGCAACATAATAGCAAGATCATTTTGGTTAATTACTTTTAGATAAATCCTTGATTAAAATAAAATTTTGTGCATAGTAAGGCAAACATGGGTAAGAGATTTAAAAAAAGCAAATAATTTCTTTAAATGAAAGAATGAGTTATAAATATTTATTGAATGATAAAGCTTTGAAAGCTTTGTTGACTTTCTATTTCTGAAACGGAATAATCATTGAAGAAAGAGATAGATGGAGATGCAGTATGCCGTAAAAACGGTTTGCAATATAATGCGCTTATCGCTCAAATTTAAATGCTCTCACTCGACCCAAACAAAACAAGCACCTGCAACAGGTACCGAATTTTTTGACATCACCCGTGCATTTTTTCTCTAACTGAAAGTGATCTGCTTATTTTTAAGCATTCTAAGGCAGCATTCCATTGAACTATGAATTAAAAACTGTATTACTAAAAGCTTTCTTCTATTTTTCGTGAAAGAACGTGCTTGCGTTTGGGACGACTGTAGCGGATTGTAGGGTTACTTTTTTTACGTCACCCCCAGCCACCTTACTTGGTATCTATTCTTTCTCATTACTCTATGCAGAATAATATAAGCAAAAAAGATGAAGACAGCCTTTCTTATATTTTCTCGAGATTTACCTCGTAACATATGCAGGGCAAGGATAATTTTCATCCTGATTATCCTTGTAGCAAAAAAAAAAAAAAAAAAAAAAAAAAAAGGAAAAGGTTCACTCGTAGAAAAAAACATATTCTATATACATTTTTTTAGACGGTAAGAATATTTCATGTTGATATCAATAAAATAATATATTCCTTTCAGTAAATGATTCTTTTTTTCCGTGGCACTATAAGTGAAAATTAATTATTGTAAATTCGTAAAAATAATCCGCGTTTATAGAATATTGCGAAATACAGTTTTGGAAAAGGGATTCCTTACAGTAATTGCTTTTCACCAAAAAGAAAAAAGTAACTTTTTAGGGTTCCGTACTTAAATAGTAATAACGGAACCATTATAAAATCACTCCTGTGTCTGTCTGTCTGTCACAGCCGTTTTATTCGTAAACTGTGGAACGTGGAAGTTCCGATTGGGGAAGTAATAAAGACTATTGACCCACATATTTACAGATTATTAAACATTCACAAATATATTTCGAAAAATGTAGAGAGGCTAATTAAGTTACTTGAAAGAAAAATCTTTTCCTTGTATATCGTGTGGGGTATCGTGCGAAAGCATTCGTAACGCTGAACTCAAAAATACATTTCTTTTAATTTTACGTATTATATTTTTAGAGATATCATCGAAAATGTAGTGCAAAAATATGTCGTCGCCCCCCCCCCCCCGCTTCTATTTTCGAATATACTGAAACTAAAATTATAAAAAAAATTAGAGTCAGTAGACATTACTTTAAACCTTGCAGGAAAGTTATAGCGATTACCCAGGGTCACATAGTTTTTTAGAAAAGCGCATTTTTCCGTTACACACAAATTTCGCTTTTTGGACTTTCACAAAAGGTGTTGAGGAGCGCTCGAGATACCTATCGTAGCAAAAGAATAAAAGCATTGACAACACTCATTTTCGAAAAAAATCGTCGGTAATTAGCCAAGATATTAACCTTTAAAGACACGGACGTTTTGGACATACGTAATGACAGGGGCGCCGTGCTTTATGTACTATCGACTTTTAAGTCCTAGATAACAACTTATTAGATATATTTGTGTAACACAGAGCTCAGTAGCAGAATAAAAGCAATCAAATTGTTAAAAACAGACTAATTTAATTAGAATTTATCACATAAATACTATGGGATTTGCGACTAGTCTGCATTGAGAGGATCTCTCACTGCGGCTAAAATGTGTGTAAAAATTAAAGACCTATCTGGAAAAACGCGGCCTGGACCAAGGCGGCGTTGAAATTTTGTGACTTTATTTCGAAGCGCGCTTAGCACAATGCCAAGTTTAAACTGTGAACAAGGGTTTTCTTTTATCTACACTTTAAAATGAAAAGATTATTATTATGCTGAATTTAGTTTTATGAAATGTCAAATGAAGTTTAAATGTGCACTACTTTTATTGTCAGCACCGAATTAAGTTCATCATAAACATATCAAGATAAGATTTAAAAAAATGAGTTACACAGAATAGCTATTTGATATTATTTAAGCTTCATATCTCTTTGAACTTTTATGGCATACCAATTCGTACTTTTCTAGTATATACAGTTGTACCCAACCTTACGTTGTATAGTTTTTTTTTTTTTCAAAATCTTATTATACTTTTATCAACGATTTATTTTTAATAATACAGTTAATAATTTATATATTTATTGTACGGCGAACTTGACCGTTTATTTTAAATATTTACTTGATATGCCTCTATAGCGTAACGACTTTCTTAATCTGAAAACAAGCGTTATTTCATTATACTGATGTTGTTCGCATATTATTGAACGATTTTGTTGCAACACATTTGCAGTTTTACATTAAATGCTATCTTGTTAATTTACTTTATGATAGCCGTTATTCATGACTATCATTATGCACTGCAACTTTCCAGTACTACAATGCTTTTAAAAGTTTTAAATGAGGTATTTTGAACCATTTACCTGAACTTCTTTCCATAGTTCAAAAATTGTTTTGAGTCTGCTTTGGATTGAACCCTATTTTAAGAACACCAAATACAAAATGATCTGTGGGAACACCTGGATATTTGGTTTAAATGTAACTAAAGAGAATAAACTTGATTACAGTTTTTCCCCTTTTTTTTCCTTTTTCTTTTTTCTTTTCTTTTTTTTTTTTTTTTTTTTTTTTTTTTTTTTTTTTAGTTATTCGACAGTAGATTTAGAAGTATAGTTGTATAGTTGCTTCCTTTTTCCTGATGAAATTCAAATGTTTGATTACCCTATGAGTAGGGAGCTCCTACTTCATCATGGAATTTTGGAGATAAAAGCATTTCTAGTTATCCATAGAATTTATTTTGATATTTGATTTAGCTCTCCTCTTTCGTATCTTTTCGATATATGAAAATTTAGCCGCAATCGAAAATACATTGCCGGAACTTTCTTTCGACTTTATGAAAATGTATTCAAAAATTTCTCTCCACTTGTATCATAATAAATTACTCTTTTTTGTAGTTACAATCATTTAGATGTATCTGAGCTTATGATATTTTTCCACTTTTCTCCCAATAAATTATTCTCATATTGCAGTTTGCATGGTATTCTTCGTTCATAGAAATCCCTTAGGAGAATGGGATGGATAATATTTCTGTGTGCGTGTTTGTTTTTTAGATTTCAATCAGTGTTAATAATCCTCGTTACTGTTGATATCGGGTTGATTTTTGAATTTGCAATATTTCTTTTACATTCTGGATATAATTTTTTAAGTAAAGCTGTAATGTTTGTTTCCTCTGCTGCTATTCGGATACTGGTTTTGGATCATTTTTGTAACACTTTCCAACAAAGTTGAAAAGTGTTTATTCATTCGGTTTTATCTGTCCGTCTGCCCACACTCTAACTCCCATAAATATACTCAGATTTTCATGCAATTGATAAAGGTTATTTAGGGTCACCAAAGCATGCTTAGTATTATATATGAAGAACGTAGGTTCATTAATAGTTCATTTACAGGGACACTCATAAGAATTTAATTACATTATGGTGTTGCAGAGTATTTTAATGAGATTGCGCTATTTCAAATGTATTGAACCTGATATAAATCACTGAATTTCACTACTATTACTTTATAAATTTCAGGGCATTCAAATCATTTTTTACTCATTTACAGGGACACACAAAAGTAATCGGTTACAGTACTGTCTTTTAGTAATAATTGCTGGAGTGTGCGTTTTAAAATTCGGTATGAGTTTTAAATGTAACTATTTTTTGCATGTTACTCGTTTTATATATATTATACAAACTCACATAAAGGGCGGCACAAAAGTATTCAAGTACCATTCTCCTTATAACAAATCCACAAAACGTACCACGCAAAGCAGATTTATGTTTACTTTTAAATTCTACGAATGAAAGACTTTTACTGAACTTTAAATTTTAAACTTAAACCATACTCACATTAGCACCTTTGTGTTCGTATAGTTGTACTATTTATGTCACAACTCCTACGGTGAGCACTCTAAATTAAAATGTCTGAAATTCAGACACTTAAGTGTCTGAAATGGAGTGTTCAATTTTCAGACATTTTAAAATGTCTGAATTTTTTCAGACACTTTTTGCGTCTGAAATTCAGACACTTCAAACGTCTGAATCGCATCCATTTTTTTGTAAGCATCATACGTTGCCATGTTTGACCACGTTGAATCCTGGAAAAATATTTGGCTGTGGTCCTGCCCCCCTCCCCCCCCCCCCAATACAGCCTGATTTTTTTGGTGCTCTCAGTTTTGGTATACAATTTTCGTTACGTTGATAATTTAAATATTTTACGACATTGTACTGATTATAATCAATATCTTGAACTTTAGGAGTAGAACAAGATTAAAAAACAAAAAATATTTATCTAAATATTAGATTTTTTTAAATTTATTTTGTTTTTAACCTTATTTTACTTTAAAAGTTCAAAATATTGATTATAATCAGTACAATTTCGAAACAGATTTAAAATATAAGCTTTACAAATATTGCACATCAAATTTGGGGGCACTACAGTCGTAGGGGGACGGGGCACTTCCCAGTTTGCCCTTCCTTTAATCAAGAAGTACTTTTGTAAAAAACGCAACCCTGCATTATAGTTGTCTAAATTGAGATGTCCGGTATTCGGGAGTATCCGTTGTGGAGGTTAATGGACATTCTCGAATAGCGAACACCTCTATTTAACGAATACTTTTTTAATCAGTAGACATACATATTTGTATATTTTTACCTCAAAAAAGTAGACATCTCCAATTATCGGACAAATTCCGCGGTCCCGAAGTGTTCGCTATTAAGGGCTTTTAAGGTACATAGATAAATATATATATATATTTTATAATCTTGTCCTACTCTAAAAGTTCAAAATATTTATTATACTCGGATGAATGTGGAAAAAGATTTAAAATATCAGATGTACGAAAATTGCAAAAATCCCCCCCCCCCAAAAAAAAAAATGAAAATATAAAAAAATATATTGCCACATAGGCAATTTTACATATACATCACTTGATAATCACAACAGCCATTTAACTATGAATAATGAAAATAAATAAATAAATATTCTACTTTAATAACATTGGGGAAAAAATGACTTAGGTATTTTGTTAAATATATTTGCGTTTTTAAACTTGTCCTACTCTAAAAGTTCAAAACTTTCATTATAATCAGTGCAAGATTTAAGATATCAGCCTTACAAAAATTCATGCAAAATCCCCCCCTCCCCCCCCAAAAAAAGAATGAAAATACTTATTTAAAAATTATGTTTTTAAAAAATTTATATTTCCACATGGGCAAGTTTTTATGTAGATCAGAGGGTACTCACAAAAGCTATTCAACTATCAATAAAAACAAATAAGTACATATTCTATATTAAAAACATGAGGAAAAAATAACTTATGATTTCCAAACTTCTTTCGTCTTAAATATATACAGTAACATCTGTCATTTTTGTATTTTTCGTATAAGTGCATATAAATAAAGTTACCACAATTTTAAATACGAAATCTAGTTAGAGGTTTTTACTTTTTCCCATTATAAATTTCAAATTACTTTTTTATTAAAAATAATAAAAAAATCAGTATTAGAGTTGATTGCAAATCAAATACATATGTATATTTTTACAGGCAGCTTCATATAATAGATCAGTCTCATTTACTTTATTTATCTTTTTTTAATCTGCGGTTTTATGCCAGGAAGTAAGAAAGCATTAGGTCATCTTTCAAAGTTTTTTTTTTCTTTACTTCCTTGTGGCCGTCATTTACTGCGAGATAAAAATTATCCATTGAAACTAAGAACTGACATTGAATATATAATTCGTAATAAAAAAGAACGTCATAAGTTTAAAAATATATACTTCTAGAATTAGTGAGGTTTTTTGCGAACAGATTCAAAACTAATTAAATTTCATGCAGGATTTTGTTTAGTACAATAAATAAAATCATAAAATACACTAATTTTACTACTATAAAGAAACTTACTTGAGTTGCTGCAAGAGGTAAGAAATATTCCTCGATTTGAAATTTTAAAAACTACCACAACCACAGTGAGGGAGAAAGACTTTCATCAGTTTAAAAGGTAATCCCATAATACATCCGACTAGCCATATTTAAAGAATGAGATGTTTCATCCTAAAAACAGGACCCGCCAGACAAAAGTTTCTTTTTTTTTGCCAGCTTCGACAGGACGAAGATGAATAACACAATATTATTGATATAAATTGATACGAGTTAACACTAAGCCCATTGCACACGCTTTGTAGAATTTCCGGGTGTAATCTTCAACCGTCGTCTACTTCTGTTCTGTGTCTATCCCGCCCTTGTATCGACGACAGCTTCTAAGAGACATTTGATGTCGAGCACACACGTCAGATGTATGTATTCAATAAATAAATAATCCAAGTTAATACGAATTAAAATCACAGTACTTCACATTTCGCAAAAAACGAATTAAAATACACGCGTACATAAAAACAAACTTTGTTTGAATTACAACGTATACCACTTCGAACGAAGACATCTAAAACGCATGCGCAACTGGGAGTGCTAGTGCCCCTTGGTGGTTATTGCGTCGGAAGAATCAAAACGTCTTAAATTAAGACACGTTTAAAGCAATGAAGTGTCTTAAAATAAGACGTTTGCGGATATTTTAGACATTATTCTCAGTTCGTTTACACCATGGTCATAGTAAGACGCTTATGTATCTTAAATTAAGACATCTATAGTGTCTTAATTTTCAGATTAAGACACTTAAGTGTCTAAAATTCTTTTTCAGTCACATATGTGTCTAAATTTAAGACGCTTCTATTTGCAGTGAGATAACTTCAAAACTTAGTAATAATAACTCATAAAAAACAAGCTACCAGCATTTATTTTCTTTCTTACGGAATCTACAAAAAATAGGAAGTTGCCACAGAATACATCAAAACTTGTCCTTTTTTTTCTTTAACCCGAGAGAATCACATGTGAACGTGCAAAAACAGAATAATAAATGTCATTTCAAGTCAATTGTTTTTCTTTACATTTTTTCATCTCTGATCGCGTGATTTTGAACAAAAATAAATAATGCCGATTCCGTAACACTCCTCATTAGAGGAAGTTGGTGAAGGGGAATTTTAAAGTATATATCTATTTCTTAAGTGAACTAAATTTCGACATGCATCTAGTTAATAGACACAAACCTATATATCCTATACAGGGCTGCTGAAAAAATTCATAGAATTTTCCTATTGTAGATGGGAACAGCTTAAACAGGGCTTTCAAATGTGTTATGTTTCCGCATGGTTGAATTAGACATAACGTTTTAACTTAATAAACGGTGCAGTTTTGCTACATTATTATGAGTGTCTGCCGGTTTTGTCAATTATTTCTAATAATATTACTAACTTGACTTTTAAAACTTTAAGTTGCATGCTTTTTATACCTTTTTTGAGTCGCAGAATAGGAAAAATTGTCTTAGGAAAACGAAAAAAACATACTCTTTCATCTACAACTTATTTACACTGACCATTTTTTAATTAAATGGAAATTTTAAAGTTGCAGACAGTATATCATATTCAGAATAATGATTCTATCGCAACAGCAAAGAAAAAATTTATGCAGATATTATATTTTACACTGCTTCAAAATTACTAAAAAAATGCGCGAACAAGCTCTGTTATGTAACATATTGTCTCGCTTTTTATCCTCCTTTGAGTCGCAAAATAGGAAAAAATGTCTTAAAAATATGAAAAAACTTACTTTTCCACCTACAACTAATTTACACTGACCATTTTTTAGTTAAATGGGAATTTTTAAGTTGCAGACAGGATAACACATTCAAAATAATGATTCCACCACAACAGGAAACATAAACATTATACAGACATTATATTTTACACTTCATCAAAATTAATCAAGGAATGTGCGAACAAGCTCTGTTATGTAATATATTTTCTCACTAATGCTTCGCCCAAAAGCATACAAAGTGATTGTAAGAGGTTTTTCCGCTGTTTGAAGAAATTTATATCTTTTAAATGCTAAATTTTAAGAATTTTGAGTTTAGGCTCGAAGATTGTTCGCGGAGTTTAGGATCGAAGATTGTTCGCGGAGTTTAGGCTCGAAGATTGTTCGCGGAGTTTACGCTCGAAGAGTGTTCGCGCAGTTTAGGCTCGAAGATTGTTTGCGGAGTTTAGGCTCGAAGATTGTTTGCGGAGTTTAGGATCGAAGATTGTTCGCGGAGTTTAGGCTCGAAGATTGTTCGCGGAGTTTACGCTCGAAGAGTGTTCGCGCAGTTTAGGCTCGAAGATTGTTTGCGCAGTTTAGGCTCGAAGATTGTTTGCGGAGTTTAGGATCGAAGATTGTTCGCGGAGTTTAGGCTCGAAGATTGTTCGCGGAGTTTACGCTCGAAGAGTGTTCGCGCAGTTTAGGCTCGAAGATTGTTTGCGGAGTTTAGGCTCGAAGATTGTTCGCGTTTTGTGGCAAACAGATCTAACGTAAAATTTTAAAATTTTCTTTCCAAATACGTAAAAGTAACACGCAGCTCAGTTTTAGATTGGATGATTTCGTGTATTTTTTATGTTAGATTGGTGAGTTTTCAGCACCTTTTTTTTAGAAGTGGGGGAGAGAATGAGCAAATCAAAGCGAAAACTCATGTTTTGGTGAAACACAAGTAACGGAAAATCTTTTCCATTTACTACTATCATTATTATTATTACTGAGACTACATGTTTTTAGGTAGATTTCGTATGAAATACTACCTATTGGGATCGTTCCTATGTTGGAATTTCTGAAAAATTTTTGCAGATCTACACCGATCATGACTCCTAGAACCCAAAACCACCCTCAGTAAAAAACTTTATATATATATATATATATATCACTTTCTTCTGGACACGATAACTTTCGTAATTCTGCACCAATCTCTTCCAAACTGATACATAAAATGAAAGGGCACAAAATCTCGGTCAAGTTCGTTAATGGGCAAAATCGGACCAAAGGGATGGAAATAGGGAGGGGTTTTGTGAAAACCGAAAACCCCCCATAACTTCTTAATTTTTGTACATATCAAATCAGTTTAAAGTTTTTATTACTTCTAAAAATAGGGCCAAAATTTTATGTATCACAGATTTTTGATAAAGTTAAAAATGGGCTCAAGGGACGCAAAAAATAGGGTTTTTGGGAGAAAAAAATTCATAACTTCGTCAATTCTCAAGATATCAATTCCAATTAATTTTATTATAAATCTCTTTAATATTATCTACAACTTTTATATTCACAAGTTTTTGATAGGACCAATTCGTACCGCAAAAAAAAATTAAAAACGAAAACAAAAAGGGGGTTTGAAGAAGTAAAAAATCTATAACTCCGTCAATTCAAAAGATATAAAATCCCCATGAATTTATCATATATCTTCTTAATATTGTCTACAACATCTATATAGACAAGTTTTGGATAGGACCAATTCTTACAGCAAAAACAAATTAAAAATACATAGCGGTTGAAGAAAAAAATCATCTAAGTAAGGGTGTAGTCAAATCCAAACTGCGTATTTTCTTACTCATTTTACAATTCATTTTTGCTCTCAAAGGCTTCCAATTGGTACGTTTTCTTACTCAGAAACTATATAATGTACCGTAAGGGTCGATTTTTTGATAGAGGCAGAATATATTTTTAAAAAATGCTGTTAAAGTGGGCATTTTGAACCGAATTTCCCGAAGCGGATTGTGTTGGAAAAATCATTGCATTAAGGATGCACTCAAATCCAAACTGCTTATTTTCTGACTCATTTTTAAATTTATTTTTGCTCTCAAATGCATTTAATTGGTAGATTCGCTTATCCAGAAACTATGTAATGTACCGCAATGATCTATTTTTTGATAGAGGCAGAATATATTTCAAAAAATTATGTCAAAGTGGGCATTTTGAACGGAATTTCCCGAAGCAATTGTGTTATCACTTTCTTCTGGACACGATAACTTCCGCAATTCTGCACAAATCTCTTCCAAACTGATACCTAAAAACAAGGGACATAAAATCTCGGTCAAGTTCGTTAATGGGCAAAAGCGGACAAAGGGGATGGAAATAGGGAGGGGTTTTGTGAAAACCGAAAAAACCCCATAACTTCTTAATTTTTGTACATATCAAATCAGTTTAAAGTTTTTATTACTTCTAAAAATAGCGCTAAAAATTCATGCATCACAGATTTTTTATAAAATTTAAAATAGGCTCAAGGGGCGCAAAAAATAGGGTTTTTGGGAGAAAAAAATTCCTTACTTCGTCAATTATCAAGATATCAAATCCAATAATTTTATTATACATCTCCTTAATATTATTTATAACTTTTATATTCACAAGTTTTTGATAGGACCAATTCGTACCGAAAAAAAAAACCGAAAAAAAGAAGGTTGAAGAAGAAAATTTTTCATAACTCCGTCAATTCACAAGCTATAAAATCTCCATGAATTTATCATATATCTTCTTAATATTGTCGTCAACATTTATATAGACAAGTTTTTGATGGGGCCAATTCTTAAAGAAAAAAACAAATTAAAAATACATAGCGGTTGAAGAAAAAAATCATCTTATTAAGGGTGCATTCAAATCCAAACTCTCTATTATCTTACTCATTTTTAAATTCATTTTTGCTCTCAAACGCATCCAATTGCTAGATTCTCTTATTCAGAAGCTATATAATGTACAGTAATGATCGATTTTTTGATAGAGGCAGAATGTATTTCAAAAAATGATGTCAAAGTGGGCATTTTGAACAGAATTTCCCGAAGCGATTGTGTTAGAAACGAAAAATATTGCCCTACTGAGAAAATAATGGTTTATTAATCAAGTTTTAATTAAATGAAAGAAAAATAAAAACACAGGTCGCTTATAAATCTTTTCAAAAATCACGTCAGCATGTTTCATATTTTTTTTATTAAAAATTAATCTGAAAATGTGCCAGAAAATTTCGAGTTGTTGAGTATGGAAAAATATTTTTTTAATGATAACCTTAACATGATTCTGATAAAACCAGCTATTTTATAAAAAAGGAAATATAAACTCGTCAAAAGCAGACAGATAAAACTGTTAAAGTGGATTTATATCTAATAATAATTTAGTTTTTGTTGGTGAAATTAGTATACTTAACTTCGAAATCTACCTCTGCCTGTAGGCCGGGCCGGCAGGGATTTTTTTTTTTTTTTGTTTGCATTCTAAAAGTAAAATAAAAATTGTGTAATTTTACACTACTGAATGTTTTAATTTTATTTAGCTATGACAATATACAATTTATTTGTTGAACAAAGCTAAATAGCACAGCTTTTAAAAATGGATCATTAACAGTAAGTTTTTTTTAGTAATTTTCTGATATTCTAATTCTAGATTAAAATATAATTTTTTTCAGAGTAAGAAAAATACCCAAATTTGTAAAAGTGGTTAAGTACACGCAAAAAAATTCTCATAAATCTTTTAAATCCAGATTGCTTTTTTCAGATTTTATCAAGCAAAATTGAATTTTCTAAGCAACAAACCTCAATACAGCACTTTTTTATGTTTTCTCAAAAGTTGGGTAGTAGTACATGCAGCACACAAACGTAGTTTGATCTTAGTTATCAATTTGCTTCTTTACAGAAAAAAGGGAAAAAATGAGACTCACGAAATGAGTTATTGTATGCAAATATATATATATATATATATATATTTATTTATTTATTTTTTTTTTTCCAGGTAGTAAATATTTTTAGCAAGATTTTATAAAAAGATATTTTTCCTTCGTGGAATAAATACATAAAAATAAAATAGTGTCCAATCTTCTGGATTGAATAACATATTTGTAAAACAGGATGAAATAATACAATGCATTTTACCTTATCTTACAATGCATTTTATCAGGGAAAATTCCTTACTCCAATAGATGAAGATAAAGATATTGTATTTAAATATTCATTTTAACCAAATAGACGTCTGTAAAGTTATTCTTTGCTTTATTATTGCCTTATTATTTGCTTTAGTATTGGAATGATTTGCTCCTGTTTAAGATTTTAGAAACAGGAATTAGTAAAGAACGATCGCTTTATCGATGTTTGAAAGTGTGGAAACCATAAAAAACGATAACAATTACCCTAAAGTCAATAAAAGCGCGAGATCATTATTAAAAAATAAGGAAGATTCGCTTTAAGTGGTAAGAGATGGCGAAGAAAGGGGTTCGGAGAGGAAAAGGAGATAACTAACTGTATTTCGTTTAAAATTTTAAAGGTATAAATTGATTTAACTTTAACAACAGACTTGTTGAAGACAACAGAGTAATTTTAGGTAAATGTTGTAAGAAATACCACATATTACATTCTCCCCTATGTTGGAATTTCTGAAATATTTTTGCAGATCTACACCGATCATGACCCCTAGAACCCAAAACCACCCCAGTTAAAAATTTCTATCTATCTATCTATCTATATCGCTTTTTTATGGACACGGTAACTTCTCTAATTCTGCACAAATCTCTTCCAAACTGATACTTAAATTAAAGAGGCTTAAAATCTCGGTCAAGTTCGTTAATGTACAAAATCAGACAAGGGGGTGGAAATACGGAGGGCTTTGTGAAAACAGAAAATTCCACATAACTTCTTAATTATAATACATATCGAATCAGTTTCAGTTTATTATTATTTCTAGAAAAACTGCCCAAAATTTATGTATGACAGATTTTTGACAAAATTAAAATGAGGCGAATAGAGAAAAAAAATAGGGTTTTACGGAGAAAAAAAATTCATAACTTCGTCAATTCGCAACATATGAAATCCAAATATATTTATTATAAATCTTCTTAATATTATCTATAACTTTTATATTGACAATTTTTTGATAGGACCAACTCTTAGTGCAAAAAAAATAAAAAAATAAAAATAAAAATAAAAACGAAAACAAAAAGCGAAGGGGGTGGGGGGATGAAGAAAAAAAACCATTACTTCGTCAATTCACAAGATATCAAATCCATATGAATTTATTATAAATCTTCTTAATGTTATCTACAACTTTTATATTGTCAAGTTTTTGATAGGCCCAATTCTTAAAGCAAAAAAAAAAAAAAAAACATAGTAGTTGAAGAACAAAAATATCGTATTAAAGGAGTACACAAATCCAAACTGCTTATTTTCCGACTCATTTTTAAATTCATTTTTGATCTCAAACACATCCAGTTGGTAGATTGTCTTATTCAGAAACTATATAATGTGCCGTACAGGTCGATGTTTTGATAAATGCAGAATATATTTCAAAAAATGCTGTGAAAATGGGCATTTTGAACCGAATTTATTCGAAATGGTAGTGCTGGAAACGAAAAATATGACCGTATTGAAAAATAATTATTTATAAATCATGTTTTATTTAAATGAACGAAAAATAAAAACACACGTCTTTTATAAATCTCTTCGAAAATCACGTCAACAAGTTTCATGTTTTTTCTTTTAAAAATGATTCTGCGAATGTATTGGAAATTTTCGAGTTGTTGAGCGTGGAAAACATTTTTTTCAAAACAGCCTTAACATGATTCTGATTAGTGCTCGCGATTATACGTGTAATACGTCGATTCGGAATTTTGGATAGGTATAATACGATAAGAACGGTTCTCTACGTATACGTTTTATACGTATTATATGTATAATCGTGAGAACTAATTCTGATAAAACCAGCTCTTACAGAAAAAATTAAATAAAAAACTCGTCAAATGCGGCCAGATTTAATTGCTAAATTGGGTTTATCTCTAATCTTGATTTAGTTTTTGTTGATGAAAATAGTACTTAACTTCGAAATCCACCTGCACCTGTAAGCTGAACCGGCAGGGATTTTTTAAAATATGTCTGTTTAACAATGTCCTTACTTTTTAATTACTATGTTGATGCAAAAGTTTTCATTGGCAATAATAAATAAGACTATTTGTCATGAATATCATATAAAATTTTATCTCCCCCACTCTTTCCAAAACCTAGGGTCATCTGAGTGAATAAATTACAGAAATTCAAAATATCTTGATTAAAACTCTATTGTCTTCTTCATATTGAAGAAAAGCGATTTCCCCAAAAGTTTATCTTTTTTTAAATGACAGATTAATTTTCTTGCCTTCTCCAATTATATTTTTCTCGAAGGCTTGACCTTATCATTATAAATCCATCAATATTTATTTGGCCAAGCTATTTATTTAGCTCATCAAAATCTCGCCAAGTGTCTTCAGACTGATACCGATTAGATCATTTTCTGATATGCGCATTTGATAAAGAGTCTTTCACTATAACATCGAATCCGAAACAATAAAATTTCTCATTGAAATTTCGAGATCTATACCACAAATCTGATAGATGTCCGATGACTTTCCCAACATGGTTTATTAGTGATAAATTGCAGACCCAGCTATCGGCCGGAGTGGCTCAGTAGTTAGAGCAAAAGCCTAGTACGTCCCAGGTTCGATACCTGCTTCTCGCTAGTTTGTCCTTCCAGTTGAATGTATTGTATGTATGTCTGTATAATAATTGTATACACCTTTAAAAGTTGAACGCAGATGTTATTTATGTGTGTTTTAATTATTCGTCTTTTTCCACTAAAGAATTCTTCAAAGATGTAAATCTCGCTTCCTTTTGCTGTTTTACATGCGATCGTTTCCTCTCTATACCACTAATTAACACTATCCCTTCATCCTGAAGTGTATATAAAAGTTTATTTTAAAATATTTGCAGAAGCCTTTCTTCTTTATGTAGTAGCATATGCCAGTGGAAGTGTATTTCCGTTTTTGGAGGTTTTCATGTTTTTTATTTAAAAATCGTGTGGATTGTATATATTAAAATAATACAAAAAATCTTTCGACATAGATTTTACATTTCTCTGAATTTGTAATAGGGATTTCATGTAAAATAATAGAAAAGAAAAAAAAAAGAAAAAGAAAAAAGAAAAGACATAGAAAAAGAAAAATGAAATAGAAATAAAAAAAAAAATCTTTTTTCTATTTAGTTTTTGTCTGTTGGACCGAAAAATATAAAGAAACGCCATATTGAAACTGAACAATAATTTCTACCGAAAGTATAAAATTCTATTCAGAGTGCAAAATATTTAAACTCTGCGTAATATCTCTCCTATTTTATGTATTGAAAATAATTAAAAGTAACATATATATAAGGCTGACTCATCAGTAATCAAAATTAAGGTTATTACAAATATTCCAGTTCCTCTTGCAGGTGTCAGAAAAAAAATATTAAAATGAACTTTTTTTTTGTAGGAAAAAAATATTATGGTAATAATAAAAATATATTAAAAAGATAAATACCTATTAATCATTTATAGAAGCGCCATTTATGTTCACTAATAAGCTCCATTAATGATTTGACTTAAAAAAACGTCTGATGGTCGTCTTTAAAGTTAATTAACTGTCAATGTTAATGTATAAAGTACTAAGAAATAAAGAAAAAATCCAATCTAATGATGAAACCTTTTAATGGGCTAAATGTTAATTTTCATATTAAAAAAGGATGTTAATGGTTAATATATATCAGCTTTATTGACATCTGTACACGATTTTCTAATTACGAAATTCAGTAAAAACCGAAATCTTCATAACGAGCTGTGTATGAAACCTCATTATATACAAATTAGATATTCACATCCTAAACGCGAAAAGATAATTCTTTCAAAAGAGAAAATTAATATAAATTTAAATTAATTGCATCCATATATTACTCACAAAAATTTCAAAAAGTTAAAGCTGCAAAGACGGAATAACAAGTGATAGTGTAATAACTTTTCCGTTGACAAATTTCGGTAAACAAGTAAATACGCTTTGTAGGTGCGTTCGTAATTACATAAATACTTAGCACATATAGTCGTCGTCTAATCCGTTCGTCTGTCTGTCCGTCTGTTCGCATATAACAGCTCAAACACTATCCAACCAAATAGTTTGAATTTTAATTTATATCATCTCTGCAGAATTTTGCCGGGTCATTTCAGATTTTATAAAAATCGAATCAAAACATAAAAAGATATTAATAAAAGTTTTCTGCATTCTATTAAATCCTATCATACATAATGAATGCAATGATACCACATGATATGTAGGGAAATGATTCTAGGTAGCCATGGTATCATGATATGATCGAGTGATATTGTCTCTGTATTATTGAATTTAAAATATATATTCGTAATAAATTTTGAATTTATGCATTTTTGCATAAGAGTGAAGCAGCTATTGCACCAAGATCTGAATATTTATAAAAATAGTTATATTTCGAAAGCACCTCATTTGCCACGTTTGACGTGTAATTTCCGACTTGTTTTTAATTGTATGACATTATTTTCACCGAAAAATGAAGAGAAAGAATCTGCTGAATATCGACAAGGTTTAGCGGTATTGTTATAAGAGAGATGCCTTCAGTGAAGACTTTTAAGTAAAAATGACTGAAATTATCGAATTCGTGTAAGTAAACTGCCTTGAAAGCATTGCACAGACATCTTGCTGGTTTCGTTTGTGCGAAAATCGGTGCTAGCAAACGTTTCCGGATGCCTAACTCAATGTTTGCTAACAAGAGTACCAAAATAATAGTTATTTAAATTTTAATATTATGCTGTTAATTTATCATGCTTGTTGAACATGAAAATGGTACGTCAAAATTCATACCATCCTAAAAAAATGATATTCTGATTTGAAAAAACTGAGTAATATACTATAATATTAAGGAAAGAAGTTTGTGTGTGAATGTGCGAGTGTGTCGACGGTGTTCTGAATAGACCGCTGCACGTAGAGTTACAAAATTTGGGGAAAATGTACCTCTATACATGAAATTTTGCACCTCGAAGCCCAATTTTCGATTTTTTGATTAGATTTTTTTATTTAATTTTTTATGCGGTTTTTAGCGTTTCTTTAAATTACGAGGCGATTTTTCCACATTAGTGAAAGGAATACGGTTTCATTATTTTAACCTAATATATTAAACTATGTTCTTTGTTCAATAAAGTTTATTCGGAAATCGCACAGTGATTTTTCAATTTTAGCGAATTTTTTAATGCGATTTTTAGTGTTTTTTTTTGCATTTTGCGAATATTTTTTTTTATAATAGTAAAAGGAATTTGGTTTCAAACTTTTAGCCTCACGTACTAAATTTTGTATGCTACGAATTTTGAATTTCAGCGATGTTTAATGCGATTTTCATTGCGATTTTTCGAGATTTTTTGCGTTCAGCGTCGATTTTTTGTCATTTATGAATTATTTCCGTTTATAATATTTTACACCAATAGAGTAAATTTGGCCCCTGCTATCTTTTAATATTTAGCGATTTTTAGTACATTTTTCAATGTGATCTTTAGCTTTTTTTCCAGTTCTACGGCGATTTTTATACATGCGGAAATAAAATTTGGTTCAAACTGCTAGACTAATAAAGTAAATTTCGCCATTTACGATTTTGAATTTTAGCCATTTTTAATGCGATTTTAATGTCATTTTAAACGCGATTTTTGAAAATTTTGTACGTGCCGTGTCAATTTTTATCATTCACAAAAGATTTCCGATTGCAATGTTTTGCCCATTAGAGTAAATTTTGACTTCTGCAATTTTTTATACTATTTTTGAATTTCAGCCATTTTCAATGCGATTTTTAGCGTATAATGTTTTACCCCATTACAGTAAATATTGACTCCTGCGATTTTTTAATATTTAAATATTTTTAATGCATTTTTCAATGCGATTTTGAGCGTGTTTTCGAATTCTAGGGCGATTTTTTTATAATTCGAAAATAAAATTTGTTTTAAAATTTTTAGGCATAGTAAGTTTTTCCATTTACGATTTTGAATATTATTGATTTTTAATGCGACTTTAATGCGATTTTCAATTCGATTTTTCAAGATTTTTCAAGAATTTTACATGCCGCGTCGATTTTTTATCATTCACGAAATATTTCGGATGCAATACTTTACCCATTACATTAAATTTTCTGCAATTTTTTAATATTTAGCGATTTTTAATACATTTTTCAATGTGATTTTTAATGCTTTTTTCAATGCGATTTTTAGCATGCTATCGAACCCTACAGGGATTTTTTGACATTTAAAAAAGGAATTTGGTTTCAAATTTTTAGCCTAAAATAGAAAATTTCATCACCTGGGATTTTTTTATTTTAGCAGTTTTTAGTGCGATTTTTACCAATTTTGCGAGATTTTTTATGTTTTGCGTCGATTTTTTGTCATTCGTGAAAAATTACGTTTGCAATATTTTACACGATTAGAGTAATTATTTACTCCTGGGATACTTTTATATTTAGGGATTTTTAATGCATTTTTCTGGATTTTCCGATTTTCACACCGGATTTTTGATATTCGGAAAAGGAGTTTGGTTTCAAACTTTTAGCCTAATATACTAAATTGTGCCATCTACGAATTTTGAATCTTAGCAATATTCAATGCGTTTTATTTATTTATTTTTTTTTAGATTTGTTTACGTTCAGCGTCGATTTTTGGTCATTCTTGAAATTTATCCGATTACAATGTTTTACTCCATTGGAGTAAATTTTGACCCTGCGATATTTTAATATTTAGCCTAATTAGTGCATTTTTCAATGTGACTTTTAGTGGTTTTTCGAGTCTCACGGCGATTTTTAGATATTCGGAAATAATTTAGTTTCAAACTTTCAGCCTAATATAGTAAGTTTCGCCATTTACGATTTTGAATTTCAGCGAATTTTAATGCGATTTCCAATGCTACTTTTAAACGGCTTTAATAGTCTCAAGTCGGTTTTTCGACATCCAGAAATGGAATTTGGTTTTAAACTTTTAGCTAATATAGTATATTTTGCCATCTAGCTATTTTCAATGTGATTTTTAATACGATTTTTCGAAAATTTTTACGTTTCGCGTTGATTTTTGTCATTCATAAAAGACTTCCGATTACAGTTTTTTAACCTATGATAAAAATATTTGACCCCTACTATTTTTAAATAGTTAGCGATTTTTAATGCTATTTATAGCGATTGTATGAATACCGCAGCGATTTTTGACATTGGTAAAAGGAATTCAGTTTCATTATTTTAGCTTAATGTAATAAATTTTGTCCTCTACGAATTTTTTTATTTTAGCAATTTTTAATGTGATATTTAGCGATTTTTAGAGATTCTTTGTGCTTTGCGTCGATTTTGTTATATACGAAGGAATTCATGTTACATTATTTTACTATGCAACATTATTAATGTAATTGTACCCTGCTATTTTTAAATTTTAAGCGATTTTTAATTTATTTTTCAGAGTGTTTTTGAGTCCCACGGCTATTTTTTCCCATTCGGAAAAGAAATGTTCTTTCAAACTTTTAGCCTATTATAGTAAATTTTGCCATGAACGATTTTGGATTTTTAGCGATTTTAAATGCGATTTTTAGCGTTTTTTCGAGATTTTTACGTTCAACGTCACTTTTTTGTCATTCTTGATAGATATCTGATTACCGTGTTTTGAGTCGATTTTTTCTAATTAATAAAAGAATTTAGATTATAATATTTTGCCCCATTTTAGTAAATTTTGTCCGCTGCTATTTTTGAATATTCAGCGATTTTTACAATTTTTTTCGAGCCCCACGGCAATTTTTTGACATTCGGAAAAGGAAGATGATATCAAACTTTTACCATAATATAGTAAATTTTGTCATCTACGCTTTTTTAATGTTACCAATTTTTAATGCGATATTAATATTGTTTTTAGATATTTTTGGCGTTCCGTGTCCGTTTTTTGTTATTCATGGAGGATTTTCGATAACAATGTTTTCCGCATTAATATTAAATTTTTACAGCAGTGACTTTTAAACGTTTGGCGATTTTCAACGCAATTTTCAATTTGATTTTTATCCATTCTTCGATTTCAGTGTCTATCTTTTTTACATTCGGACACTGATTTCAATTGCTTATTTTAGTAAATTTTTCGATGTAAATGTTTTATCTCTTAATAATAAATTTTTAACCTAGCGATATTTAAAGCGTTTTCAATGCCATTTTTAAAGCGATTTTCAATGTGATTTTTCGGTGTTTCACAATGGCTTTTAGACATTTTAAAAAGAAATTCTGTTTTAAACTACTAGCCTACACTGTTAAAAATTTGCAGCATTCTGTCCAGTCATTTGACCGTTTTTATCGAAAACGGTTACACAACTGTAATTTAACACTAGTCTGACCATATTACTGGCCCTTTTATGATCAGAATATAGTTAAATTACGGCTATGAAACCTTTTTTTCAAAAAACGGTCGAATGACTGGACAGAATGCTGCAAATTTTTAACAGTGTAATAGGAATTTGATTTCAATCTTTTAGACTATTATGGGAAATATTTAGCTCGGCTATTTTTGAAGTGTAGCAATTTTTAATGCGCTTTTCAATGCAATTTTTTAGCGTTTATTTTCTTTTTTTAGAGTTCGTGGTGATTTTTTGAGATATGGAAAATGAATTCAGTTTCAAACTTTTAGCTTAATGTAATAAATTTTCTTCTGTGCGATTTTTGATATTGAACCACTTTTTATCGCGTTTTTTTAGCATTTTTTCGCGTTTCACAACTTGACATTTAACAAAGGAATTAGATTAGAAACTTTTAATCAAATACAGTAAATTTTGACTTTCGTGATTTTTGAAATTTTTGCGATTTTCGATGCAATTTTTATTGCTATTTTTATGTTTCTTCGCGATCCGCTGCGAATTTTTGATATTATTGTAAGTTCTGCCTTCTTTTCAACAAAGTTTATTCGGATTTCGTAGCGCAATTTTCGAATTTTTCGTTATTTTTTTATGTTATTTTTAGTGTCTTTTCGCGATTTGCTACGATTTTTACACATTAGTAAAAGGAATACAGTTTCAATCTTCTAACCCAATATATATATATATATATATATATATATTCTCTTTCCGATTAAGCTTATTCGAAATTCGTGCACCGACTTTTAAATTTTTCGCGTTTTTTTATTGTGATTTTCAGAGTTTTTTCGCAATTCGTGCTGTTTTTCGATGGACCCAACGAACACTGGGCAGATTAGCTAATACTATAGTAAAACGAAAAGTGTCCAGTTACGCTGATAGCATTGAGGTCGCAAGTTATTCACACTAATTGTATAGCACTCTTATTTCAAAGAACAATGCTCCTCGAAAATTAAATTAAAGGTGGATTAACCCCCACACCCCTCCTCCTCTGTTTAAGACCTGCTTACTTAGCTCAAAATCTCATTAGGGGAGTGCCTTAATAGAATAAACTGGTGTGCTAAATTTGTAGCAAATCCCATAGAAAAACCCATTTATCTAAATTAAGGATGATATTTTAGCCCCCGTTCGCCCCTTTATACTTAAACAATGAACCGCCAAATCTAATCAGTGAAGCTCCTTATCAGAATTAACCGGTATACCAAATGTGAAGCAAATCTGATAATTCTGCATGAAAAAAACATTTATCTAAATTAAGGGGGTGTTGTCCCCCCGCCCCCCCCCTTTATTCTTAAACAACGAATTCCCAAAACAAATTAGATAAGCGCCTTATCAGAATGAAACTAGAAATTTTTTTTAAGCAAATCGGATATTTTTATCAAGAGTTATCTGGTTACGTATAGTCATGGAAAAAAGTAAACACTTCTTACTAACTCCTCAACAAATTATTGTAGAAGAAAGTTATTGGTACCGGACGATTGGAAATAAAGTCTACTTTTAAATGATGTATATAAAATTTGCTTAGGCGTCCGCTACATATTAAAACGAACCATAACTTTGTTTTTTTTTTAATGGCAGTAAACAATTCTGACAGCATAAATAAACTCTACACACTGCAATTAGCCTAAAAACAAATTTTTGTGCAATCCATACGATAAGTTTCTGAGAAATTAATTATTTTAGAACGAGCGTATTTTAGGGGCTGTATCCAAACTGAAGTTCGGTACTCGATTGTTGACGAGAGAGCCGCCTTCTTAATCAAGGCAACTTAAGTGCTACTCAAGCAGTCATTGAAAATTAATAGATTACAGGATAGCAGAAGAAATTTCAAAATACCTAGTAGTCACTTCCATCATAGATGGCCCCTTAAACCATCTTTTTGCCGTTTTTTAAGCATAATTTGAAAACTACCTGGAAGACAAATGTGAAATTTCCGATTTCCATAAAGCAGGACTTAATAAACTTAAATCCATAGAAAAAATTGTAGATTGCAATTCCTAATTTTTTTAATGTTAATTTCATAAATTCATAATTCATACCATAAAATTATAAAAATTGCAAATTCAACGTATTTATGTTTGGGTATTTTAATATTATTGCTACACAAAAAGTTAGCACATATGGGGTATAAATCCAGATGATATAAATAAATAAATAAAATAATAAAAATGAAATAAATAAAAAATAAATAAAAGTGAAATAAATAAAAATATGAACATGTAATTTAACATTAGAAGCACTAAATTTTGAATGTTTGTAATTCAAAATCATATCATTCAAATAACTTGAAATTGGGTGTCTAGGCATAATTTGAACCGAAGATTTGAAATATCCTGTTAAAATTGGGTATTGCCATTGAAAAAATATGTAATTTAAGTTCGTTTTAATATGTAGATGGCGCTAAGCAAATTTTATATACATAAATTAAAAGTAGGCTTTATTTCCAATCATTCGGTACCAGTAACTTTCTTCTATGATAATTTGTTGAGGAGTTAGTAGGGGTGTTTACTTTTTTTCCCACGACTGTACATACACACATACATACGTACACATGTACATACGTATATATAGAATCTGCGGGCACATTAGCTCTCACGCTTTGATAGCCTGTGAGCTAAAAACTACTGCGAGACGATTCCGAAAATCGGGGGCAGCAAATGAACCTGCTTTCATAAATGATTATTTAAATCTGAAAAATATATTGGTTTCTCAAATTGCTGAATGTAGAGATCGCTTTTCTGAAGCGTAGATACCTTCACTGTTCAACCTTCTGATCTGTGGATTAAATCCAGTTCTATGGATGCTGGATTTAATTAAGTTTCATGTTCGCCCCAGGTCGATCAGTGGCTCACGATAAATATTCCACATTGTGCTGCGTTTTCAGCATTGCCAACATATAATAGTGAGAAATTTTCCAGGCTGGGTATCGTTGCATGTGCTTTAGTCGGTAGAACGTCAGAAAAGTATACTGATGGCCCGGGTTAGCGTCCCGGCATGGAATCTTTTTCACTTATAATGGCCTTTGTGCCTTTTAAGCAATTACTTTGAAATTTGATTTTCATTTCAAATATGTGGATGTTGTATATTTTTGTTCGTTATTATATTAAATTATCTTAGATAAAGAATCATTTGTTTATTTTTCTGTATACCTTGATTCACATGAATCGCTGTAACAACGTTTCAGTTATTCGTGTGAATTATTGTATGCTGAAAAATAGACATATGTTCTCTTACAATGGACAACGTTAAATCGCCATTACCCCTATAAACCCCTGTAAATATTATTGAAATAAATTCATTACGAACAAAAATCAATTAACCGATATACTAAATTTGAAGAAAATTGGTTAAAAAAAAAACCATTTATCTGAATTAATGGGAGTTTTAGAACCCTCCCCATTCTTTCGATATATTTGGCTTGGAATCGCACACGTTATATATATTTTCTTTTTCAGTTAAGGCTTCGCTGCACTGAAACGACGGATCGCGAAATCCCATGTTAGCCTATGGGAAAACTTTGAAGCGCGATGACTCATTACCTAATATAATTATTAAAATGTCGTTTTCACCATCAGAAAGTAGACGTCAGACGCCGAAGATGTGCGTTTTTAAAAATTATCTACGTAAATATTAAGTACATAAAAAGTCCTTATAAACTTTGAAATTTCCATTTGATTAAACTTTATTATCTCCTTAAAAATACTTAAAATTTACGTAGACTATTTTTAAAAATGCACATCATCGGCATCTGACGTTTCTGATGGTGAAAACGGTATTTTAATAATTATATTAGGTAATGAGTAGTCGCGCTTCAAAATTTTCCAATTGGCTAACATGGGATTTCGCGATCGGAGAGATTCAGTGCAGCGCCCTTTAAAAGATTACAATTCTTGCCTCTTTAATAGGAAAAGATTGTTGTAGAGTGCCCTAAGTACCTGAAGAGTTTTTCCTTAGTCGTTTCTGAAATATCTTGTATAATTAATTTCTTTAGATATATCTACCCTTTATATACAAAATCCTATTGAATCGAATTGAAACGAACTTATGTAACGATTCTATGAAACGACTGATTAAACAACTGATTACGTTTCACGGCGATTTCTCCTAAAATATGGAATACTTTGCGATGTAATTAACACCAAAAATCCGTATTGATCTACAGATCTCAAAACTAGTATTAGAATTTTAAAATTAGAATTAGTTTTCGAAATATTAACTTTTTTCTAATTTTAAATACTTTTTTTTCTAATGATGGCAACTCAAATTTTAATCATAACAGATTTTTTATTTCATATTTTAAAAAAGGTTATATTAAATTAATTTGGCGACGAGTTTGGCCTCCCTCAAATGTAGGCTAAGAAATGCATCATGTTACTTTTATTCATAATTCAATTTGTATTTCATTATCATTTTATTTAATACAAAACTTTCATTTAAAATTGAAACCTTTAAAATAAATGGCTTTTACTTCATTCTTTTTTTTTTAACGAAACGAAAAGAAAAATATTAGACACAGATGTCATATACGCAACGGGGTACCTAATTGGTGCCAAAATGGCGTTATTTTGCCTGACATGGTAACCCGGCTGTTGTTGCTTATTTATTAATAAATGTTTATTTGAATTTATTTTCTTTTTATTTACACAAAATGTTATAAATTGTTTTGTTCTATAGTTATTAATTAATTTTTTTTATTTATTTCATTTTAAAAACAACAGAAAATAATTAAAAAATACATATGTAACAGGTATTTGAAAACGAGGTTTTCGCCAAATTGTCGTAAAAAAAAATCAGGCCAAACCCGGTGCGTATGTGATAATGCAACAAATCATGAGATTTAATTTCCACTTCAAAGCAACGTTTTAATGTTATTACTTCTCCCGTCGACCAATTTCGCCAAATTATATAAATAGCCAAATTATACAAATTGACATATATATATATATATATATATGTGTGTGTGTGTGTGTATGTATGTATATATATATATATATATATATATATATATATATATTAATAACAAAAGAACAAATAAATTAGTTATAACATTAATAAAAATACAAATAAAACGTCGAAATAAAAATCACTTGATGGCGTGAACATGTGTAACTTCCTTAAAGTCAAGTGAATGTGACATTTACGATCAACCATTATTGGCATTTAATCTTGTAGTTTGGCGACAGATTTCACATGCCTGCGATGAAAAAATTGCCGATAAAATAAGTGGTATATTTTTTAGTTCTTTGGATGCTGATCACTAGAAAAATAATGAAAAAATTCCATCACGTACAGTTTCATCACAAATCGCAATCAATTTTTTTATGAATTTAGTACATTTCGGATCAAAACTTATTATTTATATGAGTTTAATAAATAAATTTATGGACTTAAAATAGTAAATTGATGCATTACACTAATAAAAAAGAAGAAGAAACTATTTCAATACAGAATATTTCTCTTAATTGGTAAACTGCCTATATAATACAATATTCAAGACAGAGGAAACCAGCTGAAATCGGATCTCTCCTGCTTGCAGGTGTCTACTCGCCACACCTTCTTCACACCCATTTTCACTGACATAATTTCTATTCCTGAATCAGTGTCTTTCTTTACTCTGTGTTGTACAAATGTGCTTTTATTCCGACCTGTGAGTTATAAGTTATAATAGTAATTTTTACTTCTAGTTTTTGCTGCATTAGAGAACATGGCTTCCCGAGGATGTGCTAATTCACAGAATTATTTATGCTATATTTGTGATAACTATACTGTGAAAAAACAACAACGAAGCATTTCTGATTATGTAAAAAAAAAAGTGTATTTGCTTTATTTTGGCATGAAATTGGGCGATCAAGACAAGCCTTGGGCTCCACACAAAGTTTGTCGTATTTGTGTAGAAGAATTAAGACAATGATTTCAAAGTAAAAAGCAATCTTTTCGGTTTGGTATACCAATCGTTTGGAGAGAACCTAAAATCACATTGATGATCGCCATTTTTGTATCTGTAATGTGAAAGATTTTAATTAAAAGAACAGAAAGGAAATATTTTATCCTGACATTCCGTCTGCGATTAGTCCTGTCCCTCATGGACCTAGTAAAGGAAAAAAAAATTATTGATTCAAAAAAGTGTTACTTCCACCGCTTCATATAAAATTGGATCTTATGAAACAATTTGTTAAGGTTTTACAAAAAGAAGTTGAATGTTTGAAATACCTGTGTGAGAAGTTCCCGGGTTTATCCGAAGCAAAGCTGAAGGAAGGTGTGTTTGTAGGACCACACATCAGGAAAATGATGAAAGAAGAAAATTTTGAAAATAAAAGGAAAACAAACGAAAGAAAAGCCTGGAAATCTTTCAAATTAGCTATTACTAGCTTTCTTGGCAACAAAAAGGACACAAACTACAAATCTATGGTACAACAGATGGTAAAAAATTTCAAGATTTTAGGGTGTAATATGAGCTTAAAAGTTCATTTTCTCGATTCACACCTAGACTGTTTTCCTAAAAATTTAGGTGCAATTAGTGAGAAACAAGGTGAAAGATTTCACTAAGATATAAACAAATGGAGAGGCGATATCAAGGCAAAAGGAATGTCAGCATGATAGGCGACTACTGCTGGATGCCACAAAGGGATAATCTCTGCAACGTTCACAATAGGAAAAGTGGCAAAAAAACTTTTGATGTAAAGGAAAAACATTACTCTAAGGACTTATAACCTTCTACATATACTTAACTATTACTTGAACTCGGATATAAATGTAATTTATATGGATTTATAAATAAATGAAATTTAAATGAAATGCCAAAATTTCGCGATTTCAGCTTTTTCTTTAAAAATATGCAATCATTTTGCGAAACATCCTTACGTGATAGAAAAAAATGGATTTCATTTTCGCAATCAGCACTAAAAAAAACATAAGAATTAGCTATCAAAACTAATGAAATTTTCAAAAAGTATTTTTTTGCTGGTCTGTGTTTTTAGTCGATGGGATAACCAAGTAGCACCGTTTTAATTTACCACTCGAAAATAAAAAAAATGCTAACTGGCGAGTTAAAAAAAACTATTGGCGAGATTTTCACCCGGCTAACATAAAAGTACCAGGAATTCTTTGTGATCATGGCAACTTTTATGTAGTTTTATTCGAAAAAATAATTTTGATTATTTAATCAAAATGGAAACCTTTCTTATGAAAAGCGAAGGAATCAGCCCGTTGTTTATGGCAGTTACATGACTTGGACTATTATAATATAAACGAAATAATGGGGATAGAATAATATTCGGCGACTTATCACACCTGTGGCTGGCTAACATTAAAGTACCAAAATGGCCGCCTGGAAATGTTGATGATAGTCACATGAGTTAGGCTATTATTTTAGAGATTGTTTTCAATTTTAAAAGCAGCGCAAAGAATAATACTTCCTAACGATTAAAAATTAAATTTCACGTGACTATTAAAAAAAGAAAAAAAACTTTAAAATTACTATTAAATGAGTACATGTTAAAGGCAGGAAAATATTGAAAATTATGTCCTGAAAACTGTATTTACACGTGAATATTAAAAGGGAAAGGAAACTTTAAAATAATAAATACATTAGTATGTGTTTAACCCTTTCACGGACAAGGCACTTCTATTCGTAAAATCTTGAAATCAGTGAATGGCACCAGAATTTACAAACAAATTTCGAAATACAAAAATGCTTTTGTTCACTTACTTAATAAAAGGGAAATTTTCATCCCAATATTATGATGCTAATGTGGCATTTAAGAATTAAAATTAAGTGGTCCAAAAATGAACCACCGCCCTTGAAGGGGTTAAAGCAGCAAGTTTTAGTAATTGTATTATGTCAATCGTTTTATAACGCTGTTAAAAAATACGGAGAGACAAAGACTCTGTTTACCTAATTCATTTTATTTTATCTTCTTTAACCAAACATGAAAACAAATATTGGATGTCTTAACAGCAACTGATTCTACCTTAAATTTTTGCAACCAAAGGGGATTGAATGGAAATCCGTTTACACGGAGATCGCTACAGGTTTTTTCAGTATAATTCAATCTTCTCTAATCTTTTTAAAACCGATCAGATTAGCGTGCTTTTAGATTCTACAGTGTCTGAACGGGGGTTGGCGAGTGTAGCTTGCAGGGGACAGAGCCCCCTAGTTTCATGCTATATATATGTGTACTAAGGTGTTAAAAACATTTCCCACACATACAAAAATTTATGTGAAACAGAATATTAAATCAAATGTAATTTCTTTAAAATAAGTACTTAAATACAAGGACAGAATATTTCCTTTTAAGTCAAACGTGTGTTTTTACTGTTGAAAAGAAACCCAGCAGCATTGATAAAAATGTACTCCTTTGAAGTGAATATTTTAGAAGAAAACTTTTAAGCTGACATCTTGTTTATTTAAGAGCCGAAATGAATGCTCAGAGTGTTTCGTTTTTTGACAGGCAGAAACCCTAAATTTTATTACTGTAGTTTGTATTTTGCCGTTGTGTGTACATTTTTTCGCTTTTCGCATTCCACATAAAAGGAAGCTTTAATCATTCTTAAAATTTACCCATCCGTGTTCAAATTTTTATCAGAATTATTTTATATCTATTCATGTTACATGTTTTCTATGAATGTAGCTTTTAATCCACGACATTGCATCCATCTCCTACGCGTTTTTGAATCAAATAAACATGTTTTAAATCTGAGAATATTTTTTATAAAATGAGTGCTGATTTTATTTAATGAAGTATAGCATACATTTAATTTTATTCATTAATCATGTATGACTCAACAATTCCAATTTGAAAAATATTTTCCCAGATGCTAGAATATTTTAAGCAGATAAAAGAAAATTAAAGAATTTAGTAAAAGAAAAATATTAATAAGTTTCGAAAAAAAAAATCTCGACAATGGCTTTTCTTTCACATCTGTAATAAACAGATAATTACATACATATAAAAAATATTGTAAATTTTCTAATACAAAATTTTAAAATGCGCGAACTAACATTTGTAAAAAAAATCCGTTTTTGAATGTCTCCAGCTTTTTTAATTTTACAAAATTTACGAAGTTCATTTTAGCAATATCGAAAGAAACAGCTCAAATGAAAAATATACATTTGGCAGGAAAGATTAACCGAGTATCGCCGTCTGTTTAGATGTCTATGAACAATTTATATTATCTGTTGTCTTCAAAGATACCAGTAAAAAATAAAATCGTTTGTTAAAACCCAATGCATAAGTAGAAACCCCTTTCGGGTATGTTGCTGATAGGCAATTCAATGATACAAATGGTTAAATTAAAATGTCTGATTAAATATGTCTATCTGACTTTGAAAAATAGTAGAAGTTGGCAGCCATGACAAAATGTAGCCTTTTTTTATGTTCGGTAAGAATTTTAGCTGCTTAGTTTTAAATATGGTTTTTCATATTCAATATATGATATTTTTATTGAAAATTAGGTACTCGCCGGAGTATCCCTATGTGTTTTCGCGCTTTTGGATTTTTAACAAGTCGAAAATTGTACATCAAACGCGGCAAATGAGGTATGTTCATAGTTCATACTATAACTAGTTTCGTAAATATTCATATCTTGCTGCAATAGCTGTTAAACTCTAATGCAAAAATGCATGAATACAAATTTTATTCTATTATACATATTAAATTCAGTAATACGGAAATAATATGACTCCATCTTTAATAGGACATAATCACCTAGGATCATTACCTATCATGGGATATCATTGAATTTATTACGCATGATAAGATTTAATAGAAAGAAGGAACCTTTTATTAGTATCTTTTTAAGTTTTGATTCGATTTTCATATAATTTGAAATGACTCAACAAAATTCTGCAAAGATTATATATATTAAATTTCAAACTACGCATTGGGGTAATTTTTCCGCTTTTGTATGAGGACAGACCGACAGACAAATGGCCGGGCCAGACATCGACTATAGGTGCTACGTATCTATATTATAAAGGACAAACATATCTGTGCGTAATGCATACGTCATTTTGCGAATGGCAGCACTTTGAAATTTGAAATAAAATTTTGGTTTTGCAATTTTCTCTAATGCAGATTTTTAAACTCCTAAACATCGCACATTTTAAATTTTTACACCGTCGTATAAGGAAAAAAATGCTGTTTTAAATGCAATTTGTTTGAAAGCTGTATCTCAATTTATTTTTGAGATATTAATATTTTTGTAGTTTTTAATACCATTTTTCTTATCGTGGCAACAAAAGTACCCCATTTCTATTGAAATTAAACAGAAAATTGTAGAAAATATGAGATACTGTATCTTTTTGTTGCCATTTTCTAATAAAACCTGGAAAAAAATGAAATTAAAATATGGGCTATGTCAAGAATATTGTCTGTTATTCCGTGATAATGACGTCAGATGCATACTTTCCTATAGACGAAGTTTAAGGCTGTATTGCAAAAGTGGATTGTTTTAGCGGATGCAAATGACGTCATTTTATAAAAAAGCGTGTATCTTAATTCTTAAACCTGAATTATGTTTTGTAGAAGTACGTCTTTTTCAGAGACCAGCTGCTTTGAAATTATTCACACGTGAAAATACTTCACTTTTGAGAATAATGTAATCGAAATCACACACTGATAAAACGCGATGTTTTACAAAAAATTAGAGTGTTTTTATAAAAGAGAGGTGACATTCAAATAATAGCGATCTATATTATAGAAATTGATGATTCTCGCCTGGATGGATTTCCTTCGCCGAGTTAGACAAACAAACAAATAATTAGTGGCTTAAAATAATATCATGTTTTGTCCAAAATTCTCTCGAAAAATAAAATGCTATTCTTTAAGACATTCTACTATAATTTATCAAAGTAACATAATTTGCTTATTTTAATTTTTCCCAATTTTATATAATCTATATATTTAAAACACAAGTGTGTTTTTTAGTAATCTGCCCTGTTCTTTCTGCTGAACCAATTTTACTAATATATATATATATTTTTTCTAAAACTGAAAGCTCTTCATTTGTAGATGTGATCGCACTATCTCTTATTTTCTAAATATCCCCACTTTCATATTTTAATTTTAAAACCATTTTATGAAGTTTCTTCAAAATGGTGACAATTAGATAGCTTTCATTATTGCAGACAAGAGAGAAACAATGAGGTATTTTTATCTTTATTCATGCTATTTTCTGATAAAAATGCAAAATTCTTGATAAAAATTGTTGTATAGGGTTTAGTGGCGCAAAATCCCGTTAGAAGCAGAATATTATATTAGAGGCATAATAACGGAAAATGGCATGCTGCTTTTCAAAACACGTATTTTTCCACATAAATTTTCTATATTATTTTTCCTTCTGCGTGTGTATTGATACTAAGTTTCAGACACTAGGCGAAATGCTTATGTAAGCAAAAATGAAGTCATATCTAAAAGAAAACATTTCTTAGCTAAATCTAAATAATTTAACACAATTGCGTCTAAAAAACATAAATTACGGAAATTTTTACTATTCGGAATTGAGATTAGAATCTCACGTAAAAAGTACGTCTGTTCACATAAAAGATGTTGCTGACTATCGTGACTTCCAGTTTTGAGTTAAAATGATTTTTAAATGATCAAACAAAATGCAAATTTAAAAAAAAATGATGAATATGGATATGAGAATTGCGTATGCAAAGTTTGAGAAGGTGAAAATTGCTGTTTTGCATTTCGGAATAACAAGCATAAGAGCCTCAATTGATAACCACATCCTAATAACTGATCTTTATTATATTTTACTGATTAAGTATCTATGTTATAAAGAACAAGCGTATCTGTGCGTAACGCTGACGTCATTTTGCGAATGGCAACACTTCACGATAAAATTTCGGTCTTGAAATTTTCGCTACTGCAATTTTTTAATCTTCTGACCATCGTCATTTTCAATTTTCGTCGTATAAGGAAAAAAATTACTTTCAAATGCAATTTGTTTAAAAATTGTATCTTAATCGACCGATGTATTATATTTTCTAAGATAAATTTTAAGCATGATTTTTTTAAAGTTTATCTTATCACGTGCCGGTTTCAATACATAATAATAATAAACATTTTGCACATAAAGCAACAAACATTTTTCAGCATTTGTTTCTGACTAATTTTGCATAACGAAATTAGTACTTCCTTTATAAAAAAATAAAAGAATAATATTAGAAAAAAACTCCTATCTAACATATTTGTGAAAGACAAATTAACGAAATTGATACTTCTTTTATAAACAAATAAAAGTATAATATTGAAAAAAAAAAAAAAAAAAAACTCAAATCTAACATATTTGTAATCGTACAATTTAAATTTTTAGATAACCAAATAGGAATTTTTTTTCAAATGGAATTTGTTTGCAAAGTTCATCTCAGTTTACTGATTGTCAATGGTTTTAAAAACAATTTTAAAGCGTGAAATATTTTTAAATTTATCTATGGGGCGCGGAGCTCGATTACGAAGGATTAATCCGTTTGCCCTTAAAACAAAACTAGGAGTTCACCATTTTCTTACGGCTAATATCCATTAAAAAAAAAACTTCCCTATGAATAAATAAATAACATAATATAAATAAAACACAAATTTGACAGACATGTATAAGCTCTGAAATCATCAGAATATAAAAGAATGCCATAAGTATCAAAATCTTGGTCAACTAACTCTTAGCATGCGGCTAATAAGAAAATATCGCTTTTGATAAATTTCAAAAATTTATTTGATGGTATAATTCGTACTTTCCATTTGAAAAATGCTTTTTTAATGCAAGTGGGCAATCTAAAAAAATTATTGCATATAAAAAAATTATCAGTTTTCAATTAAAAAATGTTTTCACCTATATTCTTTAACCCGGGAAGCCCGGGTACGATCCCCTAGTTTATATAATTACCCAGGCACCTAAAAAGCATGTTATCCAAACGTCGACCTACAACCCTTCGTGTACTTTGGAAAGCTTTTATAGAGGTATAGGCCAAAATAAATCTTCCAAAATTACAAAAGGCATTATTGTAATGAAAATTATGGTGTAGAATGGTAGTCCAGAATACGGTTTATCAAGTTGAACTTTCAAAATAGAAATATTTTACAGAAAATAGTTCTGTAGGTACCTTGAAAATTGTCTAAAAATGTGCGAACACCCTCTGTATACAATATGTGGCTATTAATTTCCTGGACTGGTGAATTTACATTTGAAATATTAATATACAGCACATGATATTTTATTATGTTTCAAAGTAAGTTCCGTCCGACCTAATACACATATGAGAGCGGCTATACAATTGCTTGAGATAACTTGCAAAGTCATGTTTGGGATTCCTCTTAATTTTGGACGTCAAAATTCCCTGGATGCTATCAATATCCAGAAATCGTCGAAAACTTCGATACCATTCAAAAATACGAGAACGTGATAATGCGTCATGACCATATACTTGCTGCAACAGTTTACGTGTTTCGCTAGCACTTTTTCCCAATTTGAAAAAATATATAATGTTTATTCTCCGCTCCTTCATTTCAACAACAATGCCTTTGACGGCGAATGTTTGCTTGCGAGTTTCAACACCTGAAAGTAAAACGAGAATGATGTGCGGGGCAGATATTGTGCGTAGATACACGACTATTCAAACACCATTGTTAAGGGGCCCGTGGACCTTTTTCGGCGATAAAATCGACCCAAAAATGGAAAATTACTTTTGTGCATATTATTATTCTAAAGTTTGTTCTGAGCCATTTGCGAAAAACTGCATGCAGATGCAATTATTTTTCGCAATATTACAAGCGTTTGGATTTTGTACACAAATATTTTTTCGGTCTAAAGGTCTAAGACTTTAAATCTATTTTTTCACAAAACTGATTTTTCGACGTTTTTAGATTTTGAAAATGCCCAACGCGTCATAATATATGATCAAAATTCACGAAATTAATAAGGACTAATCCTGATATTGCTTACAAAGAAACTGTGCATGCATTTTAAAATTTGAGTTCGTTATGATACTTAAATTTGATTTTTAGCTTATTAAAAGGCAAAATTTTTAGAAAAATCGATATCGAATTCAGAAAAAAATCTCTACAAAATTAAGTATTCAAGGAATTAAAAAAACGATCCACAGATTTGTTTGTAATAGAGTTTTAAGTCATTAAAATACCAAATTGAGGAAATATCTCAAAAATGCATGGAGCGTTTTAAAATTTCGTTTTAAAATTTGAATTAAAAAAAAAAAACTTAAATTTATAATAAGATTGGAGATTTCTTTTAAGGTGTTTTATATACTTATGGTGAAATGCATATTTCCACATAATTTTATATCTCTATGATGAAAATTTAAATAAAATAATTTTTAACGTCCACCGCCTCCTTAATAAACCAACGAATTTTAATTCAAGCAATTGTTGCTACAGTCTTGGGAATTAATAGTCATAACTTGTAAGAAGTGGATGAAATGAATGCATTTGCAAGTCAGAATTTGCACACGGTTTCACAAATCAGAATAAATCAGATATTACATACTTCTACAAACCGATGTATTGTAATTGTTCTGTAGTTCGGAAAATACATTCTGACAGCTACATTATCAATTATTTTACGTAAGCCTTAATGTTGGATAGGATATGTATAGGATATGATGATAGGAAAATGTCTATAGGAATTTTAGTTCATTAAGCATTTCTAAGAACACGTTTAGATTTCACAGAAAAAAAGCATCTATCTTGAAAATGTCGTTAAAATATCTTCATTATTAGAATTGTATGAACGAAACTCTTTGTTCTACTTAAAGTAGAACAACCTGTACATTTTAACGAGAAAAGGATTTTGGCAGTAATTTCCTATACAGAATTTGTTTGTATCACAACATGTATTTTTAATCGTACAAGTTTTTATTATTAATTGTGAGATACTCTGTATATATATATCGTTTAAAGATTTGCACATAAGAATAAATGTACTATGGAATAACCAACTTTCTTTACGCATACACATACATACTTTAAAGCAAAACATGTAATTAAAAATAATCTTTTAGGTAATTTTGGTAAATAAATATTCAAAAGTCAAGAGAAGAATGTTTAATATTTGACAGAGGTATAAAATAGCAATTCTCTTCTACTTTGTAGAAATGTAACAACATCGACAAAGATGTACTTCTTTGAAGTGCATATTGTTAAGGAAAAACTTATAAACTGGCATCTTGTTTGTTTAAGCGACGAAATGAACGCTTGCTGTATTTGTGTTTTTCGAGATCGAAAAATAGTACTTTTTGTTATTCTTATTCCGCATCTGTGCATATATTTTGTAGCATTTCTTTGATTCTTTTAAGTGGTAGCTTCAAACGTTGGTAAATTTTACTTTTTGGATGTTGTTAACCAAAGGAGTCTGTAAAATCTCTAAAAGGAAATAAATTCTCTTTAGTAATATAGTTAATACTGTACTTTCTTTTGCTTGTTTGTTTGTTTTCAGAAGTTTGTGAGAATTTTTTTTTAGTTGTTAATATGTATTTTTTTACTGAGTCATGTAAATTATTTTGTTTTCTTTATACATGATTATGATCAGGAAAGTGTTATCGACTCTATATATTTTAGCCCCGATATGTTATTTCTTGGTAGATTTATATTTATTATGTTCTCCTTTATGCGATGTCTCAATTTCAAATATTTCTTCCATTTAGTTTTCGAATCTCTCTATTCTAAAAAAAGTAACTTATGCTGTCACCACCGCCGCCTCCGGTTTTGAATTTTTTATAACCGGATGTCTTTCCCCGTTAATTTTAAGAAAAATATTGCATACAAAAATATGAAAATCGGCGGTATTATGGAGAAATGTTTGATAAACACGTTGATGGAGACAGTTTTCAAATCGAAGAATTATTTTAAGAGATATTTAATGTTAAAGTTGGACAAAATCGTTCCATTAAAAAAGTTTTATTGGAGCAAAAACTATACATGGGAATTTATTCATTTTAGATCATTTTATACGTTAGAATTTCCCGGTGTGCAGATTGCATTTATTGTTTTAATTTGACTCATTTTTTGAGGTTTTATTTCTATTTTAAATTCAAATTTTCAGCATTTCAAGAGATATTTTTTACTTATTTTTGAAATGGTATTAATTTAAATTGTTGCCAACTGTATAAACTGTACAAACAATAATGTTTGCTTCAAATTCAAAATTTATTTACACGTGACTATTATAAACAGAAAAAAAACCCTTTCAAATTAGAATTAAATAATTACGTATAAAATGTAGGAAGTTATTGAAAATTACTTTATAAAAACTATATTTACACATGAATTTTAAAAGAGAAAGGATATTGTAAAATAATAAATTCATCAACATGTGTTAGAAGTCTTAAATAGGAGAAATTACGTCACATTTACGTCACATTACACTTATTACGTAAAATAAACAAAAAATAATATAGCAAAACAGTTTAAATTTAAAAATTGCGCGAGACATTTATCTGATATTTTGCGATGAACTTTTCAACTATTTTTGTTAGGACAGCGAAAATAATATTTCATTTCTAACAAAAGTATTTTCACGTAAATGTTAAAAAGAGAACGAAACGTTTGATGAAGATTACGTCAGATTAAAAACGATACATTTAAAATGTCTTATTAAAAAGAACTTTCTTTTTTCTTATTTAAAAAATACCGGGAGACAAAGACTCTGTTTACTTAATTCACTTTATATCAGCTTATTTCGAAATGTTTAACTGATTTTATTTAATCAAAGACGAAAACAGTCATTGTATCTTTTAGCAGCAGCTGATTTTTCCTTAAAATTCCCCAATCAAAGAGAAATGAATAGGAACCCGTTTATAGGGAGATCGCCACTGTTTCTTAAATTATAATTCAATCATCCAAAATTTTTTTAAAGGCCATCAAATTAGCGTGCTTTTAGAGACTGCGGTGTCTGAATGGGGGTTGGCGAGCGTAGGTTGTAGGGGACCGAGCCCCCTAGTTATGATTACAAAACTTCAAAGCGATGGATTAAGAGACTGTTTATGATATGCAGAAAGGTATAATTTGAAAAAATATATATATGTATCATTCTTTTTACTGAAAGATTCTGGCTGGGAATAGTCCAAAGATATTAATCAAGTGAAATGGACATATTGGTAAGAAGTAATGCATTAGCAGAAGTAACATAGTAATTCTGTAGCATTTCAACACTCCATTACTGAATTTCAATTTGGATACAACCATTAAAACAGGTTCATTTAAAAAAAATACTTTCTCTAATACTAATTGTACGAATTTCATGAAAACTTTTTTTAGGCTAATTAAAGAGTGTAGAAATTATTTGTGGTGCCAAACTTGCCACTGCTATGGAAAAAAAAAAACAAAGTTTGGCTTGGTTTTGACATGTAGATGGGCCCCTAAGCGAATGTTATATGCATCATTTAAAGTAGACTTTATTTCCAATCGTTTGGTACTAGTAACTTTCTTCTACAATAATTTGTTGCTGAGTTAGTAGGTGGTGTTTGCTCTTTTTTTCTACGATTGCACACCGAATTACAAAGCGAATAGCTCGCTACAGTTTGAACGTGAGTGGTAGTCATTTTTTAACACTTTTTTGATGTCATGTCATCCCATTTCTTAGAATATATAATGTATCTTGATAAAACAATTGTCATGTATTTAACATTTGTAATGTTATGAATGTTTGACTTATAGTATGACATCATACATATTTGAAAAATAAATGTATTGCGTTCGTGGTTTTCTATTAAAAAAAGTTTATCTTTGTGTCATTTATCATAGCTAGTCATTTTTAACAAGATTTAGTAAGATACTCTTTAAACGTAAGGTGTTTCAATATATTTAAATCAAAAAGTATGCCTATTAGTAAATATGAAACTTTCTTCATAAATATGCAACGTTTTTTAACGCTAAAGAGTGCATTAAAAATAATCTTTCTTTTAAATGATATGAGTAAATATTCAGAAGTCAAGGAAAAGAATATTTTATTTTTGACATAAGTACGGAATATATTTCTACAAAGAAATGCAAGAACATCGAAAAAAGGTGCTCCTTTGAAGTGCATATTTTAAAGGAAACCTGATAAAGTGACATCTGGTTTATTTAAGAATCGAAATGAATGCCCAGAGTGTTTGTATTTCTCAAAAGGCAGAAATCGTAACTTTTATCATTCTTATTTTTATTCTACATTTCATGCATATATCTTAATGCTTTTCAGATTAAATTTGAAAGGTAGCTTTAATATTTCGCAAATTTTACTTATTGGTTTTTAAATATTTAGAAAAATATTTTGCATTTATTCCTATTGCTAGGTTTTCATAAGAGTTGTTTTATTTTTTTTTATTTTTTTGGGGGGTGGGGTGGGGGGGGGGTTAAATATAAGTTAACATGGTCCGCAATTGGGCTAGGCATTTCTTGTAAATAAGGAGTATCTACCGTGTGTCATGAATGTTTACTTTCTTCTATCTTCATTTGAAATCGAAAGTTTTTCGACGGATTTGCGCGTTTTAAGGGTCAAAGGTCCCCCAAAATATGTTTATACAAAATGGCTGTCTGTCCGTGTGTCCGTACGTCTCCATTGTTTTATCGAAAAGTGTATGAAGTTGTGCACAGAATTGAACCAAATTTTTTTGTATATTTTTTACTGTAGCAAGCCGGCCCTACAGTAGCGATGTTTGTACCATTTTCATATCTGTAACATTGAAAAGTGTATGAAGTTATGCATAGAGCTGAACCAAGTGTTTTGTGTATGTTTTTGACTGTGACAAGCAGGTTGTCCTTGAATTTAAAAATATGCCGCTAGAAGTGGGCACTATAATAGCGATTTTTGTGTCATTTCCAGTATTGTACTACCGAAAAGTGTATGAAATTAAGCGTAGAATTGAACAAAATTTCTTATTTATTTTTTTAGCTATGGGAAGCAGGTCCTCCTGGAATTTCAAAATACTCCGCAGGGCGCTGTCATAACAGTTTTTGTATAATTTTCTCAATCCTTCATAGTTCTATTTTAGATCGACGGCTTGTGCAACGGTGGGAACTTCGCATCCTGGTATTCCGGCTTTTTAGAAATAACGGATGTACAACAGAAAAACGAAAAACTATTGATTTTAATAAACGTCATGACCGAAATTAACTCGTTTATACACTGATTAATTGACTGAAGGAGAAATAATAGTATTCAACTAATAATATTAGAGTATTAACATGTGTAACTACTTTTTGAAATATTAAGATGTATGAGATAGAAGAATGTTTTTAGATTGGCACATCCAACTAGTTTATTTCTGAAAAAGAATTGCAATTCCTTATATGTATGATGAAACGATGTGTTAATGTATTTAAGGGTTCTCAGGAGTCTTAATCATTCAAAAATTTCATTTTTTTAAAGATGTTAAACTTCTATATTCTCTGAAAATTTTGATATAATTGTTTCCTTGAAATTCCTATTAGAACAGAAGTTATGGCCTTTAGAATTATAACCGCTCAATATCTGAAGCGTGTTCCGATAATTGGAAGTCATTTTTCTCCAAATGACTTTTTTTTACATAACGCGCAGGATATCTCAAAAACTTTGAAATATTTTTTCATGAAATGTTCAAAACATATATTTCATATTAGTCTGTATAAACTGAACCTAAAATTATATTTTTATTATTTAAAAATTTTTTTTTTTAGGTGAATATACTGTGCAAATTTTCAAAATTTTGTATTACCTAAATACATTTTTTTACTAAAAATATACACATGCTTTAAATACAAATTTATTTGTGTTCAGGGTAATTACTACAGTCTGAAGTATAATTAGGCACGAATAATTTCATTCTAGTTGCAAAATTCTTTTTGTAATCCTACGCGTAAGCTGTTATAACAATTTTTTGCTCGACAAATATCTGATAGTTTGGAGCGCGATATAAATACTAATTCTGAATCCTGCAATTTCTTAATACATGAAACGAATGAATATACTTAGTACATCTTTCATTCACAATTAATTTTTTTTTTTTAAATCATATATATTTAAGATATTAAATGTTGAAAATGATATATTTTTTTTTCATTTTTTCCAATTTTAAGAATTTTGAGACTCCGTAATCTTGAGTAAATTTCCCTCATGTACTGTTTTCTCTAAATTATTCGTAAAATATTGTACAGACCTCTCCTCATTATTGGTTGTGCTTTTTGAATGCACAAAGAAAAATAATTTTTACTATTAGACATAACAAGATGATTAACCCGGGCTTCCAATTTTGCAGAATATACGTAAAAACATTATTTTTTTTATTGATTACTTTAACAGGCTTTTTACATTTCATATATTTTTTTTTTAGAATGCCACCTTAATCGTACTAATTATTATATTTTATATGAAAAATAGCAATAATGCGTTACAAAAAGTATTTTGAAATTTCTTAAAACGATACTTTCACATTGGCCTCGTGCCAGGAATCAGAATCGGAAAAATCCCCAATAATCGCTATTTGCAATCAGTCTTTTTGGTTCTGTTCATTTCAGTTCGTAGCTAAATTACATGTCTTAAACTTGTGTGTATTTATATTTCATTGTCTTAATCATTCATTGATGAATGTTTTAATTTCATTATGGAACATAAGCTGGAGACGACTGCTAAGCTATTTATATAAATTTACGAGCAAACGGATTTGCGTTTTGCAATCATCTGCACGCGATAGAGATGAAGAAAAAAAAACTCATGATTGAAAATTATTTTAAAAACAATAAACTCAAAGAACTAGCGATAGAGTTTACAAAAAAATTGTGATATAGTTAAAAAAAGAAAATGTATTCGAAAGTGCATTTTTTTCTCTATTTCGATATCAAATTTGAAAACGTGGGAGCTAGAAATTTTAAAGATTGCAGCAGAATTTAAATTTAATTGCCCGCTGTTATATATATATATATATATATATATATATACGAGTTTGTGTCAGCAAGTTTTTGCCCTCACATAGAAATATTGAGTGGAATTTATGAAAGTATTACACTGCATTAGTCCTTTTCTATATGGTCACCATGCACAGTAACACATTTCAGCAAATGGTATTTCAAAGAGAGGGGAAAGAATGTATTCCAGGAGACACGTTAATAGTAGAACCAAAGGGGGTCATTTTTCTAACTTTTGCGTACCCTGACGTATTTTTGGAAAGGCCTGTGACTACTTATTCATGCTATGCACCTCTCGAGCCCCTCCTCACAAATTTGCCCCTCGGGGAGTATGAATGATGTCAGCAAAATTTATAAAAGTGCCCCCCGGAGCGCAAATTTGGAGGGAGGGGCTTGGGAGAGGCATAGCATGAATAAGTGGTCACAGGCCTTTCCAACAATATGTCACATGCAGGGGTCGGTAAATGCCCCTTTTGGGTCTACTATCGCGCCTTCTGGAATACTTCCTCCCCCGTTTCTTAGAAATACCTGTTGCACAAATGTGTTACTGTGCACATTGACTATATAGAAAAGGACTCATAAAATGCAGCAATTTCACAAATTTCACACAATTATTTCTATTTGAGGGCAAAAACTTATCGACACACCCTCGTATCAAGGCCGTTTATGTAGAGATGCTTTTAACAGATTTACCTAGTTTCGTGTGCAATATGACAACATTAGAAGCAACCTCAGATGTTGATATGAATTCAAACAAAGCCACCATGTGTACTAATAGACACATGCCAACAAATAAAGCGTCCAAGTAAGTGTATTTTGTACATGGATGATTTACGCTTGTTACACAATTTGCGCGAGTTAAGTGCATGCATTAACTTTACTATCCATGCATCCCCTATTGTTATATTTATAGATAAAATTCGGGGGTCAGCATAGAAGGATATGTCCTTTTTTTATGGGTAATGAAGGTTTTTGAAAAAGTTGTTTCTTTTGACGTATACAGGGATAAGATGTGACAACGATCATAGTTTTGAAAAATTCGCGCGAACACTTTAAAATAGAATAGTTGCTAGCGGAAATCCTGCGTATACTATCGTATCCCTATCTGTTAATCGTAACATTCATGGAACACCCTGTATCAATCTGAAAAATTTTAATAAATTCTTCAATGCATTTTTATTGAAAAGTTTGCGTAAAATTACTTTTAATTCAAATGTGGGAAATAAATTTTTAGATACAATTTAATCGTTTTTGTTTTCTTAATTACCGTTAAATGTAACGAGAATATTTGTTAAGATAAAAAAAAAAAAAAAAGTAAATGTAAACTACCGTACATAAAAAAAAAACTGGAAAACTGCAACAAATTGTTACTAGATAGACTGTAGCAAAATAATGAAAATAAAAATCGAATGACATATGTCGTGAAGAACTTTTTCCGATAATGTGCCTTACAGCTGCAAACTCCCCTTCTATTTTTTTTTTCTTCAATATATATCTATAAGAAGGAAAACACGGACTAACTCTAATTACAATGGAGCGAAAAGTAGAACAAAAAATAAAATACAAAATAAATTCCGAAGATTACATTTGGCGGAACGAAGTGAGCAAAAGTTTTTACAGATGCTGCAGTTAAGCATTTTCAGATTTGATCACTAGATGGCGGTACATTACATCCTGGGAAATTGTTCCTTGCCATAATTGTGGTCCAAAGATAATTACAAGGAAGAAAAAAAAAGTGTTTTTGGATTACTTTCTAGCAAAAGGTAAGGAAGAACATAGCCATAAGTCTAAAGAAACTGCAGTTTAATAAACATTCTGCACAGGAAATAAATTGCTGTAGGAACTTCTTTTGTTTTAAATTACGGTTGTATTTTGTTTCATTTTATTAAAAAAAAAATTGCATTAAAATTTGAAACAAAAATATGAAAGAATGATTAAAGCAGTTTTTTTTTTTTTTTTTTAATCAAATTTTGTAAAACAGAGGGGAAAATGTTAAGCACATATATACTTATAATTCTGCTTTTCGATAGCAATATTTTTCATTATTTCCGTAAAATATAACTGTAGATTTTTACATTAATAAAATATCACCCAATTGGATACAGTTTTTATACTGTTTCAGGTAACCCAACTTGGTTTTTGAATGTTAAGATTTTGAAATCGATTTTACACTCAATTCTTGATATGTTATGCGGTGCTTAATTTGCCGGAGCACAGCTCCGGTACTTCTTTGTTTTTAGTGAATATTTAAACATTGGTCGATATTCGCAAGAGCTCATAAATACTGCACTCCGGGGTCAAGCAAAACGAAAAAAAAAAAAAAAAAAAGAAGCTTAAATTATATTTCCCTTTCCTCCCCATCTCCATACCCTTGCATTCTTACTACCAAAGCCCTTAAATATGTGCGGTAGCGTATCGCCCGCGTAGGGGCCTACTTATATTTAGTGCTCGCAAGTGTTAGATTCAAAGGTTTCCGAACGGCGACGAGGAATGCCGTAAATAACCGCAACCGTATTTGCCTTTTTTACTCAAAGAACAGTTGTGTTATATTTACACATTGTTTTTTCTTGTTATTGTTGTTGTTCATCTTTGCAAAATATTCTTACTCATCAACTTTTCTCACAATGCGGTGCTTTATTTGCGCTGAAGGTCAGAGGAGCTCAGTTCCACAACTTCTTCATTTTAAGTGAATATCTAGATATTCATCGGAACTCACTCGAACTTATAAATACTGCGCACCAAAGCCTCGTCTGAACATCGCTGTGTGTCGTGCTTGGCTAATTGATACGAAGAAATCCTTGGCGAATATGATTTTCTGCAAATTCCCCACGAACTCCTGATTTAAATGTTTTTGTTCTATTAACCTGTTAGTTTTTATTATATAGAGATGAATATAGTCAATATATATTAAACAAGAACGAATAATAATGCATACGGCACAGATTATGAAACCGTCTTCAACACATTCACGATACTTCACAATTTACTAAGCTGAAAGATGATGTGCAAATGAATACTTTGGAAAATGCATAGCTATAACTTCTGTAAAAAACAAATTTCTGCTATTACCACGAATAGTCGAGAAAATATACATTTTTTCTGAAGCCCCGTATATGATCTATGGACATGTATGTATACTACATAGTTTGAGAAATGTTAGTTCAGTTAAACGCATAGCAGTGACATTTGAAAATTTTCATTCAGGAATTCCCGCAAATAAACGGATCTAGATGCGAATTTTTGTGCGGACCTATATATGACCTGTAGAATTCATACACACCAAGTAATATTTAAATAATAGTTAAATTTATTAACGCATACCACAACTGAAAACGCACTTCCAACAATAATTGTTCGTAGGTTTCAATAGCTTAAATATTGTTTATTTTATTTTATAGTCAAATTCTTTCGTGTGTCCTTGTAAATAAATGATAAATTCTACGCACACCACGTTCTATAATAAGAACCTTGTAGTACATCTCAGTGATATATATCAATATCAATATGTTTAAAATAGTGTAATATCATTAAATTATACCGCAAACGACATTTCTCCAGGCCGTAATGTAACGGAATTCTTTTGATTGTCCCTGTAGATTAGATTAATCGCAAATGTCACAAAGTTCATTTTTTAAACCGAACATGCCACAGTAAACACTATTAACATATATCAATTTCATGGAAATCGGACTATATTTACTTGAGTTACATCAAGGACAGATGGAGACAGCCGGATTGACAAATTCATAAACACTTTTAAATTATGTTGGAAAGCGTTAAAAATTTATTTGTCCGAAGACGAAATTGCTTTACATATATCAAAAAATGTATAAAATGTAAATATACGATTGAAGGGATCGGAAGTGTACACTACTGTTGTTATTACTGCAGAATATTAGAGCTCAGGTACTTTTTATTAGAAATTAAGCCCTGATGCTATAATTACACAAACAATTTTCACTAATTTTCGTGATTCTTTTCGGTGATAATACAACACTTAAATATCTTCTGAATAAAACAATAAATTAATAAAATTATCTTAAAGAATTCTTCCATTAGCTGATCACGTGTGATAAATCACCAAGCATTCTGTATTGTTACAGTTGTATACAACTATAACAAAAGCGGATTTGATTATGCACAAAATCTCGCTCCCTAATAAGCCAAATGACTGGGAAATTACAAAGAAGAAGTATTTTAAACACTAAAAAATACAAAAAAAAATAAATAAAGAGAAGAATATATATGTATATATATATAATTAATAAGCTTTTACGCTTTTATAAAATAACAGTTTCATATTAATTAAATAATGATCACATGCTGAGAAATCAAATTAGAAATGCCAAAAAAAAAAATAGTTTAAATAATATTTCATTTTTTGTTTCCTTTTTTATACCTTTAAAAAATAAACAAAACAAACGTTACATATATATTTAAATAATTTACGAGTTCGCGCTTATTACTTAGCGTGAAACGAAACATTGAATATACAATAATCGAGTTCAGAACAAACACGGTACCCACGTTTATTCCCAAATTAACGTTTTATAACATTAACATTTGAGACGAAACATGAATTACATTTAGGAAAATAGTCGTTATTCTTAAGATAAACAGTGAATGCTTATAAACGATTAATTTTTTTATGCACTTTTTTTTTTACTTTTGCACTATTTTTTAACCGACTGCCAAGAAGGGTTATGTGTTACGCGTATCTGGGTATGTGGATTTTTTATATCCTCGAAACATCCCAACGGCTGGATGGATTTTAATGAATGAGGTCTCTATCGTTTAATCTTAACATTCTAATGGTTACAGCTAGGTTTTGTTTTTATAAATTCAAAATCGCGGCCGTAAAATACAAAATGGCGGTAGAGACGGAAAAAAAAAATTACGCACCCTATTGAGTGGCATATCATTGGATAGATCTTTCAAAATGAGGACGATGTTTCATTGACTATTTTATAGTCAGAAGCTCCGTTTAAATATTAAACGACTTGAAATTTGTGTAGGCAGGATCTCTAGCTTTAGTGCAACTCTAACCTTCATAGACCTCTATAGGCTTCATCAAAACAGTATTTATAGGTAGGAACTAACAATTAATCACAACTTAATAGTCATCAATACAAGTAAATAAAAAAAAAGTAGTTTTACATTGATGAGAAACAATTAATTAGTTCGCTTTTTACGCAGTCGGTTTTTTTTTATTTTTTAAATTTAATTTTCACTTGAATCCTTAGTAATGTACAAATAATTCTTACAATGCTTAAAAATAATACTTGATCAGTAAATTCAGTTTTCTACGAAATAATATCGATGATAATTTTGCTTATTATATTTTACTGTGACTTATGTTTTAGATTTCAAGCGAGCTAATCAGATAGTTTTTTGGAAATTATTCGGTCAGTGATACCTTATGTTATTTCAACTGCACTACACAATATAGAGTAGTACCTATTTCAGTACTGTATCAACGCATGTACAATCTACTTCGTATGATTTTGCTAAAGTTAACACAAAGCAATGTAGTTCAAATCAAAATATCGTTAAAATATCAGTATTACAGTAAAGTTAATATAAATAAATATCAATAAAGTTTTAAAAAAAAATCTGACAACATATTACAGGAGATACCTTGTATGTTTAATGGACGACTTTAACTTTTTATTTTCTTCTATCTTCAATAGAAGAAAGTATTGTGATCGAAATTGTTTTCGACGGATTTACACATTTTAGAGGTCAGACATCCTATAAAACAAGTTTATACAAAATGACTGTCTGTCCGTGTGTCGCCATTGTACCGTCGAAAAGTGCATGAAGTTATGCATATAATTGAACCAAATTTTATATGTATGCTTTGGACTATTGGCAGCAGTACCTCCTTCAAATTGGAAATATTCTGCCAGGAAGGTGACGCTGCAATAGTGATTTTTGTGCCATTTTTATATGCGTTCTTAATTATATAAATACGTAGCACATATAATCGTCGTTCGGTCCGTCTGTCTGTCCGTCCGCATATAACAGAGCAAAAACAACCCGACCGAATAATTTGAAATTAAAAATGCACAATTGCTGCATAGTTTTGTCGATTCATTTCAAATTTTATGTAAATCGGATATATAGTTTAATTACAGGGACAGTCAAAAGTTTTCCGTTACATTACGGCCAATGGGAAAAAAATATTGCAAGTGCATGTTAATGATGTTACAGCCAGCCGAATAGGCTGAAATTTTAAATATGTAATTGTTGCAAAATTTTGTCGAGTCATTATAATTTTATGAAAATCGATGTATAGTTTAATTACATGGAAAGTAAAAATTTTTCCGTTACATTACGGCCAATCTTAAAAACTTATTGCAACTGCAATTTAATGATGTTACAGCCTTTCGAACAAAATGAAATTAATATGCACTTATGAATTGCACTAAAATATATATTCAGTACAATATGCGGTGCAAAAAATAATTACAAAACTGATTATAGTACGAACGCACCTCATTTGCCACGTTTGACGAGCAATTTCCAACTTGTCATTATTGTACAATCGAATAATGTTTGAATTTATGAACAGAATCGAACCAAAATTTTTGTGTTTGTTTTTCTTTTGGTCAGCAGGTCCTCTACGAATTTGGAAATATTCTGCCGAAATGTGGCACTGCAATAGCGATTTTTGTCCATTTTCAGTATTGTAACATCGCAAAGTGCACGAAGTTATGCATAGATCTGAACCAATTTTTTTGCGTATGTTTTGGGCTGTGGCGAGTACGACATTCTTGAATTTTGAAATATTCCCCCGGAAAGGACAGCTGTAAAGCGATTTTTGGGTACTTTTCTTTATTTTTCGCTCGTGAAGCGATGGAAACTCCATACCAAATTAAAACTATAGATTTTAATAAATATCATGATCAAGAGTATCGTGATCTCTTTTTTACCCGACTGCTAAGAAGGGTCATGTATTTCACGCGTATCTGGGTATGTGGATTTCTTTATACCCACGAAACATCCCGACATCTGGATGGATTTTAATGAATGAGGTATTTATCGATGCGTCTTAACCATCCGATGGTTATAGGCTAGGTTTTTTTTATAAATTCAAAATGGCGGCCGTAAAATACAAAATGGCGGTAGAGACGAAAAAATGTTTATCGCACCTTATTGAGTAGCATATCATTGGATAGGTCTTTCAAAATAAAGACGATGTTTCATTGACTATTTTACAGTCCGAAGCTCCGTTTAAATATTTCACAACCTGGAAGTTGTGTAGGTAGTATCTCTATCTTTACTGCAACTCTAACCTTCATAGATATCTATAGTTTTCATCAAAACAGTGTTTATAGATAGGAACTAACAATTAAACACAACTTAAAAGTCATCGATACAAGTAAATAAAAAAAAATAGGTAAGTAATATAAAAAAATAGTTTCAAATTGGTGAGGAATAATTAATTAGTTCGCTTTTTATGCAGTCGTTTTTTTTTTTTTTTTTTTTTTTTTTTTTAAATTTAATTTTTTTACTCCGAGTAATTGACTGAAGTAGAAATTGAAGAAGTAAATCAAAGTTAGTAAAGTATTTAACTAAGAATATTGAAGTATTAACATGTGTAACTACTTTTTGAAGTATTAAGATGTATGAGATAGATGAAAGTTTAAGGATTGGCCCATTCAACTAGTTAACTTTAAATCATTAGAAAGCACTATGATTTCGAGATTTAATAAAACATTTATAAAAAGAAAGCCTCTAATGCTAGGGGGAAAGAAAGTCTCTAAAGTTTTAAGGGCCAGTGATCTACAAAAACTCGTTTATGGAAAATGTCTGTCTGACCGTGTGTCTATGTGTTCATGTGTCCGTATGTCTGTCGCCAATGTACTATCAAAAAGTGTATGAAGTTATGCATAGAATTGAACGAAATTTTAATTAAAGTTTTTTTCTATAGCAAGCAGGTTCTCTCTTAATTTGGAACAAATCCGCTGGTAGGGAGGCACTGTAATAGCGATTTTTGTGTAATTTTATTGATTTTTCGTAGTTCTATTGTACACCTGCGGCTCGTGAAACGACGGGAACTTCCCATCCTGATAAGCCGACTATTCACGAGAAGCTGATATACAACAGAATAACGGAAAACTAATAAATAGGTTTTAGTAAATAGATTGATAGAAAATAACTCTTTTTTACTCCGATTAATTCATTGAAGCATAAATTTAAGATGAACGTCAAAATTGATATAGTATTGAACCAATAAAAATGGGCTATTGACAGTTGTAACAACGTTTTGCTATATTAAAATATATGAGATAGGAGAAAGTTTTGGGATTGGCACATACAACTATTTATGCATAATTTTGTCTAAATGTTGATTTTCATTTCTTATATCATAGTTTGGTAATTTAGAATGTAATTTAATGTACCCTTATTTCAATTAAATATAAGAATTCTTTAAAATCTTTAAAGTGATACGTGATGTTATCTTTTTTTTTTCCATAGCACGCCTAACGAACATAGTATAGTTTCGAGAGCAATAAATAATCAGCTGTCTTCATCAAGCCATAAGAATCAGATAATAGTTAACTTGAAAACATGAAAACAAATTGTTGAAGGAATCTGTTTTCGTACTGTATGGTAAATTGCTCTTCGCTGCTAATAATCTGAAGAAGAAGAATGTTAATTAATTATTCTTGAAACTATTGTGGGATTATTTTTTCTTTCGATTATATAACGGAAAATATCTAGGAAAGTTCCACATATTTTTCAACTCAAGTTAATAATATCATATGAGAAACTTTTTAAACTTTAATAAAAAATCCGCTGAATACTTTTTTTATTTAAAGAAATATTTGTAAAAAGTAACTTCTTATGCATATAAAAATAAATCAACTCATTTATTTTCTTTTTCAAAACATCTTTAACTGAAATATTTTCTTCAAACTTTCTTGTAAAAGTTTTTCCAGATATATAGATCAGATGGAAGAGATACTCTTCAAAATTTGTTTCTTGGCTACGGACGAAGCCGTATTTTATCTTCTTTTTTTATATATTTTTGTTTTGAATTTTTTGAACTTCTTGTTCTCTGCTCGTTAAGTGAAAAATATTGAAATTGTTGGTTTTTCTGTTTGACTATTACAGAATAAGAACAAATTCCACTTTTTTTTCTGTATTTCATATGCATATCTGAAAATGTAAAACTAAGAGGTATTGAAATAAATTTCCAGATATGTTTTTCTTATAAATAAAGGATATTATCTTCATTATTTGAATAAAAACTGCTGATTTAGAGCAGGTCTGTCAACATTTTAGTAATAGGAGAGCATCAAATAAAAGACCCTAGAGCTCGAGTACGTAATGTACAATCGTACAACGTGTGAAGTACGATCTTACAACACGTACAACACTTGTAATACTTTGAAGTTATTTGCTTCAGCTACTGGTAAACAAGGAATGTCGTCATTATTCACATTATTTAAAATTATCTCAATATAATTTTGTGATATACATAAAACGTGTACGATACATATATCTCTGACAGTGCACTCATAAAGAACTTATTATGTGATCGTCCTTGTAAAAAAAAAAATGCGAGGTAAAGATAAATCATAGTAAATTTAGTATTAATTCTTTGATAAGAAGTTTGAAGCACTCTTTTTTTTTTTTTTTTTTTTTTTTTTTTTTTTTTTTTTTACAGGATTGGAATCTGGATATCGGATACATTTAAAAACTTGCAACATGAAGGGGGCTGGTGACTCAGCTTCCGATTTCTCCCACACTAATGTAAAGTCTATGGGTATTTGATGCATTCGTATATTTAAAATATCTCCTCGGGAAATTAATATTTTTAACTTATATTTATTGTGAATAATTCCTAAAAGATGTATCTTTTTTTCCTTAGTTCTCAAAATATTTCTATAGTATAGACCTAATTTTATATGGAGTGCTAAAATCTTACTCACAGTTCGCTCGCTTTTAATACATAAAATATTAAATTCAAAATAGATTTTAGAAATATTTTGAAAACTAAGAAAAAAAGAGACATCCTTTAAGAACACAGAAAAAAAAAGATATTAAAAATATGAATTTCCCGAGAAGATATTATACGAATGCATCAAAAGTCCATAGACTTAACATTACGGAGGAGAATTTCCAAACTGACTGACCAGTCTTCTTAATGCTTTTAGTTGAAACCTTCTTTGAAAATGGAATTATATATTTTAATAAAAGCTATTAACACATGCATTCAAAGGCCACCGAAAATAATTTCAAAGGTCGACGCGTTGAGTCGACCAAAATAGAGTACATTTTCAGAGACCTTAAATCGCCAAAATAGAGTACATTTAAAAACAAAGAAAAAAATATGGAAATATTTTACACACTTCATTGAAGCCATAAGAATACCATAAATACTGAAAAATAATTACATTTGCAGCTGTAAAATATAATTAAGTGGACTCGGTACCAAAAAAGTTTATTTTATAACTATAACCCATATTATATCTTTAGGTTCATGTTTGAATAAAACTTAGTCATAATAGATCATGAAAAGTGTTAAATTCTCAATTATAGCAATAACTCTTTTTAAAACATCGTTTTTTTTATTAACAATTTAAAAAAATTTTCTTCTTTTTCATTTTTTATATTTGGAAATGGATATTTTTAACCTTTATTCAGAGTATTTTTTTCTATAAATCTAAGTATCGGATTTTTGATGAGTCCATTAGATCAGTAGGGAAAAAAAATAATAATAATGAATGCATATAGAAAAAACGTGGGAAAATAACATGTTTATAAATTCATTTACTTATTTATTTAAGTTATAAACATATAAAAAATTCGATACTTAGTTATCACACACAGGGTCTAAAAATACTTTTTAAATAAATTTCTGTCAATTTGCTTAATTACTGTTGAAGCCTTAGGATATCGATTAAAGGGAAAATAAAAAAATTGCAAACTGAAAAAAATGAGCTTAAACCAGTGGTTCCCAACTTTTTATTGGCCACTCCCCACCAAAACATCAGTAAAATCACTATGCCCCGCCCCCTCCTTAACCTGTAAATTACGTCTCTTATTTTTAAAAAGTCCTTCCGGCCAGTGCCGGGAGGAAGAGGTAGCTTTCATAATCCTTATTTAAAAAAAGTCAAATTATATCATTCAAACACACGAAGCTCAATTTAGTGGAAACCGAATATAGGAGATTCAATACTAATTTTTATCAATATAATGAATGAGAATTTCGCGAAATTAGTCAGCTTTATCCAAGCTGCTTTTCTTTGAAGTAACATATATTTGGCTGCCAAATTCGGCAATTTCTTAAAGTGCCTGTCATTTTAAGACAACATGGTGGATGAGGCTAAGCAGTGAACTCGGTCGAGACCTTAGTAATTGCTGTGCACATGCTCACTCACATCGGAATCGGTTAATATATAGGAGTGCTGTCGCATGCAAAAAATCAGATTTTTCAAAATGTCACCCACAATAGAAATTGAAACTGCTATATCTGAGCCATTTTTTAAGGTAAAGACAAACAAAAAATGCTCCTGAATCCTTATATCAAGGTCAAATACTTAAGAAAGAAACCCTTTTCAATTTCTAATTTTTTTGCACCTAACTTTAAATATATATATATATATTTTAATTTAATGGTCGCCATTTTGAAACAAGATGGCTGATGAATCTGGCCAGCGAACTTGGTCGAGGTGTTGATGTATACTATCCACATGCCTTCTTACATCGAAATAGGCGAATACGTGTGTTATCGCGTGACAAATACAAGATCGTTTCAAAATGTTAGCCATGCTAGAAATTCAAAGTGCTATAAATCAACCATTTTTTAAGATATAAACAAAAGAACAAATTTTCAGAAACAAAAACTGCTCCGGAATCTTTGTATCAAGGTCAAACACATAAAAAAATCTTTTTCATTTTCCAATTGTTTAATACCTCATTTTGAATTTTAAATTTAATTTTTTTAAATGGCAACCCTTTTGAAACAAGATGGCGAATGAAGCTGGCCAACGAACTCGGTCGAGACATTGGTATGTACTATGTACAGACCAAGTTACATCCAAATAGGTTCATAATTACGCCTGTTGTCGCGTGACAAAAATCAGGTCGTTTTAAAATGTCAGCCACAAGATAAATTCAAAATGCTATTACTCAGCCATTTTTATTAGATATAGACGAAAGAAAAACTGTTCCGGAATCTTTGTATTAAGGTAAAACACATACAAAAAAAATCTTTTTCACTTTCCAATTTTTTTGGTATCTCATTTAAATTTTTTAATTTTTTAATTTTTTTAATGGCCGCCATTTTGAAACAAGATGGCGGATGAAGCCGGCCGACGAACTCGGTCGAGATATTTGTATGTACTATGTACACACCAAGGTACATCCAAGTCGGTTCATAAATACGCCTGTTATTACGTGAGAAAAATCAGGACGTTTCAAAATGTCAGCCACGCTAGAAATTCAAAATGCTATAACTCAGCCATTTCTTAAGATATAGACGAAACAAAAACTGCTCCCGAATCTTTTTATCAAGGTCAAACACATAAAAAGAAAATATTTTTTCAATTTTTAATTTTTCGGTACCACATTTCAAATTTAAATTTTTCTTAAAAATTTAAATGGCCACCATTTTTAAACAAGATGGCAGATGAAGCTGACCAACGAACGCGGTCGAGACATTGGTATGTACTATATTTAAACGAAGTTACATCCAAATCGGTTCATAAATACGCCTTTTATCGCGTGACAAAATTCAGGACGTTTCAAAATGTCAGCCACGCTAGAAATTCAAAATGCTATAACTCAGCCATTTTTTAAGATATAGACGAAACAAAAACTGCTCCGAAATCTTTGTATAAAGGTCAAATACATAAGAAAAAATATTTTTCCATTTTCAATTTTTTGGTACCACATTTCAATTTTTAAATTTTTAAAAAATTTTTAAATGGCCGCCATTTTGAAACAAAATGGCGGATGAAGCTGGCCAACGAACTCGGTCGAGAGATTGGTATGTACTATGTACATACTGAATTACATCCAAATCGGTTCATAAATACGCCTTTTATCGCGTGACAAAATTCAGGACGTTTCAAAATGTCAGCCACTCTAGAAATTCAAAATGCTATAACTCAGCCAGTTTTTAAGATATAGACGAAACAAAAACTGCTTCGGAATCTTTGTATAAAGGTCAAATACATAAGAAAAAAATATTTTTCCATTTTTAATTTTTTGGTACCACATTTCAAGTTTTAAAATTTTTTAAAATTTTTAAATGGCCGCCATTTTGAAACAAAATGGCGGATGAAGCTGGCCAACGAACTCGGTCGAGACATTGGTATGTACTATGTACACACCAAATTTCATCGAAATCGGTTCATAATTACGGGAGTTACAGTGTGACATAGGTCAGATATATATATATATATATATATATAGATATATATATATATATATATATATATATATATATCAATTTTGAACGGAGGGTGGTTTCGGGGTCTGGGGGTCATGATCGATGAAAATATACCAAAATTTTTTGAAATCGCTTTCCTCCGAACGGCTGCAATAGGTAGCTTTTTTGTAAAGAAAGCTACCTAAAAATGAAATCTATTCACACAGGTGAAGCGTAATAAAGCGTTAACAATACCTCTTAATTTCAGATTTTTTAACTTATCAAAGTTGTGTCAAATGTGTTTTTAACGTCATTTTACAAATGCAATCAGGTTATACATCTTCGCCTTTGTACCAAAAGAGTTTTGTTGTACTTTCTAACTTACCTCAATGTTTTAAAAAAAAAGTATTATACATTCTGTATTTTTATCTTCACAAAATATCTTGAAGAGAGACTTGCATTTAACGTTGAATGTGATAACATTCACACATTTTATAAGTCATTTTGTGACTTATTAAGAGTTGGCGGAAAAGCTTTCGACACTAACTTTTTTTTTAAAGGATTTTTAAGGATAACACAATACACAAGAAGCATTTCAAAACTCTAATCTTTATGAAAATTATTCTGTAATGTCGAACTCACACCGGAATTTATGAAAGAATTTAGTTCAAAATAAGGAAAAGCAATTTTTCAACTTTTTTCCCACCAAAGATAAAAAAGTAAAATTTAATTAAAAGTTTCTGGTGCGAATCATGCGGATTAAAATTAGATATCCCACCGCCGTTCAAGGGGTTAAGATTTATAAGCTTTATAAAGTTGGTAGTACGTAATTTTTAGGTGAAATATGTTCGAGACAGTCAACTTATACATACATTTAAGTAGTTTCAGGTTCAAAAGAATCTTCGAGTGACAAATAAAAGCAAAGCAAATAAAAGTAGCAAATAAAATATAGCAAAGGAAATAAAAGTAGAAAGCTCTGTCAATAAATAATCGAAAGAGTTACAAAAAATTGTAAAAAAGTAATTATTTATGCTGAAATAGAGAAACAATTTTTTTAGATTGTTTTAACGCTGTTTTCTGGTCAGAACTCTACAGTTATCTGCCACCCTCAGTCTGAAAGTATGTTCCCAGTGACGTCACATGACTCCTGGTAAAGGAACAGGTCGGCATAGATCACATCAAAGGTATGAACCAGCCCTTATCTTCTCTATCCCTGGGTGACAAGCCTTTCCAACAATATGTCACATCTGGGGGTCGGCAAAGTTAGAAAAGTACCCTCCTTTGGGTCTACAATCGCGCCTCATGAAATACATCTTCCACCCTCTTTTGGAAATATCGTTTGCAGAAATGTGTTCCTGTGCACGGTTATTATATAGATAAGGATTAATCAATTTCATAAATTTTACTCAATTATTTCTGTGTGATGGTAAAAACTTATTTTTACACCCTCGTATAGATAGATACTTGAGAAAAGATAACAGAAAGAGATGTGCTAACGAAGATCATTAAAAGGAATGATAATCATGTAACATAAATAGGGTGACAACCTCTGAGCTAAAAGATGTCTTACATGACCTACAATACAGGTCGAATCACTAAATATACTATACCTAATTTGTCTAAAAGATGCGCAATTCGAAATTTATGTATTTTTTCCCGTTTATATACTTAACAGTACTTTTTTTATGTAATCTAAATATAAATATATTTTTTTTTATTATAAAATTCACCCACATTCGTTAAAAATACTTTATTTTGAAACCATGACTATAATTTAAAGATTTTAAGAAAATATCTGAATGTTTAAAGTAAATTTTTATTTTTATCATTTAATTTTTAGAAAATCTTTTGAAAATATCACATATCTGTCATTATACAAAGTATTATCCTTTGTTATTTTCATGCAACGATTAACATTTTAAAAAATCTTCGTTAGAAAAGAATTTTTCATTCGCAAAATATTTTTATGGTTTCATTATTCGGTATCTCGCATTATAGTATTCTTTTTATGGCATCTTCCTATATATGAGATTTACAAAATATAACACTCATAAAAGTTTATTGAAAATATTTATGTTATTTATTAATTTTAAAAAAGGCGAAGTTTGTTTTTCGATATAAAATTATTGATAAATGTAAAATGAAAATTCTAATTTTAAGGTTTTATTGATTTCCAAAAAGTAAAACATGATATTATTTAAAAAGAGCATGATGTCGAGTTTATGGATACATTAAATACTCTATTGTTGATACTGATAACCCTGTTATAGAAATATGCAATATTAAAACGTAATTGTCATCTCACTTAAAGTAAATGTAATTTATGTTTCATTTTTTACCCACTTGACACAAGGTGAGTTTTTTGTTTGAGATAATTCACGCAGTACAGATCAGTACAAAAATTCTTAACGCGTTAAAAGTTTTTCTATGCAGCACTCTACTTTATGGCTCTAAGAATTTGAAATATGGGTCTTAAAAATAATGATATCAAATTTTAGTGACATTATGCTATTAATTAAAACATTAAAAAAAATAAATTGTTTTATTGCATCATTTCCTTTTTTGTTCTGTTTACATTCACAGTTTAAACAGTATTTTCAACATGAAAACATATATACAGTGAAATCTCCCTGTCCTCCACTTCCCTGAACGACCATTTTTTTCATGGAACGAAATTTATTCCCATACGCTCAATACTAATTTTACCTCCATTCAAAGACTATCCCAGTTGAACTCCCTACATGAGCGACCAATATCTTTGAAGGATATTCCGTTTTTTCCTGGCCGCTTGAAGAAGGCTTTATTATAAAAATAATTCCAGAGAGCGTATTATTCAAAATTATATTATATTATAAACTTCTAAACTAAGTTTTAGATTTTTTTAAAATCCTGTTAGCTTTTAAGTGTTTAAACCCCTTTGTGTCTTTTTAGGCAATGGATTTAACGCTGATGACAAATTAAGAATGACAGTCAATAAACTTACTTGCCCTATACTGTCATGATACTCTCAAAGAAATAGATAAATTAATGAAATCGTCGTTATTTGTTCCCGTCTGAAAAAAATGTATTTATTTACTGAACTTCGAAAGGACTGGGAAATAAAAGTTATAAAAGATAAAACCGTAAAATCAAAGCAAACGTCAATGTATTCATTTTTTAAACTCTGCAGTAAGTAGCTTATGTGATTAATTTTTATTTTGATACTTAAATTTTTATATTTTTTCCTAATGTGAAAAACAAATTTTAGTAAAACTAATTGTTACCTTTTTCCAACAATTAAAATCTAGATTTAAACACGACCTCCATTAAGGGACCACCTTTCGGAGCGGTCAATTTTAATTGGAGCGGAGAATGGTCGCTTTAGGGAGGTTATACTTTATATATATTTTCATTTACATTTCTTATCAGTTAAAAATATGGGTTTTAATAGAAATGATATCAAAATTCAAGTGATGCCTTCATTTGACTTTAATTATATTAATTAATAGCAAAGAATCATGTAACATTTTATATCGTTATCGTTATATTTATTTTACAGGACTAAGGGGCTCCGTCCCCCTGCTCGCTACGCTCACCAACCCCCCGCGTAATCACTTCGCTATTGAATTCGGTATCGCAAAGCAATCCCTATTTTCTAGCCAACCTCAGATGTAATTGTTTCGCGTTTCCATTCTGGATCGCTTCGCGATCCCTTATTTTCTATACATTCAATTTTTACATTCCACTACGTAAAAACGCGTTCCTCCCCAACTCCTAAAAATTTTATTTCTGTATCTCCAAGCACATAATCATTAGATCTCACAAAGTCTCATAATTATAAAAATTATTAAATACAAAATTATATTATATAGTGTTACGAATAGTGTAAATAGTTATTGTTTGTGCTTAAAAATAATGTAAATAATTCAATTAAGCTCTATTCATAAGCTAATATTAGTTTTTGTGGCATTAAAATGTCTCAATTTGTTGATTTCCTGCAAGCAAGTAAACCCTATTGGATTTCAATGGGAGTCTATGGAAATTTGGCGAAATACTGGAAATAGCGCCAAGTTGGCTTCATTCGCAAAATGTGGCGATATATCGCCAAGTTGGCGACAAACTTGTCGACGAAACTGGTTTCCCTCTCCTTGGTAACCCCTCTATAGCGTCAGAAAGCTCTGACCAGTCAGATGCGTTTCGCGGTATCTACGCAGATTTTCATTGGTCCATTTCTAAAGCATTACTTTTTTGTATATATAGAAGGATATTTCAGGATAATCTTAGATGGTAGATAACAGACTGTTTATTAAAAAGTCAAAATAATATGTCCCACATTAGCAGAGATGCTAAATGATAGGTTTTTTTTTTTTTTTTTTTTTTTTTTTTATTAAATCCCAAATTAGGCTTATAAACAGAATGCAGGAATTTTATGATTTTGGGTTTTGCTGAATCACACGAGTTATTATCATATCTCATGATACATTTACAGAAATCGGAAATATAATTTTTTTTTTTCGAAAGTAAAAGCAAGATTATCTCACAAAAAACTAAAAATAAATAGTAGTTATTAAAAAATAGTTACAAGAAAGTAGTTTCTAAATGTAACAATGTACGTTTATAACAGAATTTTTCAATTATAGTGGCTTTGAATGCATTCATGTCACAAAATTATACTATATTTTTTATAATTAATTTATATTGATAAAAATATTTGTTCTTCTTTTTCAGGTAAGCAGATATCCATGTATTTCTGAGTGTTATTACATGAAATTTAGTAAGTAATTTTTTTATACACTATGAAAAGCGTTATTTTCTTTTAGTTAAGTCATATTTGTGTGATAAAAACTTAACTTTGAAAAGAAATAACAAAAATATTTTACATGTCTATTTTACTACTAAATATCCCAGGATTGGTTTTGTAGAATGTTTTATTTGTTTCTGTAAAAGTTTTCATTGTATTTGTATTAATGCTGCAAAATGTAATAAATAAGTAATAAAGCGATTTTTATTTTATTTTTATTTATTTATTTATTTATTTATTTATTTATTTATTTATTTATTTTTTTGTAAAATTTCCTGGAAAAAAAAAAAAAAAAAAAAAAAAAAAAAAAAAAAAAACGACGTTTAAATTCTTCTATGAATATTCTTTATTTGGTACTAGGGGGATCTGCTCTTTGTGAGATAGTTTAGTCAACCCCACTCAGGCATTATGGGTTCCAAAACACTGGTTAATTTTTTTTTCTTTTTTTCCCCCTTAAAGATGATGAAAAGAATGCTGAATATAACTTAAAAAATCGATAGATATTTAAAGAATTTAATTTTTTTTTTAAGAAATGGATCAAGGAATGAAATATTAAAAGCTCTTTTAATTTTACGAAATATCGTTTACTATCATCTCTATCTCTACTCCTTCCCTTAAAAAAGTTATGAAGAAAAATCTTTGAAGAAACATAACAATGATTAAAATACTGAGTAAATATCATACAAAGTAAAAAGTAGATTATGCTGAAAAATGTACACTGAAAAGTGAAATTTTTTATTAAAAATATCTAATTTATCAACAGAAGACTGTGAATTTAAGTCAAATACAAGGAATGATAAACAACAGAAAAAAACATCGAAATTATTTTATATACAAAGCTAAAGAACGATTCAATAATAAATTAAATAACCATTTAAATGTATACCGCTGTACTACCTATATTGTTGTTGTACCTATACTGTTTTGAGTAAAAAAAAAAATCGTTCTTTTGCGTCCATAACATGCCGAGTTACTGTGATTTGAATTTTATGAATTTAAAGAGTTTTCTGCTAATGAAAATGGTGTAAACACGTTTAATTAGAAATATACATTATTTAAAACTACATTTCGATATATTGGTGGAGTATTTAAAAAAAAAATAGTGCTTTCTTGCTCACAAAAATTGATTTCTGCTTTGTTATTTTTTGAACTTGAAATTTACTTTAAAAATAGATAATTATTATAATTATTATCTTAAAAATATGCATCAATTCGCATTTTCATTTAACTACTTGTGTAAAATATTCCTTTTAATCCATAATGTAAATAATCTTTCAGACGGAAAAAAAGAAAGAAAAACTGTTGTTTTAATATAAATTACTCCTGTGTATCTATTAAACAGAACTGAAATGTTTATCGTAGTTGAAACGTTTCGATAGTTCTAGCTACTGTTTAAAAAATATTATGCTTCGTAAATTATATTTATTCAGGACTATTTTTAAAGGCTTTGATGAAGTTTTGTGTAAACAAATTAAATATTTCATTAATGCGCTGCTTATATAATTTAGCTAATTAAATGTTCAATATTGCTTAACTGCTTTTTGACGCAAGTATTTAAAATATACTGATTAAGAAAGAAAACTGTATTTCAATTAAAAGTTCGTTGGTTTAATTTTTTAATTGTTTACTGTAATAACTAATTAAAATATTACAAGTTATTTAGCTTAATGTTTAAAAATGTATCCGTAATTATTCATATGCTATTGAATTTAGATATTTTTTGGCATAAATATTAAGATTGTCCATAATGTATTTGCACTCAATTACTACAGCTATAGAATGTTAAGTAAATTCTTTCAGTATAAAAAGGAAGTCTTAAACAAAAAATTTTAATTTATTCTTATACATTTGCAATATAATTTAATTTTGTTTTTCAGTCCTATGTTCATTATGCTTTTCTTATGTGATGAATAGTTACAAACAGCTTAAATGTCTACTTGCACATGTAATAATAATAATAATGTTAATAATAATAATAATAATAAATAATATTCTTGAAATTTTTTTTACATGAATCTATAAACAATTGTATTGTACAATATCACTAAACGCACTTGTTTTTACATTAGTATTAAATATGATCTCTTGCCTAATATGCTCATGTGAACATGAATATCAAAAGTTAATTTTTTCGACATTTTTTTGTTGGTTAATTACGTAAGATGTTACAGAGCTGTTTAAAAGAAAAGAATAAAAGTACCACAAAACAAATAAATAAATAAAATTAAAAATATATATATCAATGGTGCAATAAATTACGCTTCATTTAAAAAAGTATTTCTCCATTGTTATGAAAAGTGACTAACATTGCTGTCACTGACATAATTGAAACTATTCTGAGCGGGGATTTTTTTCGGCGGATATAAAAGAAAATAATGTATATAAAAATATGTAAACTGGTAGCTTTATAGATAAATGTATGTTCAACAGGATAAAGCAAAGAGTTTCACAAGAAAATATTTTAAGCGCTACATAATGTTAAAATCGGGCAAAATGATCTAGACAAAAAAAGTTTTATATGATTAAAAAATAATGCCTTATAATTTAACCGTCTTTCCCATGAACATACTCGAACAGATTGTTTTGTACACTGTCCCACCATTTTTTTAAATAGTCAAATTTTTATTCAAAATTACAATACACAAACAGAGATTTATTTCATATTTCGAAAAAAACATTTTCTACTTACTCTTGTCAGATTTAAAAAAAAAATAAATAAATAAATAAATAAAAAAAAATAAATAAACAGAATTTCTAGCGTCATTCAATTGAAAAATAAATTTGCACGTGAATATTAAAAAATAAAGAAAGGTTTACAATAATTAGGTTATTTCGTTCAAATGGCATATATGAAGAAAATAATGTCATATTTAAAAAGCCCAAATAATAATATTACAAAACACATTTTAGTTGAAACATATATTTACACGTAAATGCTAAAAGAGAATTAAAACTTTAAAATAATTAAATTATTACATGTAAAATGCCTTACATGGGGAAAATTATGTTTAAGCTATGTAAAACGTCATATTTGAAACAATTATCTTTAAGCTTTAATAAGGAATGTCTTTATTTAGACATTATTTTAAAAGTGCGGTAGACTGCAACATTTTTTATTTAACTATTTTATGCAAGCTTTGTAGTAGATATTAGTGAATTAATCATGGAATAAAGTGTAAGCTAAGGTGGCAGCGGTGGATCTGGCATGGGGCCCCCCAAATAACCCTTGTCAAATTTAAATGAATGGCAACCTGATTACAGAAGATTGCTATTAATCATGATAATATCATTCAATCTTCCGTAATCGGAAACTTTTTTAACTGAGACATTACCGTGTTTCTTGAGCTTGTGGTGTCTTGTCGGGTGCCGACCGTAACTCATAGGGGTCGGGCAGAGCAACAAAGCGTACCCTTTAAGAGTCCAGACAGAATTATTTTTGTATATTTAATTATTCCTAAAATAATAGCTATGCAAATGTATGAGAATTTGTTTATGATTACTTTACATATTTATTTATCTTACGCACTGCAAAAAAATAACATTAAATGGAATTTTATGTAAGATCAAGCCTTGAATTCAACGATTACGTGACGAAAAGTCACGGTTGAGACGTTTAAAGGGAAATGTTTCTGTAAAAAGTACATAAAAGCGAAATACATTATTCATAATAATCGAAACAAATTCTCAGACCTTACCATTTAAAAAAAAAAAAATACTAATTACATATTATATTAGAATGCTCATTTATTTGATTTTTTTTTTTCAAAGAAAAAAAATTATAGCACATTATTACAAGTATAATTACTTTTAATTTAAACATACTTTTCTTTAAATTTCTTAGTAAATGTTTAATATAACAAACAAATTGCATTAAAAAATATTATAACTAAAATAAGAAGTATGTTCCCCTTATTAGAAGATAAATCTGCAATTTAAAAAGTGCAATTTACGTTTTAAATGATTGCTTTATAAAGAAACAATTGCCGCAGTATATATAGTTGGGTCGTGCTTAAAACGTGACTGTTCAAACGGTAACAGTTTCTTAGACAAGGTAGCAGTTTTATCTTCATGCATATTTTCATAAAAGCTTTTAAAAAGAACAGATTGTTTTAGCCTAAAGAATGGTTTTTACACATTATAATTTACAAATACAATTAGTCTTATAATGATTTGGGAAATATTTTTTTAATATAGCACCGCAACATTTGGAAGCATATTAATTATATAAGTTGATAACTGAAATAAATGATATGCCATTAATGTAACTCTTCAAGGAGAACTAAAGGAATAAACAACTGTGGAAAAAATAATATCATTTGGTGGCGATGGCATTAGTTAGTGCTTTCAGATATTGCCTGGGACTGAATTATGAACATTAAGAAATCTACATGCCCCTTCTAATGTGCCCTTTATACTGTTATAAAATATCTTGTACGAGGGTATATTAAGAAGTTTTTGCCCTCACATAAAAATAATTAAAGGAAATTTATGAAATTGTATCAGTCCTTTTCCACATAGTCACCGTGCACAGTACCACAATTCTGCAAAGGATATTTCGAAGAGAAGGGGGTGTGTGTATTCCAGGAGGCACGATAGTTGACCCAAAGTGGGGCATTTTTCTAAATTTCACCCACCCCCACATGTGACATATTGTTGGAAAGGCCTGTGACAACTTATTCATATTATGCACCTCCCGAGTTATGCACCTTCTGGAATACATCACCCCCCCCCCCCTCTCTCTCTTTGAAATACAGTTTGCAGAAATTTGTTACTTGCACGGTGACTATAGAAAATGACTAATACAATGTAGCAATTTCATTAATTTCACTCAATAATTTCTATGTGAGGGCAAAAACTTATTCATACACCCTCTTATTTGTAATAACATAACTGCTGCTTGTATATAATAAGGAACGCGCCTGTTCGTTAAAAATACTTAAGCGCGCCCACTGAACGGTAAAATTTTGAAATGTACTTTTATATAGAATGTTTTACTTTTCAATATCTTGCATGCTACCCTTGTTAAAATTAAACTTAAATAAACAAGAAATGCATTTTAATGTTTACTGAAACGTACAGAGAAATTTTTTTGTAAATTTTAAGAAGTATGTCCAACGCTAACTTCGTATTCTATAAAAAAAAAATAATAATAATCGACTCATTTATTTTCTGTTTCAAAGCATCGCATTTTTAACTGAAATTGTTTTCTTCAAAGATTCTTGAATTTTTTTTTTTCTTTCCAGGAATATAGATAAGCAGGAAAAGACAGCCAACGAAATTTGTTTTAAAATTACGTTCGAAGTCGCATTTTATCTTATGTTTATATATATATTTCTTTTTACATCTTTGAACTTTTTGATTTATACATTCTAACTAAAAGTTTTTCAAGTTATATAGATTTTTGTCTTTAAACGATATAATAAACTCCATTATATATATATATATATATATATATATATATATTATTTTTATGGTCAATTTTTCATTTTTTTAAATGTTTAATAATTAGAAAACTCTTGACTATATATATATATATGAAGAACATGGGAATAAAATGTATTTATACTTCTTGAATTTGTGTTGAATTTCGTCTCTAATCCCTTCATTCACATGTATTTACTGGTGGATGCATGCTACATAAGTTTAATTCTATATTGGGACATAGGGTTTAAAATAATAGTAATTTCCAAAAAATTAAGTTGATTTCCTAAGAAATACGACCTATTACACTCAATTCTGCTCAAATTTCTTCAAAACTGATACATAAAAACAAGGGGCAAAAAATCTCGGTTATCTTCGTTAATGGGCAAAATCGGACCAAGGTGCTGGAAATAGAGACGGGTTTTGTAAAAAAAAAAAAAAAAAAAAAAAAAAAAAAAAAAAAAAAAAAAAACTTTTTAATTATAATACATATCAAATCAGTTTAAAGTTATTATTTCATCTAGGAAAAGGACCAAATATTTGCGTATGACATATTTTCGATAAAATTAAAAATGGGCTCAAAGGGCGAAAAAAATAGGATTTTTGCGAAAAACAAATTCATAACTTCGTCAGTTTTCAAGGTATCAAATTCACTTAAACTTACAATAAATCTTTTTAATACTATCTATAACTATCATATTGACTTTTGATAGATCAACTGTACCGCAAAATAATAATAATAATAATAATAATAATAATAAATAATAAATAATTAAATAAAATAATTAAATAAATAAAACAAAAAAAGGCGGGATGGCGGGTTGAAGACTAAAAAAATTCGTAACTTCATCAATTTACAAGACATCAAATCAGCTTAATTTTTTTATAAATCTTCTTAATATTATCTACAAGTTTTATATTAACAAGTTTTTGATAGGACCAACTCTTATAGCAAAATCAATTTAAACACAAATAGGCGTTGAAGAAAAAAAATATCATATTCACAAGATTCTGATAAAACAAGTTCTTACAGAAAAATTAAATTAATAACTCGTCAAAAGCGGACAGATAAAATTGTTAAACTGTGTTTATATGTAATCTTAATTTAGTTTTGTTGGTGAAATTAGTGCTTAAAATCGAATTCTACCTCCCCCTGCTGTCCGTAACCACAGGGATTTTCCTGATTTTGTAGTACATATTTGAAAAACACAGGGATGAAATTTACTGATATTACGCACATAAATTACACACTGAAAATTATTAATACTGGCATTTATAAAATGAATTAAAAACTAGAGTAATTGTTATAATCTCGTATGAATATTTTTGTTAAAGCAGGCAAAAGGAGCAATTGATCTTCCGATGCGCAGTGGGGTACTTCACAAATCTGGGCGGCCAAAATTATTTTTTTCTTTTAAACTAATTTAAACGTTTAAAGCAGTAAATAAATGCACTTTTTGAAATAAATATTGTTTAATAACTTGAAAATCATGGATGTTTTGCAACTTCGTATTGATATTTATTGATCAAAATTAGTATTATAAAATAAATGATATTTATGAAAAAATTTATTATAAAATAAATGATAATTATGATAAATAGTATTATAAAATAAATGATAATCATGATAAATAGCATTATAAAATAAATGATAATTATGATAAAAAAAATGGAATAATGCATTTAATAATTGAATAAATTATAAAAACAGATTATTTATGATAAGAACAATTAGTTTGTAAATCCCCAAGGTTGGATCTTTTAATCAGATGATAATTCAGAATCGTAATCTGTTTCTTCATAATCAGAATCCTCTGGATCACGAGCTTCAGAAGATTCCATAGGCAGTAACATTTCTAGAGTTTCTTTAAGGAACAATTTTGATTTTTTTTCTTATCGTGGGTCTCATTCCAGTTGAAACTGGATCTGAACTCAAAAGCAATCTGTTGAGAACATCACGGTTACAAGAAATTCTTGAAAATTTACGCGATAGATTTTGGCGAAATAATCGAAAATGTTTGTTCCGTGCTTCGGCTGCTTCTTCAGACAATTGGCCTATTGGTAGTAAAGCTTTTTCTATCACAATGGGTCCATGGATTAATATTTTATGCATTGTGGGTGACATTGGAGACCATTTATATAACTGGACGTAGAGCTCTGCTGTTTTTTCTGTATATTCCTTAAATTTATCAAGGTGAATTTTGTGGCCACTGGATATGGTTTCAAGAATAACTTTAAATCGATATATTAAACTTTCATCAATGCCGATAATTTCTGCTGCTAGAGATGGGTCAGTAAAGAATCTTCTGCTGGTATTTCCATCATTTGTGTTACCATATCCAGGCTTAGGAATATCTACAAGTAAAACAAACTTTGTTTTGAAATTTTCTTTAATGCGCAATTTTGTTTCATTAACGAGAGCATTTTCGTCTTCTGCATTCAATCTCCACTTTTTTATCGGTAGTTTGTAAGCTAAATGCAACAAATTTTCAAATAATCGAATCATAGCATGCAAAATCGATAGTCCAAATTCTAATGTTTCTGGCTTCACATTTTTCTTTTTTGAGAGATCATTAAAATCTTTGGATGTCAGTCCACAAATGTAGCAACGCATTGTCGATTTTGTACTTGTGACTGCGTTACATATTTTTCCATCAACCATAGTAAGTATCATTTTATGTTTTACTAAAAATGTATTTTCCTCTAATGTAATTTTTGAGGGCTATACAGATTTTAATGCATTTTTTATGTAATTAATCTCATCATTAATAATTTCTGTTGTTTCTATTACAAATCTTATTCGCATGGGCCGGCAATAACGTGGTGATGAAGGCAATGGATTTTGCAGATAGTCTTGTTGTTTATACTGCAAATTAGCTGAATTGGAACAAACGAGCTCTGGAATATATGCGCATCGGAAGAGGAATCACTCTCAAATTTTTGTTTGTATTGTGCTTGTTGCGATCCATCGCAGCCCCATTTATATATGAGATTTAATGCATTTCTTTCATCTTCTTTTAAACTTTCCAAAACTTCTTTCAAATAAATGAATAATCGTGTCACTGTTAAATTAAGTAAATCTTGAATATTAATTTCAGCGCAAGTTTCAGTAATTTTAAAAGAGTCTTTGTCTAGATAGCAATCAATTTTAGACCGTTGTAGAAGACTATAACAAGGGTATACATTTTTTTTTTATATCGTCTTATAATTTCGTATTGATTCCTTGAAAGGCTAGCTTCGACGAATAATGATAATGCTTGTAAAGGCGATATTTGTGTTTTCTTTTCCGTCTGCTGAGTTCACAAATATGCTTTTTAGGTAGCTTTCTTTACAAAAAAGCTACCTATTGCAGCCGTTCGGAGGAAAGCGATTTCAAAAAATTTTGGTATATTTTCATCGATCATGACCCCCAGACCCCGAAACCACCCTCCGTTCAAAATTCATATATATATATATATATATATATCTGACCTATGTCACACTGTAACTCCCGTAATTATGAACCGATTTCGATGTAATTCGGTGTGTACATAGTACATACAAATGTCTCGACCGAGTTCGTTGGCCAGCTTCATCCGCCGTTTTGTTTCAAAATGGCGGCCATTTAAAATTTTTAAAAAAATTTAAAACTTGAAATGCGGTACCAAAAAATTAAAAATGGAAACATATTTTTTTCTTATGTATTTGTACTTTATACAAAGATTCCGGAGCAGTTTTTGTTTCGTCTATATCTTAAAAAATGGCTGAGTTATAGCATTTTGAATTTCTAGCGTGGCTGACATTTTGAAACGTCCTGAATTTTGTCACGCGATAAAAGGCGTATTTATGAACCGATTTGGATGTAATTCGGTGTGTACATAGTACATACCAATCTCTCGACTGAGTTCGTTGGCCAGCTTCATACGCCATTTTGTTTCAAAATGGCGGCCATCTAAAAATTTTTAAAAAATTTAAAATTTGAAATGTGGTACCAAAAAATTGAAAATGGAAAAATATTTTTTTCTTATGTATTTGACCTATATACAAAGATTTCGGAGCAGTTTTTGTTTCGTCTATATCTTAAAAAATGGCTGAGTTATAGCATTTTGAATTTCTAGCGTGGCTGACATTTTGAAACGTCCTGAATTTTGTCAAGCGATAAAAGGCGTATTTATGAACCGATTTGGATGTAACTTCGTTTATACATAGTACATACCAATGTCTCGACCGGGTTCGTTGGCCAGCTTCACCCGCCATCTTGTTTAAAAATGGCGGCCATTTAAATTTTTAAGAAAAATTTAAATTTGAAATGTGGTACCAAAAATTGAAAATTGAAAAAATATTTTCTTCTTATGTGTTTGACCTTGATAAAAAGATTCGGGAGCAGTTTTTGTTTCGTCTATATCTTAAGAAATGGCTGAGTTATAGCATTTTGAATTTCTAGCGTGTCTGACATTTTGAAACGTCCTGATATTTCTCACGTAATAACAGGCGTATTTATGAACCGACTTGGATGTACCTTGGTATGTACATAGTACATACAAATATCTCGACCGAGTTCGTTGGCCAGCTTCATCCGCCATCTTGTTTCAAAATGGCGGCCATTTAAAGAAATTAAAAAATAAAAAAAAATTTAAATGAGATACCAAAAAATTGGAAAATGAAAAAGATTTTTTTTGTATGTGTTTGACCTTAATACAAAGATTCCGGAACAGTTTTTCTTTCGTCTATATCTAAAAAAAAAAATGGCTGAGTAATAGCATTTTGAATTTCTCTTGTGGCTGACATTTTAAAACGACCTGATTTTTGTCACGCGATAACAGGCGTATTTATGAACCTATTTGGATGTAACTTGGTCTGTACATAGTACATACCAATGTCTCGACCGAGTTCGTTGGCCAGCTTCATTCGCCATCTTATTTCGAAAGGGTTGCCATTTAAAAAAAAATAAATTAAAAATTCAAAATGAGGTATTAAAAAATTGGAAAATGAAAAAGATTTTTTTTATGTGTTTGGCCTTGATACAAAGATTCCGGAGCAGTTTTTGTTTCTAAAAATTTGTTCTTTTGTTGATATCTTAAAAAATGGTTGAATTATAGCACTTTGAATTTCTAGTATGGCTAACATTTTGAAACGATCTTGTATTTGTCACGCGATAACACACGTATTCGCCTATTTCGATGTAAGAAGGCATGTGGATAGTATACATCAACACCTCGACCAAGTTCGCTGACCAGATTCATCAGCCATCTTGTTTCAAAATGGCGGCCATTAAATTAAAAAAAATATATATATTTAAAGTGAGGTGCAAAAAAATTAGAAATTGAAAAAGGTTTCTTTCTTGTAGTTTTTCCTTATATCAAGTATTTGATCTTGATATAAGGATTCAGGAGCATTTTTTGTTTGTCTTTACCTTAAAAAATGGCTCAGATATAGCAGTTTCAATTTCTATTGTGTGTGACATTTTGAAAAATCTGATTTTTTGCATGCGACAGCACTCCTATATATTAACCGATTCCGATGTGAGTGAGCGTGTGCACAGCAATTACTAAGGTCTCGACCAAGTTCACTGCTTAGCCTCATCCACCATGTTGTCTTAAAATGACAGGCACTTTAAGAAATTGCCGAATTTGGCAGCCAAATATAAGTTACTTTAAAGAAAAGCAGCTTGGATAAAGCTGACTAATTTCGCGAAATTCTCATTCATTATATTGATAAAAATTAGTATTGAATCTCCTATATTCGGTTTCCACTAAATTGAGCTTCGCGTGTTTGCATGATATATAAGTTGGCTTTTTTAAAATAAGGATTATGAAAGCTACCTCTTCCTCCCGGCACTGGCCGGAAGGACTTTTTATATTTTGTTGCTCGCATTGGTGAACATGTTAATTCCTTTAGAACATGGGCAGCATTTCTCTTCCTTGAGGTTTCTAACTTTATCTGAGCGGCATGTGTAAGTACTTCCACACCAGTCGAGCTCCTCAAACTTTCAGACTTTCTCCGCTTTGACCTGACACTTGATTCAGTGAAAGCTTTTGCTGGCATTCCTGGTCGATTTACTTTTTTTGAAATTTCTACTGTACCTTCAAGCCATTCCTTATTACTTTTCACAAATTTATCTAACATATAATGGGCTTCGATCCATTTGCTCTTGAACTGAGATATAAATTGGGAGAAATCGTTTCTTGAGGTTTTTAATTTCATCATCGTCGAAATTATCGCTATTAAGAAGGTAATTTTCAAGGAAATTTAATCTATGATTAATGTTTGGCAAATTCTGCTGTTGCATAATGTTTAAAAATTCTTTTCGAGTCATTACTCTGACATTTGAAGGCCCTAAATAAAAATAAATACAAAATATGAACAAAAAAGAATGCATAATAGTTATATGCAATTTAGATAGATAACATCATTTTATCCCTTATTTTTTTTTTTTTTAAATCTCCCAATCTTTCACTAACTTTTAACAAAAACATATGGAAAATTGCCTCCACTTTTTTTTAGGTAAACAAATGTTAATAACGAGCAATAAATTATTTCAATTTTGTGAAAAGTGCTTAACAAAAGATAAAAGAGAATGAATACATTATTTTAAAGCAATTTTTTTAAAATTATATAAATTTAATTTCAATCGGAATGACTGAAAAATAAACAAATGTGATCACTTTCTAATGAATCATAACATTTTTTTTAATATTAAAATTTATATGATAAATATCAGTTAAAAATCATTATATAGTAATTTTGTATGCTTACTCAGAATTTTGGAAGAACATATTTATATCGCCTTCATTTTAAAAAGGGGACGAGGGTGGAACTACTTTAAACGAAAACACAAATAGAAGGGTGTATATTTATTGGTACAATAAGTAACTTTGCTTGGAAATATAACTAAACCCTTCGTGAATTGGGAAACAAGGGAAAAAATAATAGAAAAATATGCGTTATTATAAATTAATTTTGTAAATACTAAAACTATTTCTTTCTCAATTCAAAGTTAATGATAATAATGATACATACCTGCCTCGTCACTATCCATAACGATTAGATTTTAAATACTTCCAAAACTAAAGTTATTCACATGCAAAAATTGGAAGTCACAATATTTGACACTCATACACTTAACGCAACACTCCAGTTTCAACTGATAGCAGGAGGTCATCGTTCTCTTAAAGGAGATAAAAATCGCATCACGTGATTCCCCAATGATTCAGTTATAACTTATATCCATCCGTTCGATCCTGCGCTGTACTTTATGAAATCGACTTTTGGCCGGCCAGATTCTTCAAATACCCCAGAGTGCGATGTCCAATCCGACCGATTTGTTACAACTTGCATGTAGCATGGAGAATTGCTTAAAAAGAAATGCTCTAATATGGTAATCACTAATGCTCTAAGCAAAGGGTATCAAAGGAAAAAAATAACATCATTGACAATCTCCAACAATGCGTGTACCAAAAAAGTCCTAAAATGCGTTCCTCATATGGTATTTAAATTTGCACAATGGTTTCTTATGTAAAGGTCTACTTGTACTTTGTATATGAAGGAAGGACGCCTGTCAGCACATATTAGATTATCATAACTGAAGAATCCTATAGGATATGTATTTCATATTCCAGCTGTGTTGGCCGTGAGTTTTACTAAAATATGGAACTGATATGTTTAGGAGCAACGCACTAAAGGCCGTGTGGGATCTCTTCAATCTCTGAACTCTCACACCACTCGCAGAATAATTCGAGAACTTAACTCGTTTTCAAGATAACAAATGTTTAAAAAAGGAAACAGTTATGTCTGCAGTATGGGTAAGATTTCTCGAGTTCTTTATAACTTAGAGCAGGGACAGAATCTTCTAAATTGGTGCGTTCGAGAACGAACATAAGTGCAGATAATTAATTAATTCGTCATTTACAGCGGTTTTCGGTTCCTCTTAAGAAAAAGTAATAAAAACCATATCCTGTGTGGAGACTTGGAAGATAATAAACATCCCCTGCTTCCATTCGCCATCATAACGCTCGCTATTTAAGTTTAAAAATAATGTCCACAGTATCTTCTCTGTAGTATGCTTGCAAGCGATGTGTTTAATATTCATTGCAAGTAGGATATTATGGGGAAAACGAAGCTGTCGTCATTAACCACAGATACAATTTAAGTGGTAACTTATTAACAAAAGCCCACTGTATTACATATGAAAGATTTTCTACACCATCAAAAGAGATCCGCTGCGGTTGAGGAGCAATGTTCCTATTGCTCTTAAGAAATTTTCTCCAAAGTGTAAAATTTTAATTATATCTGCTGTATATACATAAAATACTAACGAAACGATTTTATGGAACGACTGATTTTGTTTCATAGCTATTTCTCATAAAATATCGAACATTTGTCTTTGAAATTAACACAAACTATCCGTATTGATCCGCAGACATAAAAAATGCTATCGGAATTTTTAAATTCGAATTAGGTTTTGAAATATTATTTTTTTTCTATTTTTAATTGCATTTCTGTAGTGACAATCTGTACTGGCAACATTTTTTTTTCTTTTTTTTAAGGGAAAAGCAGAACAAAACTGTAGGGAATATTATATTACTTCTTTTTCGTCATTTTCAAATTGATAAATGAAATAATATCTTTTTTTTTTCAATTGATAGTGAAACAATATTGTGATTAAATTATGTTTTTAAGGAAAAAAAATAAAAACAATTTTTCACATTTCGATTACACAGAATCAATTTCTTAAAAAAAAAAAACAATAATGGTCTGTCAATTTCAAATTCCACGGAAATTAGACGGAAAAAAGGTTTTCTTTTTAATTTTAAAGAGAAAATGACATCAATAATCTAAAAAACAGGAAAAAAAAATAATAAGAATTTCATCATCGCATGTTAAAAGCTAAAAATAAGGAAAGTTACGTCAAAATCTTTACACATAAATATTGAAAAAACAGGAAAAAAAAAATATAAGAAGAATTTCATCATCGCATGTTAAAAGCTAAAAATAAGGAAAGTTACGTCAAAATCTTTACACATAAATATTGAAAAAACATAAAAAGTTTAAAATAATAAAGTTATTACATGCGAAATGCATTAAGATGTGATAATTCCATCATTTGTAAAAGGCCCAAACATTAAATATCTTTAAGTGCCTAATATAATTAAAGTATTACACGTGAAATACTTTTAATGGTGAATATGAGGTCATATTTAAAGAGCTCAAATAATATTTCAAAATGCTTTTAAGTTAAATAATATATGTACCCGTGAATCTTAAAACAGAAAAAAAGTTAAAATAAATAAATGATTACACGAGACATGAATTTAGCAGGGAAAAATACGTCATATATTAAAAGGATTCATTTAAAACATTTTTTATTCCAGAGAGTTTTAATCTGACGTCACATGGTATAAAAGTAGTGCGGCAAGCAAATTTGTTTATATATTACATCACTTGATGCAGTATAAATGGAGGTAAATGTACGCACAAAATACTTTCTATTTATTTTGTACGAAATACTGTTCAATAAATACATATATACTTATTAAATAATACAAACGGTACTATTTGATTATTTCGTGGACCAATTTCTCCAAATTATTCAAACTTACATAATTTTATTTTAAATAACAAAAGAACAAATAGATTAACAAACATTAATAAAAATACAAATCCCAACAAAAAGTTTTCGGTTTAAAAAAAAAAAAGCGCCAAGTTCTCCTTACTGTTTTGGCCAGAAAAAGTAGTGATATCTGAAGTTCGCACAAGTTAAAAGCCAAACATCCCAAATCTTTCATCGAAAATGGCTTCCTGCGACTTGGCCGTTAATGCCTTCTACAGCATTTCAAAATTAATGATTGGAAATTACGCATTTATGAATTATTTAAATATTAAAAGTAATATTAGAATGCAAAGAGGCAAATTCACATAAAGCAGGGTTCGTACGGGTACCGTTATTTTCAAGACCAAATATCAGAATTTTATTATAGAAAAATAAATCTAGTTTAAACGGATGAAATGTCGCCTTATTTCAGGAGAGATTTTCCATAAAAAAATACTGGTACCGAAGAATTTCTTAATCGGGAAATTCAAGCACCCGTACGAACCCTGTAAAGACATGATAAGTTAAAGGTTTCTGATAACTACCATTCAGTTTCAGCAAGCATTAGTTTTGATTACAGATAATTTAGTCCACTTGTGGTTTAATTGCCATTTTGTACGGTCTAAAGCTAAAGTCATTAACGTAAAACCCAAGAAATAAAACAAAATTTACTTACTTCATATCTCACAATATGTTAAATTATATTTTATTGTATAATGTTGAAATCTTGTGTATTGACGAAAGAGATTTTTTTCGTTTGACCATTTATTATAGTTTGTTTGCATACATTAAGAGGTATTCGATTTATAAACTGTTAAAAGCTGATACTAATTATGTTTTAGCAATTAGGGATATTATCTCCTGAATACAAGTATTTTGTTATTTTTAACTTCTAAGCATTTAAATAGACTGAAGTTGTTTAAATGCTTTTTTCAAATGTGTATTTTATTTCTGTACTCTATGCCGCAAAATCCCTAAAATAATCCAAAAATGTAGTTGGCATGTAGCTCATTTCTACATATTTTAAAATTTGAAAAACTTTCTCGAAAGCATTAACGGCCAAGTCGCAGGAAGCCATTTTCAATAACAGATTTGGGATGTTTGGCTTTTAACTTGTGCGAACTTCAGATATCACTACTTTTTCTGGCCAAAACAGTAAGGAGAACTTGGCGCTTTTTTTTTTTAAACCGAAAACTTTTTGTTGGGATATCATTACTTTTTGTATGTTTTTTCAAGTTTGTTATTCTAAACTATATTAATATGAAAAAACTTAAATTTCGGTACTTTTATGTTAGCCGGGAGCAAATCTCCTCATTAGCCTTTTGTTTTTTCGCCAATAGCAGATTTCATTTTTCACATGTGTAAATTAGAACAATGCTTTGATTTTCAAATAAAATATTTTGGTTTATGTTATTATTTCTTATTTATTTATTTCTATGTTAAATATTCTATTAAATAAAATGAGGGAAATGCATCTATTTTAAATGAGATGATTGAAAAGTATATATCTTTAAATGAAATGAATGCAATATGAACAATGGAGTTGGGAACAGTATTTGGCGATTTGCCACTTGCGCCCGGCTAACATAAAAATACCTAAATTTATCTTATTGATCTTTACAAATTTATACTTTATTTCTTTTTATATTACAGTACTAGGCGACTCTGGCAAGCAGTATTTACCGTAATAATTCCATGTTAAACGTTGCATCATGTTACTGTTATCTATAATTTAATTTACTTTGCCATTCTTTCGCCAAGTCGGAAGCTTTTGATAGAGAAATCAAGAACTTTTTACGATCATGGAAGCACATCATATACTTTGTGTTGTTAAGTATTTCATCTTTCATGACAAATATCTCTTAACTCACTTATGCATGTTTCCTTAGCAGTTACGATTCGTTCTCTAATGCGGAAATTTTTAATCCTATTAAGTAATCTTTTCTAATTGGACTCACTGCCAATTGTTGTATTTTAACTGATACGACTGGGTAGAAGTGAAATGGTTCTTATGAAATCCTTTGACAATATCTGCATTTGCATTAAACCATATTGATGCTAATATAATTTTGTTTCACGTTAACCTTTTCAATAGACTCGATTACGGAAGAATAAAAGGTCTACCGGCTCACTGCCGTGATCCATTTGAAAATCTATCATCTGATCTTCTCATCTGATCGTGTTGAAGAATTAATCAATGTGACATGGTTTTAAGATTTTAGCTAATTTTATTCGAAACCTGAAAACTAAAATGCGAGGAACTCGATTATAGAAGATTCATTCTAACGTACATATCGATTAACAGGTTACATATTATAGAATTATAATAATCATAAGGAGAACTGGTAGTTTCAATGCTTTAATAGTTTCCGTAAATTATCTTTATATAATACAGGAGTTTTAGTGGTGTAAAGATTAACAACACAGTCACAGTAAGTGTAATAACAGTTTAATATAATAACAATGGCAGATGTTTTGGACAGTGACGAAACTATTAGCACTTTGGAAATATTAGTACGTTATATCATTTAACTATTCAGATGATATGCGGAAAAATAAAAATAGATGGCTCGCATTAATAATTAACTCATTGAAAAATAGCCACTAGCGTCAAATATTCGCCAAGCTTGGCGACATTTAGCAAAGTTTCGCCAAATTTGGTAATATATCATGTCAATTCTCAAATTTGGCGACAGAAAATGTTTTGTTTATTCTGACGTCATAATGATGCCTATATATTATGTATTATACACATACCTATAATATGTATGATGCAAATGTATTACGTATAATATGCATATGTACAATATCTATGATGCATATGCATAAAGTTCATTATCATCACTAAAACGCACTTAAAGGAATAGTGTTCCATAAATAGTAGGGATAATTGCCAGATTGAGCAGAGTGCTATTGAGATTAGAATTCCGACATTTATAATAGACCGGGAGGCGTCTGTACACACCATCCCCTCATCGAGTTTACAGCTGAAATTTTAGGATTAGTTAAAACTAGATTAGCATATTTAAATGCAACTGGTCTGTTAAGTCATATCTTGGTAGAAACCACCTAAAGACCTAATTTTAGTGGTTAACTGATAGGTTTACTATTGTATTTTCCTGCATCCAAAAGTTTGGAATAATGGAGAAATGGGTGCAGGAAAACACAATGGAAAATCCACCAATTAACCCGTAAAATCGGACCTGTAGGTGGTTTCTACAAAGATATGACTTGGCAGACCAGTTACATTTCAATACGCTAATCAATATTTAACTAATCCTAAAATTTCAGCCGTCAACTCGATGAGGTGATGATCTGTGCAGACGCCTCCCGGTCTTTAATAAAAAAATTTTTAAGGAAGTAAAAGATAGAAAGATGGACAGATAAACTGAAAGATTTGCCTTATTAAGATTTTTGTAAAAGCATATAAAAATTCATTCAGCTTGAAATCATGTAACACCTTTATAACTCAGGCTAATTTTCTGTAATCGGGTTTTGGCGACCAACATATCTTATCTATAACTATAATCTTTCTTTTACATATTTAAAATTAACAATAAATTAACAGTAAGTAGGCTAATAATACAATATAATAACATTAGCAGCGGACTTCGGATGCCGCATCTGTCGCACATCGTTAAAGACAGTTTAACAGTTACACATTTCATTTAATTAAAAGGAGATTTTTAAACTTTCATATGGAATTAGGATATTTTTCCACCATAGGGACCTTGGCATTTTTTAAAAATCTTGGCGCAGTTCGGACTTCAGAAACTGAGATATGTTGCCAAATGATATAAACAATGTTGGTATATAAAAATAAATTAACGGGTTCCTTACATTAAATAAATTGTATACATATGGAAAAAATTGCTTGTGTATAATGACACAGTAAATAGGTTGTCAGAAAATACGTCATTATCAAATTTCTTTTCTCGTCAAGGCTATTTTCTGTATTTCGCCAAGGCTACTATATCGGAAAAGTACCGAATTGCGGTTATATTTTGTTGAATGTTTTATTGTTTTAATATCGTAAATATATCATAACCTATACTGATTAAAATTTTTAGGTATATTCATTTTTTCTATTTAACAAACATCTTTGGAAAAACATATATATAAAATGTTATTCTGCTTGAAATCACGTGACCCCCTTCAAAACTCTGTAATCGAGTTTTGGCGACCAATATTGGCACAATTGAATGTGTTAATGAACTGTTTACGGCCAAATGAACACCCCCTGTTTGAAGGGTTTAGAGGCGGAAATTCTGTGTTTTCAGATTTTTCTGGTTAATTGTGCTACAAACCCGACTTACTTGTGAAATTTCATGATTCTACGACTTTTAGAAGTACCTTAGTTATTTGATGATGCGAAGTGAGTCAGTGACAAAAAAGCGCTTTTTTGGAATTTAATATTTCGCAAACTACTAAATATAGAAACATGAAATCGTGCAACCTTAGTTCAGTTTGACCATACAAACATGTATATAAAAGAAAAATTTCTATATCTCTCCCTAAAACGACGTTATGACGATGTGAAAAGTATGCCGAAATGGTTCAAGAAAAAGTAGCTTACGGCTTGTGCGAACTTGGCGGACGCACTGCCGTGCTCCCAGATAAAAAGTCGAATTAAAAATCACTTGAAGGCGGAACAAACACGAGTATCGTGTTTAATATCAAGTGAATGTGACATTTACGATCACCGCATTTAATCTTATAATTTGGCGATAGTTTTTTCGTTGACGGTATGATCAAGTAGTACCATACTAACAATATACATTATAAAAAAAACTTGAAAATATTCATGATGGCGTTTCAAAATAGAGAAAAGAATTCATGAATAAGCTATATCTGTTCTTGATATATCTTAAACTCGATCAAGACATAAAATATAAGCGTAAAATTTCGAAACACAATGATTTTCAATATGTGGAACTGAAAGCTATTCCCGAACAGACTGAGTTTTTTAACCTGAAACCTAAAGGAAGAATATTGTCCATAGCGTCGTTATAAAACTCAGAAAGATAGCGGCATTTTTAACCTAATCATTTTATATAAACAAATTTTCAAATGTGTAATTGATCTTTCTTATCAATCCCAAAAACCTACGTCATTTATTACGACAGCGATGAATGAGGACATGGTAACCGAAACATGCCCATTCAAACCGAAATATAATTAACGCGACTGAAGAAGATAGCCTCTGTTCTTCTGATAATGTCACTCAAACTTCCGTAACATGGTAATATTTTTTTTAAACAGGGCACAGTAGTACATTTTTAGAGGCTGCGAAGCCTTGACGGGGGTTGGCCGACTTAGCTCGCAGGGGGCTGAGACCCCTAGTCTGAATATACATTTTTATTTTAGACGTATTTGCATTCATATTCATAGAATGACAACACCCGCCCTGATTTCTGAGATTTTTACAGAGATTCTAGAAATGCTCCATAATTAGAAAAGCAGGAGCACAAGTAAACATCATTTGGATTTTATTTTATTTTATTTTAAATTTTGATTGAAAATGTGCATGATTAAATTAAACATATTTACACCGTTTTTATAAATGCAAATAAGTGGAATAAATTCTCGGAAATACTCAAATGAAATTTATATTGCAAACAGTTTATGCCACAAAGTAAAACTGCAGGATTTACATTAAATTTTATAACATTTTAAAAATTCAATTGCAAAATCGAATTCAATAATTCGACTTAAAAATATATTTAACAGTAGTTTCCAAGGTCCATTATCTCAAAGCAAAAGTCTTTACTTGGACATAAGAGGAGATTATGACAATAAAATGGGTTACAATAAAAATTTATTTTACAAAAAAATACTTTACTTGCTAAATTATTTTTTCCTTGTCAAAAAATAATTGTGTGTTAGCATTTAAAACAAATTATTTTTATGGGCAAATGCTACTTTAAGAGGTATACGATTTCTAAATTATCATATGAAAAAAGATATCTATATATATATATAACGTAAAACAATCATATATTCTGAAAATTTTAAAACAAATCCGAGAAAAAATTCCCATTGTTATGCTTGTTATGACCTAAAGTGTGTCTCGTGTCCTCAAGGTAAGTGACGAAATAAATGATACTTTATAACTGAAATTATTTTTTTTTCATTATTCTAATCTCAATTAATAAATACATAAATTATGTGTAGATAAATTTGAAAAATATGTATACGCAATGCTTTCAGCTTTATTTCGAAAATACAAAATTTACTAAAAATGGAAATTTAGCTCTTTGAATTATATAATATATTTACAATATGTGATTCTGTGCAGAGATGGTTTCGTGTAAAACTAATGAGTACTTCAAGAGAAATCTCTCGGGTAATTTAAATACGGAACATTTTTAACAGTTTAATATAATCAACTTAAATATATTTTTTAAATATTTGCTTACATTTAGAACACCTGATACATTTTAAATCGCACCTAGCCTAAATACATGTCATTTGTGTACGCGGTTGTTTTTTCCTCGTAAAATTTTGTTTAATCATGGATACTCCTATTTTTATAGAAGTTTTATAAGTTTTAACAATCGTTTTCGTAATAAATATGTGATTTTAAATCATAAAAATGATTCGTAAAGAATGCGGATTTTAGAAAGAAAGTATATATTTAAAGTGAGAATGGATAAGTACTTTTTAAATGAAGTTCATGAATGTTTTAAATCATAAAGAAATTAATATAACAAAGTAAGATTTTGTTTTCAATTCGACTAAATATCACAAATTTGCGAAATATCACAAATTCTGAAATTAAAATTCCAATTGCTATTTTGACACGATGATTATTTCCTAAATCTTAATACATGCTTAAAATAACAAAACATGCATTAAATTTACAACATCTTGATAAATAAAATTTCATGCTTAGAACGAAATAGAGCGAATAATCTTTAAAAGTGATTATGAATAGGTATCTGAATATTACAACAAGCAGGAAAAATTCACATGGATTCTTGCCGAATAAAATAATAAATGAAGAATTTGTGGAATTAAAATACAGTACTAAGTAGTATTTCTCATGAGAGATGTCCTGAATCTCACGAAATAAACACGACTTAAATATATACTAATGAGTGAATTTCTTATTACAAACGAAAATTCACTGCTTGTAAATATACCGTAGAAATAATAGAGTTTTTGAAATTATATTCTCGATAAATGAGAAGATTGTCTGATAAGAATATTTTTAGTATAAAATTTAACAGAGAACGTGTATAGCAAGTGTTTGACATAATATTCCATTCTTACTGGATATAAAAGGAAAATCTTGCCACATATATAAAAAAATATGAATATTTAATTTTGAATGATAACAAATGTGTTTGACATATAAAATAAAACTAAAGTTATCACATAATAATAAAGAAAGAAGTATATTACAGCTTCAGATGTTTCGTGGACATAACCCGGTACTTTTAAAAGATCAATATTGATAAAGTTTAGAAAGTTTAAAACGAGGATTAAAGAACATGTAGAAGATATTAAACACAACAAGAGAACTACTTTTTTAATCAGACTACATAACAAAGAGCCTTTACAGATTGATTAAAAAAAATAGAGTAATTTATCCGTCAAGATTTCAATTTCACATCCAATATCAGAGAATCAATAGATATATTTTTTTAATGCAGTAAGTAAATATGCAATAATTCAGCCTCCTTTGTGTTACATAGAATTAGGAAAGAAATGCTTTATTAATTAAGAACAAAAAAGAAAAAAATCATCCATCAGGCATAGATTATGAAATACTTTCCAACACGTTCAGAATAATGTAACAAATCTTCACCGTTTAATAAGTTGAGATATGATATCTAGAACCATTCGGAAACACATAAGACATTCGAAAAACCAATTTAAGTAATTCCCTTCTACAATCGGAAAATTATCAGAATTCTTTTAGCAGCACTGTGTATGATAAATAGATTTGTATGTATAAATTACATGCATGCAAAAATTTATTTCAGTAAGAAATACATACCGCAGTTGAACATTTCCCGATCAGCAATTTCAGTTTATAAAGAGAATGGTACATATTCCTTTGTTCAGCACTGTATACAAGGTATAGAACTTTTGTGAGTGCAGATGTTTTGTGTGTAAGTGAACGATAAATGCTATGAATGACCTATTTTATAGTAATAATCTTGTAATGACAGTCTGTAATTTATATCAATTTAAATGCATCTGGAATAGCATAAGGCTATTAAGATACACTGCAAACGATTTTTCCCCATTGACCATAATGCTACAGCATTATTTTGAGTGCACCTGTAAATAAAGAATTAATGCTACACACCCCACATTCAGTGCTAAACATGCTATGGTAAACATCATTAATATGTATCAATTGAATGAAAATCCGAGTATATTTACGCGAGTTAGAGCGCGGAAGAACGGCCAGACACACCGAATTCAAATACATCTTTCAACTATGTTGCAAAGTGTTAAAAAGGATAAATTAATTTACGTTCACATGTGACTTTTCATTTTAAACACCTGGTTTCTTTATACAAGTGATCTCGTGATTTTTATTTATCAAGTTCATTTATAAATATTTTACAGAAATGGTTTATTTATCAATATTGATCTTTAAATAGTCGCCGATTGTGAATGCGAAACATGTAGGTCTTATTAACAAAAGGTATTTATGAGTTTTAAATGTATATATATATATATTTTTTTTTTTTAGCATGCTACAAGTATTTGCTTTTGTTGAATTAAAATGCGGTTTTCTTACACAATTGTACGAAAAGAAAAATTAAATCAGTATTGATCTTTAAAAAGTCGCCGATTGTGAGTACGAAATATGTAGATATTTTCATTAAAAGGTATTTATAAGCCTTTAAATGTAATGCCTTTAGCATGTTATACCTACATGTTATAAGTCAATATAGCTTTTGTTGAATGGTTAATAAGTGATATTCTTACATAACTGTATAAAAATAACAATTAAATTGCATATAAATTATATTTAACTTATATATGCAGATATGTATAACTTAAATTACATCACTTATTTTTAAAAGTTTTGTATTTAAAAATATGAACAGAACAATAATTTTAAACTAAGAGATTTCACACACCCCTCAAAGTTTTCAGGAATACATCTGGGTACTTTTTGTAAAAATGAACCTAGATTTTCGTAATAGTATAGTTTTAACTTCTGCGAAATTGTGACTAGAAACCTAATTTGCGACGAATTTAATATACACTGATCAAAACAATTAAAGGATATTTGAAGTTTTATATAAAATAAAGATATAAACGAAATTTTTTTTGCCAAAAATAGAAGAAGAGAATCACAAATGCAAATTTTTCTGGTTTTCAAACTGTGGAGTATGCAAATTTTGAGTTCGACGTCAAAAACGTCGCTTCAGCGGCAGCGAATGAAATTTGACTTTCAACTGGATAAAAGAGAATGAAGACAAGGATGATCGGCATTCAGTGATTGCTTTGTTTCGATGAGTACGATGTCTCAGCGAAGTCATTTGACAGATTCAGAAGCTTTGAGAATTGTTGGTAGGTTAGAAGGGGCCCAAACTCAAGCCGAAGTACCGCAAGCCATTGGAGTGTCACAAAGCGTCATTTCCAGGATCTGGAACCGTTTTTTGGAGAGTGGATGTGCAGGCCGAAGACCAGGGCAAGGTCGTAGATGGGCAACAACGCCCAATGAAGATCGGTATTTAGCGTTAACAGCTCGGAGACACCGAACCATGAACGCTACTCTTCTCCAACAACACCTTCGCTCGGCTACAGGTACCACGATTTCAACTCAGACTGTCCGAAAGCGGCTCCATGCTGTAGGTCTGTATGCTCGCCGACCGATGGTATGTGTTAGATTAACATCAAGGCATCGTCGCGACCGCAGGGAGTGGGCAACCGAGCATGTCAACTGGAGGAGAAATGAATGGAGCAATATTCTGTTTTCTGACGAGTCCCGTTTTTCTGTGTATCCGGATAATAGGCGTATTTTCATCTGGAGGGACCGTGGCAGTAGGAATAATCCTGCGTTCGTGCACGAAAGTGTCAGATTTGGCGGTGGAGGAGTGTTGGTGTATGGTGGCATCTCCATTGACGGGCGCACTGATCTCTACATCATTCGAGATGGAGCTCTGACTGGTCGCCTATATAGTGATGAGATCCTCAGACCTATTGTAGTCCCTTACGCTGCAGCAATCGGAGATAACTTCATTTTAATGGACGATAACTGCAGGTAACATCGTGCAAACCTGGTGGAGGATTTCCTTTTCGAGGAAGGAATCGTTCGAATGGAATGGCCAGCGTGTTCTCCAGACATGAATCCAATCGAGCACGTTTGGGACGCTCTAGGAAGACGAGTTTCTGGCCGCCAACAACCCCCACAAACTCTCCAAGAACTGGAAAGAGCTCTTCTGGAAGAGTGGGGCAGAATACCACAACTCGTCATTAATAGCCTCATTGAGCTCATGCCTCAAAGGTGTTCAACGTTACTGGCCGCCCGTGGAAACCATACCCCCTACTGAAAATGATTTTCTTTGAAGAAAACACCTTTTCTTATTCTTTTTTTCTCATATGCACAAATTGTGTTTTTTTCCTTTAGTACACAAATGCGCAATAAAATGCATTTTTTTCTGCCAAACATGTGTAATTTATTCTCATATAACCTACTATATCTGTCGACCATGTATCAATCAGCTAAACAGTTTACCAGATACAAAATCCACCTAAAACTGCAATATCCTTTAATTGTTTTGAGCAGTGTAGATATAGGGGAGACCGGAAGTAGTTGGTTACAGGAGTAAGTAGACGCAGTCCTCATAAATCGCCTGTTTGTGGATAGATTGCGCAACCAGTGACAGAGTACCTTTCTTGCTGCTTTTTACAATCCTCATTGTAGTTTTGCATCGTTACCTACATGCAGTGGACATTTATTACAATTTTTCTGTTTTTTGCACTCACGAGTAATTTTTTGTTCCTTCATTCTTTTTCTAATTTTTAATACTTATCTTAATAATTGTGATTTCACCTGTGCAGCTTTTCTTACTGTATGATTAACTGTACCTAACCCATATGTGATTTACTTGGGTTATTTATGCTTAGAGGATTACGTGTCCCTTTTGTGAAGAAATGTATTATGGGGCAAGTAGGTGCATTGAACACGGGGCAAGTTGGCTCGGTGTCTGGTGTGTGCTGGTAGCTTGAAAAATAGCAAACACCGAGAAAATTGGTTGCATTGCAAAACTTTGGGCACACGATGCTTGCTCAAACGGAGACATTCGATTTTTTATTTGTGGCAACTGTAACTCTGATGATGATATCGAGTAGGATAGAAGTTACTCAATGTTAATGTTTTATTCATTATTTTTATGTCTGTATAATTTAGAATTTAAATTGTACGGCGTTGACGCCTTTGTTTAACCTTACTAATAATAATGAAATTGATTTCTCTTAACTGCGTGTTTTATTAAAATTTTTATAAAGCGAGTGCCAACTTACCCCATAGGTATAGGCAACTTGCCCCGTGACGGGGTAGGTTGGCGCACAATTTTCCTTTTATTTTAGGCTTCCACTAAACATAAACTACAAAAGCTACAAACTCAAAACTCCGGGTATTTATAGCCCAATGTCTGTTATTTAAAAGTGCAGTTAAAGTTTGTTAAAAAACTTAAATAAAAAATTTATAAAAATCAAAAACTAAAAACTGCGCCTACTAGCCCCGGTCTCCCCTACTACATGGGTACCCACGCTTCTCTACGGTATATCCTCTCTCTTTTATAACTTCCTATTTTTGTTGATTGCCCATCTTTTTCTGTCTCTTTTTCTCTTTGTAATTCTAATTTTATACTTTTTTATTGAAGTCAACCAAGTTTTTATATGTAAAGATGGAATTTTTCAGTCATTAATTAATTTTTAACTCACTTCCTGGTATGTTAGAATTATAAACATTATGCTTTACATGTGTGTTTACAGGTCCATAATGAAAATTCAAAACTTTAATATTAGAAAAGATTAATTATAAATTAATACATTCATTCTAATTTATTTTACCGTTAGCCTACCTCAAGTGATAACTCACCAAATGATCGGTATCGTAAAATTGTATGAGTTAAAACAACAGTAGATTCAATTATGCGCCAATAAACACTTGTCAAATTCTTCCAAATAACTAAAACTGCAACAATGAAACATTTTAAACTCAAAAATGCTGTAAATAATGGAAAATAAAAAATGAAGAATGTAATATAAAAAATATATATATATATATATATGATTACAGTGAAACTTGAAAGACCACCTCTATAAGGAGACCACCTCTCACAAAGACCATTTATTTATGGTCTGTAATTTTTTGGCATTAGAATCAATGTTAATTATTTTCCTCCATTAAAGGACCACTATTTCCTGTATCCCTCCCTGAAAGACCACTTTTCAACTTTTCAGTCGAACAGTAGAATAACTTCCCTTTGCATGGGGAAATCTCAAAATTCAACTTCTCTCCGGAAAACAGGCTCAGCTAAGTCTATCTTCCTTAGAAATGGCGAATCTAAGTAATCTCTTCCGCCCCGTTAAGGAAGAAAAATCTGGTCCTCGTGCGTTACCGCGTTTAAGGTCACTAAGTTTATGGTGGGATAGCTGGTATTGGTGGGATAAGAGTTATTGTTCCCTTTTCTGAAATTGGCTGAGTAACATACAACTGTAAAGCGCAGGAGTCTTTTTTACAAAGGGAGAGTGGAGGTGGTCCAGATTCCAGTTTATCTTAATGCTATTGCTTTTCTTGGAAAGAATACCACATGTTGTTAATCCCTGAGTTTTGTTTAACATTGGAAGTCATAACACAGTGCATATTCGCATCGAAGTGCATATTGTGTTTTTCTTGCTGTGTGCTTACGCTTAGTATATCAATTTAGATGACGTCTAAGAGAATTGTGTTAACTTTGGAAGACAAAGTGAAAGTTTTAACAGCACACGAGAATGGGACATCAGAGAGGAAATTTGCAGCGCAGTTTAATTGTAGCAAAACTCAAATAAACAATCCGTTGGAAAACGAAGATTTTCTGTTAAAAGAGTATGAAGAATTCAAATCTTGCAAATTTAAAAGAAAATGAAAGGAAAAATTTAGCGAGCTTTTAACGAAGCTGTATTGCAGTGGTGTAAGTGTGATAGAACGAAATATATCCCATTGAGTGGAACTTTGTTGAAAGAGGCCATTCAAGTTGCAAAAGCTATAGAGGAAAAATATTTTGTGCAAGCAATGAGTGGCTGGAGAAGTTTTGTCACAGAAATTACATTATCTTCAAATCTATTTGTGTAGAATCGGCCGATGTAGATAAAAAGGTGTTAGTAGAGTGGAAATATTGACTCTTGCAGGATATTCAGATTCTGACATTTATAATCTGAATGAGACAAGATTATTCTTCCGTGCTTTGCCCACTAAAACTCTTATTGAGAAAACAGATGAAGCAAATGGAGGGAGGCAGGCCAAACAGCGACTTACTGTGGAACTTTGTGGGAATGCTGCTAGAGAGAAAGAAAAACCAAAAGCCAATCATAATATGGAAGGCTCAAAAGCCTTATTGCTTTAGAAATGTTCATGTGACAAAAATAGGAGTGATTTGGAAATCTAACAGAAAGGCGTGGATGATATCCAACATTTTTTGAAAATAAGTTACATGACTTTGACAAAAAGATGATCAATCAGGGTAGAGACATTATCCTTCTTTTGGATCACGTCACTTGTATGATGCACAGCTGAAAAGTGTGAAAATTCAATTTCTCCCTCCCAACACGACATCCAATATTCAGCAGTTAGATAAGGAAATTATTGATTGTTTCAAACTGGATTATAGACGTTTTTTTACAAAAGCTCATTTCGCGAATAGATGAGACCAAAAATGCGTCCGACATTCTGCAATCCATCAATATACTTGATGCTATTCGACGAATAAAAGGTGCATGTGATAAAGTAAAGAAATAAATAATCGTCAATTGCTTCAGTACTTGTGGACTAAGCAATGTATCCATAGAAAAATCTATTGATGATATAAGTGCCTTAGAAGGAGAGGTAATTCAGGTATAAAACGCAGCTAAAGTTTATTATTATACCTAATCACATGAATTTGAAAAAGCTCTAGAGTGTTACGAGGATTTATCTAAAGACCGAGAGAATCTTATTATAGAAAATCTCAACAAAGGTAAAACTTTAAAATTTTTATATTAAAAATATATTCTACAATCATTTATAAAAATGAACGATGCGATGCAATAATAGAGATTTTTTAAAATCTGTTTTAGGAGATCATTTTAATTCAGACGACAAGTTAAAATTCTATTTCATGTCAAGAAACGCTTGTTGAAATCAATAGGTTGATAGAAAGTTCGATACCTACTAGAGGTAATACTAAAATAAATAATTTGTTTAAAAAGATCAATTAATGTTTAGAAACAAAATTTTCAATGAGAAATTCTTAAAATCAAAGCAAAACTACAATTATTGCCTTTTTTAAAGCTGTATATACATGAAATATAATAAACTAATTTAATAATATATTTTTTGAAGTATGTATTTCATGACACTTATCTTTATCCATCCCGTCTATTTAGAGACCAACTCTCTGAAAGTCCTATTTTTTATGGTCTAATGAGTGTTCTCTTTTTAGAGGTTTCACTGTATATCAATTATTAATTAATTAATTAATTTAGGATTATATGTTGAACAATCCATTTAGAAATTGTAAAAAAAATTAAATAATGTTTCATTTTTCTTTACTGTTGTCCTAACTTTAAAAAGAAACAGAGTAAAAATTATATGTCTTTTAATAAATATATTTGCTTGCGTTTTTTACCAAACATCAGAAAAAGCAGTAAATTATTCATAATGGAGTTCTGTGTCCACGACAGAATAATGAACTGTAACGGAAAATTTTGAGAAAAAACAGGAATTGTGGTCAAACAATTAGGTGTGATTTTTAATATAAAGATTGAATGGTCATAAAACAGTTTTAAAACCCCCATTGCTTTCCTAGTATTTTGAAATTTATGGTTATCTCTTTTGTATCACTTTTCCTTTTTAGTTTTCTTATCCAGCAATCCTTGAATGGAAATTATTGCAATAGGTAAAAAAAAAAAAAATACAGTATGGATATTTTACTTTTCTTGATGCTTTAGGATCTATCAATCCCAAAATACTAATTTCTGTGCAGAGTATTTAGTTATTGTGTGATGCCATTGCATAGTTTGATGGGCGGGTGGGAAGGTGTGATTGCGCAAAAGCATGATAAGAGCGCCAACCGTGAGTCAGAGGACATGAGGAGGTAATCCTAGTGGATCAAAAGTATGCAAAAACTCAACAGGAAAATGAATAGCATCATTAGCTTTCCTTACAGTATATAAAGATTCGTACTTCATCTGCTCATTCGGCAGCTTCTTAAATATAAAATTATTAATGCGATTGACGGAGTCAGTTGTAGGAGTGAGAATGCCCTTTCCCTTAGTCACAAAGCACTGCCCACTAAAGTCTGATGAATGTTGATGAACAGTTAATTCTCAGTTAATTCTCAAGGACAGGACATTGACATAAGATGGATGATTTGAAACCAGTCTTGACTTCATCTTCACGTATCCCTCTTGGCACAACAGACAAAGTCTTTATAAAATCACCAGCCAAAAGTACCGTAACTCCACCCATAAGACGGTTGTAGACCCATATGTCTGGCAGAGTCCTGTTTAGAGCTTCAATACCTCTCTTATGAGCCATACTGCACTCATTCCATGCGACAAGTTTTCTTTCTCGAAGCACATAACCCATGTCACTCTACTGAGAGATGCTACAAAGTGCAGGCGCAGAATGATTAAGATTGAGAGGTAACTTGAAGGTTGAGTGAGCAGTTTTGCCTCCATCGATCAAGGTAGCTACAATACTCGAGGAAACAACAGAAAGGGGAATATTCCTTCTACTCCTAATCTAACAAGCTACAGGTTGATCAAGAACATTTTCCCAGTGCCACCAGGGCGTAAAGAAAGAACAACTGCTCAAAATCATAAGCAATACTGTGCATTATTTCATCGTAAGCTCTCCTCTGTTTTTGATTTAATTTTGGAACATTTATTTCAACTGCTTCGTTCGGCTTCACAGTAACGTAAGAGAGTTCACTCAATTATTGGTTGTTGAGAATACCCCTTGCTCTCGTGAAGGTGACAGAAGTCCGAACTGTAGGAATGGTTTATTTGACATGGATATCACAATATTCTGAAGAAGGATAAGTCATCTGTCGTGAACGATGTCGATGACTAATTGGATATATCCGCACTCTTTCTGCATTTTCCATTTGATATCTTCTGGAAGACTGTCACGGCATTTCTCCCCCTTTTGAGGGGGGGGGGGGGCGGTGGGAGGGTCTCCACCATTTCTTGTTTTTTCCTGATTTCATCTGTAAATTGTTTCCTACATTTTATACTTCTTTTAATTTTAACTGGCATTACAATGGTAGGATAGGTTTCGTCAGAAATGCACAGGTCAGTGTGAGCAACAAGTTGAGACTGCGACAACAGGCAGGACAAATTCAGGTCGCAAATCATTGGCTCATTGGTGGTCACGTAGTCAGCGATTGTTGGATATTATCAAGGTTAGTTGATAGTTTAGCATTATCAATATTTATTGTTTCACCCAGTGGAATAAGAACAGCAAAGTGCCCTTCATTGAAATCCCCATGTGTATAGGATTTTTTATTATTCCATGCAGAGCTTCTCCAAAGATAGCAAGAAGGGTGCCACCACGAAATACCTGAAACTCATAAGGACACATCTCCCCTGCAGCCTTGATTTCGCAAATAGTTCCGTAAGCATAAGGTTTTGACATGTCGTTGAGGTACCTACATTTAGTATTATAAGGAGCCCCAGAGAGTTGTTGAGTGAACGGTTTGAACCTCCGCCAATTGTTGAAAACTTGACGCACAATGTCTGCCCGAATTTTATTAGCCATTGAGACGTTACCGTGCACAAGACATGACACGGAGGAGAACAGGCACGCTCCGTCACCACGGATGTTTACAATTCGTCAAGGGTAAAGGTTCTGTATTTCATTAAATACAACAACTTCTTCATCCATTGTGATAGCTTACTTCATTCAAATTAATATAATTAAATATTGCAAGAAACGATAAGTTGTGATTATAAAAAACAAATGAAAAGTTTGTCTAACAAAATAAACTTTTGTGACGATGACCGAAAAAATTGCTCGAACAATAATTCCATACCTTACTTTAGTATAGAGTTCCATTAATAGTTTACTTCTTTGAAATTAATAAAATGCAACGTTAACCAACGATACATTACTATTAGAAAAACCACATCTACTGTATAATAAAGTAATCTTTAGTCATACAATGGAAGGATCACCAAAAATATTGCCGGAACAACCTATTAGCACTTTTATTTACACTCAAACAGAAGTTTTAAAAAATTAAATTACTTTTGTAACGTGCGCATACAGACGCGATACTTCAGAAATTGCTCACGTGATCAGCTAATTCGCCGGAGTAAAGAAACACAATTAAATTCTTCTGATCTTTGTATTTCATGAGATATTGCATATTTTATAATTGCCAAAATACTTCTTTTCAAGTGCATTAGAATTGTTAATTTCTTAAAATATATACGTTACTATAGCAATGGAAATCGACAGTTCGTGCGGAGAAAACTGCTGGCGGGCGTACATTTCGTCACACTATATTATAACCATGAAAAAAAAAATCTTCTTGTTTTATCTACAATATTAATTTCTTCCATTATATGCCTATAACACATGCCTTTTACTCAGTTCATTTAAAATACACAAATTTAAAATATATATCTTTAACTAATTTAATTTAAAATGATTTAAAATAATATCCGTAACTTTCATTTAAAATGATGAAAAGAAAAATATAATGATAAGAAAAAGTGCCATAAACCAAAAACTCTTATTTAAACATCAAAGAGTTTTTTGCAATTTACACACGCGAAATATAAATACTGCTATTGGCGAATATTGTGCATGGCTACCACAAAAATAGTTATATTTTCTTCTCATTGAAAAGTTAATGATAGGCAGCCAAATATTATTTCAATTCCACAAATTTTTGAGCCTTACGAACATTGCTTTCATATTTAAATTAAACATTTTCTTTTATAATGTTATTTTTTTTTTATTTAAGGGGTCTCAGGACTCTTAAAATTGGAAAAATCGAAAAAAAAAAAGATCATTTTCAACATAGAATATCTTAAAATGTAATTGATTTTTAGACAAAATTTTATATTGGGATGAAAGATATAAGTATGTTCTTTCATTTCATGTATTTGAAAAATTACAAGATGCAGAATTAGAATTTACAGTGGGCTCCAAAATGTCAGACATTTGGCGAGTGGAAAATCGGCATAACAGATTATACGCGCGATTACAAAATAAATTTTGCAAGTAGAAGGAAAATTTTGGGTCCTACTTATGTTTCAAATTGTAATAATTACTCTGAACCTAAATAAATTTGTATTTAAAGCATTTTTCTATTTTTAATACAAAGTTGTATTTAGTTAATGCAGAATTTAGAAATTTTCAACAGTATAATCACCTAAAAAAATATTGTTTTGAACAATAAAAAGGAAATTTTAGGTTCAGTTTATACAGACTAACATGAAACATATGTTTTGAAAATTTCATGAAAAAAAATTCAGAAGTTTTTGAGATATCGTGCGCGTTATTCCCAAAAACGTCATTTGGAGAAAATTGACTTCAAAATTTCTGAAACGCCGCTTCAGCTATTGAGCGTGTATAATTCTAAAAGCCATAACTTCTGTTCTAATAGGAATTTCAAGGAAACATGTATACCAAAATGTTCAAAAAAAGATAGTAGTTTAATATCTAAAAAAATTAAAATTTCGAAAATTTTAAAGCTTTAAGAGTCCTGAGACCCCTTAAGAGAGTCCGGGACACAAAAAACTTCAAATTTGGTAAAAACATTACATTTCATAAGAACTTTCTATTTTTTCCTGCTTAAAATGACTTTTAAATTGTGTTTCTATCTTAATTAGAACAAGAAATATTAATTTTTTCGTTTTGGTTTGTCTTCAAAATCTAGCTTTCAAGCAATGGCTGTCATGGAAACGACTTCTTGCAAAAATGCGTTTTTCTTCATGATGGGTTTTTTTCACCATTTCTCGTATTTAAATTCTTATAAATTTAGAACCGTTAAAGATAAAGGGTTCAGACTCGGAATATGTCTTTTTGAATTATTTTACAATTAAAACATAAATATTTTAGTTTATTTAAATGAAAAAAAAATGAAATTCTCTAAATAATATTTCGAGTGTTAACGATTTTTAATTACCTCACTTTTTAAATAAATTTTACATTTAAAATTTTGATTTCGTTTACAAATGATATGGTTAACCGTCACAAAAAAATTCAAAACTTTAACTCAATAAATAAAAATTATTTTAAAATGTGTACCGGAACCCCTTAAGCTTTTTTTAGGTGCGTTCATAATTATATAAATGCGTAGCACCTATAGTCGTCGTTAAGTCCGTCCTTCCGTCCGCATATAACAGAGCAAAAACTACCCAACCGAATGGTCTGAAATTTTAAATATATGATTGTTGCAAAAGTTTGTCGAGCCATTTCAAATTTTATGAAAATCGGATGCATAGTTTAATTACAGGGACAATCAAAAGCTTTTCTTCACATTACGGCCAATGGGGAAAATGATTGCAAGTACATTTTAATGATGTTACAGCCTTTCGAATGGTCTGAAATTTTAAATATATCATTGTTGCAAAATTTTGTCGAGCCATTTCAAATTTTATGAAAATCGGATGCGTAGTTTAATTACAGGGACAATCAAAAGTTTTTCTTTACATTACCGCCAATGAGAAAAATTATTGCAAGTGCATTTTAGTGATGTTACAGCATTCCGAAAGGTCTGAAATTTTAAATATATAATTGTTGCAAAATTTTGTTGAGCCATTTCAAATTTTATGAAAATCAGATGTATAGTTTAATTACAGATAATGGGAAAAAATAATTGCAGTGCATTTTAATGATGTTACAGACTATGCACTTATGAAGTGCAAAAAGATATACATTCAGTACAATATGGGAGGCAAAAAATAATTATAAAACTAGCCATAGTACGAACGCACCTCATTTGCCACGTTTGACGAGCAATTTCCAACTTGTTTATTTAAGATTTCTTTTTCTTTTTTTATCTTTTTTTTTCGATCCGTTTGAAACTTTTTTTTCCTAGTTGATATAGCCGTTTAATTCTTTAACCAAAAGAATTGATCAACAATGTTATTTAATTAATAATATTTGTTACTATAGTAACGGGTGTATTTTTAGAAATTATCACTTGAAAATTTGAGGGTTTGGCGCCAAAAACATGGCCAAATTAGAAAAATATGAAATATCTCGCGAACTATTAGGCTTAAAATAATTTAGTTAGTACCATTTGATTTAGCATACAAAAATACACCAAAATATGTTCAGTTGAAAAATAACTATAAAATCAGATTTTTAAGGACATTTTTAAAATTTTGCTCTCTTTTTTTCTCCCTTAGGGGTGGAATTTTGGAAAATTTTTCTTACCACCACTCTATGTCATAAGAAGTATTTTTACCGAATTTTCAAGAATTTGGGTTCAGTAGTTTAGGTGCGAGTAGAGTAATACGGAATCCAGACTTTCATTTATATATAGAGATTTTTAAGTAACGTTCTTGCGTCTAAGATACTTTATTAAAATGAGGCTTTTTTTTCTGCTTTACAACCGAACTCATTTCTACCTAAATTTCAAATCAAAATCCATAAGTTTTATTTCTAACGTCCACATAGACTTGGATAATTTTGGCAACCCTCGTTCAGACACTGCAGACTCTAAATTCACTCTAATTTAATCGGCTTTAAAAAGATTTCGAAAGATTGAATTATAATTTAAAAAACAGTGGCGATCTCCCTATAAACGGACTTCTATTCATTTCTATTTGATTGGTGAATTTTAACGCCAAGTCCGCTGCGGTACTACTTGATTATCCCGTCGACCAATTTTGCCAAATTATATAAATCGCCAAACCACTCGCCAAATTATACAAATTGACATAATTTTTATTTTAAATAACGAAAGAACAAATAAATTAGTACAACATTAATAAAAATACAAATAAAACGTCGAAATAAAAGTAACTTGATGACGTAGAGACGTGTAACAACATTTCAAAATAAGTTAATATAAAAGGAATTAAGTAAACAGTCTTTGTCTCTTGGTATTTTTTATCAAAGCGAAAAGAAAGTTCTTTTAAATGAGACATTTTAAATTAATCGTTTTTAATCTGACGTAATTTTGACCAAGCTATTATTTCTCTTTTAAGTATTCACGAGAAAATACTTTTGTTGGAAATTAAATATTATTTGCGCATTCCTAACAAAAATAGTTGAAAAGATCCTCTCAAAATATCAATTAAATGTCTAGCGCAATTTCTTAATTTATTTTTTTTTTCAATATTTTGTGTTCATTTTATGTAATAACTGTAATGTGACGTAAATATGACATAATTTCTCCTATTTAAGACTTCCAACGCATGTTAATGAATTTATTATTTTACAATATCCTTCCTCTTTTAAAATTCACGTGTATACTTTTTATGAATTAATCTTCAATAGGTTCCTGCTTTTTATACGCAATTATTTAATTTTAATTTGAAAGTATCTTTTCTCTTTATGATAGTCACGTGTAAATAAATTTTTAATTTGAAACAAACATTATTGTTTCCGTTGTTTATACAGTTGGCAACAGGTTAAATTAGTACAATTTTCCAAAATAAGTAAAAAAAAATATCTCTCGAAATGCTGAAAATTTGAATTTAAAATAGAAATGAAACCTCGAAAAATGAGTCAAATTAAAAAACAAAATAATGAATTCTGCACACCGGGAAATTATAACGTATAAAATGATCTAAAAATTATTAAATTCCGATGTATAGTTTTTGCCCCTATAAAACTTTTTTAGTCGAACGATTTTGTCCAATTTTGGCATTAAATATCTCTTAAAATAATTCTTCGATTTGAAAACTGTCTGCATCAGCGTGTTTATCAAACATTTCTGTATAATACTACCGATTTTCATATTTTTGTATGCATTATTTTTCTTAATATTAACGAAAAAAGACCTCCGCTCACAAAAAATTCAAAACCGCGGCGGCGGCGGCGGCGGTGACAGCGGTAGTTACATTTTTTTAGAATAGAGAGATATTATTTATTAAAATTTCTAATTGTAAAATAATTTAAGAGGGGAAGGGATCTCCAAATTTTGCTACTGTTTTGAGAATTGTTACCTTTTTTATTTTTATTTTTATTTTTTTTTCACAAAATGTCACCTCATTTTAAGCTTTCACTGTGATGTGGAATTTTTTTTAATGCTTCATATTTTCTAAAGTTTTATTATGTTCTTTTACTCCTTTAATAAAAAACATTTTTTTTTTTTTATTATCTCCTGCTTCGAAACACTCCTTGTGTGTTGAAACTTCTTGGATTCCTTTATAACTTTTTTAATAGTTTTTTATGCTGTTTATCATACATCTCTCATTAATTTTTGAAATTTTATATATTTAATATATTAAATATATAAAATTATAAAATTATAGGCGATTTAGTATGATAATATGGAAAAAATTACGAAAATATTATATATATATATTTTAGGAAATATTTATTTTTATTATTATATTATAAAAATTAGATTTCGTGTTATATATTTAGTATTATAAATTTAGGTAGACAAACTGTAATGCACAGTTTTATGTATAGATACGAAACATATTTAAAAAATATTCATTGTTATTCATTAAAGAAGGAGCGTTGGACATTATGAATATTGAAATTTAATACGGTTTTCCTTTATTAATGGAATATTTTGCTGAAAAATATATGATTCAATTTTTAATCTTTTTCATATTCAAAACAATGTAAAATATTTCTGAATGCATTTCGAAATATTTATTAAAACATCTATATCTAAAATTAAAATTCCTATTTCTAATTTATTTCGAAAAGTATTTTCTAAATCTTAATGTATGCACATAATTTCAAAACCTGATTTAAACTTACTTCATTTTAGAAATTAAGCTTCACGCACATCCTATAGAACAAATCATCTTAAAGAATGATAAATCTTAGCTATCTAAGAAGTTGAGTGAAGAAGGCGTAATTTGTGTGGCTTCTTTGATATGCAAGAAAACCAAATGAAAGGTTGAACGAAGAATTCTTTCCAGATTGGGAAAATGAAATAAAATATTAAGTTGCATTTATCTTCAGGCTTTTACCTTTGTTCTCGAGAATTAAAAATGTCATAGAAGTTTACTAATGACTACATTGATTGTTGCAAAAGATGTTTAGCTTCTCTTTAAGATGCTTTAATTAGCTGAGCTCAAGAATACCTTTATTGTTAAATAAAATGCCTTTGCATTCTGTTATATATTAATTATTTCGACCACATAAAAAGCAAGAATAGTAGTTAAAGTATATGTTATATTTGCCGTAAATGTCGGCACATAACGAACATCTTAAATTTCTATTTATTTCTTTTCTTTTTTTAGCTCACAGGCTATCAAAGCCTGAGAGCTTATGTGGCCGCCGGTTCTGTATGTACGTACGTATTTACGTAACGCGATTTGCTTCAAAAAAATTTTCTAGGTTCATTATGATATGGCGCTTCCCTGATTAGTTTTGGAGGTTCATTGGTTAAGGATAAAGGGAGGAAAGGGGGCTATCCTCCCTTAATTTAGTTAAATGAGTTTTTCATGCAGAAATATTCGATTTGTTCCAAATTTGGTATACCGGTTTATTATGTTAAGGAGCTTCCCTTATTAGATTTGGAAGTTCATTACTTATGTATAAAGGGGGGAAAGGGGGGCTACCCCCCTTAATTTAGATAAATGGATTTTTCATGTAGAATTATTCGATTTGCTCCAAATTTGGTATACCTTTTTATAATGTTAAGGAGCTTCCTTGATTAGATGCGGAGGTTCATTAGTTAAGTATAAAGGGAGGAAAGGGGGACTGGACCCTCCCCTTCCCTTAATTTAAATATATGGGTTTTTCATGCAGAATTATTCAATTTGCTTCAAATTTGGTATACCGGTTTATTACGTTAAGGAGCTTCCCTGATTAGATTTGGAGGTTCATTAGTTAAGTATTAAAGGAGGAAAGTGGGGCTAGACATCCATCTTAATTTAGATAAATATTTCAAGCAGAGTTATTCGATTTACACCAAATTTCGTATACTGGTTTATTATGTTAAGGAGCTGCCTTGATTAGATTTGGAGGTTTATTGGTTAAGTATAAAGGGGGGACGGGGGCTAGTCCCTTTCTCAATATAGATAAATGGGTTTTTCATTCAGAATTATTCGATTTGCTTCAAATTGATATAACAGATTATTCCGATATGGCGCTTCCTTCATTTGATTTCTAGGTTCATTGGTTAAGTAAAAAGGGCAAAGGGGGGCAAGTACCCCCCCCCCCTTAATTTAGATAAATGGGTTTTCATGCAGAATTATCCAATTTACTTTAATTTTTTTTTTCTATGTTCATTCTGATAAGGAACTTTTCTGATTAGATTTGAAGATTAATTGGTTCAGCATAAAGAGAGAAATGGGGGAGCAAATATCCCCCTTATTTAGCAGAATTATTTCTTTATGCAGAATTATCTGATTTGCTTTTGGTATACCAATTTATTATCTTAAGGAGCTTCCCTGATTAGTTTTGGAGGTTCTTTGGTTACGTATAAAGTAGGGAAACGGAGGCTAATCCCCTTCATTTAATTTTGAGGGCCATTATTCTTTGAAATAAGAGTATAATATACAATTAGTGTGAATAGCCTGTGAGCTCAATGCCATCAGTTTAACTGGGCACTTTTCTTTTTATTAAGTATATTGATCATATTATGTGCATCTATGCTTTGCAAAAATTGTTCTACTGATATATTATCAATTTTATGCAACAGTTTTATTTATACATAAGAAACATGCTTTTATTTAAAAAGGATCATTATTGTACAATTTAGATTGAGTATTGGAAATTTTAAATATTGCTCATGCAAAATAAAATTGAAGCAAAAAATTAAAAAATAAATAAATAAATAAATAAATAAAATCGAAGCAAAATAAATATCACTGAATGTACTGAGTTAAAGGCATTTAAAACGCTTAAATTAGCACAAAATAGTATGCTTAACATTTAAAATTAATTTAATTTCAAAAATTTGTTTCAAAATCTCTTGTGATATTTATAAAGTATGCATTTTAAAAGTATATTATTAAGTGTAGTATCAAGTTTTTCCAATAACAACATATTTGGGTGATTTATTTAATAAAATTCCCTAAAGCTTGTAATCTGAAATTCTTTTAATCTTCTTTCTTCTTTTAAATTTTAAGTGAATTTCTTTTAATCAAAATACACATTTGTTTTACAATGCTGCAACTGAAATACATATACCATATCTGAAATTAAAATTCCTATTTCGATTTTCTTTTGAGAGGCATTTTCTAAATCTTAATATATGCACAAAATTTTAAAATCTGATTCAAACATACTTCATTTTAGGAATTAAACTTCACGCACAGCACATAGAACAAATCAACTTAAAGAATTATAAATCTTAGCAATCCAACTATTGAGTGAAGAAGGCATAATTTACGTGTCTTCTTAGATATGCAAGAATGCCAAATAAAAGGCTGAACAAAGTATTCTTTCCAGATTGTGGAAATGAAATATAATATTAAGTACTATTTCTCTCCAGGTTTACCTTTGTTCCCGCGAAATAAACATGTCATAGAAATTTACTAAAGTGTATATTTATTATAGTAAATGAAGTTTATCTTCTTGTTAACATGCCTTGAAGAAGCAGATCTCAGGAATTACTTTATTGTTAAATAAAAGTGCTTTTTAAACAGTTATATAGGGATTGTTTAGACTAGACACAAAAAAAAATAATTTTCGTTAAATTATCTATTATATTTATCATAAATATCGGCAAATAACGCTAAAAAAATAGTATTTTTTATCCTATTTTATATTAGATCTCTGCATTTTAAATAATGTTAATGTAATACTGTTTTAATTTATTAATGACATGTTCTGCTACAAAATATATTTATTTATTTTTTAAATTGTTTTCATATTCAAAACAAAATAAAAAAATTCTAAATGCATTGAGTCAAATGTATTTAGAAATTCATAAACTAACACAAAACATTATGTTTTACATTTAAATGTGATTTGAAAAGAACATTTCAAGGAATCTTGTGCCATTTATGAAGTATGTATTTTTTTTAAAAATACATATCAAAATATAGTATCAACCAAAGCCTCTACCGTAAAAGCACATTTGGCTGATTTATTTAATAAATATATTTAAAGATTATAATCTGAAATCATTTTAATCAAAATATAAATTTGTTTTACAATGTGGCAACTCAAATACATCTATGTCTGAAATTAAAATTAATATTTCTACTTTCTTTCTAGATGAAGTTTCTAAATCTTAATAGATGCACATAATTTCAAAACCAGATTCAAACTTACTTCATTTTAGGAATTAAACTTCACGCACATCACAAAGAACATATCATCTTAAATAATGATAAATCTTAGATATCCAAGTATTGAAAGAATAAGGCCTAATTTGCGTGTCTTCATAGATATGCAAGAATGCCAAATGAAAGGCTGAACGAAGAAATCTTTCCAGATTGTGGGAATGAAATATAATTTTAAGTAGTATTTCTCTTCAAGATTACCTTTGTTTTCGATAAATAAACATGTCACAGAAGTTTACTAATGTCTATATTTATTATTAGTAAGTGAAGTTTATCTTCTTGTTAACACGTTTTGCAGAAGAAGATCTCAAGAATTACTTTATTGTTAAATAAAAGTGCTTTTCAACAGTTATATGGGAATTGTTTTGACTACATAGAAAATATTTTTTTGTTAATTTATACAGGGTGTATCTGAAAAAGTGGGCAACATTTTACGGAGTGATAGAACGCAGCTAGACAAACAAATTTCGTCATAGAATGTATCGTAGGAACGCAAACTGTGAGATTTTAAAAGGTAGTTTTCCACTGTCGCAGGGCGATGGATTGGTCAAGTTGGTCCCATAGATTGGCCCCCAAGACCGCCGGATCCCTCGCATTTGAACTTTTTCCTCTGGGGCAATATGATAAGCCTAATCTACGAGTGCCCCATTGAACCAGATACAGATCTAGTCGTCAGGATTGTTGTTGTGGCCGGCGATATTTGGTAAATGCCTAGTGTCTTCGCAAATGTGCGTCAGTCCCTATCCCGCAGGTGTGAAGTACGCATTACAGCTAGCGGAAGATCTTTTGAACAATTTTTTTGAAAATGTACATTAATTACTTTCCTGTTGATAAAATGTTATCAGAAGTATCTCCTCTCTTTCTTGTGTTAATTCTTTAACTGCGACAGTGGAAAACTACCTTTCAACTTCTCACCGCTTCCGTTCCGACCATACATTCTATGACGAAATTTGCTCGTATAGCTGCGTTCTATCACCCCTTAAAGTTTTGCCACCTTTTTCAAACATAGCCTTATATTATATATACCGTAAATTTCGGCAGATAACGCACATTAAAACTTCTGATTATTATTTTTTCTTTTTTTAGGTACATTGATCCTATTACGCGCACCCCTCCTTTGCAAAAAAATCTTCTTTTGAATGTGACAGTTTTATGTATAGATAAGAAACATACTTATACTTAAAAATAGTATATATTATCCAATTTTATATTAGCTCTCTTCATTTTGAATATTACTCATGTATACGTTTTTAATTTATTAATGACATGTTCTGCTAAAAAATATATTTATTTAATTTATAAATCATTTTCATAATAAAAAAAAATAATAATAAATTACTAAATGCATTGAGTTAAATGCATAAACTAATACAAAACTTTATGCTTAACATTTAAATATAATTTGAAATGTGCATTTCAAGGTATCTTAAAGTATGCATTTTCTTTAAGAGATAATCAAAATATTGTATTAAGTACAGTATCAAGAAAGGATTTTGTTATAAAAGCACACTTGGGTGACTTATTTAATAAAAAAATTAAAGTTTGTAATCTGAAATTCTTTTAATCAAAATATATATTTATTTTTCTATGTGGCAACTCAAATACATGTATATCTGAAATTAAAATTGCTATTTCTAATTTCTTTCGAGATGTAGTTTCTAAATCTTAATATATGCACGTAATTTCGAAACTAGATTTAAACATAGTTCATTTTAGGAATTAAACTTCACGAACAGCACAAAGAACAAATCATCTTAAAATATGATAAAGCTTAGCTATCTAAGTATTGAGTGCAGAAGGCCTAATTTGCGTAGTTTGTTAGATGTGCAAGAATGCCAAATGAAAGTGTGTGAACGAAGAATTCTTTCCAGATCGTAAGAAATATAATATTAAGCAGTACTTCTCTTTGGGCTTAGTTTTGTTTTCGCGAAATAAACAAGTCATGGAAGTTTACTAATGACTATATTTATTATTGCAAATGAAGTTCAGCGTCTTGTTAACATGCCTCGAAATAGCAGGCTCAAGAATTTCTTTATTGTTAAATAAAATGGATTTTCCTACTTTTTTATGTAATTATTGTGGCTGCATAAAAAAAAACAATAATAGTGGTTAAATTATGCGTTATATTTACCGTAAATTTTGTATTAGTTTTCTGAATTTTGAATATTTCTCATATTATGTGGCTTTAATTTATTAATGACTTGTTTTGGTATAAAATGTATTTATTTAATTTTTAAATCTTTTTCCTAATCACAACAAAATAAAATATTACTGAATGCATTGAGATAAATGCATTTAGAAATAAATAGATTAACGCGAAAAAAAAAAAAAGCTTAACATTTTAAATTAATTAAATTTAAAAATTGCGTTTCAAGCTCTCTTTTGACAATGTCGATTTGATAAGGAGGACAGTTAGAGGGCCAACAAAAAATCAAAGAAAAAAAATAATACTTGGGATCACCCTGTAAAATAAAATGCACGAAATGATCTATCGCTACCGAATATAAATAAACAGACATTGTGCAATATGTGTATTCTTTTGTGTAAGAATAACACGTATATTAATAGAGATATAGCGATTTATTTAAAGAAATTAAAAAAATCCTGCATGTTTTTTGCTTATAACATACAGGGTTTTCAACCAAATTTAACGCTGATTTCAGAAAAATTGACAAAATATAGTAGAAACAATATAGTGCAATTGGAATATAAATATATTAAATATTTTAGGAAATATGAGTAGTTGTATGATATAATTTTTATCTGAGCATGCGCGAACGATAACAAGGATCATTTTACATAATTTAATAATCAACTCTATGGAGCAACTTATTAAAAAAATCTAGTCAAATATCGTAAAAATCCAGAAAGATATCGGCGTTAGAGTGAGCAAATTTTTAGTTGTTCTCTAAAAGCAACTGAATGATAAGGTATTTTACACAAATTGTCATTTTTTATTAACTGACTTACAGAAAAAAGTTAGTATTTAGTGACTATCAACGAGTAGATTTGGAAAAAATGCTTCGATTTTGATACTTCATTTGATCATGGTATAGGCTAGTTCTGATGGTTATCAGAGAAGAACTAAAGCATCAATAAAAAATGAAAATAAAAAAATTAAAATTAAAAATGACAATTTGTGGAAAATCCCTTAGCATTCAGCTGCTTTTAGAGAACAACTAAAAATTTGCTCACTCTAACGCCGATATTTTTCTGAATTTTTACTGAACTTTTTTTTAATAAGTTGCTCCTTAGAGTTGACTATTAAATTATGTAAAATGATCCTTGTTATCGTTCGCGCATGCGCAGATAAAAATTATTTCACACAACTGCTCATATTTCCTAAAATATTTAATATATTTATATTTCAATTGCACTATATTGTTTCTACTATATTTTGCCAATTTTTCTGAAATCGGTGTTCAATTTGGTTGAAAACCCTGTATTATAAGCAAAAAACATGCAAGAATTTTTTAATTTTTTAAAAATAAATCGCTATATCTCTATTAATATACGTGCTATTCTTACACAAAAGAATACCCATATTGCACAATGTCTGTTTATTTATATTCGGTAGCGATAGATCCTTTCGTGCATTTTATTTTACAGGGTGATCCCAAGTATTTTTTTTTTTGTTGTTGTTGTTGGCCCCCTAACTGTCCCCCTTATCAAATCGACATTGCTAAATACGAGGTCATACCTGTTCTTTTTAATACTGAATTTTCAGAAGAATCTGACAAGTATATTTCTAAACATTCGACAAAATGTCTAAAATTGAAAATTGCCGGTCATTAATGGCAATATAGTGTATATTGCACATATTACGTGCTCCCATTCTTTGCAAAAAATTCTTCTTTAGATAACAACATTTTATCTAACAGTTTTATGTATAGATAAGAAACATACTTTAAAATGTTTTTATTATCCACTTTTGCATTAACTTTTTGAATTTTGTATTTTGTTCATATAATGTGATTCTAATTTATTAGTGACTTGTTTTTCTAAAAAATGTATTTATTTAATTTTAAAATCAATGTCATAGTAAAAACAAAATTAATATTTTCTGAAAGCATTGAGTTAAATGCATTTAGAAAAGAATAGCTTAACACAAAACATTATACTTAATATTTTAAATTAATTAAATTTGAAAAGTGCGTTTCAAGGTCTCTTTTGCCTTTATAAAGTATGCATTTTTTAAAAAAGATATAATCAAAATATAGTATTAAGTATAGTGTCAAAGAGTGATTTTGATAAAAAAAACAAATTGTGGTGATTTATTTAATAAAATTCATTATCATTTTTAATCTGAAATAATTATTTTAATCAAAATAAACATTTTTTTACAATGTGGCAACTGAAATACATATACTAAATCTGAAAATAAAATTCTTATTTCCGTTCTCTTTCAAGGGGAATTTTCTAAATCTTAATGTATGCACATAATTTCAAAACCAAATTTAAACTTCTTCATTTTAATAGGAATTAAACTTCACGCACAGCACATAGAACAAATCACCTTAAAGAATGATAAAGCTTATCTAAGTATTGAGTGAAGAAGGCTTAATTTGCCTGGCTTCTTGCATATAGAAGAGTGCCAAATGAAAGGCTGAACGAAGAATTGTTTCCAGATTGTAAAAATGAAATACAATATCAAGTAGTATTTCTCTTCAAGGTTATTTTTGTTCTCGAGAAATAAACGTGTCATGGAAGTTTACAAATAACTATATTTATCATTGTAAATAAAGTTTAGCTTCTTGTTTATACGCCTTGAACTAGCAGAGCTCAAGAATTGCTTTATTTTTAAATAAAACGGCTTTTCACATAGTCATATAGTAACTATTTTAACAATCTCAAAACAATAGTAGTCTTTAAATTATATGTTATATTTACCGTAAATTTCGGCATGTAAGGTAAACTTAAAATTTCATTTTTTATGTATATTTTTTTATGTATATGTATACATATTTTTCTTTTTTTATGTATATTCGTCGTATTACTCGAACCCATTCTTTGCAAAAAGTTCTTCGTTAGATATCACTATATTTATGTAACAGAATTTATGTAACGTTACACCATATATTGGTGGCAGCCTTGCTACCTCCAGTTTAATGACTAAATTATCCGATATAACTGTTGTTATGTTACACTAATTGGTAATACTAGACCAGTTATATCTGTTTAAATTACACCTTTATATAAGTTAAATTACTCCATAAAACTGGAGACAGTCAAGTGCCATTTTGCCAAAAATGGCACTTGACACGTGTCTGACACAGTTTTTGTGCCGACTAAAGTGTCTGTCATTTTCAAAATATTTCTTTTTCTAAGCATAAATATTATTCTGCCTCAATCTCAGCGTGCCTCAAATACCTTTTTTGGGTAGTCAAAAATGGCACTTGACACGTGTCTGGCACAGTTTTTGGGCCGACTAAAGTGTCTGTCGTTTTCAAAATATTTTTTTCTAAGTATAAATATTATTCTGTCTCAATCTCAGCGTGCCTCAAATACTTTTTTGGGGTAGTCAAAAAATGGCACTTGACACGTGTCTGGCACAGTTTTTGGGCCACGATCCTTCAGCCAGACATTCGATTTTGTATTCAGCCATTACAAAAGAAGTGTTTCACAAATTTTCAGGGTGCCTCAAATACCTTCCCTAAAATGTTTAACAGCTCTTGGACTAATAGTAGCTATAGACTTTTATAAATATGTTGGGGCTTGTGAAAATGATTATCACAACCCTAAAACTGTTGCATGCTTTGTAATTTGCACTAGCACGGTGTTGTACACCATGATCAGTTGTTGTTCCTTTGACCAGGTCAAAGGTACAGCACTTTTAAAAGATTTTCTAAACATTTCAACTCTTATGACTTACTTACTACAACTGTCTTGAAATTAGTTAACGATATTATTTTTTACTTCAGTTGTTCATAAATAATATATATATATATATATATATATATACAGTAGGCTCCCTCAAATCCGCACAGCTTGGGACCAGAGATTGTGCAGATTTCTGGTCATTACTTTGTTTACATTTTTAAACAGTAATTTGAATATAACAATGCAATCAAAATTATAATGAATGCTAGCCATATAGTAAAATGTTAAAATAACTAAGTAAAATAATAAACTAAAATGATAAAAAGTAACATAATTTAAAACAAACAAACAAACAAACCTCTTCTTAAAAAAGTACATAAAAAGAAATTTCTCCCTAAGGACAGTTCAAAATCCGATAGCGACACCGATATTTCTTTAGGTGAAAGTTTTGGTCTGTCAGTTGAATGTCATGAGTTAGCTGACCAGAAACAATTTGAGGAAGATGAAATGGAAAAAGGAAATTTTATTCTTGTTAAAATTGCAAGTAAAAAAACTATTACGTATTTTGTCGCAGATATATGCGATATTAAATATCCAGTGTTTCAGATACAATATTTGAAAAAAAACGAACTTTAAGTAGGAAGTTTATACTAGAAGATGAAAAGCTGTATGATATTGATACAGAAAATATTGTGACTAAACTTTCAAACTTTACTATTGCTGTGGATCTGCTTGGCAGTTAGACTGTTTGTCATTTGGAGTGGACTTTTCATCATTTAAAATGGAATAAGCAACCGTGAAATATAAAACTATTAAAATACTATCATTAACATAATTCTTAATATGCTTTACATTGACCTGTATCCATTAAACTTAAAATTATTTACAATGATACTGAATAAAATGATTTTTTTCGTCATTACTGTGTTGGCTAATTGCCTAGCCAGAGGTACAACAACCCATGGTCAAAAGTACAACTATGTTGTACCTTTGACCACATTGTTATTATTTTTAAAAAATGAAATGAAACATAGTAAAAGTAAATTTGGAACGTTGAAAAAATTACGTATGATAAACCATATGATACGGATTTTAATAAAACAAAGAAATTGAATTTACCTTTAATAGTTAAGGTGAGAAAATTGAAATTGTGCAAAGTGGTCAAAAGAACAACACCTTCCCCTACTGTTTTTATTTATTAAAGGTATGTTTTACTAAAAAATATATTTATTTAATTTTTAAATCACTTCCACAATCAAAACGAAACAAAATATTGCTAAATGTTTTTAGTTAAATGCATTTACAAATGCTTAAATTAACGCAAAAGATTATGCTTGACATTTAAAATTAATTTAATTTAGAAAGTTAGTTTTAATGTCGCATGTGCCATTTATAAAGTATGCAATTTTTTTTTTTTTTTTTTTTTTTTTTTTTTTTTTTTTTTTTTTTTTTTTTTTTAAAGAGATAATCAAAATATAGTATTAAGTATGGTATGAAGCAGTATTTTTGCCATAAAAACATATTTGGGTGATTTATTTAATAAAATTCCTTAAATTTTGTAAGCTAAAATTTTTTGACTAAAATACACATTTGTATTATAATGCGGCAACTCAAATACATCTATATCTAAGATTAAAATTCCTATTTCTAATTTATTTTGAGTAGTATTTTCTAAATATTAATGTATGCACATAATTTAAAAGTCAGATTTAAACTTAATCCATTTTAGAAATTAAACTTCACGCACATCACATAGAACAAATAATCTTAAAGAATGATAAAGTTGGTTATTTAAGTATTGAGTGAAGAAAGTTTAATTTGCGTGGCTTCTTAGATATGCAAGAATGCAAACGAAAGGCTGAATGAAGACTTTTTTCGAGATTGTTGAATATAATATTAAGTTGTAATTCTCTTCAGGCTTCCCTTTGTTCTCGAGAAATAAACATGTTCTAAAAGTTTACTGTTGTCTATATTTATTATTGTAAATGAAATTTACCTTGTTGTTAACATGCCTTGAAGAAGCAGATCTGAATGATTACTTTATTGTTAAATAAAACTGCTTTATACACATTTATATAGTAATGGTTTTGACTACATAAAAACCAATAGTTTTCGTTAAATTATATATTATATTTACCGTAAATCTCTGCAGATAACGCACACCAAAAATTTCTTATTAATATTTTCTTTTGTTAGGTATATCGATCGCCTTACGCGCATCCATCCTTTCCAAAAACACCTTCTTTAGATAGTACCATTTTTATGTAGCAGATTTATGTATTGATAAGAAACATACTTACTTACAAATTTGTATTTATTATCCAATTTTATATTAGCTCTCTGCATTTTGAATATTTTTCATGCAATACTGTTTTAATTTATTAATGACATGTTCTGCTAAAAAATATGTATTTAATTTTTAAATCATATTAATATTCAAAACAAAATAAAAAAATATTAAAAGCATTGCGTTAAATGCACTTAAAAATGCATAAACTAACACAAAACATTATGCTTAACATTTAAATATAATTTGAAAAGTACTCTTAACCGTATGTTGTGCAATTTATAAAGTATGCATTCTCTTTAAGAGATAATCAAAATATAGTATTAAGTATAATATAAAACAAAGCTTTTACCATAAAAGCACACTTGGTTTATTTATTTATTAAAAATCTTTAAAGATTGTAATCTGAAATCCTTTTAATCGGAATATACATTTGCCTTACAATGTGGTAACTCAAATACTTTTCGAAATCAGATTTAAACTTACTTCATTTTAGGAATTAAACTTCACGAACAGCACAAAGAACAACTTATCTTAAAGAATGATAAAGCTTAGTTATGTAAGTATTGAGTGAAGAAGGCGTAATTTGCGTGGCTTCATAGATGTGCAAGAATGCCAAATGAAAGGCTGAACGAAGCTTTCCAGATTATGGGAAATATAATATTAAGTAGTATTTCTCTTTGGGCTTAGCTTTCTTCTCTCGAAATAAACATGTCATGGAAGTTTACTAACTACTATATTTATAATTGCAGATGAACTTTAGCTTCTTGTTAATATGCCTTGAAGCAGCAGAGCGCAAGAATTTCTTTATTATTAAATAAAATGTATTTTCATGCTTTTACAGAGTAATTATTTGTGGCTGCATAAAAAAAAACAATAAATAGTCGTTATATTATGTGTTATACATACCGTGAATTTTGTATTAGCTTCCTACATTTTGAATAATTCTCATATAATGTGGTTTTAATTTATTAATGACTTTTTTGCTAAAAAATGTATTTATTTAATTTTTAAATCTTTTTCCTAATCAAAAGAAAATAAAATATTACTAAATGCATTGAGATAAATGCATTTAAAAATGAATAGATTAACAGAAAAAATATGTTTAATATTTTAAATTAATTTAATTTGAGAAATGCGTTTCAAGGTCTCTTTTGCCATTTATAAAGTATGCAATTTTTTCAAAGCTATAATAAAAATATAGTATTAAGTATAATATCAAGCAGTGCTTTTGATACAAAAACATATTGTGGTAATTTATTTAATAAAATCCATGAACTTTTTTAAACTGAAATTATTTTAATCAAAATACAGATTTGTTTTACTATGTAGCAACTAAAATTCATATATTATATATGAGAATAAAATTCCTATTTTTATTCTCTTTCGAGGGGGATTTTCTAAATTTTAGTGTATGCACATAATTTCAAAACTAGATTTAAACTTCTTCATTATAAGAATTAAACTTCACGCACATCACATAAAACAAATCATTTTAAAGAATGATAACGTTTAGCTATCTAAGTATTTAGTGAAGAAGGCTTAATTTATATGGCTTTTCAGATGTGTAAGAATGCCAAATGAAAAGCTGAACGAAGAATTGTTTCTAGATTGTGGAAATGAAATATAATATTAAGTAGTATTTTTCTTCAGGCTTGCTTTTATTCTCGGGAAATAAACATGTCATGGAAGTTTACTAACAACTGTATTTTTTATTTCAAATAAAGTTTAGCTTCTTGTTAACTCGTCTTGAACTAGCAAAGCTGAATAATTGCTTTATTTTTTAATAAAAAGACTTTTCACCCAGTTATATAGTAATTATTTTGACAACCTAAATACAATAGAAGTCATTAAATTATATGTTATATTTACCGTAAATTTCGACACATAATGTAAACCTCAAATTTCTGTTTATTATTTTCTTTTTTTGAGTATATTCATCGTATTACTCGAACCCATTCTTTGCAAAAAGTTCTATAAATATTTAATGTATTTATGTAACAAAATTTATGTAACGTTACTCCATAAATTGGTGGCCTCCTTGCTGCCTCCAATGTATTGACTAATTTAACCGATATAACTGTTGTTAAATTACACTAATATGTAAATATTATACCAGTTATATCTGTTTAAATTATACCTTTTTATAAGTTAAGTTACTCCATAAATCTGGAGGCAGCATGTTGTTACCAATTTTATCGAGTATCGTTACATATTTTCTTTTCCACTGCAGTAGAATTTTTATATAACAGTTTTATGAGTAGATACGAAACATACTTATATTTAAAAAAATAGTCTTTATTATCCAATTTTGTATGAGCTCTCTGCATTAGGAATTTTGCGCATGTAATACGGTTTTTAATTAGTAATGGCATGTTTTACTAAAAAATATATTTATAGTATTTCTAAATCTGTTTCACAGTCAATACGAAACAAAATATCACTATATGTTTTGAGTTAAATTCATAAATTAACGCAAAATATTATGCTTAACATTTAAAATTAGTTTAATTTAGAAAGTGCGTTTCAAGGTCTCATGTACCATTTATAAATTATGCACTTTTTTTTCAGACATAATAAAAAATATAGTATTATACATGGTAAGAAGCAGTGGTTTTGCCATAAAAATATATTTGGATGATTTATTTAACAAAATTCCTTAAAGTTTGTTAGCTGAAATTCTTTTAATTTAAATGCACATTTGTTTTACAATGCGGCAACTCAAATACATCTATATCTGAAATTAAAATTCCTATTTACATTTTATTTCGAGCAGTATTTTCTAAATCTTAATGTATGCACATAATTTCAAAACTAGATTTAAACTTACTTCATTTTAGAAATTAAACTTCACGCACATCCCACAGAACAAATAACCTTAAAGAATAATAAAGTTTAGCTATCTATATATTGAGTGAAGAAGGCTTAATTTGCGTGGCTTCTTAAATATGCAAGAATCCCAAATGAAAGATTAAGCGAATAATTCTTTCCAGATTGTGGAAATTAAATATAATATAAAGTAGTATTTTTCTTCAGGCTAGTACCTTTGTTCTCGAGAATTAAAAATGTCATGGAAGTTTACTAATGACTATATTTATTGTTACAAGTGAAGTTTAGCCTCACGTTAAAATGCTTTGAAGTTGTAGAGCTCAAGATTTGTTTTATTGTTAAATAAAATATCTTTTCACTCTGTTATATCGTAATTATTTTGACCACATAAAAAACGATAATAGTCGTTGAATTATATGTTATGTTTACCGTAAATAGTGGCACAAATGCCCAAATAAGATTTCTGATTGTTGTTTTTCTTTTTTTAGATATGTATTGATCATATTATGGGCATCTATGCTTTGGAAAAATTTGTCTTTATATATAGTACCAATTTCATATAACAGATTTATGTATACATATGAAACATGATTATATTTAAAAAAAAGATCATTATTGTACAATTTTGACTGATCATTGGACATCTTCAATATTGCTCATGCAGAATAAAATCAAAGCAAAACATAATAGTACTAAATGTATTGAGTTAAATGCATTTAAAACGCATAAATTAACACAAAACATTATTCTTAACATTTAAAAATTATTTCATTTGAAAAGAGCGTTTAACGGTCTCTCTTGACATTTATAAAGTATCTTTTTTTTTTTTTTTTTTTTTTTTTTAAAGAGATAATCAATATATAGCACACCAATATATGTTTTAAATACAGTATCAAGCAGTACTTTTGACATAAAACATATTTGGGTGATTTATTTAATAAAATTTTTTAAAGTTTGTAATCTGAAGTTCTTTTATATATACATTTGATTTACAATGTGGCAACTCAAAAACATCTGTCTACATCTGAAATTAGAATTCCCATTTATGTTTTCTTTCGATGTGTATTTTCTAAATCTTGACATATATACTTAATTTCAAAACCAGATTTAAATTTACTTCTTTCTAGAAATTAAACTTCACGCACTGCACATAGAACAAATCATCATAAAGAATGACAAAGCTTAGCTATCTAAGTGAAGAAGGCGTAATTTGCATGGCTTCTTAGATATGCAAGACTGTTAAATGAAAGGCTGTACGATGAATTCTTTTCAGGTTATGCAAATGAAAAACTATTATATTATGTTGTATTTCTCTTCAGGCTTCCCTTTGTTCTCTAGAAATAAACAGGCCATGCTAGTTTGCTAATAATTATATTTATTATTGCAAATAATGTTTAGTTTCTTGTTATAATGCTTTGAAGTAGGACAGATCAGGAATATCTTTATTGTTAAATCAAATGGCTTTTCATACTTTTATATTGTAATTATTGTCACTGCGTAAGAAATAAATAATAGTTGTAAAATTATATGTCATGTTTACCTAAATTTCGGCATATAATTCACACGTAAAATGTCACACTAAATTTGTCTTTTTTTTTTAGGTACATTGAACGTATTACATATTCTTCTTGGGATAGTAACGAAACATACAATAAGGAATATTAAAAAAAAAAAAAAAAAAGGAGTAATTAAATAATAAAGCTTTGTATGGAGCACCATAAAACAACAAAATACACAGGGCAAGCGTTTCATCTATAAAAAGTACATTAAAAAATACATTTACATAGAACATTTAAAAAATTGTATAGTGAATCGCATAACGTATTTATTTGTAAATATAGTAACTATACTTCATAGATTCAAGCGAAAATATCTTGTGACACGTAAATTAGGGTTGCATTTAGAAACTAGTAAAACACATAATTTCTCTTAAACAGAAATAAAATTTTGTGTATGCTTTCTTAAATTTATTTATACTTTTTACAAAAATTCGCATAGAAATATAACATAAAATAATTATAGTAATAATAATTTTATGTTTTTGATGTTTATGATTTTTTAAATATAAATATAGTTTACAAAATAGTTACTCTTTACTCTCTCAATCTACATAGTAGATAATGAGTTTTTCCTAGGGATAATTCAATCCGTCCCCTACTTCAAACAGTAATCATAAACAAAGTACATTTTTATAAAAAGACAGATGTTTCTTAAACTACGAACATTTACTAAAATCACGAACGAAAATATTCGATAACCGCTTCCAAGTCACCCAATATTCTGGAAAGGCTTTCTTTATCTTTTAAAACCTCAGAAAACTATTTTCAAAATTTAAAGAAGAATTTGTAAAAGAAATTTTTTACAATATATTAATCAGTTCTGTCTACACATAAAATCGGTTTTTCGGATGCTATCATACATCAACTAAACATTTTCAGATGCATAACTGAAATTGAGTATGTAATTGTAACATAAAAATGTTAATTTTAAAGTTGATGTTAGTGCTGTTAAATCTATAAAGCATGTTTTCTAAACATGAAAATATTAACTTGAGACCTCATAGCATCCGAAAAACAGGTTTTTTGCGTAGAAAGAACTGATTAATGCACTGTAAAAGCTACTCGGAAAAGTTTTCGAAAACTACGGTCAGTTAATAAAAATTTATTTTTATAAACACTTCTTTAAATTTCAAAGATAAATTCTTTTGTGATTCTTCTAAAGATAAAGAAACGCTTTTCGGTATCTTGGGTGACTCGGAAGAGGTTATTGTATATTTTCGTTAGTGATTATAATTCCTTTTCAGAAATTAAGAAACATCTGTATTTTTTTACAGTGTAATTAAAAAAATACATTTTTAAAGGGATTTTATATGATCATTTCCTTTTCGCGGTTCTGAAAAAAACCTGCTATTGCTTGCTTTATCGCTTTAGAATATATATCATTAGTGCTGTTATGAAAATACACGAAAAATATTACAATAAAGTTCACAATCTATAAAATAATAAGGTGTAACAATTTGTGTTCATATTTATGTTATAAGCAGTAGTAGGCAAAAATATACGATATTTATTTATATTTCTGACAGACAATTGAAAAATTCTTTTGGTTCATACATTATGAATGAATTTAAAATTTAGAATTTAGAATAACTCACAAAATTTTCCGAAAGGAAAATAATTTTTTTGCTTTATGCATGCTTTCTTAATGTTTATACACTTTTAAACATCAATCGTATCGAAATATAACATAAACATCAGTTTTGGGAAACAAATAAATATCGTGAAATCCGGCCTATAACGCACACTTTTATTATCAAAAATAAAATATAAATGTACGGGTACGCGTAATACGCCGAATATAAAAATCATAGATTCTAAAATAAGGAAAAGTTGAGCATAAAAAATTTGCTTTTACAATAATTAATAATTTTTTATAAATAAATGCTTTAACAATTGCATTTTTATGAGTTGATTCAATTAGGATTTAGTAGGTAAATGGAAAATGTACATTTCATATTATGCGTGAAAAGTGCTTGTGTTTGAAAATATTGTTCCACTTATTGATTGACACTTCAGTATGTCATTCTTTGAAGTAGAAAAATTCTTGTAATGAATGAATTAAAAAAAAATTGAGCATGGTATTTATAGGTATAGTCGTAGAAGAAGAAAAGTAAACACCCCCTACTAACTGCTCAACAAATTATTGTAGAAGAAAGTTACTGGTACCGAACGATTGGAAATAAAGTCTACTTTTAAATGATGTACATAAAATTTGCTTAGGGGGCCATCTACATATTAAAACGAACCATAACTTCAATTTTTTTTCAATGACAATACCCAATTTTAACGAGATATTTCAAATCTTCGGTTCAAACTATGCCTAGACACCGAATTTCAAGCCATTTGAAAGATAAGCTTTTGAATTATAAATATTCAAAATTTAGTACTTCTAATGTTAAATTACATTTTCATATTTTTATTTATATCTGCAGAAATTTTGCTCCTAATGTGCTAATTTTTTGTTTAGCAGTAATATTAATATACCCAAACATAAATATGCTGAATTTGCAATTTTTATAATTTTATGATATGAATTATGAATTATGAAATTAATATTTGAAAAAATTATGAATTGCAACCTACAAATTTTTTGATGGATTTAGATTTATTAAGTCCTGCTTTATGGAAATCCAAAATTTCACATTTTTCTTCCTAGTAGTTTTCAAATTATGCTTAAAAAACGGCAAAATGATGGTTTAAGATGGTCTATGATAGAAGTGACTAGATATTTTGAAATTTCTACTGATGTCCTGTAATCTAGCAGGCTTCATTGACATCTTAAGGTGACTTGATCAAGATGGGGGCTCTCTCGGTTAACAATCGAGTTACGAACTTAAATTTGGATACAGCCCTTAAAATACGCTCGTTTTAAAATAATTAATTTCTCAGAAACTTATGGTACGAAATGCATAAAAATTTTTTTTAGGCTAATTGAAGGGTGTAGAGTTCATTTATGCTGTTAGAATTGTGTACTGCTATTGAAAAAAATAAAGTTGTGGTTCGTTTTAATATGTAAATGTCCGCCTAAGCAAAGTTTATCTATATCATTCAAAAGTAGACTTTATTTCAAATCGTTCGGTACCAGTAACTTTCTTCTACGATAATTTTCTGAGGAGTTAGTAGGGGGTGTTTACATTTTTTTTCCACGACTGTACATTTCAGGTTCGATTGTAAAGAAAAGGTGCGTGTTATGGTGAAAATATACCTAAAAACAGAAAAATACAGTTTAAAATCACAGATGCGTGTTATACGCCAGATTTTACGGCAATAAAAATATATATTACAAAATACTTATTTTTTATGCTTTTAATCGTTTGTTACAATTCTTATACACAGTAGATTTTGACGTTTTCATGTATATTATTAAATTTGTTCCATTTATGGAATGGGAATAAAGTTATGAAGCAAATGGTTTTAAATTGATTTCATGTGATCCTTCTCTTTTTGAGAATCTGTAAAAATAGTGCTATGTTTGCTTTATCACTTCAGAATATATAACACTACAGCTTATTTGTAACTACCGGAAAAGTGTTACATAAAAGTTCATATTCTATACAATATTGGCATTTAACAATTTATGTTCACACTTACGTCATATCTTTATTTTTATAATATAAACCCTTTATATTCACGGTAAAAAATATTTAGTAAATGCAATGAAAAAATAATCCTGTTTTTATTTGTGCAGTACGTTTATGTGCGTATGCTTTTTACACTCTTAAATATTACCTTTTCTTTTAAGACATTTTTGAGTTTCAAATTCATTTTTATAAATACATTCAACATTTGATTAAATAAAGAATTATTGACTTAAAAATGGAAGTGAAAAGATTAATTAATTTCCTTTTAATACATTTGACAAAGATTTATTTTAATGCGTAGTGTAATTAAACTTCAGCATAAAAAGTTACTATATAAATAGTATGTTATCGGAAAAATTTTCAAAAAATATTTTTTATGGAACTAAACTTTTCCGATGAATAAATAAATATTTTTTTAGCAAATTGTATTTAATCATCTGTACAAGCTTTGATGTATTTTTAAGAAAATTAAATAGAAAATATAATTAATCAGTTATTTTTAACGGTTAACTTTTTGATATTTAACGTTTAATTAAATATTTGCCAACATAAATATGTCAGATGCTACAAAATATATACACTTAATACTGCATATTACAAATGTTTTATTTTTAATTAAAAGTTAGTTACTATTTTGTATAAAATATTTACTTTTAATGTCTAATTAACTTTTTTAATTATATGCTAATATAAATTCATGTTTTCCTGGAACATTACGCAAAAATAATTTTTCGGTTAAAATATTAAACTTCATAAAATATACTTAAATTCATTCGCTAAGAAAAAAGTAATTACTTTCTTTATATATCAAAAATACCATTCAAATAAATTTCATTTGAATAAATTATGACATATAAAATTGTTTATTATTATTATTTTGCGTAACTTATTCCGTGGAAAAAAAGATATAAAAATGAACAACGTTATTTTGCTTTTATCAGTAATATAAAAGTTTTAATATTATGAAAGGCTTTCAAGTTTTACGCTTTTTCTTTAAGTCGAAAAACACATTTTGAACGGGAAAGTTTAATTAATGAATTAAATAAAATAACAACACTACACACTCAAGTCCAATTTAATTAAATGAATTTTCTTAATTAAAAACATTTTACATGGCTTTTAAAAAAAGTAAAATTTGTCATCTATGTATATCTAATAAAAGCATAAAATCAGTTACATTGTAATTATATCGTAACACTATTGATATATTATATATTTTGGCTATCGTGAAATATCTGATTCCTTCAAAAATAATTACAAAACATATAAATCTGTAGCTGGTATATGTATTTCATAAAATCTTATAGCTTGTAAGCATTTTTATTGTTTTCTGAAAGATAATGTGAACGAATATCTACCAATGTAAAAAAGCCTCCAATCATGATAAAGAAAAAGTCCGTAATTTTAATTTTGCAGAAGAGTGAATGTATGTGTATTTTCAGCCATTTCCATTCATTACTTAATTGCTTTTCGTTAATTAATTTTGTAAATAAATATTTTAATACATAATACAAATAACCTTTCGAATACAAAATGTTAAATTTATGTTGTGCTAATTGAAAATTTTCATAAATACATATTATATTGAGTTAAAATGTTTAAGGGACAGTATGGGAATTTTCAATCCATTTCGATACGTCATTATATTTTGCTCTTTAATTAATTTTGTAAATAAATATTTTACTGCACAATACAAATAACCTTTCGAAATAAAAAATGTTAAATTGCGTTAATTGAAACTTTTCAAAAGTACATACCATATTGAATTAAAATGCTAATTTAGTTGAAATGTTTTTATTTTTCTGCTAATCGATTCAAAGTGCAGTATTCAAGAAATTTAATTTAATCAGAAATACTTCTAAATGTTTTAATGTATTTTAAAAACATACAAATAAAAAATAATTAATGTATTGTTGTTAAAACTTATCTATTAAAATATTTCGTATTGCTTAACTGTTTGCTAATTCAAATATTTCCAATACTGTGGAAGAAATTTTTTTTAAATATGGAATAGTTAGTTGATGGTTAGAGCACCAACTTTTAAGAGAAAATTATTGTATTTTGATGTATAATAATTTTTTTCACCTCAGTTAGATTCCGTGTTCAGTAATGCTTTGCATGCTTTCTATAAATTTACAATTCTGTTTGTATGTAGTAGACAAATCTTGTTACTAATTTTACATCTACTTTCTCTTGCCATAGAGCATTGAAATTTGGAATATATGCGTATTCCCGAGAGCAATACATGAATGGGCATTGATTTTGAAAAACTCGATCCCTAAGTTGGGCAGAGAGAACTAAAATTAGTAAACATGTGAAAACATTTCAAAATTCGACCGCTAAGTGAAGAAAAGGGTGACCTTCCCCCAAGCACCCTCTGTTTTCGAAAGACATCACAAAAACACAACTTAATGTTAAACTAACTCAACTAAGGTTAACACCACTTAAAGCTAATGGCTCCTCAATTACAGTTTGAGTTCCTATGGAGATCTCAGTATCAGCTTCAACAATAAGTATTTGTGGAAATGTACTAATCGCAGGATTATTACAATAGTGCCAAATTTTCACAACTATGCGAAATATCGCCAAATTTGGCGACAAAAATAAGTTGCTAAATATAAAACCAACTTGGCGATAGTTAGCCGTTTTGAAAAAAATTTCAGTTAAATTAGTCAGTCCATATGTTTACATTTTTGTGAATTTTACTGAAAGCATGTTAAAAAAATACATTTATTGGTTTTTTATATATGTTTTTAAAAATTTCGAAAACAATATCTCCTGAGAAATGCCACGCTTCGTAAAATGAATAATCTAAGAAATTCATTTAGTACTGAATCGGAATTTTAAGAGCTGAGGCAATAAATTTAATTAGGTTTTTTTTTTTTTTTTTTTTTTTTTTTTTTTTACACCCACTGTCAAAAAAAAGAGAAATATATCTCAATATACTGAATCATAATGTAATCAAGAACAAATATATACTGTAATCCTTTCCGAGTATCTCACGATTCCGTGACCGTTATGTAACTTTAGAAACCACAGAAGCAAATTTATTTTGGAAGTTTAAAGAATCATTGGTACTTACGTATTATGCGGGCCATGTCATATACAACTGCGCCAAGCATGGCGCCAATTATACTAATCACAGTAACCGTTATTTATTAACAACATTATAGTGTATGATACGTAATAGACCAGGCAATCACCTCATCGAGTTCATGACTGAAATTCCAAAATTAACATTGGGGGCAGGAAAACACAATGGTAAATCTACTCGTCAATCGCTAAAATCGGGTTTTTATGTGTTTTGTACCCTGATATGAGTTGGCAGACCAATTGAGTTTTAATATGTGAATCAACTTTTAACTAATTCTGAAATTTCAACCATGAACTCGATGAGGTGATTGTCTGTTATGCCGCCTCGCGGTCTGTAATAAGAGCTATAATATAATAATAATAATACGTAATATTGTTTATTTATTTATTATAGTTTATAATTTATTTTATTACGTTTTGTTGTTTTTTTATTGTTTTATCATAGTTCATCTATTATATCATATTTATTTATTTAACATTATTTAACATTATTTACCACTTTTATCAATGTTGTTCATCATTCGAGTCGAAAACCAAAGTTTCTATTTGCCTCAAAGCAATCCCCACATCTGTGGACTTAAAATGTCAAATGTCAATAGGTCCATTTGTCGGTTCACGCCTAAAATCTGGTGACAAAAACTAGTTGTGGACGTTTTTAAAACACTAAATGTTGTTCGGGTGAGTTGGCATGGCTCAGTTTCGGGTTGGCTCAGTTTTCCTCAAAAACCACTATCTTCACAGGCTTTTTCCAGCATTTTCCGGTTGACGTTCTACATCTATGAGGCGAAAAGATTACCCATTCATCCAAATTTACTCCTGTTTTGTATATTCGCAGAGAAAGTTCATTTACAAAAAAGGAGAATTTCGTGATTTTCAAATCCCAATGTGCTTAATTTTAAGGTATGTTCTTAATTATATAAATACGTAGCACCTATATCGTCTGATATATCGTCTGCTATATCGTCTATATATCGTCTGATCCGTCCGTTTGACTGCATATAACAGCGCAAAATTTACCAAACCAAATTGTTTGAATTTTTATATTTATAATCGTTCGTCATGTGAAATTTTATGAAAATAAAATCAAAAGTGTTGCAAAGTTCAGCAAAAGTGTTGAGGAGCGAAGGAGGTACCTATCGTAGCAAAAATATAAAAGCATTATTGATAATGATTTTCGAAAAAAATCGTCGATAATTACACGAGATGTTAACCCTTAAAAACACGGATGATTTGGACATACATAATGACAGGGGCGGCGTACTTTATGTAACATAGGCTTTTAAAGCCTAAATTACAATTTTTAATGATATATTTATGTAATGTAATGTCCAGTAGCACTATAAATGCAATAAACGTCAAACTGTTAAAAACAGACTAATTTAATTAGAATTTATCACATAAATACTATGAGATTCGCGTTCAGTTGCATTGAATAGATCTCTGAATACGCCTTCCGTGTCTTTAAACATTAATTAAAAACTTATCTGTAAAAACGCGGTACGTACCAAGGCGGCGTTGCAACTTTGCGATCTCCTTTCGAAGCGCGCTCAGCACAATGCCAAGTTTACTTTGAACAAGAGTTTTGTTTTACCTACACTGTAAAAAGAAAAGATTATTACTACGCTAAACTTAGTTTTATGAGAGGTAAAGTGAAGTTTAGATATCACTACTTTTATTGTCAGTACCGAATTAAGTTCATCATTAACATATTATGATAAGATTAAAAAAAAGAGTTATACAGAATAGAGATATTTGATATTATTTAGGCTTCATATCTCTTTGAACTTTTACGGTATAATGATTGATACTTTTCTAGTATATACAGCTATATCCAACCCTACGTTGTATAGTTTTTTACAATGTCATATTATTCTTTTAGAAATAATGATGTTTTTTAATAACACAGTTAATAATTCATTTATTTATTGTACGGAACCCTCTGAGCGCGAGTAATACTCGCACTTGGCAGTTTATTATACATATAATCGTAATACATTTTGTATTCATGCATTTTTGGATAAGAGTGCAGCAGCTATTGCACCAAGATCTGAATATTTATAGGACTAGTTATAGTACTAAAAAAGCATATATGTGTGGAATAATAAAATGTTTAATTAATCGATTAATTATTTCGTGGTTATACTTTATTTTCTTAGAAAAACATTTTTTACAGTGCATGTCAGAACTCCCGATTTACTCTATCAAATCTCATTCTGTAGAAATCTGATATTAATATCGCGTACTCTTCACATTTTAAAATGACATCACTTTAGAAAAATATAATTCATTGCCTCAAAGGTAAATCATATAGAGTCGCGCTGTTAAATATAAAAAAAAACATCATTTAGATATATGTGATAAAAATGGGGTGAGGGGGAGTATATATGTGTAGAATAATAAAATGATTAATTAACCCGAGAGTAGTCGCGTTTTTCTCAGAACGTTATTAATCGCGCTCAGTCTTTTTTGTCGCCGATTCCCCACATACAGAAAATGTAAAATAAGGATAATTTTTCACTTATATTCGAATATTACATTTCAATGAAGATATAAATTTTTCGTTTACTTAAATTGTACATTTTATTCGTGAGATTTGGAATAACGGGAAAAGTAAAAATAAACTGACATTAGTGAACGTTGTGCAGACATTTCAACCAATTTCAACTTTGGTAGGAAAAATGTACTTGAAGAAAAAACGGATATGTCATGTTACTTCACTATGATTATGGAGAAACATTTAAGAGATATGAGTTAGAAGAAGGTAATTTATATGGATGTCAAAAAGACCGACACGCGACTATTGCCGGGTTAAGCGAGATTTTTTAACTCAAGGTTCCGAAACCATATCGCTTATTAAGCGTTGGCCTATTAAAGTGATATATTTGCATTAATCTCATAGGCAATGTTCAAGGAAAAATAAGCAATCCGCATATTTACCAAAAATGCATGTTATCAGCATTGGTGGTACATAAACAATGCCTTTGACACTACCAGAACTTAAAGAACGCATTTCTGCAGCATTCAGAGCAATTGATAGGGTGATGCTGAAAAATTTTTGGAACGAACCTAATTACAGATCAGTAGTGTAAGAAGATGGTCACACATCGAACATTTGTAACTGACAAAATCTTGTTATATTTCACTTTAAATTCATGTATCACTTATTGTAATATGTGCAGTAGTTGTGAAAATATGATTTTTTTATTTTAAATCGGGTACATCATATGTATTCACCCTGTACTAAGAAGATATGATTTCAGTACACTATAAGAGAAATGTTTTTAAATGTGGGATTACATAATATAATCAAGAGTGTGGGTATATAATAATACCTTCCGAGGTTATCCATGATTCCAAAATGCGTAAAACCTCAGAAATCAATATTTCCAGTTTTAAAGAAACATTAAGAGAAAGTTACTATTGCTGCCACCAATTTTCAAAATATTTTCCGAGTAGTTGCATAGCATATTAGTTAATTTTCTGAACCTGAAACATACGTTTTGTGGATGCTATGAGTTCCTAAGTAAACATTTTCGCCGTCTAAAAACAAACACTTGTGTACAAAAATTAAGGACGAAGCAGATAAATTAGCATAAAAAATGCAAAAGGTAACAGAAAGGATTGACCGATCAATCAGGAGATAGATCTAGAACCGATGTAGTAGGTCATGCGCATATATGGCATATTACGTAAAAGGAGGAGGTAGGAAAAGTATGAGCGCTGAGGCGGTAAATGCTCAGCAATTCGCTGAAATCTATTGCACGGTGTACAGTGATTTCAACTACGGTTTGTTGCTACTACTGTGTGATATGGCCAACAGGCAATCCAGTAGATATCATCTGGATGACTTTAATAGAGGTGGCACTATTGGGATGTTGGAAGAAGTGGAAGCGTGATAAGTATGGTAGAAGTGTTCGGGATCGCTCACAGCATCGTTTTAGGAGCCTGGAGAGCATTTAAAACGACCGAAACAGCTATCCGAGCGTTAAGCAGTGGTCGTCCATCAGCGGAAGTCCACAGTATTGTTCCACAGGTGAAAAGAAACAGGCGGTAGACAGCTCGAGAAATCACAAGGCACTTGAAACCGACTACTGGACGTCAGTAATCGCATTTTACCGTAGTCAGTTGGCTGCAAAAAGCTGGTCTATACGCACGGGGTCCAGTACAGTGTGTATAATAAACACCTGCTCATCGGAGACACCGGTTTCCACGAGAACTGGAGCAACAGAATTGCCAGAACACAAGAACTGAACACAACATGAGTGGTATCGTGTACTCTATACGGATGAGAGCCTATTTAGTCTGACGAGCGATTCTGGACGTATACACAACTGGAGAAAGCAGAGATCACACAAACACTCCTCCAACATCATCGAAAAAGACAGTTTTGGAAGTGCCGTAGTTCTAGTTTGGTGCGGTATTATGCTTGATAGCTGTAAAAATCTCCACGTTTTCCAAGGAGATTGAGTCACTGGTGTCCGCTATTGTGTCGATTCTCTTGCCCCATGTTCGTCTGTTTAGAGGTACTGTGGGTTCGGACTTCCTCTTCATAGACAACAACGCTACGCCGCAAAGTACAGTGGCTGTCGCAGAGCTCTTGGAGAGTGAAGATATTCAACTCATGGATTTGCCTGGAAGGACTTTGGACTTAAATCCTATAGAGTACGTGTGGGACCTTCTCGGGAGACGTTTGGCAGCACATGACGAGACGCCTGCAGCGATTTTGCAGCTCCAATTGGCTTTTCAAGAGGAATGAGACTCGATGCCTCAACAGCTCTTTGACTACCTCGTCCTCAACAGATGTTGAAAAATTTAAATGAAATCTAAAATTATTACAAATAATTTGTGGTATGCCAAATGAAATGATTTATTATACACGCTCTTCGTACATATAAAATGGCTAATTTTCCGTAAGCGGATCCATAGACGTCAAACAAGACAGAATTTTCACTGTATGTGATGTAATACAATGGTTACAAAAGTGAAAATAATTTATCGCTGTTCTATTAAATTACTCAATGTTTAGAAGTCTCGAAAAATATGCAATCTTGAAATCCACGATCATGAAATGGACTTAAAAGCCCTTCAGGCTCATGGAAATAACATCAGATGTTGAACACACACAGATGTTGTAAATCCTGCATCGCAGTCAGGGGTAATCATATCCCCTATTAAAGACTCAATTATTTAGGCTACGTGCATGTCAGAAGAACGTTTCTGTTTTAAAGTGCTTTTGTACCCATTTGATTCCTTGTCTAGGTAGTACTGATCCCTTGTCCCATTATTTTCAAATCTTGGAGATTTTATTCTACGGTTTCGGCCGATGTTGAAAACTTCTGTATGACGTTACATTCGAAAAACCATCTCGTCCTTTATTTTTTCACACTAGTGTATTTTACAGCCAAAAATTATAAATTAACAGCATTAACTATAATATTAAAATTGCTATTTTAGGTAGCTTTCTTTACAAAAAAGCTACCTATTGCAGCCGTTCGGAGGAAAGCGATTTCAAAAAATTTTGGTATATTTTCATCGATCATGACCCCCAGACCCCGAAACCACCCTCCGTTCAAAATTGATATATATATATATATATATATATATATATATATATATATCTGACCTATGTCACACTGTAACTCCCGTAATTATGAACCGATTTCGATGTAATTCGGTGTGTACATAGTACATACCAATGTCTCGACCGAGTTCGTTGGCCAGCTTCATCCGCCGTTTTGTTTCAAAATGGCGGCCATTTAAAATTTTTAAAAAAAATTAAAACTTGAAATGGTGTACCAAAAAATTAAAAATGGAAAAATATTTTTTTCTTATGTATTTGACCTTTATACAAAGATTCCGGAGCAGTTTTTGTTTCGTCTATATCTTAAAAAATGGCTGAGTTATAGCATTTTGAATTTCTAGCGTAGCTGACATTTTGAAACGTCCTGAATTTTGTCACGCGATAAAAGGCGTATTTATGAACCGATTTGGCTGTAATTCGGTGTGTACATAGTACATACCAATCTCTCGACCGAGTTCGTTGGCCAGCTTCATCCGCCATTTTGTTTCAAAATGGCGGACGTTTAAAATTTTTTTAAAAATTTAAAATGTGGTACCAAAAAATTGAAAATGGAAAAATATTTTTTTCTTATGTATTTGACCTTTATACAAAGATTTCGGAGCAGTTTTTGTTTCGTCTATATCTTAAAAAATGGCTGAGTTATAGCATTTTGAATTTCTAGCGTGGCTGACATTTTGAAACGTCCTGAATTTTGTCACGCGATAAAAGGCGTATTTATGAACCGATTTGGATGTAACTTCGTTTATACATAGTACATAACAATGTCTCGACCGGGTTCGTTGGCCAGCTTCACCCGCCATCTTGTTTAAAAATGGCGGCCATTTAAATTTTTAAGAAAAAATTAAATTTGAAATGTGGTACCAAAAATTGAAAATTGACAAAATATTTTCTTCTTATGTGTTTGACCTTGATAAAAAGATTCGGGAGCAGTTTTTGTTTCGTCTATATCTTAAGAAATGGCTGAGTTATAGCATTTTGAATTTCTAGCGTGGCTGACATTTTGAAACGTCCTGATTTTCCTCACGTAATAACAGGCGTATTTATGAACCGACTTGGATGTACCTTGGTGTGTACATAGTACATACAAATATCTCGACCGAGTTCTTTGGCCAGCTTCATCCGCCATCTTGTTTCAAAATGGCGGCCATTTAAAAAAATTAAAAAAATAAATTAAATGAGATACCAAAAAATTGGAAAATGAAAAAGATTTTTTTTGTATGTGTTTGACCTTAATACAAAGATTCCGGAACAGTTTTTCTTTCGTCTATATCTAAAAAAAATGGCTGAGTAATAGCATTTTGAATTTCTCTAGTGGCTGACATTTTAAAACGACCTGATTTTTGTCACGCGATAACAGGCGTATTTATGAACCTATTTGGATGTAACTTGGTCTGTACATAGTACATACCAATGTCTCGACCGAGTTCGTTGGCCAGCTTCATTCGCCATCTTGTTTCAAAAGGGTTGCCATTAAAAAAAAATTAAATTTAAAATTCAAAATGAGGTATTAAAAAATTGGAAAATGAAAAAGATTTTTTTTATGTGTTTGGCCTTGATACAAAGATTCCGGAGCAGTTTTTGTTTCTGAAAATTTGTTCTTTTGCTGATATCTTAAAAAATGGTTGATTTATAGCACTTTGAATTTCTAGCATGACTAACATTTTGAAACGATCTTGTATTTGTCACGCGATAACACACGTATTCGCCTATTTCGATGTAAGAAGGCATGTGGATAGTGTACATCAACACCTCGACCAAGTTCGCTGGCCAGATTCATCAGCCATCTTGTTTCAAAATGGCGGCCATTAAATTAAAATATATATATATATTTAAAGTGAGGTGCAAAAAAATTAGAAATTGAAAAAGGTTTCTTTCTTAAGTATTTGATCTTGATATAAGGATTCAGGAGCATTTTTTGTTTGTCTTTACCTTAAAAAATGGCTCAGATATAGCAGTTTCAATTTCTATTGTGGGTGACATTTTGAAAAATCTGATTTTTTGTATGCGACAGCACTCCTATATATTAACCGATTCCGATGTGAGTGAGCATGTACACAGCAATTACTAAGGTCTCGACCAAGTTCACTGCTTAGCCTCATCCACCATGTTGTCTTAAAATGACAGGCACTTTAAGAAATTGCCGAATTTGGCAGCCAAATATAAGTTACTTTAAAGAAAAGCAGCTTGGATAAAGCTGACTAATTTCGCGAAATTCTCATTCATTATATTGATAAAAATTAGTATTGAATCTCCTATATTCGGTTACCACTAAATTGAGCTTCGTGTGTTTGCATGATATAAGTTGGCTTTTTTAAAATAAGGATTATGAAAGCTACCTCTTCCTCCCGGCACTGGCCGGAAGGACATTTTTTTTAATTATTATTGCATGTATATTGTATAAGTTCAATTTCACAGCTGAAAATGTGTAATGGAGAATGAATAGCTTCCTAAAAACCGACATTCTGATTTGAAAAAAATGATTAATGCATCATAAAATCTGCTCGAAGACGTTTCCGAAAATCAGTGGCAGAAAAAGAAACACTGTTTTACAAATGTCTCAGCACTTACGTATTATCCGGGCTACGAGATAGATCACTAAAAAGGGTAGCCGACTGTCAAAATTGTTTATTGTTGCCAATCATGTTCAAAATAGTTATTTAATATTACTTAATGAGACACAGAAACATATTACACTAAATATTACATCACTGCACTCGTATTATTACTATTTACTAAGCAAGGACGTGTAATTATAAGATTACTTATAATTTATTTACAATATATACAACAGCTGCTAAACGCAGCTCTCAGAACAAGTCATTTCTTACAACTGCATCGATTCCACTGGTTGCATGCAAAACCTCACAATCTCAGATTCTCTGTGTATGGTGCTGCCATCTTTTAATAAAGACCGCTACTATTCTTGTTGGGTTGGGATATGACACTAACCAGAAATAACAATTTTATTTCTTTCCATCATATATATATCTATATAACTTTAAACACACAATCTCATCCATGCCTTACACTGTGACCCTCAGCGTGGCCGCAGCCCCCGCTTACTGACTACTAGGGTGGGGTGAAAAAAGTCAAGTTAATATTTCCGTGTCGCTATAGTGCGGAAAAGTTGCGATTGGTAAATACAAGAAAAGCAAAAAAGAAATTTTTCAAATTGGACTTTATCTTCCGATCCCGCAAAGCGGCTAAAAATTCAAAAAAATTGAAAATTTTCAATTTTTTGAGATTTTTTTTTTTTTTACGTTTATATATTTTTTATCGCTATAGTGAAAAATATCTGCAGACTGTACTGTTTAATAATAATAATAATTTAAAAAAAATTGTGTTTAGAGAATATCTTCCGATCGCGCAAGCTCAATCAAAAATTCAGCTTTGAGTGATTTTCATGCATTAAGAATATAATCAACTGATGTCAGTTTGCGGTCTCAGGTTAAGATTTAAACGTTAATTGATACTATTGAGCATATTAGGTCATTTTTAAACAACCTAGAGCTTACCACGAAAAGTTCGTTCCAGACCTGAAAAGTTTAGTAGTTCACCCAAATGCCGCTAGCCACGTTGCAAACTAGCGCTGTAGTCGGCCTACGCGCTCCCATCTAATCTCACTTAACTCCATAAAATTTACAGGAAAGTCAACTGAATTCAGATGAACTGTACATGGCATATATTTTGACGGAAGAAAGGATGTTATAAAGATGTCCCTAGTTATAGAAAGAATTGGATCAAAACAGGTTCGTCGAACTATTAAAGAGGAACACTATTATATCACAAAAGAACGTGGCTCAGATTATTTAGGCAATATGTCGCCAAACTCCGGATCTGCTAAAGACTTGTAGCTTTCATAGTATCATGTGTTAGTGAACAATGTCTTTCACTTAAACAACTGGCCCAAGATCATTTATTAGACCAATTGGGCAGAATCTCATTGTTGTGAAAAGCTCTCGGTGATAAATTTTCAATTGACTGATTGTGAAATTACATAAGTGGGCAGGCAACTGTTGAGCAAGGACCAAAGATATCTTTTTGACGTAAGTCAAGCAATTAAAAGTGGCAGCTTTCCAAATGACTTATTAAAGTGTGACCCCGGCCAAATTTCACATGCCAGATGGCGCACTTGCGCAAATAGAGTTATTCGACTTTACGCGAGCATGGAAAACCCATCGAATGCCTTAAAAGCTATATTGACATTTATTTTAAAACCTTACATGCCAGTTTGGTTTGAAATAAAATGCAGCAAGTACACTACAGACGGGCCTATTCATCTGTACTGAGCAATAGAAACATCTCGATACTTGCGTGACTATCTAAAAAAGTCTAGTCACTGAAATTGAACGAAAATCGTTCTCTGCTCAGCCGGAAAATCTGCTGATTGCAATTGTCTATGATAAGTTGTGGCACATAAGAGAGTAAGGGCTAAGAAGTGTGTTAAAAGCCAGGCAGACTGTTTTAAATGGGAAAGGCATCAGAATCTTTATCATTCCTATTTTAAACTTCGATGCGGCAGACTATACAGAATTAATTGATTAGAATGTAGCAAAATTATCATCTCCACCTCTTTTTCGGATAATAACCAATGAAGAAATACATTTCTTCTTTCAATCAGGTGATATCTCAGACTGGGATGATAAAAAGTTTCCCTACCATACACAAGCTGTCAAGCGGTGCGTCAAATTGGTAACTTAAGCATCGTTTAAAGTATGTGGGCGTGGCCCCAATCAAGATATGGATTTATCAAGACCACACTGAAATCAATGTCCATGATACCCGGCATTACCACCAAATCGCAGTACAAAGTTGCATCTAAAAGTCGGACTTAAACAGATGAAATAACAAATTATATATCTTATACTGTCACGACACTAATTTTTTAATACAGTGTTTTGACTCCATTGTAACAAATTGCGTATTTAAGTAATGTAAATAGCAAACACCCTCATTGGTTGGATAAAGGGATGGGTGTGTGTTGAACTCGAAGTTCAGCTACCTTCCCGTGGTGAGTTTTGGGTTGTTTAAATATTATCAAATATCTAAACAAGCAAAGAGCAATACAATTTATATGCAAATATTAATATTTGAACGCAAACTGGATTCAGGTGAATATTTTTTTTATCCAACAAAATCGCTGAAAATTGAATTTTTCCCGATTTTTATTGAGCTTGCGCGATCGGAAGATATTCTTTAAACGCAATTGTTTATTATTATTATTATTAAACATTACAATCTGCAAATATTTTTCACTATAGTGATAAAATATATATATACTTAATTTTTTTAATCCTTAAAAAATCTGAAAATTTTAATTTTTTTTTTAATATTTAGGAGGTTTGCGGGATAGGAAGATAAAGTCCGATTTGAAGAATTATTTTTTTTTGTTTTGTTTTCCTTATATTGACCAATCGCAAATTTTCCGCACTATAGCGACTCGGAAATATCAACTTGACTTTTTTCGCACCACCCTACTGACCACGCCACGTAATTACTGTCCGAAAACAAATAAATTTAAATGTAAATATTGTAAAAAGAATTTTTCGACCGTAAACATTCAAATAAAAGCTCTAAAGTTGATTTTCACGATTAGTTTTGCAATTAATCTCAGTTTTCGTAACACCATCACAATCACATTTAATACGCGGCCCTGCATAATACACAAATTTGGTCAGTTCCTTGAAACGCGTTTTATACGTGTTCGACCATGTGTATAAAAAATATTTAAACAAACTCAACGAAAAAGGCTAGATTTATTCTGGACATGGTTTACTCTATCTGATCGAAAAATACTTTTTATCTATGCATTTTTATATCTTTAGGGACGGACTTTTGTTTTATAATATTATGAAGCAGAAAATTAACATTATAAAATCAATTTAAGCTTGAATATTCGTAAAAAAGAAAAATTAGTGGGGTTAATTAATTTCTTTTAATTAGCTTTGTAAAAGATTTATTTTAATGTCTAATGTAAATATATTTTCCAGTGAAAATGATGAATGCGTTTTGCGTTAATAGAAAAATTTTATAATGAGATATTAAATTGAAATATTTATCTTAGATGATATCTTTTGTTAGTTCGTGTGATTGATTAAAATATGTATTCTTAGTAAATTACATTTAAACACGAATATTTATAAAAGCTTTAATGCATTTTTAAGAAATTAAATGGGGAATTTAATTGACATATTGCTTTTAAAAATTATATAAACAAATATATGATACTGATGATTCAAATTGATCGATAGCACGGTAATTTCAAATACTTTTATATAAGAAAAAATGTTTTTAATTAAATGTTAGTTGGAATATTTTTATAAATATTTAAATGTATAAGCTAATTAATTTATTTCAGTGTATTATAAATTATTCAGTGTAATGTAAACTTCAGTTTACTATAAATTATTCATATTTCTAGAATCTTAAGCGAAAAATTATTCATGGCAGAGATATTAAACTTCGAAAAATTTATTGAAATTCATTCGGAGCATCGTTAGAATATGAAATTAATTTTAGTGATATTTACTGTATGGTATCCAGATAAATATAAATTAATTATAATAGTTAGGCAATAAAGATACATTTTTGAGTTAATGTTTAATATCTAAGAGTGTATGTCCCTACTGATTTTATAAACAGTTAGATTTTATACTTAAATAATTGATTTTATATGTACAAAATATTGAAGTACCGTAATTCAGTAAGTCACATTAAAATGAATAAATGTTTTTGATAATAATTTACTAAATTCATAAATAGAAGAAATTGCATTAATTATATCAAAATAAATTGCAGTTATTATATAAATCCTTTAGTATGTAAAGTTTCCCAACATATTACTTACTTTCACTATTACTATTGTTTGTTTGAAACTAGTGATTTTATATCATATATAAATACCCTAAAGGCATGCATAAATGGCAATTTCAAGAAAGCATATATGCGTACTTCTCGTTACTTTTATTATCATGTCTAATGCGTAATGTTTTATTTCCAATTACTTCATAATTGAAATTATAGTCATAATGAAGAGAACAAATAATGTAAATGCTATAGTTATAGCTCGGATGAATGAAACTAGCGCTGCAGTTCGCAGCCAAGTCTAACAAATAAGAGTGAATTATGTCAGCAAGGTATCGTGCGGATAGCCTAACAGGTAAGGCATTGGCACGTCACTCCAAGTATCCAGGTTCGATTCCTGGTTGGACATTTTTCGCTCTGTTGGAATAAACTTCAACTGTGTTACTTCAGCCTTGAATATGATTTGAAATTATAGTTTTTTGTTAATTAAAATTGTTAATTTAAGGTGTAGTCAAATAAATACAGATTAACTACTATACTAAATCTCGTTAATAGTTAAAAAATGAGGAAAAAATAGATCTCAATAACCTACATTAAAAATAACGATATTTCCCTTAAAGTTGGTGGTTATTTGGTGGTTTGGTTGAAGTGCTTTAAGAAATCTGGATTATGTTGGTTTGGTACTAGAGATATTGCACAAACATGGACAAGAATAATTGCGAAGACAAAATTTAGTACATGGATAGAAAACGAACTTTGTTTTACTGTTTTTTTTTTATTTCGAAAAATAAAAAATACAAAATACAAAGATGTTTAATATTAGACATTTGATAAAAATAATAAAACAACACAAATAAAATTTTAAAATAGTAGACATTTGAAGCTTTATATACTTGCTATCGATCAGTAGAAATGTTTATCGATATCGAAACTGCTGTTTACACATGTTCACGTTCAAGGATATTCAACTTGAAAATATTAAAGCACCAAGAATTATGTGTTACATTCAATGTTACTATAGAACGACATATTCTGGTGAAATTACTCATGTTTCATTTAGGGAAGATTTCTATATTCTTGTAAACCAACCTCATACAATAATCTAATTTTACAATTTTTCAAAGTTGGATTTAACTATTTTAATATTTTCGAAATCCTAGATGAAATCGGTATTTAGCGAATACTTAACAAATTTCGATTGGAAATTGCTCTACTTGTAAGTTCGTTTATGTTCTTCTACTTCAATGTTGCATGATCGTCCAGTTTCACCAATATAAACAGTCACACACTGTATAGGTGGTACTGTATACTATACCGGTAATCTGTAACTGAGTGATTTTAGACCTTAATCTGCATGACATTCAGAGAATTAATGACTGTACCAATATCATTAGATTTTATTAATTATTTTTTCTGACAATTTTTTATAATATGTATTGGAAACGTAACTTGTAAGACTGCTGTGGTTTATGGAGGATGATACAGATTGCCTTGAAAAATACTGGTACAACCTTTAAACCTCAGAATGTTATGAAGAGTATGTTAAACAAATTTAAGTGTAAAATCCATTCTTTACCGAATACCTTTATGGTTTACAGAAAATGGTTTACAGCCTTTTGAAAATTGTGACTTTGTTTACATTGGTGAAACTAAATGATCATGCAACATCCGAATCGTGCACAAATGTTTACTGTTGAGATGCAAACATATGATTAAAAAAATCTGATTAAAAAATATAATTTTAAAATTCACAAACAATCAAAGAATTGGTTTACAACTTTCAAGAAAATTTCATTTAAAAGTAGTTTTTTTTTTCTATTTGATGATGTAAACTTGATTTTCTTTGACATTTACATGTTTTTATTGTATTGTATTTTTTATATGTACAGAGTATAAATATTTTAAATGAGTTTAAGCAATGTAAATATTTTTAAGTATGCCAATTTTTTTAATTATTTTTTGTATTGTAATTTTCTTTTAACTATATACTAAATAATAAAAATTTTACTGCAAAAACTTTTATATATAAAACTACCTGCATGTTGCGTATTACTGTAAACTAAAAAGAAAAAAACAAGTTCGTATATTTTAATAACCTTTAAAGTCGATTTTTTAAAAATAGCCTATAAACACTTAAACCCTTAATAAAGATTTTAAATTATTAACTTGGATATTTAGTTTTTGCTAAGTAAATTATTTTTAACGATTATAAGATATTTGAAAAAAATATGCTTAATAGAGAAACAGTATCACGTTTTCTTTCGCATGCTTCCAATTTTGAGTTTAATTGGAACTTTGTAAAGTCTTTATAGTTTATTATATACAAAAATACGACTTAAATAACTTAGGTCATTGTAATATAAACACTTAAACATCATGTTACGGTTTCGTAAAAGTTGTTGTTACCAAGTTTTTCTTTTCAAAATAACTGGTTTTCTTAATTGAAAATTTTACATTAAGAGGGTTTAATCACGCCCTCCATTAGTTCTGAAACGGATATTAAACTTTCAAAACCGGACACATTAACTTCTATTTTCATCATAAAGGTTAACATTTGTAGTGTTACTTATTACTTTCAGTAAAGTAGCTGCATATATTGAGAAAGAATTTCAAAAAGTGGTCCTAAACTTTTATATGTTATCTTTTAAGAAGGATTAAAAGACCTAAATTTAAGTTAAAGAAGTATTTATTATCTTAATTAGTTGTTTCTTGTTAAATGTAGAGTCTTTAATAATGTTTGCTTGCCTAATTTCTAAAAGCACATCTTTTTCAGGTTGATATGGAATGATTGTAAAATGAACAAATGCGTTTCTTAATGATGCAGAATAGAAAAAAGTATCTTGCATTCCGACTGCGAGTAAAATATTTATTTCACAAACTATATATTATACTTAAGTAATTTAAAACTGAAAAGTAAACGAAATTAAAGCAATGATTATTCGCTGCAGCTGGTAAATGGTCGTAGGTTTTCTCGCTACGTGGAATCCACATTTTATAAATTTACCTTTTTCTCTGTTTTCATTTTTTTTCATTAACTTGATATAATCTAACAACCAATAAAATATGACAGCTTAAAAGATAATAATTGAACCAAAATTAAAAGTATTTTTTCCCTTATAGATACTGAAAGAGACATCAAAATTATTAAATAAATATTATCAAAATATATTGTAAGAGAATAGTTTTCAATATGTCATTGAAAGCTCAATGTTCAAACTTTATCTTCTATTGATAGATTTTAGTCCTATTGTATGGCAACAGCCTTAAAGTGTAGTCTAAACGTTGTCATGTTGATGAGTAATATCATGTTGTAAAACTGTTACATAGCTTTTTTAATGTCCTGGTGAAATTATCTACCCTATTAAAATCCGTGCGCGTATCTATGTAACTTCAAAAACTCGGAAACCAGAAGGCGCAGGACAACGAAATTTGGCACACGGGTGGGCCCATGAACGATTGGTGCCAAAAATTCGAATTTCTTTTTTTTTATTTTATGTTTTTGAGGAATTTTTGCCTTTTTCTATGTTCAACCCGTAATCGCGCGAGCTCTAAACCAGCTCTAAATGTTTACTGCAATGTGAGATATTCATATTACGTACGCCACGCTGCAATACTAAGAAGCTGGAGCGGGTATTACGATAATTATTTTACCTCGCATGCAAATAATTAGAGATTATTTAATTCCGCTTAATTATTACCTTTTTGTAAAAGTAAAGAAAAATATTTTATCACAAACATCAACAAAACTTTTTATTCTATTCATTGCCTTATCCAAAAGATATCATTTTATCGTCTGCTGCCACAGCAACATGATAAATTTCATTTTAAAAAATGCACAGCAGTAGAAAAATATTTAAAAAAAATCGAAATATTATTGAATAACGCAACATTTTAACAGGGGATATTTTATTTGTTATTTAGAAATTTAAAGTTATTTGTTGTCATTGCGTTTTTATGGTAATATTCGTTGCATATTTGATTATTATTCTATCTATTTGATGTGAATTTTTACGTACTACTACTTTTACTATGGATTTTAATTTAAAAACATAGTAAAAAAGGGGACCATAGACTTTTAGATATTTTTTACTTTTGAAAACAGTGAAAAACCGTTCAAAAACTGTTACATAATTCATTATTTAATATTTACACATTTTTTAATATTTGATCAAAACCTTCGAAATTGAAGCTTTCAAAATAAGATGCCTAGGCGCAATAAGTCAATAACTGGCAATTTCTCACAAAAATAGAGGGCTATAAGGCAGAGCACGGCCAAACTCGATCCCTTATAAGGCAGGCAATCGAGTTTGGCCGTGGGCAGAGTGAAAGGCGAACTAATGAGACAGAGGAAGAACCTGCTGCAAGACGACTCGCCATTGCAGAAAGAGAACAGGGATAGACAAATGACAGAAACTTCAATCGGAACAGATGATGTATATTCCCTCGGCCGCTACCTTAGATTTTTTCTTGGCGTGAAAACCCCTTCCCGCCAATCAGCGATTTATGCTCATAAAGCGATTTATGCGCATATTAGGCTTAACGGGGTTGCCAGAACCGTGGTTGCCTTATCGATAAACAACGCCAAGAAAAATCACTAAGACATCCAAAATGGCGGCCGAGGAAATATCAGCATCTTAGCGCTTAAATCTCCCGTGCGTAGAACGGGTTAAACAACTAGTGTAACATTAAAAATGTCTGTTAATACTGATGTGTTTGCTGAAAGTCATGTTACACTGTATATAGCAGCTGAAAAAGTGCAATTTTTACGTTTGTAGTCGTTAAGGTCTTTAACTTTCATGTGTGCTTTATAATAGGACAAACTATATACTATTTTAAATTTCTATATATTGTTTCTATTGAATTCACTTTTGACCACAGTAAAAAACTTTCTCTTTCCTTTGCATAGCTGACATTTCTGTTGTTTCTATTTCCGGTATCTTATCTTCACAGTATACAAATTTATTCCATTTTTGAATATTCTATTTCTTTCGCAAGTTAAGTTTTAATTTTCAAAGGGAAACGTCCAAAAAATTTCTCACCGATTTTATCGTCTTATAACATTACACTTTCCTAAAGCCATTCAAGTTTCTGCAGCACTGGGAAATTGCGTGAATATATGATCATTTACCTTTGTTTACAAAAGCTGATTCAAGCAAACAGAGACAGGATTCTCGTTGTTTTTTTTTTCTGCTTTTTCAACTCTGCACAGTCATAAATCAGATTTTCTTCTATAAAAGTTGAATTTTCTAATCCATTTCTTATCAATTTCCTGATGTGGTAGACTTGTAAAAAATATTTACACAGGTACTGTTTCCAATTACAATACAACATTTTAATTTTTTCGTAATTATTTGATTAATTTTAAGGTATTTTTTCGTTAGATGACTGCAGGCGATAAATCTCAAAATATTCCTTATAGTTTCAACTTATACCAGTTACAAAAACAGTGGCTTTAACTATGTGCAAAAACAAGCTCACTAAAATAAACCAACTGGCTTTGAAACTGCAACAAAATATATTTTAAACACTAAAAAATATAAAATATACATAAAACATAAAATTGTAATAGATTTTTTTTAAATTATTTTTTTATGATTTAATTGTTTAATATTAATTAAATTACGATTATATACGGAGGGAACAATTTATAAATCCTGAATAGATCATTTAAAAGGTTTTATTTCTACTCTGTTGCCATATATCAAAAACAACGTAAAATCATGCGTCAAACATAGATTGTGAAATACTTTTCAAAATATACTGAGTGCTATAATAAAAATTCACAGTTTAATAATATTTTAATAAGGTAAAATATGATATTTAAATAAACAATTTGTGAAATGCGTAAAACATTTGAAAACACAATTTCAGCAATTACCATCAATAGTCCGAACAATATCTGAACTTTTTGAGCAATCCTGTATATGATCCATAGATTTATCATCTAATACATAGTATATTAAAATTTAGTTCAGTTAGGAAACGCATAGAACTGTTAAATATGGACCTTCATTAATTTCAACAATAAAACAGAAATGTACTCTAAATGGTATTGAAGGTTGCAGTAGCACAGGCTGAAGTTCCAACAGAGCGACAAATGTCCAGACCAGGAATCGAACCTGGATATTTGGCGTGCCGTGCCAATCCTTTCCCTGTTAAGATATTCGGACGATATAGTGACGAAGAAGGAATTATGGCAGCCAGGTATCGCCCAGATAACTTAACAGGTAAAGCATTGGCACGGCACACCAAGTATCCAAGTTCGATTCCTCGTCTGGGCATTTTTCGCTCTGTTGGAATAAACTTCAACCGTGCTACCCCAGCCTTGAATATGATTGAATCCAGTTGGAAAAAATATTCGTTCTCTTCATTAGGTACGTTAGATGTTTCGTTCACCAGCTGTATATCATCTATATAATTTATACACACTAACTAATATAAAAAAAATATGTTAAATTTAAAAACACATTCCACAACGGTAAATGAATTTCAAGCAATTGTTGTTTATAGATAGTAGTGTAACCGAATTATTTTGTGTGTCCCTGAATATAAATGACGTAATGAAACCATATTATACAGTAAGTCTATTGCAGCACACCTCAGAGATGTATATTAATTTCAATATGTTTGAAATAGTGTGACATGAATAAAATACGCCGCAAAAGATTTTTCTTCTTAGACTGTAATGCAACGGAATGCTTTTAGATGTCCCTGTAAATGTAATATGAATGCTGCACTCTTTTTTTAAATACCGAACATGTCATAGTATATCTCAATACCACATATACATTTCATTGCAATCGAACAATATTTTGGGCGAGTTGGAGCACAACAGACCAGATGGCAGACAGACAGACACACAGACGAAACTAATTCATAAGCATTTTTCAACTATGTTGGAAGTTGTTTAAAATGAACAAGTCAGAAATTGTACTTCAAACGTAACAATTGAAGTGCGTTCGTAGTATAACTATTTTTAAAAATATTCAGATCTTGGTGTAGTAGCTGTTGCACTCTTGTGCAAGAATGAATTAATACAAAATTTATTACGATTATATACATTAAATTCAGTAATTCGGAAATAATAGGGCTCTATCTTACATAGGACGGAATCGCCCTGGCAACCCACAATTTTTACCTATCCTGGGTTATCATTGAATTAATTACGTATGATAGGTTTGAATAAATGAAGAAAACTTTTATTAATACGTTTTTATGTTTTTATTCGATTTTCCTGAAATTTGTAAATACTCGGCAAAATCCTGCAACAATTATATATATTAAATTTCAAACCATTCTGTAGGGTAGTTTTTGCGCTGTTATATGCGGACAGACGGACGGGGAGAATCAGATGACGACTATATGTGCTACGTATTTATATAATTACGAACACACGTGAAAAAGGCAAAAATAATGTATTTTTAAATTAATACTGTATCGCTTTTTATCAATGTAAATCCATATGTTAAATTTTCAGTAATCGGTGTGTACACGTAATCAGAGTAAGAAAACTAAAGTTTTTTGAGCCATATAAAATGCAATCATGAAATCGGGCGTGATAAACATTACACGTTTATACGGCATATATACAGCAAATGAACACCTTGTAATATTACATTAATTTCAATTGCTAAAAGGTGTAAATTAACACTTTAAAAGCAGTAAAAATACGTTTATTTTGACTGTTTGCATGTTTCAAATCTACCCGAAGGTGGGCTGATACGTAAATTGCTGTGTCGTCTATGCGAGCGACACAGTAATTTACGCATCAGCCCACCTCCCGTACACACTATACAGATGCCTACAGGCTCATATCGACTTATTTATTAACTGGTGCAACCTATGGCGTGTTCGCATCAATGAAAGCAAAACCTCAGCTGTTTACTTTTCTAGAAAACTTACCTATCCTAATAGACTTACTATCAATAACACCACCATTGAGTGGACCAATATTGCTAAGTACCTGGGGGTCACTCTTGACCAACGACTTACTTAGCGACATCACTTTCGTATCATCAAGGAAAAAATCGCTGGGGCTTCTCAGGAACTTAAACCTCTCCTCAACAGCTCTACTCTTGCCATATACAACAAGTATATATTATATAATGCCTGCATTCTCTCTATTATGACCTACGCTTACCCCATTTGGGGATTAACCTGCAAATCATCTATGGACAGTCTCACTCAACTCCACAACAAACACCTACGCTTTGTACGTAATGCATCACGTTACCTCCGTAACTCTACTATCCGTAGAGACCTTAATGCCCCTACCTTTAGGAAAAGAGTAGTCGATCTTTCCAAAAAAAAATTATAGCAACCTCTACAACTTCCCCAACGAAATACTGGCTGAGCTGCATGACTACGACGCCTACGATCCTGAGCATAGAAAACGCACCAGATTTTCCATTATTCTGGATATTGAGGGACCTTGAGTTCTCCACCACTGTCAAAATTTCATTTTATTTCATTTCTATACTACTCTCATTATCTTAACTTTTTTATAATAATAAAAAAAATACTGCTATTATCTAGCATTTGCGATCATATGATCATTTTATTGTTACCTAGTAACAAAGAAAAATGTATGGACTCTGAAAAGTGCCTTTGCTTTGATTGCCTGTGACATAACATCTGTCACACCCATTGCCGACTTCCTTTCTGCCTTGTTCGACATCTTGTCAGTGTATCTTTCTTAACTGTGCTTAACATATCTTTTAGTGGCCGCCCCTCCGGGTGGTTCCGAACCGACCCCTTGAGTGGGGGAGGAGACCGGAAGCTCGGCAGAGTTCGTTGTGTACGAATGCGAGGGGGCCGGATGGGGACGATTCGCCACCTCCTCGAGAGGCTCATCTCCGACAGGCGTTGAGTCCGGTGGCCACGGTTAGCGGAGGTCGTGCATAGGTGAGCATCTGAGTGCCGTGCATCACCTCCGGCACCCGGGTTCTCTGGGCAAGCCGGGTAGCGACACTCCATAGTCTGATCCCAGAGCCGGCGGTGGCCGGGTGGTGACTCTGGGCAAAGGATAGCTAAGGCGATAGGACCCCATCCACCATTTGACTAAGAGGGAGCCTGAAGTATGAGTGAGGGCTTTGTAGTGGAAAGTCCTCGGTGCTCGCTAGTGACGACGGGGCTCGCGGGAACGCCATGCAGGGACTCCCGGAGCAACCGAAGGGCGAGGGTTACGGACAGCGCCCAGGTTACTTTTTGACTTGGGTGGCTCATCCCTCCGAGGACCTCAGCTGGAGCAGTTGTGAGTCGACCCTTAGGGTGGTAGGGTTTGGCGGTGCCCCCGTTGACCAAGGAGCGGTCGCGTGGGGAGGCCAGTGTGGCTCTGGTTGCTCCATGTCGTGCCGTGACCCTTGGGAGGGGGTCGGCCGGCAGGTCCACCATCGAACGCTATTCCCGCAGGGAATCGGGCCGGAGGCTCGCCGGTAACGCGGCGGCTCATCGTGCCTCAGGTGAACTCTTGGTCCGATCCAGGTCCTCCGTGTCTATGCGGTACCGGAGTTTGCCTCGCCTGGTGATGAGGACCTAGAGGTGTCTCCACCTAACTTTCGAACGCACTAACAAAGGTAGCGGTCGGTCACTGCACGGGGTCAGGGGTCTTCGGGCCTGGGTACCCTCGACGGCCGTGAGGTAAGGTAGTGGTGGGCGGGCTTCTGTCGGCCTCCGCTGGCTTCTCTGTCCTAGGATGGAGTCGAGTTGGTGGGGGCTGGCGGGACTCCGTTCCATCCAACCCCCTAGCGAGGCGGAGTCTATTCCGTCTAGGTGGAGCTTTCCGTGCCCGCCTGGGGTCGCTAACGGCACCTAGTCTGGGCCAACTGGCTCCCGGCGTGATCCGCGAGGGGTTCCGTCGGTTGAGCCGGGTGGACTGGGCGAAGAGCCAGGAGCTGGGTCGCTTTACGGCCGGAGGGATTTTCCCCGTCCTCCCTGGTTTTCAAGCTAGGGGCTCCTCACTAACTTTCCGATCGGCTGGCCCACAAAAATGTCTCTGCCGGAAAATGGTATCTGATCTTGGGGGCCTGTCCGTAAATTAAATTCGGGTCGGGAAGCCTCGGTTCCGCCCGTGGGCCCAGCGTCTTTATAGGCGTCTGGTTCCTGCGATGGTGTGCGGGGTCTACCGGCTCGAGTAACCAAGTTTAGGGACCACTTGGTTTTTTTCTAGCTGGGTGGTGAGGACTGTCGTAGCGGCCGTTCGTCTCTTCTTGGGAATAGTCGTCACCGTGTGCGCTGGGCAGCGGTGTCGGTTTGACCGGAGTTGGCGCGGGGTTCCGCTCTGTTGGAGCTTGTCTGGCGGCGACCTTCGGGACGCGCCGCGGGGCTTGTTTCACGGGTGGTTCCTTGTGTCGACAAATGGGCCTGAAAAGGGCCTGGGACCGGAAGATGGACCCCCCCGTCTTAACATATCTTTTATTCTTAATCTTAACTTTTATTCCTTTTATTTTATTTTTTCTTAACCAGTAAGATTCTTACTATTTAACTTTAAGGGGTCTTGTACCTTTTAAACGCGTCGAAAATTAACGAAAAACTTCAAAGTTTAAATTAGTCTATCTTCAAAACCTTTTTATGCATAGACATGAAATTTTGGATATTGATTAAACAGATTGTGCTTTGTAATATGCTACCATTAGAAATTTATTAACCCTTTACAGAATTTGTGTATTGTTGAAATCAAAATAGCTCTTTTTTTTACCCCATAAGTCATTGCGCGCATGATATCTTGAGAAAGTATGTATGAATTGTCATGAAATTTGGTAAATATACTAAACAAATATGTGTGTTTAAAATGATCTACTTTAAAGTATTTACAATGGTAATATTTTTAGTTATGACTATTTTTATTCATTAAAAATACAAATTTATTATTTTTATTTACGAAAATATTTTTTTTATATAGTTAATGAAATAATTTTAGCCTAAGAGTAGATCATTTTAAACACACATATATGATTAGTATCTTTACCTAATTTCATGTGAATCCATACATACTTTCTCAAGATATCATGCGCGCAATGACTTGTGTGGTAAAAAAATGAGCTACAGTAGATTTCCGTTACAACGAACTTCACGGGACCGCTAAAATATTTCGTTGTAACGATTTTTTCGTTATAACGGAATTACTCCTATTTATCTAATGAACTGCATATACACGTAAATTAATTATGTAAGATAAATTTACTTTTCATTATAGAAAATTTTAATGGAAGACTAGTTAAATTAACATAAAAAAGTTAGTAAAATAAAATGCAATATTAAAAATACAAAATTACGGACTAACCTTTATTTAGTAGTACATTATTGCAGAAAATATGTGATTTTACTTTGCACAAACGAATGTGTAGTTGATTATAACAAAACGTGTGCAACGAATGAATGTGAGAAAATAGATCCTCTGGAACATTTTTTTTTTTTTTTATGTGAAACAAAATCACGCATTTTGTCCAAGCATGAGAGAGCTTCCGAAGCGGTAACATTTGAATCGTCGGTAACATCAGTATCATCATCACTGCTGTCGTCATTTTGTTGGTTTGATGTAGTTTTAATGGACAAAATGATATCTTCATCAGATACTTCATAGCATGTTTGAATATTGTCATCCACAGATAATAAATCCTCCAAATCCCCCTGATCAGGGACTGATGTTAATTTTTTGGCAGCCTTCCAAATTGTGTTTAATTCAGAGGACTCATCCGAATGTAAGATTTCTGAATCATTTTCTTCGGTCTCAGTTAACCGGGCATGTTTCCAACAGTTAGAAATTGTTTTCTCGCTAATTTCTTGCCACGAACCAGAGATCATTTCAATAGCTTATTTGAGATTTATTTTTGACCTATCCCCATTTTCTAAGCCGCAAAGAATTCTTTTTAGCAAAAGAGTTCTGTGGAGAGATTTTACAGCACGGATGATGCCTTGGTCTAGAGGCTGTAGAATAGAAGTGCAATTCGGCGGAAAGTACTCAACTCGGATGCAGTCCAATTTGGCGGGGTCTATTATGAGGCCTGCAATTATCAATCAGGAGAAGGATTTTCCGTTTTTTAGCCTTCATTTCTTTGTCAAATTGCACTAGCCAATCATGAAAGATATCTTGTGTCATCCATGCCTTCTTATTGAATTTATAATCGCAAGGCAATGAATGACAGTTCTTAAAGCAACGGGGATCGCCAGAGTGACCAATAATTAATATTTTTCTTTTCTCGGTTCCTGATTTGTTACAACAAAAGAGTTCTGTAATTCGTTGCTTTGAAGTTTTTCCTCCGATGCATTTGTCGTCTTTAAATGTTAATGTTTTTCTCGGTTCAAGTTGATAAAATATTCCAGCTTCGTCAGCATTGAAAACATCAACGGAGCTGTATGTCTTTATAAGGGCAGCTACTTCTCCAGCTCTCCATTCATTTACAGTCTTTGTAGGTACATCACCTGCTTCGCCGCAAATTGATTTCATTACAATTCCATAGCGACTACGAAAGCGATTGAGCCAACCTACACTGGCTTGGAAATTTTCGATACCAAGTATTGTTCCTAACTCTTGAGCATTCTGCCTTATCAGAGGACCATTTATAGGTACATTTCGTGAATGAACATCTTCGAACCATTTGAACACGGCTTTATCGACATCTTGAAATTGGGACTGTCGCATTCGTTTTCTATGGGAACCAATGCTTGCATTTTGGAATTGTCTCTCAATTTTTTCGTTATCTTTTAGAAATGTAGATAAAGTCGATGTTATTCCATAGTTTTTGGCCACATCAGTTTTCCGCAATCCTTTATCAATCTCAGAAATTATGACTTTCTTTTCTTCCGACGAAAATTGTTTTCGTTTCACACAAGCCATTTTATCAATGAACGAAGCAAGAAACACACTGCAACAGGTACTGGCGATAAAGATATCCCAGAATAAGCAAAAACAGTCATTTCACAGTGAAGTTCACCTGCTTTCCGTCACGTGATCATTTTGAAGCGTATGGGCTAATGAAAGTTAAGGAATTAGGGAAAGAAGTAGACAAAAGAAAAAATAACAAAGGGGAGAAAATTCTGAAATAGCACCTGTCCCGAAAACAATAATGTTATTTTTTATCTTCAACATTTTATTCGAAGTATATTTCATTTCTGTTAAGCAATTGAAAAAAAGAGAAAAAAAGAGCTCGATGAAAATTTTTCGTTGTAACGGAATTCCTAAAAAAATGCACTTCGTTAAATCGGAATTTTTAATACATTGGGGTTAATGCAATTTGAAATGGGGATTTGTCAAATTTCGTAGTAACGGGATTTTTCGTTGTAATGGAATTCGTTGTAACGGAAATCTACTGTATTTTGATTTCAACAATACACAAATTCTGCAAAGGGTTAATAAATTTCTAATGGTAGCATATTACAAAGCACCATCTGTTTAATCAATATCCAAAATTTCATGTTTATACATAAAAAGGCTTTGAAGATAGACTAATTCAAACTTTGAAGTTTTTCGTTAATTTTCGACGTGTTTAAAAGGTACAAGACCCCTTAAAATGCCACTTTTCTTGAAAAGTAATTTTTTCATTTATATCTTTATTTTATTAAAATTTTATAGTAGTTTTTTAAAACTACAGTTAGACCTTTTATCCCCAATGGCTCACTTAAAATAAGACAATCATCCATCGACTGTGCGTAAAGTTGCTGTCAACTCGGAAGCCCCTAAAACTGAAAACACTCTTAAGCCACTGTTAATAGACATTAAAAAAAAGAAAGAAAAAACAGCAATTGAAATTAATTAAATATTTCTCAAAAGGTCATTAAAAATACATTTTTCCCTATTTTTATATATATGTGTTAAGCTCACACTTCGGAATATAGAATTTATTAAAAAAAATACTTAAGAAATATTTCCAAAATTTCATAAAGAAAACCGGACTTTATATTTAGGAAACGTGTACTTTAGAAATATTTATAATTCAGAAAGTTTTGTGACATTTTTTCAAATGTATTTTCAGTGTTTTCAGTATGCAAAATAATAATAATAATAATATTGCATAAAACACTTAGGAACTATTTATTTGCCCATATTCTAATTTTAATCAAAGAAATTAATTTCAAACCTCTAATCTGTCTAAAATATTTGCTTTTAACAAAAGTATGCGACGATTTCTTTCCAAGATTCATTTTAATGTTTGAGGAACAATTAAAAATTTATCAATCACAAAAATGCAAACTATTCATTTTGAGACAGTATATGTAAATACGTAAACGCCGTGATATTTTTAAGGTAAAAGTGGTTACTAAACAGTTTTTCTTTTACATATTCCTGTTTTAATTGATTAAAAATTCCTCTTTGAATGAGGGCGTTTCATCACGAAATCCATTAAAGTTCCGAAAGATATTAAACTGTTAAAAAGAGAAAACATTAACTTCTAATTTATTCATGAAGCTTAAAGTTTCCGGTGTTACTTATTGATTTTTATCAAAGTAGGTGCATATGTTTATATCAAGTTCAGAAACTGAATCGCAATTACGACTTTTATTGGTTAAAAATGTTAAAAAGTTTTGTTAACTTTAAGTAATATTTAACTTAATTCTAAAATGAGTCTCGAAAATTTTACAGCGTAATTAAATCTTAAAAATTTTGAAATTATTATTCTTTACATAAAGATACATTTTCTTGACCGATAATTATTAGACTATAAAATTTAAAATTCTGTAGTTTACATATCAGTAAGTATCACAACAAAATAATTCTTTCAGCCTGTACCGGGTAGCTTCGTTTATTAAACAATTTAACTAGTTCTACTCAATCACCCGAAGTTAAAATGCAAGGAACCCGATTACAGAAGATTCCAAGTTTTCGCGCAAACGAAGTTTAAATAGGACTTTCAAAAATTAGTCAAATATTGTCAAGTTGGCTTCATTCATGGCAAGCAATTTTTTTTCTTTATTGTGACGATTTTTCACTATGTATACACAAGCTTCGCCATAATCTAATGCTGACATATATAACTGTGTATTGCTAAGCGTATGAGAGTTCGAACAATGGATATAAGAATGAAAGAGAATTTGAAAAATGCCACGTTGAATAAAATTCATAAATTAAATTTGTTTACGGAGGAATCATTTATATAAAATATGTTGTCTTCTTTTGAAATGTCAGCCACCCTAGAATTTGAAACAGCAACATATCAACCATTTTTTAAGATAGAGGCGAAACAAAAACGCTTTGGTATCGTTGAATCAAGGGCAAACACTTAAGGGAAAAACTTTTTGAATTTCGAATTTTGTAATGTTTATTTGTAGGAGGTAATCTCTGGAACTACCGAGCAGTTTTCAATATTAATGGTATCAAGAGGATAGTGCTAGTCCACGTTCGAACATAGGCTATACCTTAAGTCAATACCACTAATCCAAAGGTGGTTTAGGAGCAAAAAACGTTCTAAAATGCGATTTTTGTGTTACTGAAGGGCCTAGAAACATGAAATTTGGAATGGCAGTTACTTATCTATACTTAATGTTATAAAGAAGTAAAGTTTGTTTGTTTCTTTATTTATAGGAGGTAATCTCTGGAACTATCGAACCGATTTCAAAATTAGTGGTATTAAAATGATGGTGTTACTCCACGTTCGAACATGGGCTATATCTTAAGTCGATGCCTCTACCCCAAAGGTGGTGTAGGAGAAAAAAAACGTTCTAAAAATGCAATTTTTGTGTTATTGAAGGGCTTAGAAACATGAAATTTTGAATGGTAGTTGCTAATCTACTAAAAAACAACTTTTCAAAAGTAAAAAAAAAGCCAAGCAAAAAAAAAAGTCAAGAAAAATGGTGAAAGTTGTGGCTAAAAAATAGTGTGATATCAAATTTCCAAGCTTATATTATGGTACTTATTTAACATTTTTTATTAAAAATTTGCCATATGTAAGTCGAGTACCTAAGTATGCGTTGATAGAAAGCCTTTTCTCCTTTACTAAATACATCATAACGTGTTTCTGAAAATTAAATTTTTTTTAATAATGCGTGATGGGCTTGGCGGCCATCTTTCCATATTTTACACAAATTTCTAAGCACACAAGTTCATTGTTAAGATTGGAAGTTGGAAATTGTTACTAAAGCAAACATTTTATTTATTTAAGTTATGGAAATGAGTGCCTACAAATTTGTGTCTTAAAATAAAGCTGAAGTAACTTCAGGTTTCATCTTATGATTCTTTTTTTTCGGAGGGGGTTAATTAATTAGTTAAAGCAGTAAAAATCAATTAGTTTTTTGAAAATAAAAAATTTTCTTAATTTATCTGTCTGTAGCTAAAACTAGAAGTTCGAAATTCTTAATAATGCAAATATATTACGAGCTTGAGTGCTTAGAAATTTGTGTAAAATATGGAAAGATGGCCGCCAAGCCCATCATGCATAAAAAAAAAATTCACAAACACGTTATGATGTATTTAGTAAAGGAGAAAAGGCTTTCTATTAACGCATACTTAGGTACTCGACTTACATATGGTAAATTTTTAATAAAAAATGTTAAATAAGTACCATAATATAAGCTTGGAAATTTGATATCACACTATTTTTTAACTACAACTTTCACCATTTTTCTTTTCTTTTTTTTGCTTGGCTTTTTTTTTACTTTTGAAAAGTTGTTTTTTAGTAGATATCAGTTCTTAAAAAAAAAAAAAAAAAAAAAAAAAAAAAAAAAGATTATAATATATAATTGAAATAATTCTACTCGCTAAAATTAGGCCTTGTATAGCCTTTAAAAGCAGGTAACAAACACAATAGTATGCATTTTGTTTACCTATCATTCATTTTTTAGAGTAATTAATAATTTAAAAGTATGGAAAGTCATTTTCTTCTTTCCAAGTATCAGTCTTTTTCAATTTATATCTCTTTAAAATTTTCTATGAAGGATGAAAATTTAGTAAACAAGTTGGAAATTGCTCGTCAAACGTGGCAAATGAGGTGCGTTCCTACTATAACAAGTTTTATAATTATTTTTTGCACCCCATATTGTACTGAATGTATAATTTTTTGCACTTCATAAAGTACATAGTCATTAACATCATTAAAATGCACTCCCAATAATTTTTTTCCCATTCCCCGAACACCTTTGACTGTCCCTGTAATTAAACTATACATCCGATTTTCCTAAAATTTGAAATGGCTCGACAAAATTTTGCAACAATTACATCTTTAAAATTTCAGACCATTCGGAAGGCTGTAACATCATTAAAATGCACTTGCAATAATTTTTCCCATTGGCCGTAATGTAAAGAAAAACTTTTGACTGTCCCTGTAATTAAACTATACATCCGATTTTCATAAAATTTGAAATGGCTCGACAAAATTTTGCAACAATTATATCTTTAAAATTTCAGACTATTCGGAAGGCTGTAACATCATTAAAATGCACTTGCAATAATTTTTCCCATTGGCCGTAATGTAAAGAAAAACTGTTGACTGTCCCTGTAATTAAACTATACATCCGATTTTCATAAAATTTGAAATGGCTCGACAAAATTTTGCAACAATCTTATATTTCAAATTTCAGACCATTCGGTTGGGTAGTTTTTGCTCTGTTATATGCGGACAGACGGACGGACTGAACGACGACTATAGGTGCTACGTATTTATATAATTACGAACGCACCTAAAAACCGATAGAGTCGAAATAAAATATATATTTACAGTTAGTCTGTCAGTTAATTGTTAGTTCTAACTTTTTTTTTTTTTTTTTTTTTTTTTTTTTTTTGCTGACGGTTTTGCAAAATAAATTCACCTTTACAAATACCTACGGATAATCCGAGAATGAAGCCCCACAGGCATATAAAGAATCGAAGATATGTTTAAAGATCTGTAAATCTAGCAATTCTAGACATGATGATGAAACATTTTTGATAAAAAAATCTAAAAATTTAACGATATAAACTGTACATTAACTTCATCTTCATTTAGATTGTGTTATAGAGAAAAAAGAATAAATATGTAATTTTAATCAAATCTGATTATCCATACCTATTTGCATAAATGTGAGAATATAATTTCGTATAAAAATTCCACTAAATTGATTATCTTTAATAGTCTATTATTAAAGCCGCATATACATTAGAAATGAATTTTTTCCGGTTAAAAATTGCCTGAAATCTATAGTCTTATCGTTCGTCAAATTTGTTTTATGTTTTTTTTTTTTTTTTTTTTTTTTTTTTTTTTTTTTTTTTTTAATACCCAGACTCTTTTTCTGAACTCTGACAAAAGATCACAGACACATTGAAGTTATCCAAATTCTTATATCTTTCTATCGTATTTCCCTTTTGGAAGGGCGGGGGGGTGAGGAACAGCCCTTAAGAACTTCGTTTTTTTCTCAGAATTCTGAATTATTCATTCAAAAGATCTACCTACATAAGTCTCGTTGCAGAATTTTCATTAGCTAAGAGTTGCATCAAGTTATACATCATGTGAATCTATTAAATTACTTTTGTGAAATACTAGATGGGAGTCATTGATATTTTCAGATCATTTGCCTACATTTTAAACTTGAGTCATTTACTACTATTCATTAATTTTCTATACGAATTAAAGAAGTCGTTGTTTCCATGCCAACTGTACCTTTCACTATTGCTTGCTTGTTTGTTTGTTTGTTTTATTGAACACATACATCAGATCACATGCGGATCACGGCCGGATACGAATCTGCTTCCACCTACGCTCTCAAGCGATTAGCGGCATGTTGTCTTATCCACTCAGCCACGGTTGGCCACTATTGCTTTCTCTAATACCCAGATACTCAAATTTAACCAACTGCACTTAGAATCATGGACATAACAGAGAACATTTATATGTTAGAGTGGTGACATAGACACAAGTCGTGTACTCATATTCAAGTTTTTGTCCAAACTTCAGTAACTCAGTTTTCAGTAATAGACGAGGAAGATTTCAATTAAACTAACCAGAAAAGTTAACAAACATTGGCTTCTTGATTTTATTTTATTCAAAATTTTCTTAACCAACCAAAGTTAATGTCCGGGATCCAGATAAATTTTTCTCTGTTAGTAAAATTAGATTGACCAATCAGTAGCCTCCATCCTTGCAGGATTTTCGGTATTTACTGCAAACATCAAAAAGTTCGTAAAAATGCAGGCGTCTGATTGATCAACCTCATCCCGCTAAAAGTGAAAAATCTATCTTGATCCCGGCCTATTCCACACCCTTTAAATATTGGAGAAAACCTTGACACGTGTCAGGAAAACGTCACACAAAACAGGCAAAACAAAGAAGAAAAATCATTCATTTGCTTCTTTCATATCACGAGCCAGTGAATGATTTTGTTTCTTTGCTTTGCCTGCGTTGTGTGATGTTTTCGTGACGCGTGTCAAGACTTTCTCAAATATTTAGGGGGCTTTGGCTTATTTCACCACCATGAAGTTATGAAAGGAGAAAAACAGACATGTCAATCTTCCCGTGTGAAAAACTAGATACCAAAAAACGAGTTCTTTCCCTCTTTTCTGCCCTTTTCGCTCTTGATTTTGACCGATAGCAGCCCATTTAGCAGTCTCGAGTACAAGATGCCGCTATATATGGTGGACGCAAGAGGGAGGGTGTTAGCGCGACCAATGACATAATAGGCCAGTTCATGACGTTTAAAAGTCACACGGATCGAGGCTAACGAAAAAGACAGGCTAAATTTGTAGCAAAATAATTTGTAGCAAATTTTTTGGTGATAAATACCACATTTTTATCTTCGCAAAATTTCATGAAATCTGTCACATTTTGTATTACATCTGATAGAATTGATACATTTTATAATGGATTTTAGTGCTTCACTAAGAACGAGTGATATTTGTTTATCATCGAGACTGTATGGATAACGTAATTCACAAGTAACGTTTCCGGATTCGCGCTTTTATCCATTATAAGTAACTATTTTTCTTTCCCCTTATGACATAACTTCTTTGATAGCGGGTGGCATCTTTTCGCTTTATTATTATTTGGCTGCCATGTTTTCTCCAATTTTAAATTTTAAAATGCATATGTCCTGAAGTATTTTTATATATTTTGTATATGGCCTGCAGATTAACCCTAAGAAGTTTACTTTCTACCCATTTCCTACCATGTTGCACACAGGGATTTATATTAATTTCATAAAAGAAGTACCTCATTTAGATAATTCAAAACATTTTTAGATTAAACATGTCCAAGTAGTCAATTTTAGATTTAACCTGCGAAATTTCACATGTAAAAGTTCCTTCTCGTGGCATATTGCACTATAAGTAGACGTACAATTAAAAAAAATAATAATAAAAAAAAGAGGTGTGTTTAACTAAAATAATATTTAAACCAGAAAAATTAAAGAGATTCTTTAATATATAAAAGGCGCCAAAATATCTAAATAATAAATTCACATAATTATTCTGGTCTCAGTGTATTTTAAACTTTTAAATGAGATGGTTTCAAAAATTAATTTTTATTCAGTTATTTTTAAATTTTCTTACTGTTATTTCTATTTTTAGACTACGACACTACTTTCGTTAGAAGAAAAAATGATAGAAAATTTCTTAATAAGAAATTTGAAATTGTCCCCCTGAAAAGTAATATTGCCCCCCTGTGAGGCGTACGCCCCACGTTGGGAACCACTGGTCTAGACGCTGTAGCATTTGTTTTTGGTTGAAAAAGAGAACAGGAACAAAGAAAAGAGTGAAACAATATATATTCTACACTGTTAAAAATATCGTGAAAAATAACCTCTGTTTTTAAAGGCTATCTATTTGCTGACCAATGAGAACGCTACATAAACACCTATGGAGCCTTATATTGTGGAAATTGGCTATCCATGTAATACTTAAAAAAGTGCTAAAATATTGTATCCCTTATATGTGCAACGATGCTGCTGAAATATACAGATAGCGACATCTGCAGGATATTGTCTCGAACTGCAAGATATTGCTAGTTTATACAATGTAATACTAAATCCCGCAGATGTCACTGTAATCGATACTTGGGATTTTAGCAGTATCGTCGCACATTTAAGGGATACAAATTTTTAGCGTTGTTTGGATAGCATATTTCCACACAAGGTATTCTAGACGCTGTAGCCGTACTTTCGGAAAAAACTTGAAATGAGCATGACTCCTGTGCATATATCACCAATCTTATGTATAAAGGCTCTCTGTTATGGCGTTGATTCTGAGCGCTCTTTGTTAAATTTCGACATTTGTGTTTTAGAGAAAGCAATAAAGAAAAGTACTGTTACTATGGAAACAACAACTTCTTTAATATCGATATGTATAGCAAAGGAGTTCAGAATCAGTGCCTTAAATAGTTTCGAATATGTATTGTTGTTATGACAATCAATACCCTTCCTGGATGCGGAAATGCAAAATTGTGTTCAACATAATGGAGGATATTCCATCTACATTTTGATCACATGGTCAAGGTAAAAACTTCTATCGTAAAGAAGGGAAGGCTCCGTAGACGAGTAATGTAAATCCCCGCTAGCCAATGAAACGGTTCATGAGGCAATGTAGTAGTATCTTCCTTTCTTATCAGTTAGAAGTTCCTTGGGTAGATTACCGGTATCACGTAGCTTTCTTCAGCCTCGAACCCATACTTGGAATATCCTCCATTGGGCGCAATCTAGATAGGTTTTTGGCTGTTAGAGAAAAGAGATTCATCATTCAGAAGCCTGCATTTTGCGAACTTTTCGCTGTTTGCAGAAATGCAGGCTATTGATTAGTGAATCTCGATTCGCTAACAGCGAAAATCTATCTGGATCCTAGCCTAGATTTCTACAAACATTGCACTTCATCCATGGCACTAAAAAAATGACTCAAAACTTTCATGACATAGACCGGGATCCAGAAACAGCAAATATTCTCAAACATGCAGGCTTCTGATTGGTCAAACTCATTTCGCTAACAGCGAAAAATTTATCTGAATCTCAGCCATAGTACAGCGCCTAGAAGATACAGTGTGGAAAACGGCTACAAAATAGTGCTAAAAAATTGAATCCCATAAATGTACAACGATGCTGAATAACAAGATGTCGATTGTAGCGCCATCGTAGTGATTTCAAAACGATAGTCATTCTAAAAGAGACTCTTTAACCTATTTCACGTCATACCTTAACTAAATTAGCTTATAACAGACCAAAATATCTTATATTTATAGTTTCCGATATTTAACATTCTATAATTTTTGAAAACACAGTGTTTATATTGAAAAGAGTTACGAGATGGCCCTCGTATCAGCATATTGCCGCTGAGCATTGTTGGAGATTTATGGGATACAAGTTTTTAGCACTTTTTAAAGCATTATAGGAATAGCCGTTTTCCACACTGTGTCATCTAGGCGCTGTAGCCATAGTTTTCTTCGATGAAATCAATGCAAAAGGATAATATAAAAGAGAAGTATAAGATTTCTAAAATATTTTGGCTGTTTTATCGCTATTTGGCATAATTTGTAAACTTTAGAATTAATTAACAGTTTTCACTAATTAAGAATAGAAAATTTATGTTTTTAAAGCTGAATTTTATAAAAGCACGTAGATTGAGTAAATATCTGTCCAAAAATCCAATCCTTACTTTTTTCTGTTCATTATGTAAGTTTCTACCTTGATTGAAACATAAGTTGTGACGAAGAAAAAAAATCTATCGTTTTCAGTATCTCGACGTTACTTTTAAGAATCTATATCTCTGTTTAAAATTAATTTATGAGGATGCATTTGATCTCAAATTGAAGATCTTCTTGATTAGGTCCTTCTGGTTTTGGTTTTATTTTTCTGCGATGATTGGTTCTTTTGATATGGGAAATTTTACGCTGCCATGTTTGGTCGATTTAACATGGGGAAGTTGTCTTCAGTATAATAAGCAGGTACGGTGTCTTGCCGTTATTCTTGGCGTTTGTTTGTTTGGCGGGGTTAGCATTTTTTTTTTAGCTTGGCATGGCAGAACGACCGTCCTGCTTGATAAGAAATAAGAGATACATAAGAACATTTCTTAAAAAATTCAAAATTTAAAAGAGGTGAAAATGCGCAAAAATCGTTCTAAAAAGAGTTCTAAATCGCGATTTCTACGCAATCTCAGGAAGTACCGAAACGATTTAAAAAATGATGGTGTCAAAATGATGATGATAGCCCTTGCGCCAACATAGGATATATTTTCTGTCATTTCCACTAACCTTAAAGGGGAGCAGGAGCAAAAGACGTTCTAAAAATGCGATTTTTAAGTTACTGAAGGGCCTAGAAACGTGAAATTTGACATGGTAGTTACACTCTCAGAAAAAACTGTAAATTTGTGAGTATTTGCCCATCAATTTTCACGGGCAACGGCCTTATTTGATGAAAAACGGTCTGATCCACTAAATAAGCGACCTTATCCCTTAGATACTTAGAACATTAAGGGAAATCCACATATTTTTACAATTCTAGCCTATCTGTTAGAAAAAATAAGTATTAGTAATTGGATATGGATTTTTTTTTACGAGGTATGACTGGAATATCTGCTGCCGGCCTCTGCCCGTAATTTTACAGGGATATTTTTGTGCGTGCACACTTATTAGATATAAATGATTTCTAAGAACACTTCCTTAAAAAAATCGAAATTTAAATGGGGTGAAAATGCGCAAAAAGCGTTCTGAAGAACGTTCTAAATTGCAATTTCTACGGAATCTCAGAAAGTACCGAAGCTATTTCCAAAATAATGTTGTGAAAATGATAGGGACAGCACTTGCTCCAAGACAGGCTATTTCTTATGTCTCGGAAACTACCCAAGGGGGGTACCGGAGAAAAAACTTTCTAAAAATGCGATTTTTGTGTTACGGAAGGGCCAGAAACATGAAATTCGGCATAATAGATACTAATTAGACATAAATGATCTCTAAGAACATTCCCTCAAAAAACAAAATTTAAAAGGGGTGAAAATGCGCTAATTTAAGATTTCTACGCAATCTCAGGAAGTACCGAACCACTTTCAAAAATAATTCAGTGTAAATGATGGTGACAGCACTCGTTTCAAGATAGACTATATCTTATGTCTGTACTATCCCCAAAGAGTGTGCAGAAGCATCTAACAATGCGATTTTTCTGTTACTGAATGGCCTAGAAACATGAAATTTGGCATAGTAGTTATTTTTAAGATAAAAATTATCTCTAAGAACATTCCTTAAAAAATTTGAAATATAAAAGGGGTGAAAATGCTTGAAAAGCGTTCTAAAAAACGTTCTAATTGGCGATATCTACGCAATCTCACGAAGTACCGAAACGATTTAAAAAATAACGGTATCAAAATGATGGTGTTAGTTAGCCTGTTTTCTAAAATAGGCTATATCTTAGATTCATGCTACTATCCCAAAAGGGCTGCAGGAACAAAGAACTTACTAACAATGCAATTTTTGTGTTACTGAAGTGCCTAGAAACATGAAATAATGAATGCTAGTTACTTAAAATATATAAATGATCTCTAAGAACATTTCTTAAAAAATTCGAAATTTAAAACAGGTAAAAATGCGCAAAAAGCGTTTTAAAAATATTCTAAATTGCGATTTCTACGCAATCTCATGAAGTATTAAATGAATTTTAAATGTGATGGTTGGAAATTGAGGGTGACAGGCCTTGCTTCAACATAAGCTCCATTTCATGTCAGTGTCACTACCACCTGGTGGTTGCAGGATCAAAAATCGTTTTAAATTGTAATTTTTGTGATACTGCAGGGGCTAGCAACTTTAAATTTGGCGTGGAAATTACATATAAGATGTAAATGCTCTCTAAGAAAGGTTTCTAAAGAATTCGAAATTTATAAGGGGTGAAAATGAGCAAAAAGCGTTCTAAATTGCAATTTCTACGTAATATCAGAAAATATCAAAAGTAATTATTGCAAATTGTCGGAGACAGTCCCTGCTCCAACATAGGCTGTATTTTATTTTGTTATCAATACAACCTGGGGGTTGCAGGAGAAAAAAATGTTCTAGATCGCGTTTTCTGTGATACTGAGAGATCTAACATTTTGAAATTTGGCATGGTAATTACAGTAGAACCTCTTTTATCCGAAATTCTTTTAACCGAAACTCTCGGTTATCCGAAATCCATTTTTAAAGTTTTTTTTATTTTTTATTATTTATTTATTTATTTATTTATTTTACTATCGCAACCCTCGTGTGCAAAATCCATTTTGAAAGCTTTTTTTTTTTTTTTTTTTTTTTTTTTTTTTTTTCTTAAATATCATATTCCTTGTGTGCAAGCGGTCCTTTTCGAACTACATGTAAACATAAATATTTTCGATCCCTATTTTAGAGTTCTTTTGAATTTAACTTGAGCTCCCGTAAGCTGCGGAGTGGGACGAAGAAAACGAACCAATTAACCATTCTTGAATGTTTTGCAAAAGGTTTGGCATGGCTAGAGCAGCAGAAAGACTGTGATACTGGTGAACTATTAATATTAAAAAACTTCGTGATAGTGCTTCAAAGCAAAGGCAATCGAAACTGCGACAAACAAAACATTTTTTCAAACACTTATAATATATGTAAAAGGTACTTAATTTAAAAATTAAAATTCAGGTAATTTATTCTTGTTTCTATTTTGCTATTGCTTTATTTTTAATAAGCACTTGTTACCGTAATAAGAAATTTTGCAAATATTTCTCCTTAATCTTAAAACTAAAGCATTCCCGATTATCCGAAAATTTCGATTTTCCGAAAGAGGTTCGGTCCCAATTACTTCTGATAATCGAGGTTCTACTGTACTTAAAATGTGCAAATAATTTCTAAGAACCGTCGAATGAAAATTCCGAAATTAAAAGCAAAAAGTGAGCAAAAAGCGTTCTAAAAACGTCCTAAATTATAAATCTTATGCAATCTTATGACATACCAAACCGATTTAAAAAATATTGATTGCAAATTGGTGGTGATAGAACTTACTCAAACCTAAGCTATCTCCGTGCTACTACCGCCAGACGGATACAGGAACAAAAAACTTTCTAAATTGCAATTTCTGTGACACTTCAGATGCTATAATCTTTAAATATCGAATGGTAGTTACTTATAAAATATAAGTGCATTCTAAGAACTGTTTAAAATAAATTCAAAATATAAAAGTGATGAAGCGAAGAGAATAAACGAAAAACGTTTCTAAAAATGTCCCAAATTATGATTTGTATGGAATCTCAGGAAATAATAAACCGTTTACAAAAGTAATGGTTGCGAATCAATGGTGACAGCCTCTAAACCTACACAGAGCTATATTTTATGCCGGTGCAAGTATCGACTGGCGTCGGCAGAAACAACAAACATCTTACAAAATCAGTTAAAGCCTTCTAAATTACGTTTTTTTATGGAATGTTAGGAAATACCAAACCGATTTCACAATAGATGTCGGCAAATTAATGGTGACAGTCTCTATTTCAACATAGGTATTTTATGTCAGTGTCACTACCACCAGAAAGTTCGTAGACCGTTACATAAGAAGTTGTAATTTAACATGATGGTTAATATTCAGATGTAAATGCGTATTTAGAACGGTTTTTATAAAATTCAAAAATTCAAATGAATACTGGATTGGGCGGATGAAATTAGCATAAAAGCTTCAAAATGCTTTCTAAATTATCATTTATTTAGAATAACTTTCATTTCTTCTTATTAATTTAAGCCTCTTTTCTGCCTAATGTAGTGTAATAATGAAGATTAGTGAAACTGTGGCTTAACTAGTAATTTTTGAGTTACTAGGGGGCTCTGCCCCCTACGAGCTACGCTCGTCAACCCCCGTCCAGACACCGCAGACTCTAAATGCACACTAATTTGATCGGCTTTAAAAAGATTTCGAAAGATTGAATTATAATTTAAGAAACAGTGGCGATCTGCCTATAAACGGATTTCTATTCATTCCTCTTTGATTGGGCAATTTTAACGCCAAATCCGCTGCGGTACTACTTGATTATCTCGTCGACCAATTTCGCCAAATTATATAAATTGCCAAACCACTGGCCAAATTATACAAATTGACATAATTTTTATTTTAAATAACGAAAGAACAAATAAATGAGTACAACATTAATAAAAATACAAATAAAACGTCGAAATAAAGATAACTTGATGACGTAGACACGTGTAACTTGCTTAAAGTCAAGTTAATGTGACATTTACGATCAACCATTATTGGCATTTAATCTTATATTTTGGCGAATGACAGATTTTTGGTCGACGGAATAACTAAGTAGTGCCAAAGATACAATCGCTTTTTCGATACAATCGCTGTTTGATTAAGTAAATTAAGTTAAGCATGTCAAAATATGCTTATAGAAAAGGAATTAAATAAACAGACTCTTTGTCTCCTGGTATTTTTTAACAAAGCGAAAAGAAAGATCTTTTAAATGAGACATTTTAAATTAATCGTTTTTAATCTGACGTAATTTTGACGAAGGTATTCTTTCCCTTTTAAATATTCACGTGAAAATACTTTTGTTAGAAATGAAATATTATTTGCGCTTTCCTAACAAAAATAGTTGAAAAGATCCTCTCAAAATATCATATAGATGTCTAGCACAATTTCTAAATTTAAACTGTTTTGCAATATTATTTTGTGTTCATTTTATGTAATAACTGTAATGTGACGTAAATATGACGTAATTTCTCCTATTTAAGACTTAATATTAATAACGCATGTTAATGAATTTATTATTTTACAACATCCATTCTCTTTTAAAATTCACGTGTATAGTTTTTATGACGTAATTTTTAATAAGTTCCTGCTTTTTGTACATAATAATTTAATTCTAATTCCAAATGATTTTTTCTGTTTATAATAGTCTCGTGTAAATAAATTTTTAATTTGAAGCAATCATTATTGTTTGCGCTGTTTATACATTTGGCATCAGTTTAAATTAATACGATTTTCTAAAATAATTTTAAAAATATCTCTAGAAATGCTGAAAATATGAATTTAAAATAGAAATAAAACCTCGAAAAATGAGTCAAATTAAACAAAAGAAATACAGTCTGCACACCGGGAACTTCAAACGTATAAAATGATCTAAAAATGATTAAATTCCCATGAATAATTTTTGCTCCTATAAAACTTTTTTAGTGTAACGATTTTGTCCAAATTTAGCATTAAATATCTCGTAAAATAATTCTTCGATTTGAAAACTGTCAGCATCAGCGTGTTTATCAAACATTTCTCCATAACACCACCGATTTTCATATTTTGTATGCATTATTTTTCATAATATTAACGAAGAAAGACCTCCGGTCACAAAAAATTCAAAACCGGTGGCGGTGACAGCGGTAGTTACCTTTTTTAGAATAGAGAAATTCCCAACAGTTTAATTTCTTCTAACCAGGGGGCTCTGCCCCCTACGAGCTATGCTCGTCAACACCCGTCCAGAAACCGCAGACTCTAAATGCACGCTAATTTGATAGGCTTTAAAAGATTTTCGAAAATTTGAATTATAATTTAAAAAACAGTGGCGATCTCCCTATGAACGGATTTCTATTCATTTCTCTTTGATTGGGGAATTTTAACGCCAAATTCGCTGCGGTACTACTTGATTAACCCGTCGACCAATTTCGCCAAATTATATAAATTGCCAAACCACTCGCCAAATTGTACAAATTGACATAATTTTTATTTTAAATAACGAAAGAACAAATAAATTAGTACAAGATTAATAAAAATACAAATAAAACGTCGAAATAAAAATAACTTGATGACGTAGACACGTGTAACTTGCTTAAAGTCAAGTTAATGTGACATTTACGATCAGCCATTATTGGCATTTAATGTTATAGTTTGGCGAATGATAGATTTTTGGTCGACGGGATAACTAAGTAGTACAAAAGATACAATCGCTGTTTTCGTCTTTGATTGAGTAAAATAAATTAAACATTTCAAATTAAGCTTATATAAAAGGAATTAAGTAAACAGAGTCTTTGTCTCCTGGTATTTCTTTAACAAAGGAAAAGAAAGTTCGTTTAAATGAGTCATTTTAAATTAATCGTTTTTAATCTGACGGAATTTTGACCAAGCTATTATTTCGCTTTTAAATATTCACGTAAAAATACTTTTGTTAGAAATGAAATATTATTTGCGGTTTCCTAACAAAAATAGTTGAAAAGATCCTCTCAAAATAGCAAATAAATGTCTAGCGCAATTTCTAAATTTAAACTGTTTTGCAATATTATTTGGTGTTCATTTTATGTAATAACTGTAATATGACGTAAATATGACGTAATTTCTTCTATTTAAGACTTCTAACGCATGTTAATGAATTTACTATTTTACAATATCTTTTCTCTTTTAAAATTCCCGAGTATAGTTTTTATGACGTAATTTTTAATAAGTTCCTGCTTGTTGTGTTGCCCTGCAGCTTTGGTAATTGATTTTTATGTATTCTGCACCGCTGAATCTGAAATTTACCTTCACTTTTAACCATCACATCAGGATTTTTCGCAAATTTCAAAGTTAAAAAGTTCAAAGTTAAAATTGAATCTCCTCCCGCATCTCATAGGACCACTCAGCTATTTAGCTTTAAGAATCCCAGGATAAGCAAAAATATCGAATAAATTATTGAATAAAATAAGATAAAATAAAACGAAAAAAAAAGGTTACATATGTTTTATAGTATGAGATTTTCGCTATATTTTAATTTACACATTTACGATTTGCAGAAAAATTCTAACGTGATGGTTAAAAATGAAGGTCATTTTCAGATTCAGAGCTAAAAAGTACGTAAAAATCATTTATCAAAAGTTAAAAAATACAACCATCTCCTCTACTTTATAGTATCCGATTTTTGTTATTCTTTAAATTTGACAATGTATGATTTGCGAAATGATGGTTAAAAATCCTGACATGATGGTTAAAAATTAATGTCATTTTCGGATTCAGTGCTAAAAAATACATAAAAGTAAAAAAAAAAAAAAAAAAAAAAAAAAAAAAAAAAAAAAAAAAAAAAAAAAAAACAATCGCAGTCTTGTATTATGTAATCTAAAACTTTTTCTTAAACTTCATGGCAGTAATCTATCCGAAATATTTTGTGTTATCCTGTAAAATAAGTATAAATGGTAACCACCGAAAATCATAATAATATTAGATTGTTATTGGATTTGCGCCAGTATGTAAAATGTAATCTCGATCGGATATTTAAAAGTGAGTTAAAGTTCGAGTACGAATTATGAACTGGAAAATATACATACGATCGTTGAAGTAACATAAAAACCTATAAAAATAACATATTTTTTGTTAAAAGAAATAATAAAAGAAACAGTCTCAAATCCTGACAAAGTAAAGCATATGTTATTTTAGCCAATCTGAATTTAATAAATGTTAACTTAATTGTAATAGTTATACGATTTTCTCAAAGCGCAGATACACATGAAATAAGATCTTCGAATAATTTAAGCACTTGGTATGTGACCCCTCAAAGCCATGCCGAACTCATTTGTTTTCTGAGCAGAAAAGTGGCATAAGTCATGCATTTTTAAATGTTTCATAAACCGCTCGATTTTAGTGTTATATGATTGGGACTTTTTTTTTGTCTTACTTGTCAGTGTAATAGGAAAATGTTACTAAATATAACTTATAAGACTAGGGAACCGTATAAAAATTTAAATTTCGTAATTTTTTAAGAAATATTTTTATTGACCCAAATAGCTCTTAAAATATTTCTTTACCTGATTTAAAACATTTTTGTAATTGGAACTACATGTCTATGACTAACGGTTTAGGAAATAGCCATTTAACACCGTTGAGACCGGACAACCTGTATAATTAAATATTTAACGTTTTGATTTAATTTTTAAGGTTTTAATGTTAAAATCTTAACGTTTAAGGTTATCTAATTTTAACAGTTTCTATTCCTTTGATTTTAAGTTTTAGTAACTATTTACATAAACGCTAGACCAGAAGTTTGATTCGAAAGTGCATTAATCCCTAAAACAAATTACTTTCTTCATCCTTGGTTGAAATTTGTATCAATGGCGTATTTTCGTTTAAAGCTTAAGATAATGAGAAAAGATACACATTAATAAAATTGATTGATATTTAATTTTTTAAAATTTCCTGGGTTGCTTTTTTTTTAGCATTACATTTTGATAAAGTTTTACTTAAAATATTTCCAAACCTTTTTTTTTTTTTTTAATCTATGTCAGATTCAAATATATAATTAAAATTTCCTACTAATTGAAGAAAAAAGTAAAGATTACAAGTAATGTGCTGTTTCTGATTGCTCTTTTTTTTTTTTTTTTTTTTTTTTTGCATAGTTTTCTATTCTTTCTATTTTATTTTTTCATCCATTATACATTTTAAAAATAGAAAATAACGTGACAACTTGATGTTAATGTTATATGTTTGCTTTCCATTGCTTTAAAACTCCCACTAATGTGTCGAAAAAACTGTAGTGAGAGAGGGAAAGTGGTTTGAATTCTATGCAAAAGCACCACCTTCTCAATTGCAATTTTTTTGTGGGCATATAGGATTGTATAAAATAACTAAAATATAAATTTACAATATACTATATCTGCTATAAATCTAGCACAAATAAAATCTTTATTTGTATGTCATAGAAAAAATAATTGACTTTAAAAAATAACTACAAAAATCAATATAAGTATGCAAGAAATATATCATCCTTGCGTATTTTCGCATTATCCGCATGTTAGTGATTTTGGAGTAATTTATTTTCAAAATAGATTTTTTTCTTTATAACGGAAATATTTAGCAATTGTCCTTACAATAAAATATACAGGCATACTTACGTAAGTAATGAACCGAAAACTTTTGCGTAAGTCGAATTTGTAAATTCCTTAGGTGAAATTTCGTCAGAAATTGCAATATTTATTATATATATATATATATATATATAATATATACATTATTTACGCAGTATTGTTTTATAAATAAAGTAGCATGCTGTAGTATTTAGTTGGATATAAACTATAAAATTATGAAAAAATATAAAAACGAACTTAAAGAACACTTATCAAATAAAAAGTATCTTGTGGAATATGGGATTTATAAATTTAACATTGACGAATTAATTTATATCAATTTTGAAACTAAATCAATCGAACAGCTCTGAAGCTGGAAGTAAAAATACACTCCTTCCTCTTAACCGAAACTTTAAAATTAGGTTTTGTTGTGGTTTGAATTCAGCTAACAAAATTGTAACAGTTAAACAGAGTTTTTTTTTTTTTGGCTTATTTTATTCAGATTTGTGTCTGTTTTGTTAAAGATATAATTGTATATACCAATAAAAATATGAGTATATCTAATATATAAAACTATATTATTGTTGTGGTTTTTATCTGCATATTTTTTTATAAAACAATAATCAAAAGTATGCAAATGCGTATCAAACGCGCTAGTATGTTCAGAAATGTAATTTTTGAAATTTCTTACGTAATGCGAATTTACGTAAGTCGAGTATTACGTAAGTCGAGGGATGCCTGTATAATGAAAATTTATAATACATGCATGAATACATAATTATAATGAATGGATACGTACACATATGAATAGAAGAGAGTAGCATATTTGGACTGCCTCTTTAAATGGAACGCTGCAATTCTGCCTTTAATTACAGAAAGAGACGCCATCTACCGCTGAAATCCTACTCATCAGAATGACGTCATTTATGATTAGAGGAAGCACCCGGCTTCCACTTGCTGTTTTCAGTCAATTAAAAAAACGCTAAAATTAGCTGTTTTGATCTCATTTTTTTTCCAACTAAACGTAAGGGAATACTTTAAGATAAGTTATTATGTTTTCATATACATATGTAAGTTCATAAGTTTACTTCGCATATTTTTTACGCTGCTTTTTTGCTTTCGTTTTCGTTCTTAGACTTAAGATTATCTGTTTTGAAAAACGGCGCAGTTGCCTTAATTGGACTAATTTGAGTTGCTTAAATTTTACCAGATATACGATCATAAATTTGAAAACAAAGTAATGTATTTCAAGGGTTGTACGCTTAGGAGACTATTTTCTTAAGTAATCATTTTGCAAATGCTTCTGTTTTATTTCTGACTTGGAGATGAGCGCTGCAAATAGGTCCGTTGATTCTCCTGTTAGTGAGATTTCTGAGTCAGAGTCAGTAATCATGAAACCTACTAAAAATAAGAGAGTAAAAAAAAAAAAATGATGTAAATGACACAGACAAACACTGTTGAAGAAAAACATATGTGACAACAAAAGTTGTTAAAGATATAGAAAAAGAAAAGGAAAGAGTAAGTTGTGAAGAGATTGGCCCGCAAGAAGGCTGCAGCTACAACCCCCCCCCCCCCATCCCGACCACTTCAAAAAAAAAAGCTAAAGAATCATTAGGAATGTTATCTTCCTTACCAAAATCAGTTAAGTCAAAGTACAGAGGAAGCCAAAAACAGCTATGTTGACATATTCGCCATATAAATAAGACCTTCAGATGAAGGGGGAAAAACGACAAAAAATAAGCTCTCAAACCAGAAAAGCAATTGGAACATCAAATTTTAAAAAGTAGGTGTAATTCAATTGGAAAAAAAATGTTGGAAGGGAAGAACTGCAAACAAAAGGTAAAGAAAACTTCTGTTGCAGAAAAAAAAAGCCTACTGATTCAGAATCTAAAAAGAAAAATCAAAACAATGATGGTAATTGTTGCCTTATTTGTAAGAAAAATAAAATATCAGAAATGATTCAGCATTCAAATTTCCAAAAATGGTAATTTTGCGTTGTTGCGTGCGCTGGAATAAAGAAATAAACAAACGAAATTCATGTGTAAGCTTTGCATCACTTCTTACTTGATATTCAAATAACTGGCAATTAATATCATAATTATCATTTTAATTACTTACAATTTTCATTTATATTTTTAATACATTTTGATTTAAAACAGTTACTCTTACTTTCAGACATTTGATTTCTTTATATTTAAATGCTGTTGTTTTGCATGATTGTTTCATTAATCGCAAACCTCTCTTTTAATGAAATAAGTTATATTTCCTACTCATTAAAATGGCCTAATATTGTTTGGTCTAATTTTGGAGAGGGGGGGGGGGGTCCAGTTTAAGTGACCAGTCGTTGAATTTGGACCATTTTTGGCATTTTTTTTTTTTCAAATTAAAACAAAACTGAAGATTTTAAAAATTAAATTATTCTAAAGATTTATTTATTTAGTAGAATAATGGATGGATCAAGTGTAGTGATATTTTGTAGATATTTGAAAAATGGAGTCAGTTGCACCTGAAAATAAGTGAAGTGGTCAAAATTCGGCTACTCTCCCTTATATGGGTATGCTAAATCTCATAATTGTGTTTAACCGCCTGCCTGCTTCGTTGGATGTGATAAATATAAACAAGGGTGAAAATTATTATATCCAAATGTAAATTATATGAAGATCGTTTATCTAATTAGTTATATCCATAGCAATTATATAAACAAAGAAGCATATGGTTGAATTAAAGTATACATTTTTCTCGTACGCACACAAACAATAAAAATTCTTCAGGTTTGTACCGAGTTGAAAAGGTAGCTTCCCTATTACTTGTTTTTTAAGAACTTGGCTAATTTTACTCATACACACGAAGCTAAGATGTGTTTAATCCCACTGTAGAAGATTCACAGATATTTTTTAAATTGAATTTCGATGAAAAAAATTGTCACCTATCGACAAGTTGCCTTCAATTATAACGACTTAATTTTGACGTAAAATTTAATGCTATTTCGCTGACTAACATCAAAGATTGCGAGAATGGACGCTGATGGATATTTAATGAAATTTTAAGAACAAGTGAGTTGGAACAATATTTACAAGACTTAAAGGAAATTTGCCAGAAACCACGAACAACAAAACTAAAATAATCTCGTTTCTGGAAGAAACGCTTATTTAATATCTGCTGTTAAATCACGTTTCAAAATGTTTGCCACCCAAGAATTTCAAACTAATATATGTCAGTCATTTTTTAAGATAAAGGAGAAACGAAAAATTCTCCTGAATCCTTGTATCAAGACCAAACACATGTGGGGAAAAAAGTTTTCGGATTTATAACTCCTTGTACATCTTTTTTTTATTTCAAATCTTTAAGCTTTAAGTAAATACCATTCATAAACAAAATGGTGATAATCATGGGTAATGATCTAATGACAAAAGAGTAATCATGAGTTATCATTGGTAATGATTGTCATATCCATATTTTCGAGCAAATTTTAATTTAAAAATAAATTAATGTTTGAAATGTTTTACATTAAGTACGTTTTCAAAACCACGTCATGACTGATTATTTTAACATACCTTATCACATGATATTTATACAAAACAATATAATACAAAATTATGAATTACGTATTTGTACTTTATGTATATGTCAAATTTAATATCTAAGAAAATTGCAACATTTTAATCGAATGTATAAAACAAAATTCGAAAATAAATTAAATTTTAATTTCTTTATATGTAGACTTTATATGTTAAATTATTTCAGTTAGTTTATTCAGATATTTCAAGTATACATCATGAAAAGTGATTTAAAATTTAATAGCTCTAGTCAATGAATTTTAATATCGTTTATGAAATTTAATATTTTTACAGACATTTGTTTTGAATTCAACTTTCAAAAGATATGAATATTTTATCAGAACATATTTTAAAACTTGACAATTATTTGTAATGTGAAAATAATTCAGAAAATATTCCGACTAATTTTTAATTAAAATGAACCTTTTACTTTATTTTAGTGCACTGGTATCTGTTATGTCGGGAAAATGTAAATCTATATTGGGAAGACCAATAGTTAATTTATAAAAGCATTACACCATTTTTTTTATTTGAAATAATTTAAAGCTTTTAAAGTGTTTCTGCTTACACGTAATGTACAAAATACTGAATTTTTCATGAAGAACCAAAAGGATCAAAACAATTTTGACAAAGATATTTTTTTCAGACTAATTAAATATTTGATAATGCCTATTTCTACTAACACAGCAGAGTACATGTTTATTTACATTGTGAAAAAGCATCTTTTAGAGAACTGATTACGCTAATGTAAATAATCTTATTTTCTTACTTTAATGAATGTAATTAATGAATATTTTTACTGTAACTTTTTTTTGTTGTTAAATTATGGTTGCAGAGAAAATAAAAAGTTAAACTAGAGAACAGGAATTCTGCTTTTTCGGAATTTAGTGTCGCCCCCGTCATTTCCATTACTTCATTTTCTTCTGGTGGACTGGGTGTTTCTATTATTATGATACAGCTATTATAAATGAAGCGTTAGGTGAAGATGAAAGAGCAGCCGTAAAAAGTTAGAACTCTGATTTTCTGGTCATAATGGAAAAAAAATGGCCATAATTTTATTTGCAAAAACAATTCTGGCCATTTTTTTTCCATTCTGACCAGAAAATCAGAGTTCTAACTTTTTACGACTGCTCTTTCATCTTCACATAACTCTTCATTTATAATGGCTGTTTCATAATAATAGAAACCACCAGTCCACCAGAATGAAATAACTCGGTTAAGCGGTTCTCGGATAATTGGGACTTTACAGAAAACATATTTCAGTTTTAAGACTTAAAGCACACGCTTTTATTTTATGTAAAATGACATCATTTGCATTAATATAGATACTTAAAATTAAATTTAGTTTCTAATAGCTCCATGTTTTATCATAAATCCTTCATTTATATTTTTCTCAAAATAGCACGTATTTTAATAAATTTTTTTTTCAGTTTTTATGGAAAATGGCAACAAAAAGATATAATTGCTATTTTTCAACATTTTTTTCTTTACTTTCTACAGAAATGGAGAACTTGAGTTACCATAATGAAACAAATGTCGCTAAAAACTACAAAAAAATTAATATTTCAAAAACAAATGGAGATAAAATTTTCAAACAAATTGCATTAAAAATTACCTTTTTCTCCAATATGACGGTATAAACATTGAAAATGTGCAATGCTTAGACGTTTTAAAAAATGCTGTAGAGTATTGAATCACACAATGAAACATCGGCTTTTGTTTTACGGCTAGCGTACACAAGGTAAAGTTATTTATTGGAGACAACTGGGAGAAAGAAATAGCATTCCGAGGGCTAAAAAATTCCCGATAATAAGATGTGATTAAAAGCCAGATAAAAACAGTTTAAACTTCCTGAATTAACCACACTAATCATTTCTGTGAATACTTATTAATAAGTAGAAAAGTAAAAATTGTCTTAAAAATTCTTTTATAATCCTTAAATGTTCATCTTGAAAATCACGCCTGTTCTTTTCCAAAAATGCCCCACCAGTGCCTGAGAGGTTCTGCTCTCGAAACTGGTAGACGGGAGGTGCTGGGTTCGAACCCAATCGCACCCGTCGGCCTAATCGCTCGGAGTTTTCGTGGTTTTCTTCGAGCCGTGGATTTTCATGCGTATATACGGGTTAGGTTCCCTTAGGTTACCCCCAAGAAAGGCACTTCCCCCCCCCCCTCGGGCCTATATCCCTAGTGTAGATAATCGGCCGTCAAAAATCAACCAACCTTTTCCAAAAAAAATTATTACAATTGTGGGTACCGAACTGGATTATGAAAAACTCACTGCTTTTATTTTTACGCTTGGTAGAATGGTCACCCAAGTAAAGTTATTAAAAGGGGTATAATTTTTACTCTGTTTCTTGGCAAGAAAAAAAAAATAAAAGAATGAAAAAAAAATATTTAAACTATCATATTCAAGGCTGGAGTAGCACAGTTGAAGTTTATTTCAGCAAAGCGTAATATGTCCAGATCAAGAATCGAACAAGGATACTTGGCGCGCCGTGCCATTAATCTTTCTCTTCCTTATATCTAACTATATTTTCAGGATCTCCATATTTATTTATCAACGTATAATCCTAAATCAATTAATATTAAACAACTAACTGAAATACCTGGCGTTGACCGGGGTTTTAAAAATGTTTGATTAGAAAAATTAATTTTAAATTTAAACACAGTGCGGACTATGAATATCGCGCAAATATGCTCTCTTTTTTAATACATTGAAAGCCTTGGGAAATTTTGCTTTTATACCAGTATTTAAACAAATGCTTCCCTAAATAAATATAGTCTTGATTATTGAAAAAAATTTGAAAAAGAAATGTAAATTCATGAAAAGCCCTTCATGATATCCCTTTCTCTTGCAAAAGCCATGCATTAACCATACATTCGTTTTAACTATGACGTCATACGTGAATTAATCTATATTATTCACAACTAAAAAGAAATGGCGCATCTAGTATTTGTCGAGAATAAAAGAAAAATCCTGCACTCGTGACATCATAATTTACTTTAATATTTTAACAGAATAATCAGATTACTAAAATTTGTGACTCATGCTATAGTAAATCAACAGCAAGTATATACGTCATGGCACATTGTCGTTATCATTATCTTCGCTACGATACTCCATTGTGAAATTTGGTAATTTTAAAATTTTATATTTGAAAAAAAGCATAATAATTAGATTTGAAATTTATATAAAGAAAAATGCATTCTTTTGCCTTTCTAACGCAGTTTTTCCAACAATTTTCTGACAAATAATTTTCGAGCTATTAATTTTTTCAGTAACTTCAAATGTTTAATTTTTCAAGATTAATCTGTCGCGACGTTTAGCGAAGAAGACAGTAGTCAGCAACCCGTAGCTTTTTATTAAAGAGGATTCTTTAATATAAGGGTATTTTTTTATAATATTACACTTCCATTTTTTAAGTGATTTATTTTCTACCTTTTTGCCTTTTCAAAGTTCATTGTTGCAGTTGCCCAGCCATTTGTCATGTTTTGTCGTGCATTTAATGGTACATCATTAAATCCATTGTTTTTTGAACCCCTAAACAAATGTGCAAGTTAAAGAAAATATTTGTTTCTTATCACCTGTAGTGGACTAACTGAAAAATGACCTAAAAATATTAAAATATTTCATTGTCATCGGAAAGACACCTTTGAAAGTATTTTTTTTTTTTCATAATTCTATCTTTTAGGAATTGGGACTACAAGAAATATCGACTACAAAATTCCTTCTTTACATACAAAAACTATGTTGAATTAATTAAATGAGTATAAAAATGCATAAATTATACAAGATCATTCTGAATTCATGGTACAAATTTTAAGAGATGGTACAGGACACAGTTAGAACCATTTATTGTATAGGAATGTACGGGCGCAAGTGCGACGTTAAAGTACAAACAGGTGGGGGTCAATTTCGCCCTTTTTTATTTCAAAATTTCTCATTCATGCCAGAAAGTTCCTATACTAATATTTTCTTATATAAGACAGACATTTAATTATTACAAAAATTAGCAATTCCTCTTTGAAAATTCCCAGAGTGAAATCGAAATTTTTCAATTAAAAAAACGCAAAACTACAAATCAGTCAAAAACAGGAAATACATGAAAAGAAATAGAAATTATATTTTTTTTAATTCAAAAATTTCGATTTCATACAGGAAATTTTCAAAGAAGTTTTTTTCTTGATGTAATCAGGAAATGTTTGTTTTAAATAAAGAAAATAATAGTATAAGAAATTTCTGGTATGAATAAGTAATTTTGAAATAAAAAAGGGTCAAATTGGCACCCTGGTGTTTGTACCTCTACGTGTTTCTTGCACCCATACATCCCGATACAATAAATGATTTTTACAGTGTCCTGAATCAACCCTTAAAGTTTGTACTATGAATTTAGAATCACCATGTAAAGAATATAAGAGTGTAGAGGTGTGAGAAATGTAATTGTATTAAATTTCTTGTAACTTTTGGAAATAATAATAATAATAATAATATGATAGCAGCTTCCTTTAAGTTATATATACCAGTTGTCCTAAAATGAACTGACAAATTTTAATATTCAAGCACTTCCAAATGCTTAAAGTTATTAAAAAATTCTTTCAGCAGGGTTATTTAAGATGTCAGGTGTTTTTTACTGCGATTTTCGACTTTAGTTTAAAATAATTGCGATAGATGGTACTGCTAGCAATACGCGCTTAATCAAAGCGCAATTTTTTGGCCTCTCTCTTCTCCTAGCATTGATGTGAAAGACGGAGGTCAAGTATATGAAGTGGCTCTCAGTCGACAATGCAATTTTGTTCTTAGGGACCTAATCCATATATTCAACATCCTTCTTTCGCAGCAATACTGAAAGCAGGGAGAAACCAAAAGTAGGCCCAGATTTAGTGCTTACTGCTTGTTGCGCCATCTATTGCTGTTATTTTAAACTAAAATCGAGAATCGCAACTACTGAAACACTCCCGACATCTTTCATAAACCTTCTGCAAAATATATATTTTTTTAATCTATCATCATTTGCAAGTTATTGACTTTTAAAGTATGTCAGTCTATTTAAAGACACGTGGTAAGTACCTGATATTGCTTAATGCAATATAGAAGCATGTCATTCTTCACCAACAAGAAAATATACGAATGTGTCACATCTATTTAAACTCATCGAAGTACTATTTTTTAAGAATGCAAAAGGAATCAGCATGTTAGACTTTACTACTTCCCAAACTAAACACGTGATAAAGATTTCACTTTCGGGACGAAAATTGTACTCACTTCGGTGGCTTTAGTGACCTGAATTAACTATTGGGAGTGCATGGAGAATAAACAGGCCTCATGGAAATTTGTCTTTATAATATATGTTACTCATATAACTGTCAACTTCTACGATGTTTAATCAACACCATTACTGCGCAGTAAACACCATCCTATTTAATCGGAGAAATCTGCAACAATTGATAAGTCATTTCCTCTATGTTGTTCCATATTTACATTAATGGATAAATTTTAGTTCAGAAGGAGACTAGTCTGCATTTTTTAACAATTTCGAAAAATGGTTATTGTCCTCTGTCAGGGTAGGAAATCAAAAACATATCTGAAACGTTTTATTGGTTGAATCTGTATTTTATTTGTTTTCTGATTGGTATATATAGTAATCTGTATTTCCCCTTTACTTTCAACATAGATGGATACTTCTGTTACCACTATGACAAAAAAGTAATAAAAACTACAAAAAAAAAATAATAACTCAGAAACAAATTGAGATACAGCTTTCAAACAAATTGCATTTAAAAGTACATTTTTTTTCTCTATACGACGGTGTAAAAAATAATATTGTGGGATGTTTAGAAGTTTAAAAATGAAATTTCATTTAAAATTGGCCCAGGAATATTAATATTTAATCCATGGCGTACGTAATGAATGACCAGCTCCGTAGAAGTTTAAAAATTTACAGTACCGAAAAATGTAATAAATGGCGTACGTAATGTATGAACAACTCCGTGCGATTTTTTACGTCTTAAATTTTAGTCTTTGAAAAAATCATTTCCAAATGGTTGTTGTAATTTATTAAATTGCATTTTTTTCATAATTTGCTTATTAAATGCGTGTCTGAGCGAGTTATTCTGATTAGATGAACTTATGTTATATTTATACACTGCTCAAAAAAGTGAAGATAACAGTGCAAGACAGCCATGTATGTGCATGAAATGGATAGTACACGTGTATATCAATACGCAATACAGAAAAAAAAGACGCAAAAAAAATTGTAAGGGAGCTTTTATTGTTTGAAAAGATGGAAAGAACATGAAAAGATGGTTTGGGCAACAATTTGGTTTTATGTAAATGATAAAAAAAAAGTATTGTTTAGAAATGATGCAAGATTTTTAATATGACGTGTGGTCTCCCCGAACAGCTAAGATTGTAGCACATCTGTTTTCCATGGATGCGATGAGGTTATCGATTAGACTTTGGGGAATACTGTTCCACTGATCAAGAATTGGAATCTCCAAGTCCTGGACTGTAAAAGGAAGCCTTGGTCTCGTTGCAATGAGTCGTCTGAGTATGTCCCAAACATGCTCGATCTGATTTAGGTCAGGATAGCATGCTGGTTATTCCATACGCTGTATTGTTTTAGCTTGAAGCATGTTTCCCACAAGACGAACTATGTGAAATCTGGCCAAATATCATGCATTCCAAATATCATGCATGGAAAAAAAGAAATCACTTATTGCTGCAACATAAAATACGACATGAGGTCTCAGTATATCGTCTGCATAACCTCGGACCGTCAAAGTGCCATTCTGAATGATATGCAGTCCAGTACGTCCATCTATGCTTATTCCAGCCCATAGCATCAACCCACCTCTTTTGTAATGTGATGTAAATGTCGTTTGTGACGCACGAACGAATGTGGGATTATTTTGAGTGCCTCTTTCTCTCCATGCCAAAAAACATCAGATATCACATTTAGACTGAATCGGGACGCGTTTGTAAACAGAATGTGACTCCAATAACGTTGCCTCCAAACTCGATGTTCAGTTGCCCACCTTCTTTGGGCCGCACAGTTGCTTGAGATCAACGGAATACAGATCATTGGCTTACGTGCATAGAGACCACCTCGATGAGCCCTATTTCAGACTGTTTGGCTGAACACCCTTCGTCCTGTGGCCAAGAACAACTGTGTTTGCAGCAGAGTAGCACTGCCCGTTCCGTCTCGACGAGCTGTTAACAAGATATATCGATCATCAGTTTCTGTGGTAGCACATGGCCGACCTTGCCCTTGTCGATATCTACCATTCTAAGTGTCTTGGAATCGATTTCACACCCTTGCATTGAAACTTCTTGCGACCCCAACAGCGTCCACTACACTTCGTTGTGTTTCCCAAGATTCAACTGTCCCGATAACATTCCAAGTGATGGATTTAGTTACATCACATTGTTGTGACATTTTCAAGTCATTACTTCAAGTCTTTTCTCAAAACACAAGCTGAGCAATTGAATCTTACAAATGAGACAGTGAAACAGACGTTTCTGGAAAATCCCGATTTCTACACTTATCTTCTTTTTCTACTTTTTGACGTCATAAACTTTAATTTGCAAGTGAAGTTTTTTCATCTGTTTTCTACTACGCTTTAAATTATGGATGTTTTATTTTACGTTATTTATCGGTGTAAATATTTGCGTAATTTTGTTAAAACCATGGGCTCCCCTAATTGTTTTGAGCAGTGTATATATATATATATGTATATATATATATATATATATTGACCAATTTAAATTGATTGGCGTTGAACTGAAAATCACTGTAAATCAATTGGAAGTTAGCTCATTTTAGCAAAAACCTCTTTCCCAACTTGCTAAAAATAAAATTCTTATTGAAGTTTAATAGATAAGGGTAGTTTAAAGTCAAATTAATGAAAAAAGTGATTTTATAGTTTTTTAGTATTTTAAATCCTTTATTTCCTCCCTTTCAAATCGTATATTGCTTGTGTTTCTACGGCAACAAGAGGTTAAATTTTTTTAATTTGATTTCGAGGATTTGAAATCCACCGTAGTGGAGATTGCTTTGAGGCCTATAGCAACAGTGGCTGTCGCCTCCAATGATCGTTATTTAAACACAGAAATCGTAACACAAACCAGACATAACAATTTTATTACTCTACATTACACACATATATATATATATGTATTACTTTGAAAACAAAAACACAATTACATCCATGTCTTACCCAGGGACTCGAACCCGTAACCTCAGCGTGACAGCAGCCTTCGCTTACTGACCGCGCCACCGGACGACATTTTTTTAAAAATTAAATCAGTTTGTTTACATCATAAATAAACATTACATACGTAAGCTTTAATTTCAATTTCTCAAAATGTTGCTTTGGGAATTTCGATGTACATTCGTGGGAAAAAAAGGGAACATCCCTACTAACTCTGCAACTAATTATAACATAAGTATGCTACTGTAATCAAACGATAGGAAATAATGTCTACTTTTATGTAGTATGCAAAATTTGCTTACGGGGCCATCTACAAATCTAAACCATACCAAACCAAACTTCTTTTTTTTTTAATGGCAAGTTTCTGAATTATAAACATTCAAAATATAGAGTTTCTAATGTTAAATTACATTTTCATATTGTTATTGCTATCCCCTGAAATTATAATCCTAATGTGATATCTTTTGTGTCGTTATAATTTTAAAAAACCTAAACATAATTGCATTGAGTTTGTAATAAAACACTTAATATGAATTATGAAATTAATACTCGAAAAAAATATGGATTGCAACCAACATTTTTTTTTTCTTTTCGTATAGATTTATATCTATTATGTCTATTATATTATTATGCGAATTCTAAATTTCAAGTATTTCTTTCAAGTACTAGTTTTCGAGTTATGAATAAAAAACCTATAAATGGTGATTTAAGGGGCCGTTTATGATGCGCAGAAACGCATATTTAGAAATATATATATATATGCAGCAAAACCTCGAATATCGGAAGTAATTGGGAACGACCCTCTTTCGGAAAATCGAAATTTTCGGATAATCGAGAAAGCTACAATTTTAAGATTAGGGAGAAGTATAAGCTCTATTTCTTATTATTGTAACAAGTGCTTAATAAAAATAAAGCAATATCAAAATCGAGACAAGAATAAATTATTTGAATTTTATTTTTTAAATTAAGTACCGTTTACAGACATCACAAGGGTTTGAAAAAATGTTTTGTTTGTCACAGTTTGTTTTGTCTTTGCTTTGAAGCTCTATCAAGGAGTTTTTTTTTATATTATTAGTTCACAAGTATCACAGTCTTCTAGCCATTTCAAACCTTTTACAAAGCATTCAAAAGCTTCAGAATTGCTAATTAGTTAGTTTTCTTCGTTCCACTCCGCAGCTTACGGGAGCTCCAATTAATTTCAAAGGAACTCTGCGAAAGGGGATCGAAAATATTTACATGTACTCGCAGTTTAGAAATAACCGCTTGCACGCAATTAATATGATAGTTAAAAAAAAAAGGCCTTCTAAATGGATTTTAGCACACAAGGATTGTGATATTAAAAAAAAAAAAAAAGTTTTAAAAATGGATTTTGGATAACCGAGAGTTTCGGTTAAAAGAGTTTCGGATAAAAGAAGTTCTACTGTATTACTTATTTTAGTTAAACAGTTAGACTGGCAATAGTCAAAACATAATAAGCGAGTGAAATGGTCATACTGGAGCAAGCAATAATGCTTTAACAATTTATCTACTGAGGTACTTATAAGTATCATTAAAATAACTTATTATACAATTCATTTAATACATCGATTAGTAGTAATAAAGTTTAGAATGAGCTATGGACGCATTACTTTATTTTGTTCCAAAAGCATTATTGGTTACACAACGCAAAAATATTTTTAAAAGGATAATTTTTTTGCCTTTGCATCTTTTCAGCTTTCTTGGCGTTGGAGAGGGTGGATTTTTCAAATAGAAAATATTTCTTTTGTAACAAAAGCATATTTGTACATTTCCTAATTGTACAATATACTAAGAAAAATAATTAAAATAAATGACTTGAGTGGGGTTATAAATATTGTACAAAATCCCTATAAATTCAAATTTAATTAATCCTTCTGAATAGTTCAGTCCTTCTAAAATCTATTAAATGATTATGTAAATCTTTTAATTTAGTTTCAAAAATTCACAAAAAATGCTTTAGAAGGAAAATTTTTTTATGAATTCATAATTCTGCATATAACATGTTAATAGAAGTCACATATTCATTCTGTAGCATTTCAATATTCGAGTTACGAAGCTTAATTTGGTTACTACTCCTAAAATATGCTCATATTAAAATAATTAATTAATCTGAAACACACTCATCCCATTTTAATGAAAATGTGTCATTAGGCTATTTGAAGGGTGTAGAATTTATTTATGGTGTCAAACTTGGGAATTGCTTTTTAAAAGAAAGCAAAGTTTTTTTTTTATGTAGATGGTGCCTAAGCAAATTTTAGATAAATCATTTAAAAGTAGACTTTATTTTCAATCGTTTGGTCACAGTAATTTTCTTCTACAATAATTTGTTGCAGAGTTAGTAGGGCGTTTACTATTTTTTTCATGACTATACCTTTTTTATAGAAACCAGTACGTGTTATTGTTTGCAGTCTTGCCAGAATATTTCACACATATCCCTCAGCAAGCTGAAGTAAACTTTTGTTACAAACATTTGTACAAGATTTTTATAAAAATGTTTTTTTTTCGAAATATGCAAGTTCTTTTATTTTTAAAAGTGGATTTTATTCTAGATAAAAAAAAAATTAACTAAAGGATATCTGTTTATAAAATTTACTTCGCTTCATTAGGAATTTTTCACATTATGCATAAAAAAGTTTAAGTGAATATCTTTGGTAGTTTTTAAAGAAAAGGTGCCTTAATTTACCATGGGAGATATAGGACTTTCAAATGCCTTCAAATACTTTTATTATACAATTTGCTCATTTTAGCTATGCTTGTATTATGTAAGTTCGATTTTATACGTAAAATGCTGAGATGACTTTAAAATTGTATTAAACCGAAATTTATGAAAATGTTAATTATAAAATCCTCTAACAATGTATACAGTTATGCTAATCAATCAAATTCCGAAATTAAATTTTTAATAGCTGTTTTCTTTTGAGCAGCAATTACTACATTTTAATACTAGAATTCAATTCCAAATCCAGAAGTTAAAATTCCAACTTTTAAGACTTAAAATTCCATACACAGTGACTGATAAAACTCGTCTTAGAAAATTACAATACTTTATAACTAAGCATCTTATGAAAAGGACGAAATTTACATGGTATTTTAAATATGAAATAATGCAAATGGAAATCTGAATGAAATATTCATTCTAGTAAAATAAGGCTGCATTTCTCATTAGTATATACTCTCGACTTTTCAGAAACAAACGTGATTTGTAAGCATGCTAATGAATGAATTTATAATACTAAACGAAAATTTCCCGTTTCTTTGCTTGGCTTGAAGTAGCGAAATTTCGTATATTACATTATTGTTGATTAAGAGTTTTGTAGACAGTTATTTAATGAATAGAGTCCCTGCACGAATGTAAAACATATGTGAACGCATGTAAATTTGTGTTAGATAAAACGTTTGAATATTTTGCATTTAAAAATAACTAAAATATCAGAAAAGTATATTTAATAACAGAATAAACTGTCGTTATTAATTATATTTTAAATCTTTTAAGTTATGTTTTAGCAGAAAATACATAAAAATTCTCCGATTAATCTGGTACAAATTTCCAAGTGCTGTATAGCAGTAATTTAGAAAAATTCATAACAATAACAGCATAAAAAGAACTATGTTAAAATACATGAGAGTGTTGCTTTGATTCTACAGCGAAAAGTTTTAATTGGAGTTTCTAATTTAGTTTAATGTAGATAGAAAAATCATAATATATTAATAAATATACATTATAACTTATTTTGTTAAATAAATCTCAGTTTCAATCTTCCGTATGTTCATTACCTAGCAAACGGGTCATTAACAGTTGCGGACGCAGGAGGAAAAGATGACAGTTTGAGGCGGGAGGAATTCTGGCGCAATGCCCCCTCCCCCCTCCCCTATAAAATGTTTTCAGTAGACTTATTTTCTCTTACTTACATGTTTTTACAATGTCTCATTGTTGAACTAAACAAATAAGAGTTTTTTTTTCATTAAAGTTTTTACAAAATGTTAAAGAAAGCATACCATTGAAAGAGTGACAATGTCATTCTTTTATCCGATGGTCAGCGTTATAGCTGGATATTTTCCGAGTGCAAATGGCTGAAGTCAGACCCATTATTAATCGTAATCTTTCTAAACTATTATCTCTGACATAATGAAAGAACATCTTTCCCTTCCTTCGAAAAATCATCTCGGCGAAAATAAAGGTGGTTAGAAAATTGGTTAAACAAACCTGACTTCTTTAAAAAACCGTATGATATATATATAATATATATATATATTTGTTACACAATGTACATACTTACTTATACAGGCTCAGACACACCCTGATAACCATTCTTTTGGAACATGTTTTTCTGAGACAAATGCAATTGTTATCATTTATGAGACAAATACTAACTTATAGCCTAGTGGTTAGGGTGTTGAATTCGGAATTAATTAGGGGAAAGTTGGAAATTGTTTTAATCCCTTCTGTTTAGGTCTACAATGAATATGCTATGTTTTCCCCCTCGTACTAGGTGAGTGTTAGGAAATATGTATAGAATTATAGTAAAAAAACACGTTTTTTTGCATACCATAACAATATCTCAAAACAGCTAACTCTGTCAAAAACATTGTCAATACAAATGTTGTAGAGCTTAAAATTCTGAGTAAAATGAGTACCTACACTCAATACTTGTGTTGAATATTAAGGTCACAATTGTCAGTTAATCCCTTCAGTTTAGGTCTAAAATGAACGTACTATGTTTTATTCCTCGTACTTGGGTGAATGTTAGAAAATATGTACATATTTATTTTCGAAAAACGCGTTTTTTTTAATTTCCTTAACAATATCTCAAAACAGCTACCTCTATAAAAAACATTGTCAATACAAATGTTGTAGAGCTTAAAATTCTGAATAAAATGAGTACTATCATTAGTATTTTTGTTCAACATTAAGGTCGCAATTCTATTTCAAATCTTTTCAAAACAAGAGCTTGAAGCCAGGAGAGAGAAGGTTAACTTAACAATATCTCAAATTGCGGCCTTAATATTGAACAAAAATATTAAGTGTAGGTACTCATTTTACTAAGAATTGTAGGCTCTATAACTTTTGTACTAACAATGTTTTTGATAGAGTTAGCTATTTTGAGATATTTTTAAGTTAACTTGGTCTCTCCTGGCTTCAAGTTCTTGATTAGCGATTAAGGCAAAATTTTGAAATAGAATTGCGACCTTAAATATTCAACAAAACTATTAATAATGGTACTCATTTTATTCAGAATTTTAAGCTCTACAACATTTGCATTGACAATGTTTTTTATAGAGTTAGCTGTTTTGAGATATTGTTAAGGAAACTAAAAAAATACGTGTTTTTCGAAAATAAATATGTACATATTTTCTAACATTCACCCAAGCACGAGTAATAAAACATAGTACGTTCATTTTAGACCTAAACTGAAGGTATTAAAAGAATTTTCAGTTTTCTCCTAATTAATTCTGAGGTCATCCCCCTGATGATGGGTCTAAAACTTTGAAGTAGAATCTTAATATTACACATAAGTATTGAGTGTAGGTACTCATTTTACTCAGAATTTTAAGCTCTACAACATTAGTATTGACAATGTTTTTGACAGAGTTAGCTGTTTTGAGATATTGTTTTGGTATGCAAAAAAAACGTGTTTTTTGACTATAATTCTACACATATTTCCTAACGCTCACCTAGTATGAGAGGGAAAACATAGCATATTCATTCTAGACCTGAACAGGAGGGATTGAAACAATTTCCAGCTTTCCCCTAATTAATTCCGAATTTGGCCTTTTTTTGCTCCCCTACCACTGGGCTATTAAGAGAGGACTTGAAAATTTTATTAAAAAGAAATTTATGAAAATTTTAATTATAAAATCCTACAACAATGTATGCATTTATGGTGACTAATCAAATTATGAACTTAATTTTCAATAGCTGTTCTATTTTGAGATACAGATAATAAATTTTAATACTCGTATTCAATCTCCAATTCATAAATTAAATTTCAGATTAATTAAACTTTTCAGAATTAAAATTTCATACACAGTAACTAGAACAACACATCTTAGAAAATTACAATACTTTATAACTAAGCATCGATGGGGAGGACGAAATTTACATGGTATTTTAAATGTAAAATAATGCCAAATGGAAATCTGAATAAAATATTCATTCCAGTAAAACAAGGCTTCATTTCTCATTAGTGATTCTCTCGACTATACAGACATAAACGTGACTTCCAAGCATGCCAATGAATCAATTTATAAGAATAAACGAAAATTTCCCGTTTATTTGCATGCCTTGAAATAGCGGAATTTCGTATATTACATTGTTGTTGATTATAAGTTTTGTAGAGAAATATTTAATGAATAGAGTCCCTCCATGAACGTAAAACATGTGTAAATATATGTAAACTTATGTTAGAAGAAACATTCGAACTTTTTGTATTTAAAAATAGCTAAAATTCCAGAAAAGTGCAATTAATAACAGAACAAACTGTCGTTACTAATTACATGTTAAATCGTTTAAGTTTCGTTTTTACTTAAAATACTTTAAAAAATCTCCGATTAATTTGTCACAAATTTCCAGCTTTTGCATACTAATAATTTAGGAAAATTCATAATAATAACAGCATATAAAAAGTACTATATTAAAAGTACACAAGAGTGTTGCTTCTGTACTACAGCGAAAAATGTTAAGCAGTAATTTTTATTTAGTTTAATGTATATAGAATAATCATAATATATGAATAAAATATACAACATAACTTAATTAGTTAAATAAAACTCCGTTTCAATTTCATTTCTCTTCAATAACTAGCTGTCGGGTCATTAGCAGGTGCAGACACAGGAAGGAGATGTCAGTGTGGGGATAGGATTTATGATCGCGATCACCCCCCCCCTCCCCCCACCTAATATAAAAGTTTAAGCAGACTTGTTTACTTTTAATTATACGTTTATATAATATCTCATTATTGTATTAAAAAAAAGATTTTTCCTTTCTTGATTTTTTTTAATTAAAGCTCTTTTACAAAATGTTAAAGGAAACATACGAATGAAACAGTGACAATTTCATTCTTTTTTCCGATTGTCAGGGTTATAACTGGATATTTTCAGAGTAAATAATGAAAGATCTAGGCATGGAATAATTCCACATTGCTCACACAACACAATATTTGGAAACAAAAACATTAGGGAATACCACATGTACACTTTTTCCTGTCCAAATCTTGCGTTGGGTGTGCTATATGGAATTATTCTAAGGAATTATTTACAGTAGCGCCCTCTATTTTCGATAATTTTAACTAATTTTTTTGTTATTGTTGTCATACAAAATCCCGTACTAAGCTGAATATTTATCAGCAAACCTCATGTCTCTCCGAAACATTAGTCTTTTTTTTATGGCGTCATACTTTCGCACCGAACTTTTGAAACACCCGGTGTACACACACGCACACACACACACACACATATGTATATATATATATATATATATGTGTGTGTGTGTGTGTATACATTACTGTAAAAAATTATGTATCCAGATATAAAAATTATGAACTTTAATATAAAAACTATGTACCCTACTATAAAAAAGTATGTGTATTTAAATAAATATTATTGAATTTAAAAAACTAATAAATGTAATAATTTGAAACCGATTTATATGTCATTCATTCATAAATTTATTATTATTATACACTTTTTTAAATTTTAAATTTTCATTGAAAAAATAAATTAAATTTCGATCGCGAATTATTTTATAAATACTGTCGGAAAAATGAAAAAAAAAATGTATGATTAGTTAGTTTTCAATACTTATCCAATCTTTTTTGTTAATTCACAATGCAAATAAACTCTCAATTATAAATTTTCAAATTTTTATCGAATAGCGGGAAATATTTAATAGCAAACATTAATTTAAACTTAAAAAATTACCTTACTGTAAAACATTTAAATCATTTTCATGATTGATGAAACATTCTTTGCTTTTTTTTTTTAATTAAATTAATCAGGTATTTTGAAAACGTATTCACATAATTAAAAAATATGTAGTTAATTTAATTAAGGAGATGCTTTTAGAAATTATCTATTCAGGAATTCGATATTGATTCAAAGTTTGCAAACACGAACATGACAAATAAACAAAAATAAAATATTTTCTCTTTAATTAAATATTAGTTGGAATATTTCCTAAATTACTTTTTTTTAGTTAATTGCCTTATTTTAATTTATTTAAAATAAATTATTCATACCTTGTTGAATATTCGATGCATAATTAATCTCTGTAGAATATTAATGTTCCTAAATTGTATTAAGATCTATTAAAGGCAGCTATTGAATATTAAATTTATTTCCGCGATATCTGCTCAAAATTGTATATTAATAAATTATTTAAAAGAGATTTTTAAAATTACAATTTTATTTATAAAGTATTATTTTTTAAATATTTATTTCCCATTTTCGAAAAAAAAAAAAAAAAAGGCTACAAATCATTTAAATAAAAAATAACCGCTGTATAGATAAATTAAAAATATATAATTGATTAGTTTCTATTATAATTCAAACGTTGTTTTATATAAAATTAATAATATTTATTTAAATTACTGAATTTGAACATATCATATTATAAAGAAAGATTGAATTTTGAAGCACATTTTACGACGTTTTTTGTGGAGGACATGATAAATGTATGGGGAATTGTTTTAGCGAAAGATAAATTAGTTCCAAGTTTCACCAAGAGAGGGCATTTTTTAACGAAATATACATTTAGAATATATTTACGATAGTTTACAAATTTCATTAGAATCAACCATGTCTCACATGACGGTCATCATTTTCAGACATCATCTGGAATGATAGGATGGCATGTTCCACAGTTGACCTGCAGTATGATCAAAGAAATGCTAATAGCATGTCGCGAAATAGTGTCTTTATGATCAGGTAAAGTTAATAAATAAAATTTCAAAACTATCGATAATGTATGCTAAGCGTATAAATCACTACAAAACGAAATTTTGAACTATTTTTATTTATTTTTTCTTAAAGAAACTATCATACCTAGGATATTCACACTAATTGTACTTACTCTTATTAATAGCAAAACGGTAAATAGCCAGGGATGCGCCTTATCAGAATAAACCAGTACACCAAATTTGAGCAAAACTGATATTTCTGTATTGAAAACCATTTTGTTTTAATCAAGGGGAGATTAGATCCCCGACCCACCTCCTTTATACATAACCAATAAACCACCAAATCTAATCAGCAAAGGGTCTTATCAGAATAAACCGGTAACCAAATTTGAAGCAAGTAGTATAATTCTACATGAAAAACTCATTTATGTAAATTAAGGGAATATTAGTCCCCGTTCCCCTTTTATACCTAACCAATCAACCCACAATACTAATCCGGGAAGCATCTTATGAGAATAAATCTATTTACAAAATTTGATCGGATAGCAAATCGGATATTTCTATCAAATGTTTTCGCGTTACGTACATACATACAAACATGTAGGCGTCTTTAAATAAAATTACGTTAATAGCAGCATTTTATTGAAATAAAATTTTGACACGTAAGTGGAGTTTTAACCTGCGGGCATATTTACCCTGAGTCTAGAAAGATATATTTATATTATCCGTTAAAGTAAGATCGTTTAAAGAATATTTTATGCGTAATTTTGGCGTAGTAAGGACTGCAAACAATTGTTTGGTATCTCAGAAAATTATTTTTTACACACAACTGTTTAGTGTCTCAAAATATGCTTTTTATGCATTAGTGCGCTGCAAAAACTTTCACTTTAAACATTTTCAGGAATAATTTTCGGTGAACTTAAAATGCGCCAGCTCTGGACATGTCAATCTATACCTTTCCAGTATTGGACACGTTTTATTTCTTTCGGAAAAAGTGAAATAAAAAATGTAAAAAGCTGGAAATATATATTTTATTAACAAACGCGTAATGTTGTTACTTTAACACAGTAAAACAAGCTTTAATTCAAAGATGAAAAAAGTAAAGTAGCTAAACCATTTAAGAACTTTGCAGTATGCAATCTTTGATTAAAATTACTTTAATCGCAGCATTTTGTTGAAATTAAATTTTGACGCGTAAATGGAATTTTAACCTACGGACGCATTAGCATCTCAGTCTTTGATAGCCAGTGAGCTAAAAACTGCATATGGCACTGCTACAGAAATATATATTAATATTATCCGTTAAAGAAAATTTTTTGCTTAATTTTGGCGTACTGTTCTTAGTATAAAGACTGCAAACAATTGTTTGGTATCTGAAAAAAAAAAAATTGGAAACAACTGTTTAGTATCACAAAAAAATACTTTTTATTTATTAGTGCGCTGCAAAAACTTTCACTTTAACGTTTTCAGAAATAATTTTTGGTAAGCTTAAAATGCGCTAGCTGTGGCCATGTCAATCTACTTTTTCAGTATTGGGCACGTTTTAATTCTTGTGGGAAATGTGAAATAAAAAGGAAAAACTGGAAATACAGTGAGCAAAAAAAGTATTTGCACACAGACGATTTTTGTGCATAAGTAACCATAGAAAGCAAATCTGATACTATTCTCTTAATTATACATTTATTTAAATAAGATGAAAATAAAAATAACTACCCATTTTCCAACAGTAATACTACACATTTTAAAAAATAAATTAATATTTTCTCATACCTAAAAAGTATTTGCACAAGAAGCATTGACTGTTAAAAAAGGCATTAAATGTGAACCTTACGCAAATGTTTAGCATATTAGTCCCGCAGTACATTAGCCCCGCACTTTAAAGTCACGCAATATATTAACTGGAGCAGGGATTCTGGAGAGTTTTTGTTCTAATGGCGCCAAAATCGTGTGAACTGTCTGTTGCTACCCGTGAGAAGATTATATTTCTTCACAATTCTCGATTAAGTTACCGAGGAATAGGTAAAAAATTAAATTTAAACTTTTCTAGTGTTTGTTATGTAATTAAGAGGAAAAAAGAAACTGGTTCGACAATAAATAAGCCGCGAACTGGGAGTCCGAGAAAACTAAATACCAGGCAAAGGAGAGCCATCATAAAAGAATCTTCAAAAAACTCTTTTCTAAGTGGTCGAGAATTGGCTGTGGATGTCGCTTCAACGTCGGGAACAATAGTTACACCACAATCAATTAGAATTATTCTTCATGATGCAAATATTCGAGTAAGAGCCTCTCGAAAAAAACCATTTAATAGTGAAACAAATAGGATGAAAAGACTTGAATTTGCAAAAGCTTATGTCACCAAACCCATAGAATTTTGGAAAACTGTTATTTTTTCCGATGAAAGCAAGTTCATTATTTTTTGCTCAGATGGTAAGAAAACTATATGGCGAAAGCCAAACACTTCTCTACAAATTAAAAACTTGAAACTAACTGTAAAACATGGCGGGGGTCATGTAATGATTTGGGGATGCATGTCTTTTAACGGAGTTGGTGAAATGACCTTTATTAAAGGCAATATGAATGATAAACAATATATTAATATATTGCGAGATCATTTATCTAATAGTGCTCTGAAATTAGGAATTTCTAATTCATATTATTTCCAACAGGATAACGATCCGAAACACACTGCATATATTACGAGGTTATGGTTGCTTTATAATGTAAAAAATCAATTGAAAACGCCACCACAATCACCAGACCTCAATCCGACTGAAAATTTATGGCATATTTTGGATGTGAAATTAAGGAAAAAGAAAATTTCTAACAAATCAGAACTTAAGCCAGCTCTTAGGGAACAATGGCTACAAATCAGCAGTGAAACATGTCACCAATTAATAGAATCAATTCCCAGACGATTACAAGCTATAATTGAAGCAAAGAGCATGCATACTAAATATTAGCACTGTTTTTAACTTATAAATAATTCCTCTAGTTCAATTTTTATTGCTAGTGTGCAAATATTTTTTTGGCAGTACAAATGCTACTTTTTTATGTTTTCATATTTTAAATATAATTATTAAGTCAGATATCGTTTATAGCATAGGAGGCTTGTCGGGTTCGACTCCCGCTGGCTCCATTGCACACTCTTTGTGGAGCTCCGGATGTAAAAATTCTCTGTGCTGTAAATTTCATTGTGCTATCTCGTCCCTGTATATCGACGATGACTTATAAGCGGACCTTGTTGTCAAGCACATAAGTCTGATGTATGTGTCCAGTAAAACAAACAAACAAGTCAGATATTAAATATGTTTATTTGTTTTAAAAAAGTGTTGGTATTTTTAATTCTTAGTTGCTTTTTATTTATTTATACATATGCTACAACAAATTTACCTGGTGTGCAAATACTTTTTTTGCTCACTGTATATATTTTATTAACAAACGCGTATATGTTGTTACGTTAACACAATGAAACAAGCTTTAATTCAAAGATGAAAGAAATAGAATAGCTAAAACGTTTAAAAACTTTGAAGTATGGAACCTTTCAATAAAATTGCTTTAATCGCGGCATATTGTTGAAACTAAATTTTGAAGCGTAAATGGAATTTTAATAACATCATTGTACAATACCATTCAAAAGAGATTACTATTATAATACAGTGACATCACTTGAATATTAAGAACTTGCGCTTACTCAAAACATGGTGGTTGTCGAAGTCGAATTTTTTTCAGAGTTCGAAAAATTATTTTGATTTACTTACTACTATTTCCGGATAGTAATTTTAAGCTTTTGTTATCTTGCTTTACAAAACGTAAGAAAGTACCCGTTGCAGCCATCCGAAGGAAAGCAATCCTGGTCCATGTTCGTAAATTTTGTTATATTTTCCGATCATTACTCTCAGATACAAAAATTATCCTCCTTCCAAATGTTGATTTATATATACAGGGTATTTCAAAAATGACCGGTATATTGGAAAAATCAATAAAAACTAAACGGGCAGCGATAGAAATACACCGCTTGTTGCAATATGCTTGGGACAACAGCAAGATTTCAGACAGACAAAAAAAAAAAGTTAAAAGTTTCAACAACAGATGGCGCTGCAAGCGATTTGAAGGAAGCAGCGTGGATTGACCTCCCTATTCGCCAGGCATGAACCCATGTGACTTCTTTCTGTGGGGACACTTGAAACACCAGGTGTACCGCCACAATCCAGAAAAAATTGAGCAAATGAAGCAGTACATCTCTTCTGCATGTGAAGCCATCCCGCCTGACACGTTTACAAAGGTTTCTGGTAATTTCGTTCAGAGACTACGCCATATTATTGCTGCGCATGGTGTATATGTGGAAAATATCGTGGTTTAGATTTTTCCATACTGCAGCATCATCTGTTGTTGAAAATTGTAACTAATTTCGAAAAAAAAAATTGTCTGCCTGAAAATTTACTGTTGTCCCAAGCATATTGCAACAAACGGTGTATTTCTATCGCTGCCCGTTTAGTTTTTATTGATTTTTCAAATATACCGGTAATTTTTGAAACACCTTATATATATAAATGTCTATACAAATAAAAGAAATTTTCGCTCCGTGTGTATGCGGAGGCTAGAAAAAACTACGGCACGTACGAGGATGAAACTTTTTTGTGAGGGTAGCCCAAAATCTCTCCTGATGTACCTGAGATTCGGAATTTTAAATTTATAATAATTAGTTTAGTTATTCATTAAAAATCGCAACATCCTGCCTTTAAAACTAATCTTTGTCTTGTCGAGAGGGAAAAAAGAGCTGGCGCAAGCGCAAAAGCCTTACTTACACATCGGTAGAAAATGAAGGTTAAACAGAAGGAATTTTGGGGGTTATTTTGTTATTATTTAATTTGCTTGGGTAGGAGGATAAGAAATGCATACATGCTTGTAGAGCGCGAATGAAATGGCCTGCTGAAGCGCACCCGGTGGCATGTGGAAGTAACATTTCCCCTCTATAAGGAAAGGGCAGTTAACGTCACTGTGGATGGAATTACTGCGCATATGAAAAAACACCTGCCAGTTCTTTACGACTCCTACTGTGCACATGCGTTAGAACAATTTGATTGGTCTACGTTTAACATGTGTATGATATGATTGGCCTACGCCGCCAATACGTATCCTGCAATCGTTATGTCAATCGTAATAAAATGATCGTAATGCCAAAAATGTAGTGGTAGATTTGCTGAAGAAAGTGTTTTTTGTAAACATGCCCTTTTCTTATACGCATGAGCAGATTTTAGGCTGTTGAATTTATGCAGTGTAAATCATTTGAAAACAACGTTTAAACACACAATAAAACAAACAGATTTGACCATACGTATACGTTTCGTGAGTACTAAGACTCACATCCTCAGTGTAAAAACTTTAAAAACTTTAAAAACAATATCCCCCCAACTGCATGTACGGTGAAAAAACCCAAATGTCAAAGCATAATACCAAAAGACCATCAAGCTCTAACAGCCAATGAAATTAATGCGGAAGTGAAGTGTCGTGACACAACAAATCCATCCAGAAAGTTGAGATGTATGGTGTACTAGATAAATCATTAACCAAGGAGTCTTTTATGAGGCTATTCATATCCATATATTTAAAGACTCCTTGGTTAATGATTTATCTAGTACACCATACATCTCAACTTTCTGGATGGATTTGTTGTGTCACGACACTTCACTTCCGCATTAATTTCATTGGCTGTTAAAGCTTGATGGTCTTTTGGTATTATGTTTTGACATTTGGGTTTTTTCACCGTACATGCAGTTGGGGGGATATTGTTTTTAAAATTTTTAAAGTTTTTACACTGAGGATGTCAGTCCTAGTACTCACGAAACGTATACGTATGGTTAAATCTGCTTGTTTTATTGTGTGTTTAAACGTTGTTTTCAAGTGATTTATATTTTCACACAAGTTCTGTACTTATTTATGCAGTGTATTTGAGAAGCGGATGCATCGAGACGTGTTCTAGTGATATATCAACACGAGTTAAACTGCGTGCTGTTATCGAATTTTTAACTGTTGAAAAAGTAACTCCTACTGAGATTCATCGTTCTTTAAAAGCAGTTTATGTTTACGATGCTGTTGATAGGTCTAATCGGTGGGCAATAAATTCCTTGATTGCGAGCCTGGAAAAGCCATAATTGTTGATGAAAAATGCAGCGTACGTCCGATCATTTCCACAGACGATTAACATCGCAATCTTGTCGACCATTTGACTCAAAATAACTGGTGAATCGCACAAAAGCGTATCGCAAACCATATTGGAATGTTCAAGGAACGTGGCGGCTTTATTATTGAACATTTGAGATACCGTAAAACTAGATTTGCGAAACCTGAAGTTTGAACCTATTCTACATCCTCCTTACTCCCCCGATCTTGGGTCTTGCGACTTTCATTTTTTGACCGAATAAAAAATCGCTTTACACGTTGGGAGAAATGTTTTAGCCTTAACGGTGACTATGTTGAAAAATAAATATATGATTTTGAAGCTTAAGAATTGTACTTTAATGCACTTTTCTCCCGATCTTGATATTTATTTTTATTCGTGTTCTACAAGCATGTGTGTATTTCTTTTCAGCCTACACTCGCACATGGCCCAAAACACTCAATAAAGTTAAAAATGGAAGACATATTCTAAAAGATCGTGCTATTAAGTTTCAAATGCCGCAATCAATCAAAGAAAAACATCGCAGTTAACTTTTTGAAAAAAATTAAAAAAGGGTTGCTTTTCTGAAAAACCTTTTCTACTTTTTCTTAACCCTACCCCTCTTAACCCGCAGGGCGCAATTTTTGAGGTACCGAAACACCAAAAGTTTATTCTGAAAGCCGATACCTTTTTGTAATCAATGGAATCGGTTTTAAAAATATATGAATTTTAACCCTTTCAAATACACCAACAAAAGCAAGTCACTTCGCGCCTCACGGATGCGATATTTTTTCTACGGTAGAAGTAACAAAACGTCCATTCTTTAACACAATATTTTTAGAGTATATCAATAGATCAGATTTACATAACCTACAAAAATTTTGAAATATTCGAACGGGCAGAAATATTTTTTGTAATATAAAATGAGTGAAAACTTCGACGAAATCTGTAAAAAACCCGAGTGTTTCTTCACGGTTTCACTCGCTTTCGGTACGCATAGACTTAAACTCTAAAAATCAAACTACGCAAAATATAAAATGCTAAATAGCATATATTTCCAATTCAATATTATTTCTTGATTTTTTTCATTTAAAAATATAAATTCAGACAAAATGGAGTTAACGATATAAAATCATACAAATTTAAGGTTCATTTAAAGGTCATTCGTCACATTCCCGGACAACGCCGAATGGGTCAGCTAATATATACACAATACATAATACACATATGCAGTGTGTCCACGTATAGCCTGACCGACCTTTATTTTCGCAACCGTTGGTCCTAGATGCATACTTCCAATTACAAAAATGGTTTAAATAAGGTAAATAATTATTTTTAAAGCGATTTGGGTCAAGAAAAACATTTATTAAAAAATTACGAAATTTAAATTTTTATACGGTCCCCGGTCCTATAAGTGATATTTAGTAAAAATTTACTGTGATACTAACAAGTAAGACAAAAAAGTCCCATTCAGCTAACCTTAAAATTGACCGAGTTATGAAACTTTGAAATTCATGACTTATACCAATTTTTTTCCATATCAAAATAGATGATTTCAGCCATGCTTTCAGGGGTCGTACATGAAGTACTTAAAGTTATTTCAAGGTATCAACGCTTTAAAAAAATCGTACAACTATTACGATTGAGTTAACTTAAATTTCAGATTAGTTAAATTAATTGTATTTTAACATATGTTTTATTTTGTAAGGATTTGAAGCATACAAAAACAAAAAAGCTTTAATAAAAAAGTCTTTTAGAAAAATACTTAAAAATTGCCATTAAAATAAAAACAAAATAAATTAACTTGACATGCATGAATGCAGAAGAAACGTGCGCCCCCCCCCCCCCCCAAACCTGCAAAATAAAATTTCTCAAAACATGAAAAACAGTAATACCTATAATGTTCCTCACCCGTCAACAATAAACAAATAATTTTTCTTCCGAAGCCATTGCCAAATACTAGAGTTCCAAGTCTGCAACTTTCCTTCATTTCATTCATCAACACACACCCGTTCTTTTAGCAAGACTTTAGGATGCATACACCATATAGAAAGTTCTGGAAGGCTGCAATCACATGTTCATGCCGCTAGTCCACATCGTTGCCATTCACTTTTTAAAACTGTCTTTAAATAATATTTCAAAAACTTTATAGGGTAGTTGTTATTGTAAAATAAATTAGCCAATAACTTAAAAATCTCTTTATAAAAATTATAATCTCTGCCACAAATTTTATTGAAGCGTATTAATTGATTAATTATAATATTTATGTAAATTTTTTTATGCAAATAAAAAAAAACCAATGTGGCATGCTTCTAGTAAAAAATTGAAAACTATTTCTCTTATCATACAAATCTAAAATCAATTTATTATCAATAATTTCAAATAGAATATCCAAAAATTCTGCATTATAATCATCACGGTTTGCTCTATTCAACTTTAAACAATTTGGATATATAATATCATATTCATTAGAAAAATCAAAATATCATCAATATACCTAAAGACCTTTAAACACTTATTATATTTTATAGTATACTTAAATTCATAATAAAGCAAAAATAAATTTGCTTCTGTTCTAGAATAGTTTGTCCCCATCCCTATACCACAAATCTGGTTAAATCTGATTATATATATATATATATATTGTGCACAGGACTTACCACGGTATCGGTGAAGTTCACTAGACAGCTTCATCCACTTATTTCAAAATTATGTCTGCTTAAACATAGGGGGAAAATGTACAAACAACTATAAAAGAATAGTCCTTAAATTTTTTGTCTTAAATATAAAGAATCCTGGAGCATTTTTTGTTTCGTTTCTTTTTAAAAAAATGGCTGAGATGTAGCAGATAAAAATTATATAAGAGAATGTTCGAAACATGCATCGAAACAACATTTCGAAACATGCCAACACATTAAAAATAAAAGATTCCTCAAAATACGGATTTAATTTATGAGTTTTATTAAAGTGAGTTTTCCGCATTTTTTTTTTCTGTTGCAACCATTGTTCCTAATCTCTCCTAATCCTAAAACTGCATAGTCATATCCGCCAGCATCAACCTTAAATGTAGCTATAAAGTGGGAGTTTCAAAATAATAAATAAATACATATATTTCTCTATGCATAGAAATCTGTATGAAATTAGCACCAATAAACATTATTAATAACAATTCCGATCTGAAAAATGGGTTTTTGTAAACGGTATGATTTTTTTTGTATCAAAAATTAGAACTAAATAAACTCTACTAATTGCTGATAAAAGGAAAAATGTATGATTTGAAATTGTTAATGAAAACATAACGCACTTTAAAATCACTAAATGTATTCATAAAAAGATATACGTTTTCTCACAGACGGCAGAAATTTAAATGGGAAAAAAAAAAACTTTTAACTAAAAATTAAAAAATATATATATTTACTTAGATTACTTTTACGATTATTTATATCAAATAGAAAAGACAATGGAAAATAATTTCTTTGTAAATAAATTCTGCAATAGTGTATTAAAATTTAAATGTCTTATTCTCACTAAACTTTTGAACATTATATATAAAAAAAAACTTGCTAACATTGTGATTTTATTAAGGATAAAACTTTCAATTAAATGGTAATTTGTTTCAAAATGTCGGGTTTCATTGATTAAAAAATCAAGTTCCAACAAAACTCATTAATCACGCTATCTGTTTGTGTTCCAACGGATATTAAACTGATAAAAAACACACCAATTCCTACTTTAATGTTGAAGGTAAATTTAGCTACTGTTATTTATTGTTTTCAGTAAAGTCGTTGTACATTATTAGAACGTGATTCAAAATGTGCAAATAAATTATTCTCTATTAATTTAAAATAGGTTTTCAACGTTTCTTCATTAGAAGTTAACGCAACTGTTATTAACGCTTAGAAATGAATTTCGAAGAAACATTTAATGCTTAAAATATCAGTACTTTTGTGAATATGATTTTTGTATATTACTTAATCTTTTATTTTTTTAATGGAAAATGTTTCAGGCTTTGAGTATGAAAGTCTGTTGCTCATATATAAGTTGAAAAATATGTATTATTTAATTTTCATATAAAAAAAAAACAAAATTGCATTCAGAAATACTAAGCTCATCCAGAAAGTAAATACCTTTTGCGTATTTCTCCCGCGGACTGACAACACGAAGGTCTCGCATACTTAGTTACATCATTCAACTGGAAATCAAATTGGCCTAGCTATTTTGTTTGATTGCGTGAACGTTTGAAGCCATTGCTTGCCGGTAATCATGTTTAAAACAATTGATCAGCCCGTCAGCTGCGCCGGGGGCATCCACTGCCTTCCTCGTCGTGGACATTTTCCCTTCCTACGTTAATCATATTAACTCGCTTTCTTACCATAACTTCAGTCATCGCGTTCTCTACGTAAGCCTCACTTATCTGACGAAAAATTTCACAAAGTCGAACTTCAAAAACTTGATATGTGCACAGCTGGTAGGCCGATGGATTGTTTTAAACAAGAGTACTGACAAACAATGACTTCAAACTTTTACTTAATCAAACAAAATGGCTAGGCTAATTCGTTCTCGAGTTGAAGATGTAACTATGCATGCGTGACCTTCGTACTGTGAGATGTGCGGGAGACATGCGCAAACGGTACTTACTTCCTGGATTAGATTAGTACATGATTATACTAACTGTATTACACTTAATATGTGAAAAACGAATTTCACGATGTACATATGTCTCAAAATGTTTTGTTCAAATTTTATACCGATTTAAGCAAAATAATAAAAAAATATCTCTCTTATAGTTATAAATGGAGTGCTGAAAAAAAGATAGGAATAAAATTTGAATTCCTGTATTTAAAATACTAGAATATTAGATGCGTATTATTAAATTTCTACAAAAGGAATAAGACTTACAAGTCGTTGTTATTTCAAGCAGTCGACAAAATAATCAGGAATTTAATTTTTACACATTTTTAATTGAGTTTGTATAGGAAAAAAGCTAGAACAAAAAGAGAGGCACAATGTAGAATTTTAGTAAAATAAAGAGAGTCATTTAAATCATTGCCAAAATTTTTAATCATTTTTACCATTCTAGATGTCACAAAGTCAGGCACTTTTTAAGAAAATCATTGTTTTGTTTTACAACACATTTTAGTTTGTCTTTATTGACATCGATTTGCCTTTTTTTTTAATATCTCACACTAACATTTCTCATATGTTTTCTTCTGGATATATGGAAGGGGTCTATAATTGTCTGTCAAGCAGTAAGTACTCAATTGCTTTACAATCTGATTTTCAAATGGATGAAGCATTGATTGGGCCATTATCTTGGTAAAACATGTACTCAGGTATATTCTTGATGATTACTGAAATAAAGTTTAAAAAAGGAGACTTTGATTCTTCTTGGAAATGTCTTCTTCTTTAAAAATGTTATTGGAGTTATCATTCTACATTCAAAAGTATAGTAAAGTGGGGACAGATGCCGCAAAGATTGTGTAGGCGACACTAGCGTTCCCTAGACCAATTTCAGAAGTTCGTAGTGTTCCTCTGTGCTGTGTGACGTGTTGTATACGTTTCCACCGCTTAATTGTCAGTATTTACATATTTAGGCCTATAGACTAGATCTCGTAGAATACAGACAAGTGCTTGCCTTTCTCTCGCGTAGCTCACATGACACAAAATGGAGTCGCGGCATCTCACCCGCCACTATGGGACAGATGCCGCACCGAGGTTGAGGGACAGATGCCGCAAAATATATTTTTATTTTTCGGTTCAATAAATTGATCGCTGCGATTTAAATAGAACTTACATTTAAAATAATTTATATTAGCGCATTCTGCTACTTATCAAAATATTCTCAGCAACAATGTTGGTTCACCATGTGTGAATAAGGGAAACGTAGGCCGTTTACAATTCTCCCCATCTAAACTGTTAAACAAAATATCTCCTACCCCAATGGTCAAAAGACTTATACAGCCAAGTAAGAGAAAGTAAAAGGATGCAAATATTACAAGCACAGAGTTTATAAACAATAAAAAAGAAGAAGGAAATGAAAAACAAAAGAAACTAGAAAGCGTCAAAGAACGGCAACTTGGCGGAAGTAAAATGTGTAAAAAAAGGAATGGTAAGATCAAGTTGAAAACGCCTTACTTGAGGAAAAAACTAAACTATGAATAATCTTCCGACAATGGGTAAATTGTTCCTCTTATGGATTCTGATGGCAGAACTGGATTGGAATTTGATGACTCTGCATATGTTGAATTGCTGGAGTCTTATCAAGGAGCAAAGTCTAAAGCGACCAGGATTCAGTGCATCAAATTCAATCGATAGCTGCATGAAAAACGTTTACTTTACTTTTGCACAACGTGTAGTGTGGTGTGATTGTGGGCGAATGGAAATACAAAATCAAAGAATGAGAAGAAAGGCCAAAAATAAACAGTATAGGGCAGTGGTTCCCAACCATTTATTGACCATGCCCCAACAAAGCATTTGTAAAATCACTATATCCCCCCTCCCTCATTCTGCAAATTATGTCTCTTTTTATTTAAAAAATGAACACTATTCATACTGTGGAAGCATAATAAATCCTTAACAATAACTATTAATTTAGCATTTTTTAACTTTTCAAAAGGATGAATCTTCTGTCATAAATGTGTTTTTAACATAATTCTATAATTGAAATGAGGCTATATATCTTCGTCTTTGTGCCAAAAAAAAGTTTTGTTGAACTTTTCAAACTTACCTCAGTGTTAAAGAAAAGTGTTACACGGTCTGCAACTTTTCCTTTTCAAAATATCTTGAAGTGATACTTACATTTAGCATTAAAATTGATAACATTGACGTATTTAATTATTCATTTTTGTAACATATTAAATCGTGGAAAAGCTTTGGACACTAATTTTTTTTCTATGGATAACACAATTACAAGATTCTCACTATTTTCAAGATTCTCATCTATATCCTATATTAATTTTAAATAACCATTATTGAGCATTACAACACACATCCATCGTATTCTGTTTCCTAATATCGTTAATTGTCTTCCAGTATTTACTGATTTTAAAATTTAAAATTTATGTGTCATCATGTAATTTTATTTACTGTGTAGGGTGCTGCTCTAGAGCCATAGATATTTAATATGTAATATTTTCCCTTTTTAATGTAATTTAAGATTTATAAACTTTCTGAAATTGGTAGTACATAGTTTGAATATTTCAGATATTTTTTAGATTAAAAATGTTCAAGATAATCAGATTTATGCATACTTTTAAGTAACTTCATCTGTAAAAGATTCTTCGTATGGCATACAAAAGAGCGAATAGGAATAGAAAGCTCACTTAATAAATAATCAAAAGCACTACGAAATATTGTAAAATAGAGCCAGCAAAATTATTGAAATTTTTAATGCCGCTGAACAGTGCTGGACAGTGAAGCAGCGTTGAAGGGTTTCCTAGTTGTAATCAACTTAACATCCAAGCTGAAGATGAGAATGTCTTTAAGTATGAGTCGTAGGGAAAAAAAGAGAAGGTGTAGTACAGCTACTTAAAAATTTAAAATTAAATTTAAGGATAGGCAATAAAATAAATGGAATCTAAAACTTAGTAATTAAAGAGGTTTATATTTAATATAGGTAAACCTGTAGTTCGAGAACTACTATAAAAGGAAACAGAAAGTGAGAAAAATAGAGTTAGCACTAATTCAGTAGTAAAACTCGCCAAGTATGGACATGAAAAGCAGTTAAGGAAGCAGCAAAGCCACTTCAATACAAAAAAGCCCTTTTCAGGAACCATATATATTTAAGTTACAAGTAAAGTAAATTACATTAAGAGAAATTTTCCTTTTTTTTTTCTTCCAAGAGAAAATTTAAGATTGAACGTGGTTACCGTTCAGAGTAGTTGAGTTTGAAAGAAATTCAGAAAAGGTAAATAATTTTGAGAACACATTTTTTTTCAGCAGAGATCTTCTCCAAGACGCTGCTGAGTTTTACGGTAACTTCCGAGAAGTGGCTGATACCAAGTTCGGCTTTATTTTTTTTTTTTTTTACTATTTCAATAATTGTAGGGATTTTGTTGGTGAACTCATCGAGTTCATAAAGATGTTCCGTAGGGGGGGGGGGGGGGGTTACTTTAGCTTTTTCAGATGAAATTTGAGGTTTTGGGACTTTCATCGTTGTTCCCTTGGATTTTATGGTGTCTGAGGTTCCTTCTGCATAGGATTTCTTAAATTGGGGCTTAACAGGAATGTTTTTACAGCCTTTGTAACTTGAAGGGTGCGGGAGATCACAATTTGTACATTTCGGGGTGGTCTAGGTAGCTCAGTAGCATTTTTGAAAGGGCAATTTGGGGAAAGATGGTCCCCAGTGCATCCTACGCAGCTGGGGGGCATGTAGCAGTTAGTGTCTATATGATAAAATGTTTGACATCGGTGGCATTGCGTTGCCTTTTTTGCTACTCTAAATTTTTCTACATTAATGCGAATTTGGAATAGGAATTTTAGGTTGAAATTTTCAAAAGATGTTCCGTTTTTCGGAAGTTCAATAAGGAACAGAGGGAGAGGTTTTTTTCCCCTCTCTGCGACTTATTAGTTGGGATACTTTAATGACTGTAAATCCTTTAATGGTTAAGTTATTTTTGATTTCATCAATGTTAGTAGAGGTTGAAACGCCTCTAATAACTGCTTTTAGTGGGATTTCTATGTCGGGAATAATGTAAAATTGGGCTTTATTTTGCTTAAGATGTTCGATAATTTGCGTTTTATTGCGGAGGTTAGATGGGAAAATTACTACACTGTTAGAAATTTTGCAGCATTCTGGCAGGTCATTCGACCGTTTTTTGAAAAAACGGTTTCATAACCATAATTTAACTATATTCTGACCATAAAATGGCCAATAATATGGTCAGAATAGTGTTAAAATTGCGGTTGTGTAACCATTTTCGGAAAAAACGGTCAAATGACCTGCCAGAATGCTGCAAATTTTTAACAGTGTAGAAATTTGCCCGAGAGTTTGACTTTGAAGTCAAACTCGCCACTTCTCGACAAGTTAGTAGTGAATTCTATTACGTTTTCAATACCCGTGAACATAATAGGTTCGAGTTTTTTAGTTTCGATAGTTTGGGGGTTCATCTTTTAATGATTCCATATCGGAATTTGAAACTTTTTTCCGTTTTAGAGGAAATTGAACTTTTGGAGCTATTTCTCCTACGTTTATAAGAAACGGTCTGAAATCCGTCGTCAGCAGCGTCTGGGATAGTGATATTTTTAATTTTGTTCTTACGGTAAAAAATTGACAACCCGTTTGAGGGCATCATAAATATTAGCTTCAGTATTCCTACAAAGGAAGTTATAGATTTGGACTTTTTCAATGTTATTGATCTCATAAGGAGAATCTTCTAATAGAATTTGCGTAGGGCCAAAAAGTTCATTCTCGTACCTTTCGAGAATTTCAATCGTCGTTAAATTTTTGATATTAGAGAGATTAGAAGAGACAGAGCTCATAGAAGACGTACGACTCATTAGCAAGACTAGTAGCAAAATCAGGAAACTCACCAAGACGAGTCTTAGCATTCAAGAAGTGATCGAAGGACATCGTGCGGGTGCTAAGCTGTTTTAATGCCGTACTGAACAGGTACTGAACAGGTAATCAGCATTGAGGGGTTTCCTAGCTGTTATCAGCTTAACACCCAGACTAGGAAATTAGAATGTCTTATGTTTTAATGAGCCATTGGGATAAAGTTAAACTGTAGCAATGCTACTATAAGAGTAAAAGAAGTTAACAAGAGAAAAATAAGAAATTTAAGAAAAAAAGGAATAAAATTAAATTTAAGTAAAATCTTAAGAAGAAAAAAAGTTAACAATAAATCTTAAAAAATACATGAGTATTAAAGTAAGTAAAGTCAAACTGTAGTTGTAAAACTACTATAAGGAATTTAGAAAGTTAAAGTTAGTACTGTTCAGTGAAACACTCACCAAGCAAGGGCAAGAAAAGCTAGGGTGGCAAGACCACAACATCCAACCAAAAAAGGGACATTTCAGGGCCATAATAATGCCGTAAAAACATGTCAAGCTAATTTAAAAGATTATTCATACAATTATTCTGGTTTTGATTATGTTTAAAACTTTCGATTGGGGAGATTTTGATTTTTTTAATTTTGCTCATTAACACATTTTCAAAAAAAAAAAAAAAAAAAAAAAAAAAAACTGCAAGTAAATGGGTGAGAAACAAATTTGGAATTGCCCCATGTTGGGAACCACTGGTCTAGGGCCTAAATAGAATAGAACTAATACTTACATTAAGAGCAAACTGCAATGTTCACCTGGATGTAAACCAGTGATTTATATCTTTTTTGGAATTATGCTGTCTATTGTTTCCAGTAATTATGCTATACATTCATGTAAATTTAAATGTTTTACTTTTCATTATCCCTTTTTGTCTTAAGTTTTGTTTATATATATTACACTTTCGCATTTTCGTTAAACATTTCACAATTTAGTGATATATATAATTTTTGTAAGTTTACTGTTATTTATTTTCGTTTTAAGTAGTTTGAGAAAATAAAAATATGATTTGCTTGAAAAAAAAACAGCCTAGCATTTTTCTCCATGCGGCATCTGTCCCACACCCAATGCGGTATCTTATCCAGCATATAAAAAAATGATGTTAAAAAAGGACCTGTGAGAAAATAATTATGCCTGCTTTATTAAGAGGGTTTTAACTTGTTTAACATAGAAATTAGATTCTAAAGGGTTTGATCAATGATTTCTGGTACTTAGTTTGTTGTTTTTTGTTTTATTGTACATTTTACAAGAAGAAAAGAAAAACTGCGGAATCTGTCCCCACTTTGCTATATACTAATCAAGTCAAGTACAATTAATCGATAAAAAATTGCTACATACATTGTATGATGTGTGATGTATTTTTTCAGGCATTTCTCTAAACGATGTACGCGATACAACAAGTATTTTAAAAACATAGTGCTGCGTATTATAACATTGTACAAAAATGTGTGTACACCATGTTTACGAAGATCAATAGAGTCAATAAACGACATGAAAAGCGACAGATAGACAAATATGTCACTTTTAGATCCTAATGATATTGTAACCGGACCACCTACAGATCGAGAAGTTTCCAGCAACAACAATTAAAAAGAGTATGACAATGGGGTCATCCTTTTACATTTTATGCACTGGCATACACAGACAAAAATTAAGATGCATATGAATTGCACAAAGTTAGCTTACATGATTTCATCGTATTTCAAAACACTGTTTATTGAGAGGTTTATGGCCTACAGCAACGGGAGATACATGACAATATACATACATTCACGAATTTTAAAAGCCTGCCTCGCAGCTCGCGTAAAGAAATGCATCACTGCTGCTGTGACGGATATTTACAGAAATCTCCTATCTAACGTATGGACGGAATTGGATTACCGTTGGGATGTGTGCAAAGTGACTAAGGGTGCACACATTGAACATTTTTAGTTTGTACAGTAGTGGGAAAAAAGTAAACACTCCTTACTAACTCTGCAAAAAATTATCGTAGAGAAAAGTTATTGGTGCCACACGATTGATAATAAAGAGATATAAATAAAGGATTGAAATAAAATTTTTTAAATGATGTATATAAAATCTGCTTGGGGGGCATCTACATATTAAAACGAATTATAACTTTGTTTTTTTCAATAGTAGTATACAATTATGACAGCATAAATGAACTCTACAACCTTCGATTAGCCTAAAAACAAATTTTTATGCAATTCTTACGATAATTTTCCGAGAAATTATTTTAAAACGAGCGTATTTTTGGGATTGTTTTCAAATTGAAGTTCGGTACTCGATTGTTGACCAAAAGAGCACCATTCTTGATCAAGGCATCTCAAGCAGTCATCGAAGACTGCTAGATTAGAGGATAGCATAAGAAATTTCAAAATATCTAGTCACTTCTATCACAGACGGCCCCTTAAGCCATGATTTTGCAGTTTTTTAAGCATAATTTGAAAACTACTTTGAAGAAAAATGTAAAATTTTTGGATTTCCATAAAGCAGGACTTAATAAATCTAAATCTATCAAAAAAAAAATGTAGGTTGCAATTCATAATTTTTCCGAATATTAATTTCATAATGCATAATTCTTATCATAAGATTATAAAAAATACAAATTCAACGTATTTATGTTTGGGGATTTTAGTATTATTGCTACACTAAAAATTAGCACATTAGGAGTATAATTTCAGGAGATGTTAATAAAATTTGATAATGTAATTTAACATTAGAAGCACTAAATTTTGAATGTTGATAATTCACAAACGTATCATTCAAATGACTTAAAATTTGGTGTCTAGGCATAATTTGAACCGAAGATTTGAAATATCTTGTTAAAATTGGGTATTGCCATTGAAAAAAAATGAAGTTTGGGTTTGTTTTAATATGTAGATGTTCCCCTAAGCAAATTTTATATACATCATTTAAAAGTGTATTTTATTTCCAATCGTTCGGTACCAGTAACTTTCTTCTACGATACTTTTTTGAGGAGTTAGTAGGTGGTGTTTACTTTTTTTTCCTACGACAGTAGAAAAAAAACTAGGTTATTGTATGTATCTTTTCCTGTATTACCCATCTTTGTACGTCGTATACTTGTAAATAAACAGTCTTTCGAAATCCGATGAATCATTTAGGCTAACTCTGTATATCCATCATTTTCGAAATTTAGTTAAAAATGCACATAGTATTTGACAAGAAAATTGCAAAAGATGTATTTTTCTAGAAGCAGTTCAATTTAGATGACCAGACTACTTTCTACATTCCTGCCAATATCTTTGGAGTGAAAAGGCAAAACTTTCTCTATGCTGAAGTATGAAGTCTTTGTTTGGAGTCCATTTTTCTTATAATTTAACAACTTCAATTGCACTTTGTATTAACAAAATAAGTACTGAAGTACATCAGGATATTCTTGCTGGCAAATTTTAACTAGAAACGCCGCACCTTACGTCGGTAAAATACCTATTGCAAGAGGATAAGGTTCTAATCCGTGTGTTATCATCATCTCATAAATCATAATTTGTAGTAAATAGTGTCTTATTGAGTAACTAACCATTATTGAGGCTTTATATAAATCTTGTAGAAAACATGTGAGGCATACTTGTGTGAGACATTTACACGTACTACAAGTGCCATGCTAATAAAGTTGAATTTAAATCAAATATCAAAATATTCTGGAAAAAAAGCTATCTGTAACAGGCACTCTGATTGTAAGACATCTAAAATGAGGAAATTTATTAAAGATATTGGTTATTGCTTTGATTACTAAGTTCTTTTTTCAAGAATTCTACACTGTGTTTAATTTCTCCCAGCTTGCCTTTTGCAAAAATTTAATTAAAATTAAAAATAAAAATAAATCTACGCAATATTTTGGAAAATATCTGACGTAACGAAGCACGTTAAATGTACTCTCGTGCGTGGGAAATAAGATAGTTTACATCCAATGCTGTATTACTTTAAAGTAATTAACATTTTGCCCTTATCTTTATTCCCAGTACAGTAGATTCGAGTTTTAACAACAAAAAAAATGAAATATAACATATGCATTTTATTTTGGATGCTGTTAGTGCGAAATAGCAACATTGATAAGAAATTGAAAAAGAACATTAAGACCAATGTCAGACGGGCGTCGTTTTTGCTGCTTTTTTGCTTAAGTATTATCCTTTCACAATGCTAAACTATCTTATTTCCCACGCACGAGAGTACATTTAACGAGCTTCGTTACGTCAGATATTTTCCAAAATATTGCGTAGATTTATTTTTATTTTTAATTTTAATTAAATTTTTGCAAAAGGCAAGCTGGGAGAAATTAAACACAGTGTAGAATTCTTGAAAAAAGAACTTAGTAATCAAAGCAATAACAAATATCTTTAATAAATTTCCCCATTTTAGATGTCTTACAATCAGAGTGTCTGTTACAGATAGCTTTTTTCCAGAATATTTTGATATTTGATTTAAGCATTGTGAATGGATAATAGTTAAGCAAAAAAGCAGCAAAAACGACGCCCGTCTGACATTGGTCTTAAAGTCGTATCATAATATTAAAATATGATGACGACTCAGTAAAAGAGTTGAAACATGTAAATATAGATTTTTGATTTACTTTTAATGTGTTTTTATAACGTCTTTTAAACAAATAAATAATTTAATATTATGATATGGTTAGTAGTGGACGTAATTTTGACTTACTACTCACACTTATTTAAATTTGTAACATTAAAAGTCATTAAATATTATTAGGTGAGTTCGTAATTATATAAATACGCAGCACCTATCATACGTAATTGATTCTATTCATATCCCATGATAGGTAATGATTGTAGCTTGCCATGTTGATTAGTGCTATTTAAGGTGGAGTCAATTTATTTCCGTGTTACTGAATTTAATATATATAATCGTAATAAATTTTGTATTTATGCATTTATGCATAAGAGTGCAACAGCTATTGCACCACCATCTGAATATTTGTATAGCTAGTTAATACTACGAATGCCACTTCACTTAGTACGTTGGGCGTACAATTCCCGACTTGTTTTTTTATGTGAAAAATTGGGACTAAATACTAACTATCGATGTGTCATAAAAGTACAGATGGATAATAATGGCTTGTTGATGACTTCATATCTTACTTTGCATTCATAAGAAATACTGTGAAATCACAGGTGTTTTTTTTTTTTTAGAAATGTTTTAAATCTTCTATAAGGAATGCATATTTTTAAATGATGAAATAATGACTTTTATCTACGACTTCTACTTTCAATAGTAAAGATTATTTAATTAGATTTTCTTCGATTTAATTATTTAATTATAAATGTCTCTCGGAAATATTTGCTTTGATAGTAAATATGTTCTCTCACATTTTATTTCTTAATTTAATTTCAATTGTATAATTAAAAATTCATCATTCTCAAAAAAAAAAAAAGGGGGTGGGTATGCATTTTGGTTATCATGATCTTATAATATATGCGGAAATGTCGCGGTACTTTTAAGGTTAAAACTGGAAAATAAATAGCTTTTCTTTTTAAAATATCGGGTTTCATTGATTAAAAATTCCACTTTCAACGAGTCTTTCTAATCACGCAATTCGTTAATGTTCCAAAGGATATTAAACTGATGAAAAAAAGAACCAAGTTCTACTTTAATGATGAATTTAACGTACCCAACGTCATTTATTGATTTGAGTGAAGTAGTTGAAAACGTTAAGCACGTGAATATACAGGAAAATAATTTTACCTTTAATACTTTAACAGGAAGTTTAAATGTTTTTTTTTTTATTAGAAGCGAAAGTAACTTTCAACTTCTATTTAAAATAATTTGGTATGTTCTAAAAAAAAAAAAAAAAAAAAAAAAAAAAAAAAAAAAAAAAAAAAAAAAAAAAAACTCTGGTGGACTAATTTTAGAAAATTATTTGAATTAAGACTTTTTTTACAGAAAATATATAGGATTTTAAATATGCTGCATTATTTCTTATATCACAATGATTAGATAAGTTTAATACATATAATTATTATGTACATGAAAAGCAACATGTTCAGAAATATTTAATTTTTTGAGCTCTGTTTTTCTATTTAAAATTATGAAAATGAAATTATTTGAGGTATTATCGTTCTCTCTAAGTATTTTACACAAATTTTATTTTTTTTTAAGGACACTTAAATTTAACGTCTAAATTCATTAAAGGTACACATATAGAAAGAACAATTTATTTAAGCCTTTAAACATAATTACTACAATAAATCAAACACGACAGAAAATTAGTCGGAGTCAGGAATCGAACCTGTTTATACTGTTTCTTTTGCAGTTTAACTATTTTCAGTTTAAAAAGCGTTTAATTGCGTAATACTATTTCAAAAAAATCTGTATATATAAAATAATCATGAATCCGTTTGTTCTTGTAAACGTTATCGAATTTAAACATTTTATATTCGTGCATTCTAGGTTTTATTTACAAAATATGCTATCCATACTTTTAAAATTAAAACAAAATCTATCTATTGTAAGGGGAAAATGTACCGATTTATGATACTTTTTACCCGAATGAAAAGAAGGGTTATTTACTTCACGCGTATCTGTGTATGTGGATTTCTTTATACCCTCGAAACATCCCAACGACTGGATGGATTTTAATGAATGAGGTCTCTGTGAATTCGTCTTAACAATTCGATGGTTATAGGCTAGGTTTTGTTTTTATAAATTCAAAATGGCGGCCGTAAAATACAAAATGGCGGTAGAGACGAAAAAACATTTATGCACCCTATTGAGTTGCATATCATTTGATAGGTCTTTCAAAATGAAGACGATGTTTCATTGACTATTTTTACAGTCAGAAGCTCCGTTAAAATATTATGCAACCTGGAAGTTGTGTATGTAGGATCTGTAGCTTTACTGCAACTCTAACCATCGTAGACATTTATAGACCTCATCAAAATAGTGTTTATAGATAGGAACAAATAGGTCAGTAACATAATTTTTTTCTCCCTTTCTTCTTGCCTCTTGAGTAGCACTTAAAATGTCTTGAACAAGAAGAGGGCTCTCTCGGTCTTACTATACCTTGATCTAGAAGAGGGATCTCTCGCTTATTGAAAATTAATTAAATTAATTTAATTAATGAATTAATATTTGAAAAAAAACTGGATTGACATCAAGTGTCATCCGCTACAAGTTAAAAAAATTTATTTGAGCTTGATTGGATGAATAATAACTGTTTTATTAACTATTGAAAATTTGAACAAGATATAGGTATATAGCGAGAAAGTGAGCTAATAGTAGGAATTGAAAAAAAAAAATAGTTTCACATTGATGAGAAATAATTAATTTTTTTAATATCTAATGATATATATTTTGCTTTAATATATTTAAAACAAAATAATACAAATAAAAATAATAAAAATAAAAAATAATAAACATAGGTATTACGTGACAACATGGTAACTATTTACGAACATAAAAATTTTGTTGCATTACCAATAAAAAAACGATTAGAATTTATAAAAACATTGAAATAGGTTTACAGAATACTAAAAATAAACTTTCAAAAGACATAAATGGTTACAATTTGTGTAGTTTAATTACAAAGACTTGAATAATTATATATTGTTCTTTTATGACGTTAATTGGTGACATGTGTTTAGAGCGGCATGTTCCAAAAGCAGTCTTACGCCAATAAATATAAATTAATCAACAAACATCAAACGAAAAATTATTGATGAAATGTACTTAGTTTTTTCCGCACGTTTTAGAAGAAACAGCACTCATAACAAATAAATAAATAAGTACTTTACTAAATTTCTCGTTACAATATTACACGTTTGATAGAGAAAAAAAAAACTAATTTCTTTCTGCTGTGTCTCTGATTCAAGAAATAACATTCGTGATTTCAATCTAATTTTAAACAATTTTAATCTATTTAATTGGAATTTACGTACCAACTATTCCAAGAAAAGCTTCTTTAGTTGTTTCATCAGAAAATGCATTATTCCCTGAAGCAAATTACTTACATTATCTTTGCTATAAACTGGAAGTGTACCTGATATCGAATTAGTGTCTGCTTTAAAGCGTAGGTGAATAAGAAAAGATACAATGTAATCAAAATGATTGAATGTTTCTTTTTTTAACTTTCTTAAGTAGCATGTTTTATATTGTCATTTATTTATTTGTTGATTATTCTCAAGACACTAGTTAATTTGATTAAATTTTACTCCATTTTATTGGTGTTTTGATTAAGATCAGACCAAATTGTACAATTCTGTCTCTCTGATGATTGTAACCAAAATAATTGTAGTATATACACCTATTAAGTTAAACTATTCGCTCTTTTTTATACCACTTATATATATATATATATATATATATTTTTTCTCTCTAAACATTTTCAACAAAACACGCAAATAGAAGAGAGAAAAATCTAGCTATTGTCTAGTCAGATATGTGTACTATTTCTTTTTACATAGCAGCATTACAATTTGGATATTCTAAATATTGATTCAATCATTTCGGATCTTCCGCGTATAAATTGCATCATATAAAACAGATCATTTCATAAAATATATTTATTTGATATTTCATCAAATATATATATATATTTGAAATTTTCAGTATATTTATTTGATATTCCATGTGTTAAATAGATGTTGATGACACAAGGATATTTTGGTATTTTTTTCTTCTAATGCTCCTAACATAAGGTATTTGAAATTAAACACATATGTGGCAGTCTGATATCTTTAAAAATATCATACATTACTTTACAAATCCCGCAGAACTTTCAAAGAACGCTGTTCTTTGACAAATTTCAAATTGGTACCTTATGGTTTTTTCTCATATTTTTTATATAATTTCAATGCATTAAATTCTGATATATAATATTTTATACATTTTTACTTATATAAGAAGCGATCAAAAAGGTTTCGTTTAATGATGCTGTGATGTAGTTTTGTTCCGTATAACTATTCTAGAGATTGGTAATAGTACATATCCCATGGTATGATCTGGAGTTAGGCCGTATAAACTGAGCAGAGACATCGTGCATGAAGAAGAAGATTTTATTTTCAATTTTTTTACCCAAGGATCCAAATCAGAAAGTCACAGATTGAGAATATCTTACCCCAAGCAACCGGTGGGTGGAGAGGGGAGTATAGTTTTTATATCTTTATGTTGTCAGTACAATAGTCCAGAGAGAAGTTAACAAAATTACATTTTCTCCAAATGGTCGAGTGTTGGCAGAACAGCATATACATTTTTCGCCAATTACGTATGCTATATGGCGAGAATAACTTGAGTGAAGACATGTGGTCAGAGTTCGTTAATTGTAACTCAATGGGAGGCGCCAAAAGTGTAATATGAATTATTTACCGCCAAATGATGTGCGTAGGAATTGTGGTTCAGAAACCGCAAAGGAACATTCTACAGGGAGTTGCGAAAAATCTCACGGGACTGAAGCCCCAAGATGAACGTTCATAAAAGAATGAAATAAAGACAGATTACCAATAATGAAATCATTAATATAGTGTATCTGGACTAACAGTCGCATAGATGTAGAAGTAAAATGCCTGACTAATTTCTGCATATCATCAAAAGTAAGGCACAAGTATGAAATCAGAAAGAAGTTGTAGGCGGAAAAGATATTATTTCTTTTTTTAAATGCAGTGCACTGAGGTTGAAAGATTAATGAGAATGAGAATTGACTGCATAATTTTATGATAGGAAAAGAGCGATACAAAATAAAATGAATCCTAATGCAGACAGATAATTAAAGTTAAGAATTTAAAAGGCCATAACTTTAAAGGGGTGGAGGAGAAACTATTAATATTAATATGTGAAGGTAGACGCTTTCACAGATTCTTCTGCAGTATATATGCAAATTAGCACGTCGCCGAAACGGATATATAAGTACCGACATCAAGACAAGGGTTTATCATGGCATTCATTCATTTGCGAAGTGTGTGTGGAAAAGGTTGAAGTGTGAAAAATCGCAACGTTAGTTCAAAATGCGTCCAGACAGGACCAACGTGCTGATATTCTTTTTTTTTTTTTTGGCGGCCGAAGGGCAAAAACCAGTAGACATTCATCAGAGATTGAAGAAAGTGTATGGAGAAGCATGTCTGTCGAAAACCACTGTAGTGGAATGTTGCTCAAAATTCAGAGCTGGTAGCGGTTTGATTCAACATGCAAGTCGATCTAGAAGGCCATCGACATCCAATACGACCAACAATAATCGTTCGGTTGATGATACAAGTAGGTGCTTAAAAAACCCCTTTAAATCAGTTACTTAAAAAAGTCTTTGAAAGGTCAACGGTTCCTGTCATACGGAGAAGTGGAGCGAGCCGGCAGTTTTGGACTTCAAGCAGCATAAAGAGGAATTTTACAAAGGGGTTTATTCAACCTAGTAAAGCAGTGGGATGCTTTCATAAATGCTGAAGGTGATTTTCAATGACTGGACTAGTAAATCTGGACTGTGCAGCAGGGTGAAGTGAAAAAACCGAAAACAGGAAAATCAAAATGTAATACCGAGCAAAAGTTGAGTATTTTTGATCGGTACTGAGATCGTCAATAATTCTTTCGAGGTTATAATTAATGTCGATAGACTGGAAAGAAACGATAAGAAGATATTCTCACTTGTCCAACATTTTCCAATCGGCCCACCATAACTGTATGGTTCCTGCTGCATTCGTCTAGCATGAACTTATTTAATAGAACTTTAATTTTTTTAACACTTTTAATAGATATAAATATTCTTTTTCATTCTTGAACTTTAATTGTTTGTGTACTTTTCACCAATAAAATGTGTTTGTTCTTGCTTTTTGTGTGATGCGTTCTATTATGCATGTGCAAAAGATAAAAGGAAATTTACGGCGTTTTTTTTTTTTTAACGTTGGATACCCGAGGCTCTGGAATATAATGACTTCGAAAAAACTGTGCAGGCATATTCATACGTACCATATGCAACTTTTCGCGATCTGACACCTTTATTTTCCAACTTTATGTTTATTCCGATTTATAAGTTATACAAGCATTTTTGACGAATTTCGCAAAAAATAGGACGATAGGCGCACAGAAGGCAAAACTTGATTTCGAAAAATCTGTGCAGTTTTATTACTGAGGACCATACACAACTTTTGCGCGGTATTGCATTTTGATTTTCCGAATTTCGTTTTTTTTTCACTCCACCCTACTGTGGAGCCTTCGAGTGAAAACTTTTTGATCCCTCTTATACTTTAATGTGTATTTAGTTACCATGCAGTGCACATTCAGGGCTGTCTCGTACAGTCGTACTCGTTGTATATTAGCCCGGCTAAAACGAGGATACGGTTAAAACGAGCAATTTGCAGGTTAAGAATGGTACATCATATAAACCATATTAAGATTTTCAAGCTTATACTACCTTCAAAAGTAGGATCACAGCTAATTCGAGCAAAATATCTCATCATTCCAGTGAGTTTTTTTTTTTTTCGAAATCTTAGGGTATCGTGTTAAATATTTGCAGCAAACTCTCCAGACATTTGACCATTTATATTGAAAACGGGCTCATAACCTTAACTAAATTCTATTCTGACCATAAAATGGGCCATTATATAGAGAGAATAGAGTTAAATTACTGTTGTAGAACTTTTTATATAAAAACGGTTGAATGACTTGAATGTTTGCAGAAAATTTTTAAAAGCACTGTTAAAAATCTTCACCAAACTGTCCAGACATTCGACCGCTTAAAATGACGGTTAGAAGACCATATTAGAAGTGTATCTGACCATAAGATTGACAATATTATGGTCAGAATAAGGTTAAATTGCAGTTATGTAATCGTTTTCTACACTGTTAAAATTTTCGCAGCATTCTGGCAGGTCTGTCGACCTTTTTTTGAAAAAACTGTTTCATAACCCTAATTTAACTATATTCTGACCATAAAATGGCCAATAATATGTTCAGAATAGTGTTAAAATTACGGTTGTGCAACCGTTTTCGGATAAAAACAGTCAAATGACCTGCCAGAATGCTGCAAATTTTTAAGTGTATAAAAACTTTCGAATGACTTTACAGTTTGGTGCAAATTTTTAACAGTGTAGAATTAAGAAAGCTAATCCCTGACTTTTCGAACACTGTTATCTCTCATTGATAATATTTTTATATTATAACTGTCTGTGAAATTGGAGTAATTTATCAGTTTTACCAGACGAAATTTCAACCTACACTGTTACAAATTTTCAGCAAACTGTCCAGTGACCATTTATATGGAAAACGGTTACATAACCGTAATTTAACTCTATTGTTACTATCTTATTCTGTATTTTATAATCTGAAGAGGGTTAAGTTACAGTTATATAAGCGTTTTCTATAAAAGCGGCCGAATGATTTTATAGCTTGTTGCAAATTTTTAACAGGGTAGAATTAAGAAAGAAACCCTTATCTTTTTGAACACTGTTCTCTCTCATTGATAATATTTTTATATTACAACTGTCTGTGGAAATTGAGCAAATATTTTCAGTAAACTGTTTAGTCATTCAACCGTTTTTATAGAAAACGGTTACATAACCGTAATTTAACTCTATTCTGACCATATTTTCCTCTATATTGTAATTGGGAAAGTGTTAAATTGCCGTTATGTAAACGTTTTCTATGAAAATGGTCGGATGACTGGACAGTTTGCTGCAAATTTTTAATAGTGTACAATCAGACCTCTCACTCAAGAAAATGCAGAGAATTGCCTGAAAAATAGAAGAATGAAGGTTGAGTTAAAGCAATTTCAAATACTGCACAGTAACAAATTTATGCAAACGATATTTCAAAAAGAGGGGGGAGGATGGATTCCAGGAAGCGTGATAGTAAGCCCAAAGGGGTCATTTTTCTAACTTTTACCAACCCCCACATATAACATATTGTTGGAAAGGCCTGTGACCACTTATTCATGTTATGCACATCCCGAGCCCCTCCGCCCCATCTGCCCACCGGGTGCACTTTTCAAAATTTTAAGAACACCATTCATGCCAACGGGGGCAATTTTGGGGAGGGGATCAAGGGGTGCATAACATGAATACGTGGTCACTGGCCTTTCCAACAATATGTAACATGTGGGCGTCGGGAAAAAGTCAGAAAAATGCCCCATTTGGGTCTACTATCGCGCATCCTGGAATGCATCCCGCCCCCCAAATTTTGAAATACCATTTGCAGAAAAGTGTTACGGTGCACGGTGACCATACAGAAAATGACTAATACAATGTAGCAATTTCATAAATTTTACTCAATTCTTTCTATGTGAGGGAAAAATCTTACTGATAGCCCCTCGTATTATTCACAGAAATTTTCCTGGCAATAGTGCTATCAGTACCGTTACAGGATGTAATATATATGTAAATTGAAGAATGTAAGGAAAAAATAAAAATTGTTAACCTTGGAATCGAACGAGCTATTTTGGCGTTACAAGATGAGTGCACTAATCACTAGGCTACACTTCTCCAGCATTGAAGTACTTTGAAGTAAATACGTTTGCTTCAGATGGTTATGGTTAGATCAATTTCTTTGAAAAGCATTTAAAGGGGAAAGTCCCTTTAGAAAATTCAAAAAATCGTTTTTTTTTCATATTTCGAAAGTATAATATCTCGAGAATATATTGGCAAGAGGAAAAATCTAAATATTCAATATTAACAGAGTTATTCCACTTATAGTTGACCGCGCCAGAGCCCGCATGTTGTGTTAGCGAAGATAAAACGAAGATCTTCCTCCCTTACTTCCTCAAGAACTTCAAGAGCATCTCCTACCAATCTACCAACATTTATCTAGAGATGACTTACTCTAAAAATGTTTGGGTGGTCATACCCAGAACGCAAACGAAAGTTTTAACGCAGCAGTTTGGCGGTTATCTCCAAAATACCTGCATTCTGGACTACAAATTGTTGAAATTTCAGCATACATCGCTGCTGTGATATTTAATGAAGGCTACATGTCCGTTCCTAGAGTTATGGATAATTTAAATATTGTTGTTGGCACCTATGCCTAAGTTTTTACCGAAAGCGCCGATGAGGCGCGAGTAATGATACAGAACCGGATGAGTCTTTTTCAGACAAAGAAGCTCGTACAGCCAGAAAACAGCAGCAACTCGAAGAAAATAGCTTTTTGAGGAATCCGAAGGTCTGTTATATGCACCTGGGATCACTGATTGATCAGTAGGTCAGTAAAACCAATAATTTTATCGTACTGAAACTTTAAACGCGATTATCTTGAAACTATGTTTTCAAAAATTCCTCGTGCTGTAACTCAAAAAGTTATCGGTCGATTTAACTGATTTTTCATGAGGCTTTTTTTTATATCATTACCAGAAGGATGTACCTAAAGTTTAAAAGATTTCGCGTAATTAAACTAATTTTTAGGGATAAAAAATGTCGAAAAAGTAGTGCAAAAAAGTTATACTTTTTTTATCATTTTACAGGTTCATCATTCCCGTGCATATGTTAGAAAAACAAAATAATATATATATATATATTTAGATCAATAGAAAAAGAGTTACGAGTTCAACACTTTCGGGCCTCGCGTTTGAGACTCCAGAAGAAAAATTTTGCTGAGCCGCAATTAAAAAAAAAGTGTCTTACAAAGATGTAATATAGTTATGTTACAATTTCAAAATGATCCGATTATTTTATCATCTTTAAAAAAAATTAATGAAAAATGACTCATTTTGAGGCGTCTAAAGGGACATCCCCCTTTATTTTTGAAATTAATTTCCGGAAGATTTCGTTTTTAATGAGATTGTGTCAGGAATTTATTATTCATAACATCAGGAACATTAGTATTCATAAACGATGAAAATATGAATTATAAATATTTTTAAGTAGACTGCTAGATGTAAAATATGAATATTATGTTTTTATTCGACAAGAATATTTTTTTTCCGTAAAATCGATATTTTCCATTTAATATTTTAATTAAAATATGTTTTAAATGTGTTCATTTAAAATATATTTTAAATGCGCATTTTGTTTTATAAACAACTGATTAAATTCGACTTTATTTAACTTTAATAAACTTATTTAACTTTAAATAATGAATTGCGAGTACTTTTGAATGAATAAGAAAAGTAATTGTTATTTATTTTTTAATTCGAAACCTTTTTTTTTTTCCTTTTTTAATTAAATTAGAAATTTCAATTTATAGAATTTTTAGTTTGTAATTTTAAAAATAAATTCGGTTTTAGTATTAATAGGCCAATACGCCTGCGTACTAGGAATGAACGAAATTTCTCCCACTTTTTCAGACTTTCGGGAAGAATTTGTATAAAACATGTTTTCTAGGAGTTCGGGACTTATTTCTTAAAAAATGAGGAATACTTTAGTGTACATTCATTTTTCTGTCAGTCTGTCACTTATTAGACTGTTGAAATGAAAAGAATATGTAAAACCAATAACTCAAAAGTTACTGCGAGTATCACAATGTTAGCCGTGTTTTTCATGCACCTTTATGATAATGTGTTTTAGCATTGGGATAATTGGAGCAAAAAATAGTTGTAATTACTTTATTTATGTGAATATTTTAAAAACTATTTATTATCTTCACAAGTAATACGAGTAAGGTTAAAACGAGACATTTATATTTCGCTTGATTATTGTATGAAAAGTGTTCGGTTGTATATTGTTTTGTTTTTTTCTACTATAGTTCAGTCTATGTTTTTCCCTCTCAGTTTGGGCACTTTTTTCATTGCCTAAGCCCGACAAAGGGTGTCGCGTCAATTGGCCGCGCACAATTCGTCATGGCATAATTCATCGCGCCCAATTCATCGCGGCATCAATTCCTCGCGGCGTCAATTCATCGCAGCAAATAATATTTTAAGGCGATCATGATTTTTTTATTCAGACATAGCAAATTACAACTACAGTGAAACCTGTCTGTGCGACCACCTCCATTAAGCGACCACCTCCCTTAACGACCGTTTTTCACCATTTTGAACGACCAAGTCCGCCTGAGACCGATACTAAAAGTACGCAGAAAAAAATATTCTAAACATTATAAAATTGTATAAAAATTAATTTTCTTATTTAAAACGCTCTTTTTACATAAAAGTACACTGTAAACGATTTATCATTTTTCCTGCACTTTATATTGTAAATTTTCAAGCATCAAGTTTGTGAAATTGAATTCAATCACAGATGCTGTGAAAGCGAATTGAAGCAACAAGTGAAGTAAAAATCTAATTATTTCTGTCACGTGCACCACGCAGTCAATAGCAACGCGACTGTCCCCAAACATGAGAAATTTTACAGTAATCTTAAAGACAACAGCTTCTAAATTTTAATTCAACAGTGTTGGCAGCTGGGGTGCCAGAACCTTTTGTTGTAAAAAAAAAACCCATATATATATATATATAAAGAATACAATAAAGTATTAAGTACACGCTTATGACAACAATTTGTCATTTTTTTCCTCATTGAAAATCTGTAATAACAAATTTATATCTGAAAATGACACAATTATTATTCTCTTAAAGTAGCATTGTGTATATATGGTATAAATATATGAGTTCTGTTTTGCTATAATTCAGGAAAAAGAAACTCCTAACAGAAATCGAGGATATACAATAGATAGTCCAAAGTTTCTTTATGTTACTAAAACTGACCATACAAAGGATAGGTCTTCGTAAATTCTATCAATAACAATTCAATTCTTTTTACCCGACTGTCAAGAAGGGTTATGTGTTTCACGAGTATCTCGGGATGTGGATTTCTTTATACCCTCGAAACATCCCAACGGCTGGATGGATTTTAATGAATGAGGTCGCTATCGATTCATCTAAACCTTCCGATGGTTATAGGGTAGATTTTGTTTTTCAAAATAGCGGTAGAAACTAGAGACGAAAAAGAATTACGCACCATATTGAGTGGCATATCATTGGAAAGGACTATCAAAATGAAGACGATGTTTCATTGACTATTTTACACTGTAAATAAAAAAAAAAAAAAACTAAAATACGGAAATACTACTGGCAATCGATACGCCAGTACTATTTCCGTATTTTAAAGGAAGTTTTCCCCCGTAAATGTCAAAAAAAAAAAAAAAAAAAAAAAAAAAAAAAAACAGAAATCTCTCTGTAATTTACCGGGTAAAAGTTCCGTTAAAATACGGAAATAGCACTGGCGTCAGGATTGCCAGTAGTATTTCCGTATTTTAGACCGTTTTTTTACAGAGTACAATCAGAAGCTCCGTTTAAATATTATACAACCTGGAAGTTGTATAGGTAGAATCGCTAGCTTTACTGTAACTCTAACCGTCATAGACATCTATAGTCCTCATCAAAAAAGTGTTTATAGATAGGAACTAACAATTAAACACAACTTAAAAGTCATCAAAAAAAGTAAATAAAAAAAAATAACTAAGTAATATTAAAATTAGTTTCACATTGATGAGAAATAATCAATTATTTCGCTTTTTACGCAGTCGGCTTTTTTGATTTTTTAAATTTAAATTTTACTTGTTCATCCAAACATTTTAAAGGATTGTACAATATTTTAGGAAACTTAGATTCTATTCTTATTTCCCAAGCAGCATTTTTTTCTTCTTGTTTTCAACTTCTGAATAAATAAATGTTTCACTTCAGTGTTAAAAATCTGCAGCAAACTACCAAGTCATTCGACCATTTTTGTAAATAACGGTAACTTAAGTGGTCTCAGGACTCTTAAAGATTTAACATTTTAGAAATTTTAATTTTTTTAGGTGTTAAACTCCTATTTTTTAGAACATTTTTATATACTTGTTTCCTTGAAATTCCCATTATACTGGAAGTTATGTCTTTTAGAATTATATCCGCCCAATAGTTGAAGCGACATTTCCGAAACTGGAAAGTCATTTTTCTACAAGTGAGGTTTATGGGCATAGTGCTCACGATATCTCAAAAACTTCTGATAATTTTCAAAACATCTCAGCAAAGAAAGAAACAGTGGGCCATTAGCTGGCAAAAAGATGGCAGCCAGCACTGCCACCAGCGGTAAAGTGCAATAGGGCCATTACTTAAACCAGTACAAAAGTGTCCGCGCGGAATGCAGGTAGCCCATCAGTGATGGCCAATAGGAGGCCAGCATTGGTATGCCATCACATTACTTCAATCCGGCACTTTTCCTGCAGTGCTAGCACCTATCCTACTGCTATTCCTTTACTGGGCCAGTACTTTCCCCTACAAAAATGTCTTATAGAATTTTATTAAAAAACTTATAGAAAAAGTGTTATAGAATATTATAGAATTATGTCCCGTTTTTCTATAAGTTTGTTTCACCAAAAGCTATAGAGATATGTGTAGAAGTGTTTATAGAATTTCTATAAAAATATTTGAACTTGCAGCAGTTTCCTTGTGGTCACCCTCCCAAATACTACCCGCGATCGGTGCTGTTTGGTTTCCACGATCAGACATGAACAAGTACATTCAGCGTACTCTATGACCGCCCATAGTATTCCCGTTCTCATTAAGCTATTTAAAGTTTGTTTCTTTTATGATTTGCGTTCCCAATTATTAAACTTGTATAGAAATTATTGTATTGCATATAAATCCTATATTTTTTATACGCCGATTTATTCTCAACTGAGTAAATTATGAAAACCGAAATCCTTTGTAACTGATTAAAACGAGATTTAAGAAGAAAAAAAAAGTGCGTTAAAATAACGAATTTATTTATTTATGCATTTACTTATTTATTTTGTTGGTGGCAGTTGTGCTATATTATTTACACTTAAAAAAATTAGCTTCATAGCTTAAATTGTGTTAAGATATTCATTTCAGATTTGTGTTCAAATTCATTATTCGGCCGCGGGTGATAAAAATAACTCTTATTTTAATATAGACATGACAAAATATTTAAAAGTCTAATAAATTATTATTTGTTAAACTCTTAACGTAATTGTTTAAATATTTTTATTCTTCAGATTAAAATATTTGAATAAAAATTACAATTATGGATTTTTTTAAATTAGATGAATTACGCCACCTAGCAAGTAAGGGTTCCCAGCAGTAATACTGCAAAAGTTCGTGCACTTCCACGATGTAGTGGGCCAGCGCTGAGATAAACCGGAGGCCGATCAGAATTTTATCTGATGATTTCCAACAGCAAAGTTGACTGAATCTGTCCAGCAGTGATCATGCAGTGGTAGGTGATTAGCCAGCACTTCTACATCATTGCCAGCATTTATCTTGCTGCTGGTCAGCAATTTCTTCTTTGCTGGGATATGTTTCATATTAGTCTGTATAAACTGAACCTAAAATTTCCTTCTTATTGTTCAAAAAAATATTGTTTTAGGTGATTATACTGTTAAAAGTTTCTAAATTTTGCATTAGCTGAATACAACTTTGTATTAAAAACACAGAAATGATTTACATACAAATGTATTTAGGTTCAGGGTAATTATTACAGTCTGGTGTATAAGTGGGCGTCAAAATTTTTATTCTAGCTGCAAAATTTATTTTGTAATCCTGCGCGTAATCTATTATGTCGATTTTCTACTCGTCAAATATCCGACATTTTGCTGCCGCCTGTAAATGCTAATTCTGCATCGTACAATTGTTGAAATTCATGAAATGAAAGAACATACTTATATCGTTCATCCCAATGAAAATTGTAGCTTAAAATATTAAATACATTTTAAGATATGAAATGTTGAAAATTGCCTTTTTTTCCCAATTTTATGATTCATGAGACCCCTTAACAATATTATGGAGGTATTATGAAAATATTACTGACCAAATTATGGTCAGATTCGATTAAAACTACTGTTAAGTAACCGTTTTCTGTGAAATAGATTGAATGAATGGAGATGTTGCTGTAAATTTTTAACACTGTTTGATTCCGAGCCCCATATCACACTTCCTCACACACATACATAAGTATGAAAACTCAATATATATATATATATATATATATATACGAGTTTTTCTGTGTCGTAAAAGCATGATCTACATAGAAAATATTATTATGAATTATGATGTAAAATTTATTCAGTGTTATTTATTAAGTTCGGATATTTTAAAAATTAATAATGCAAATAATTTTATGTTATATTACATACATAGATTCTGTCATACCATATAACGTAATGTGATTTTTCTATTAAATAGATTTTTAAGTTAACTGTTTTATCTGCACATTTATCTCTGCATTGTAAAATAAATGCGAAGAGAGTGAAAGTTTAAGATGTACTAGTAATACGACTTCATCGTAGCTTAAAAGAAGAGAAGATCAAGAGATATTTATTCTACAAATTTATCGCTGAAAAGACCCTTTCTAGCAAACATTAGACAGCAATTTCCTTGAGAATAAAGGTAAATACTGACTTGTAGAGAAAAAAAATAGTATCTATAATACTGTGTATTTAGGTTTTCTATTACTTCTATATAATTGGTGTCTGGATAAGGTTAGAAATTAGCTTAAATTTTGCTAATCGAATTACTTGTTATTATTTATTCTTATATTTAAAATTGATTGCGTAATTTAAATTTATTAAAGTGAAAGTGTTTGTAATATACTGTTTTTTAAATTTTTTATAAGACTAGGGTTCCCTGCCCCCTACGAGCTACGATCGCCAACCTCCGTTCAGACACCGCAGACTCTTAAAATACCCGAATTTGTTTTGCTTTTAAAAAATTTTCTATTATAAAATAATATACCTAGTTGTAAAGAACTAGAAATCTTTTCAAAACACAATATCGATCTATTTAAAACATAACTAAAATTTTTAACACCGATTTCGGCTGTGCGGGCACAATGAGCAATTTAGGAATACTAAAAGGTTTATCTAACGAAAAAGTTTCATTTCAGACTGACAGGCGCACCACTAGTGGCCGAGAGGTTCTGCTCTCAAAGTTGGTAGACGGGAGGTGCTGGGTTCGAACATAATCGCGCCTTCCGACCTAATCGTTCGGAATTTTCGGTGGTTTTCTTCGGACCTTGGATTTTTTGCATAAATACGGGTTAGGTTCCCATAGAAAGACCCCCACGGAGGGAACTCCTTCTCCCTTACGGCCTATATCTATTGTTTTGTAATTGGCTGTCATAAATACAACCAATCAGAGTGTCAGGCATGTGTTATGGAATATGAAACAGGCATTCTTGTTCTGTAAAAGGGAGCGTGGGTTCGAGTCCCTATTCTGACATACGATCTTACCAGATGTAGTTCGTGTACTGATACCTGAGATATGAATTATATTGTATTTCAGGGGAAAATATGATATAGAAGTGGTTTTTCTCTTCATTATTTTTAAGTGAAATATAATCTCACCAATATATATATATATTTAATGATTTTGTATTTAAAATTTTGAATGAAAAGATTTGGCATATAAGAATAAATTAAAAAAGTGGAAATTAACTATAAATATTGATTATAGTTTATTATAATTAATCGGTAAGGCATTTATACCAAGAACACTAGGTGATTATTTTTGATAAGATAAGAAAAAAATAGTCTGGAAAAACAGACAGAAAAAACATTGATTGGAAAAATCGTGTTCTCATCTATTATATATATAATTGCGCAAAGTGTATAACGCTTCCGGAGTGAACTCATCCGGATCTTGATAATCTTTCGTTAAAATCAACCATTTTATTTCATCCATGTTAGGCTTAAGCATTCCGATGTCGTATTATAAGTCGAAATTTATAACTTATAAGTCTTATTTAATCTACGTTGTATAACATTTATCCTTCTTCAGTTTTTTAAAACCTTCAAAAACTATAAAATCATCATTATATTAAAACGCAAAGGTAAAATTTTAAGTAGACCCATTTCGGGACATCTGCACATGCATCAACCCTGTTCAATTTAGAGGAACTGAGAACGAGTTCTCGGTGGCTGAGCGGTCTAAAGCAGTAGTTTAACGCGCCGATATTTTGTAGTGGGTAGTAGGTTCGAACCCAATGCCCGGCAAAATGATTTTTGTAATATTTTTCGCGATAAGTTATTTCAATAATGACATATTTTATTAGAAGGATAAGTTATATGATTTTTATTTTATTATTATTATTATTTGAAAGCTTTGTAATTAAATAAAATTTAACGCTGAACAATATTTAAAATAATAATAATAATAATAATAATTTTATATTTAAAATATTTAAGCTAAAATATTTTTAATGTAATTATCAATTAAATTCATTGAGATGATCTACAATTTTTGTTATATCTTCTGACCATTGTCAAGAATATATGTGTGTGTGTGTGTCAGAAACAAAAGTTTGTCTTTCTTTTCCTTAAAAAAAGAAAAAAAGGAAAGAAAGAAAGATATTCATATAAGAACTATATTAAAAAAATTACCTTGATATCCATTGTTTAATATTTAAAAAATGTATAAAAATGTAAAATAAAATTCAAGTAATAAAAATTATATGCTGCACCAAGTTTCAAATTTGGGCTTTTAGAGAATGAGACTGATAAAAATAAAATTCACGGCAGCTTTTAATGGTCATGTAGTTAAAAAATCATAATAAATAAATAAAAATAAATACTGTTATTTTTTCGAAAAAATGAGACCATAGTAAATGAAAATAAATGCTCTACTCACTATTTTTAGTTAAATTTCTGGTAAAAAGAAGCATAATTGGTTGTAAATTATAAAGTTAAAATTCGGTTACTTCGTTGAATAGGTTTGGCTGACTGTACCCTCTATCGATTTAAAGGAATAGGAATCACGTATGCAATATAGACATTTGTCACAATTTCAATAATTAATTTAAAAGCAATTTATTAAAAAATCAAGAATTTTTCTAATGAAACATTCAAGTTATTTACCGTCAAATCTTGACGGGTACCATCTAGTTAGTAATAGTGCAGTTAACTGTTTATTTTGAGGAAATTAATACAGTACATATATTTAAGGAAAAATCGGATTAAACCTTTATGTACTGAATTATGAATTCATGAAAATTTTATCCTCCAAAGCATTTTTCGTAGATAGTTTAAACTACATTAGAAGATTTAGATAATCATTTAATAAATTTTAGAAGGATTAATTAAATTTCAATTTACAGGGATTTTGTGCAATATTTATACCCCACTCAAATCTTTCATTTTAAATCGTTTTCTTAGTATTTTGAAGAATTAAGAAATGTACAAATATAATGTTCTTACAATAAAAATATAGAAATATTTCCGAAATGAAAAATCCCCTCCCTCCCCCAACATTAAAAAAGCTGAAAAGATACAAAGGCAGAAGAAATGATCCTTTTAAAAATATTTTTGTTTTGTGTAACGAATAATGCTTTTGCAATAAGATAAAGTAATGTATCTACAGGGTGCAATATGTTATCTATCGCCGACCTTCAATTTCTCAACCGTTGTTCGTAGACATATAGTTCCAATTGCAAAAACCTTTCAAATGAGGTAAATATTCATGTTGTGGCATTATTTAAAGTAAAAAATCAATTTTATGAAAATTACGAAATCTAATATTTTATACAGTCCCCCAACCCTATAGTTATATTTAGTAAATGTTTACACATATCACAACAGATATAGCACAAAAAGTTTGACATCTGTACTACAAAAATTGACACAGTTATTTAATTTCAAAGTTTGAGAGTTTTGCACATAATTTTGTCTTTCATTGAGGGATAAGTTAAAAGATGAATTAAAGTAATTCGCGATAAAAATCAGTGTGCAATGTCCTATTTATGGCGAAACCATCTTTAGAAGGTGTCACCAAACCGGGATATCACCAAAGAGGGTTATTTGATCTAAAAATTTGTGCTGGCTTTTAGGGGTGAAAAAAGAAGAGAGGAATGAAATACTGAAATATAACAGAAAAATATATATCAATTTATTATAATATCAGAAAACGGTTTACTATAAAAAAATGAATACATCAAACGCCGGAATCTATTAGAGGTTCCGGTGGATATGCTCAAAGAGTTCTCCATTGGTGCAATGCACAATTGAATGCGTGACAGTACTGAGTCTTGGGCACATTAGAGCATAGCAGGTCTGCAAACTATGCGACAATAAAGGATGATGCGCTGCTACAGATAAACCAGGGAAGTGGTCTCAGTCACATAGACCTATGTCTTGATGTAACCCCAGAGCTAGAAGTCCATGGGAGTCAAGTCAGGTGAACGCGGTGGCCACTTTTCCAGATCGCCCTATCCAAGGATCTGTTGACCGAATTCGGTGGCCATATACGCCCGGACGTTTGATGTTTTATGTGGAGATGGCCCCATTATGTTGAAACCACACCTGGCATGCATGTCGGAGAGGCAACGTGTTTTGTAGCAGATGCAGGAAACGATCGACCGTTAAGATCTCATTGTAAAGGATGGGTCCAACAATCTGGGTTCTCCATATACCGCACCACACGTGTCGTACAGTGCGGGCAATGTGGACATTTTTCAGAAAACAATAATGCACATTGTGCACGTTCAGAATGCCACCCCATGTAAACATTGGCTCATCTGCTCGCAGAATGTCACAAAGGAAACGATGGATTTTCCTCTAAGGTGTTGAGCATGAAGTTACAATAATCAAATCGTCGTGCGTGGTTACCCAGCATCAATGCTTGCATCAGTATCGGATGGTATGGATGTAAATCATTTGCATGTAACAAATGCCAGACATGCTGGCCACATGCCTCGCCTTCTTTGCGACGTGCTCAGTTGTGGAATTAAAAGGACGAATTCTAGTACTTCTCAGATGTCACTCGAACATTATACCTTTCCCGTCTACTTTTTCTGGGTCGTGGTGCAACAGAACTGGTCTCTCTAAGATGGTGCAATGTATCAGTTATAGTAGTTTTATGCGATGAATGCAGATCCTCAGAGAAAAGTTCTGAATAAACACTCGCAGCCTCTCTGGCATTCCTTTGATATTCACTATAAATAATTATCATTTCGGAATATTGCATCTATGCGTAGCTTTCCATCACGATTTTACCGCTGACTAGTATGTCCACTGCTAGATGGCTCGTGTTTTATTCCGAACGTGCGGTACTATTGTAATTTGAATACTCCCAATTTTCATGCTCGTTATAGCTCGGCTGGTCGTTAGCTGGTCGGCGGCGTTGCATTTCGCTGCCATTTATCTAGTCCTTAGTGAGTATGTTTTGTTTTCCGGTTGTCGATTCTACTTACTTTTTTTTTAAAGTTGTTCGATTCATCAAAGTTAGCTCAAACGTTTGATGAAAAAACACTCTTTGGTGATTTTCCGATTTAGCGATACTAGCTAAAGGTAATTTCGCTATAAAAAGAACATTGCACCATGATTTTGATCTCGAATTACTTTAATTCATCTTTTAACTAATCCCTTAATGAAAGACAAAATCATGTGCAAAAATCTTAAACTTTGAAATTTAATATCTATGTCAATTTTTGTAGTACAGATATCAAATTTTTTGTGCTATATCTGTTATGATATGTGTAAACTTTTACTAAATATAACTATAGGGACTGGGGGACTGTATAAAAAGTTAGATTTCGTAATTTTCATAAAATTGATTTTTTTTTTTACTTTAAATAATGCCACAACGTGAATATTTACCTCATTTGAAACGTTTTTGTAATTGAAACTATATATCTACGATCAACGGTTGAGAAATTAAAGGTCGGCGATGTATAACTCACTCTAAACTGTATTACAACTAATCGATGTATTAAACGAATTTTATAACAAGTATTTTAATGATAGTTATAAGTACCGTCAGTAGATAAAGGGTTATTGCAGTTAATATAAAGGATGTCCCTAGCCTAGTTACAAAAGGAGAAGCTTTTATTTCTTTCTATTATTATTAAAAACTGTTTAGTAAAAAAGTCCAATATTTTAAAGATATTATAATTTTTTTTTTTTTTTTTTTTTTTTTTGTATAAACTTTATGTCGTTTAAACTCAAATTTTGACGGGTAATTCCTAGTATTCATTACGAAGAAATATTTTTCCAGGTAAAATCATTTTTTAATTAACGTAAATATTTTTTTCTAATGTTCTAATGATTAAAAATAGTTTTTAGGAAAGAAATCCTAATCCAAATGGCACGACATGCACTTCAATATTAACATATAAAAAGAAAATTTTTACTTTCAATCTTTCTGAAAAAAAAAAAAAAAAAAAAAAAAAAAAATTAAATTCAGATAAAAACAAAAAAGGTAAAAAAACTGCGTGACATAAGGAAAAGAAAAATAACCATAAAAAACTTCTTTTTGTGTTTTTCTCACGTCTCTATTTTTTTCTGATCTATTCTTTAAATAAAAATAATGAATTTTTAAACCATTCTCAAAGTTACTTTCTTTTTTCTTAAATATTTTGTCATGTATTAAAAATAATGCGCCGCACTGAAATATTAAAAAATGTCCTATGTCAACATTTTAAAAGAAATAATGTAGATAAAGTTGGCAAGAGATGTTCTTTAGCAGCGGAAATTTCTTTTTTCTGTAAAGATATTTCGGTAAAAATGTATAACTAAATCTTAATTTTTTTTAAGATGCTTGCCGTGAGAGTTTGAACAAAAGTAAACATTTGTTAAACTAAAAATTTTCTACTGCATAAAATACGTATTTATGCAAACTACCCATGAGAACAAAAATATAAAATAAGATGAATAAATAAATATTATAATATATAATATATGTAGAAGATATATGTGTGCGTGTGTTTGTAATATAATAAAATAAATGAAATGAAATTGCACAATGTAAAACAAAATAAATGAAATAAAAATAATCTGTTACCTTATTTTTGTGAATAAACTAAATTTACAATGTTTTCTCAATAAAGATTAACTTTTCTTTTTTTAAAGCAAATAATGGACCGAATCGGGCTTCCAGATGATTTCTGAATATGCGGAAGACTATTTTTAAAGTTAAAAACTAATACATTTTATTTTTTAGAATGCTCACCAACAACGCGAAAAGAATTTTTTTATGAATTTCAATAATCCATTCAAATATTTTTTTTTTAATTATAAAAACAGATACATTCGTATTAGCCGTATGTCAGGAATTAAAGTCCTAGAATTTTACAAAGACTGTCACTTACTATTTATATTTACCCGACTCAAAAGAAGGGTTATGTGTTCCACGCTTATCTGGGTTTGTGGAATTCTTTATACCCTCGAAACATACCAACAGCTGGCTGGATTTTAATGACTGAGGTTTCTATCGATTCGTCTTAACCGTCTGGCGGTTATAGGGTAGGTTTTGCTTTTATAAATTCAAAATGGCGGCCGCAAAATGCAAAATGGCTGTAGAGACAAAAAGAAATTACACAACCTATTGAGCGGCATATCCTTGGATAGGTCTTTCAAAATGAAGACGATGTTTCATTGACTATTTTACAGTCAGAAGCTCCATTTAATTATTACACAACCTGGTTGTTGTGTAGGTAAGTTGTCTAGCTTTACTGCAACTCTAACCTTCGTATACATCTATAGGCCTCATCAAAACAGTGTTTATAGACAGACAAGTAAACGCAACTTAAAAGTCTTCAATACAAGTAAATAAATGGGTAAGTAATATAAAAAATAGTTTCGCACTGATGAGAAATAATTAATTATTTCGCTTTTTACGCAGCCGGGTTTTTTGATTTTTTAAATTTAATATTTATATATTAATAATTTCAGTTATTTATGGGCGTAGTTCCATTACATGTCTGTTAAATTTGTATGCTATAATATTATTTTATTTATTGATTGATTACATTTCAATTCCGTTATGGAATATTAGCAGAAAAATATGCACAACTATTTATTTTGGTTTAAATGCGAACTGGTTAATCTTTCGTAACCACGCTGCATGCAATTGAGACAGAATTTTAAAAAAATCATGCTTGATTTCTTTTATTTAACCAATCAGTACATTTAGATACAGTTTTCAAACATAATTAATTTGATTGGAAAATATTTTTTCGAATTCGATGGTGTAAAAATTGAATTTTTGCGATTTTTAGAAGTTAAAACATTATGTAAAAGCGAATTTTATCAGAAAGGTGTTGCCAGTGTCAATGTAAAGCTAATGTTACTCACTAACCTTTTTTTTTTTTGCTTTATAAAATAGCTGTGAGTCACAATATTATAAAAATGAAATGTCATGGTTTGAGTTGCACGTATTATTTTCAACACTTTAAGCAATATGGAAAGTATATGGTTTCTTTAAAAGGGAGATAAATCTATTCTAAACGATAATAAGAGCAATAAAATGCCTTAAAATCGTTACAAAAGTATAACTAATGTTAATTTTGAAATCTAACGTAAAACACAAAATTGGTCAGCTACTGTTCTTTCAAATGTAACTTTGCATACAAACAAAACACATGTGTAGTCATTCTAAAAAAATACGATTGTGTGTTAATTTAAGTAATTTTCACTCTTTTTTTTTCATTTAATCCGGACGACAGATTACACACATACTTAGTAAATATAATATGTGATCAGGATTAAAACATTTTGATGGAAAGTTTTTTCCAAGTATTTTGTTATTTAAATAATTTTTTTCATGATTAAAGAAAAATGACAACTACAAAAATTCTACGAATTTCATTTTTTTTTAAAAATCTGAAATCTTTATTTCATTTCTTTACTAAGAATGCTAATTTATAAATTTGTCAAACTATTTATTTTACTTTTATTTTTCACGTGGGAATCTTTCAATGGAATGTAACTGTCGTGGTAAGAATTTTACTGTAGATTTTTAATTATTGGCAACTGCTATAACGAAAAATGTTTAAATTTGACAGGAAATTGCTGTTAAATTGTTGTTTTTTTATTAATTAAAAATTAACTATAAGTTATTTCGATTCCGAATTGCTTTAGTTGTCTCAGCTGTGTTTTAATACACATGTACGTAAAATTCCACAATTCCGGCTTCCAAACTGTGGATTTGTTTAGAATTACAGACAGACAAATTTTCATTTTTTTTTTTTAATATTAGAATATACACCACTTAAATAACAATAATTTATTTTTTACATTTTAGTCTTGTGTATATCGATATAGATATTAGACATTTTAAAAATATATTACGACAATGTATTTGGATATAGAACAAAATCATTTTGAAAAGTAAATTATGAGAATTCATTCATTACATAATACGGATATTTTCTGATATTAAATGCAATGTAGAATAAAAAGCTTATGGTAAAATATATTTTTTCCTTATTAATTGCACCACAATTTTCATATGTGTTTTTTTAATAACAGAAATTATGTGAAATTTCCACAACTTCGGGAAAACATATTTAAAATTCTTATTCAAGAAGATTTAAAAACTCTAAATTGCTGGAAATTTTCTATTTAAATAGGCTACTCACTTTCTAAAGGTTAAAATATTTCCGAAGTATCCGAATGTGTATGTTGTTTATGCTGGCCAATTATCAACATGAAGGATATGGGCCCTAAGGGTGTAGAGTCTTTCTAAGGGAATATAACTCGTATCTACGCAAGAAATCTAAGGTTCAAAGAAAACCACCGAATAATCATCCGACAGGTACGATTGGGTTCGAACCCGGTACCTCCCGTCTACCAGCTTTGAGAGCAAAAGCTCTCGGCCACTGGTTGGGAGGCAGTTGAATGTGAACGAAATACATTACTTACTTTGTTGTTCTGTCATAAATACTTAGATTACTTTTTTATTCATTCTTATAATTTACGAATAGTTTTTGAAAGCTTTCGTACTAGCAAAAATTAGTACTTTTACAGTCTGATGGTATTAGATGGTAAATCAATAATTTCATTTATAAATTTTTTCTTATAGCTTGATAAAACATAACGAAAACTCTTGTGAATATATTTCAAAATAATATTTAAAAATTGGCATAGTAATTATTATTTTAAGATACATATTCTAATATCCATCAGAAAAACAGACTTTGAAAAAATTTCTGACATATCGATATAATGTCGTTTTGATTGAAAATATGAAAACATCCTTTTAACTCGTTCGACTCAAAATTTGCTATTAATTTCAGGTGGTGGTGGAGAGGGATTATTTTTAGCCTTAAATATAAAGTGGAACACAAATTGCAAACATTTACGTTTCCTCAAGGCAAACTAATATTTCATTTATTAAAATATCAGGGATGTAGTTATTTACCACAACTATGAATATGGCAATAATCTGCAAAAAGGAATTTTGAAGATATTTTGAATACATTGATATTTACCTGGTGTCCCAAAAATGACATATAATTTCAAAATTCAATAACTTGCAACGGTGACAGATATTTAAAAAAATTATTACAGGAGGGTTATGATGATTTCAGGAGTTTTTTTACTGTGATTCTTTATTCTAGTTCGAATTTCAGGCAATAGATGGCGTTGAGAGCAATAGGTAATCAGTCTAGACCCAATTTTTGGTACTTTGGGATCCATTCAATACTTTTTTATCTTCTTTATTCCATAGAAGAAAAGAGATGCCGAAAAATCGAGCCTGGATTTAGTGGTTATTGCTTGCAACGCCATCTATCGATGCTATATATTACTAAAAATCAGAATCGCAACATACTACAAACGCCTGACATCTTACATTACACTCTGGTAAGAATTTTTTTTTAAATATGTCACCTTTTGTAAGTTATTGAATTCTAAAATCATCGGTCATTTTTGGGGCACCCATAAATATAAACATGGTGTTAGATAATTCGACCGACAAATTCAGAAAGGGATAGTAGGCATAAAGAGGATGAAAACATTAAGAACATAGGGTAGCAAAGCACGCTTATTGGGAGAAAATCTCAAAAATAATTATGAAGGATGTGACGTCGAGTGCAACAAAAAGGCCCGACAATGAGTAGAAAAACATTTATTTGACGTAAAGCAGGCGTACAATGCACTACAGTTCAACGTCAGAAAGGAGACTGCGAGACAGTTTCAAAGGAACTGCTCAATGTTCCGGCCGCAAAAAGCATTATAAAGCCGACACCGATGGACGCCTACAATAATAGCCGGTGTGCTGGCGATGCTTGCTAAAGCAATGACGATCCGCGCTGCCTGATCCTCCAGCGTATCCACAGGCTCTGATAAACAATGGATTTCAGGTGACCCAAGAAGAAGAAATCCAAGGGATTGTGTAGAGCGCAAGCAACAGGTCCACCATGTCCAACCAACATCCCGGGATAGGTAGCACCGAGGTGGTTACGCTCGCAATCGCAAAATTGTGGTGTGCACAATCATGCATGAATAATTTCGACAGCAGTGCTTCTTCTTACTTAATACAGTTGAACTTGTTTAATACGGGAAACAATGGAAGTATAAAAGTCCCCTTATTGACAGTTACTCGTAATACACGTGAATATAATAAAAATCTTAAAAACACTTATGTAATTAAACTAACTAGTACTAATAACAGTTCTATTTATCTCAATGCCAAGTTTATGTATTATATAAGTAGTACACTGTAAAAAAAATCTGTAAAGTTACTAAATTTTTTTCTAGGAAATTGGGATTCCTAGAAATTTTTATGCAACGGCAACAACAAAAATTCCTGTAACAGCATCTGTTACAGAAATTTTTGTTGTTGCTCTAACATAAAAAGTTCTAGGAATTCCAGTTTCATAGAAAAAATTTAGTAACTTTACAGATTTTTTTTTTTTTTTTTTTTTTACAGTGTATTACCTTTGTGTGTGTCATTTTTTTAGACAACTCTTTTCTTTAGACAAAATTACAGTACTGAAGTCAAAGTCTCTAAAGAACTAGTAGTTACAAAAAACATGAGCGACATATTATAATACAACTTACCACTTTCTTTTTTTTTTGGGGGGGGGGGGGGATTGGCGTAACATTGCAATAGCCTCTGTAATTTAAGAGTTTTTATTTCACTTATCCTAATCTTTTTAGCAATAGGATACAAAACATGAAAAGGCTGGTTAATATGACCCAGCGAATCAATTCAAAGAAAGGAGAAAAAAAGGTTTTATTCTATCTGCTAATTTTCCCTGACTTAGTTCTAAATCTTACAAAGAGGCGGCATTTGGAAAGCCCTTATTTTCTGCTTCCAATATCCCTTTACATTTATTTTTGGGTGGGAGTTTTATTTTTTAAGTTTAAGTTATACCTGGTAAAATAGATAAAAATAGATACACATTTTGACAGACAGCTGTAATTTCGCTAAAAGAGAACAATTTTCAATGACAAAAAGGAATTTTCTCGCATGTTTGTTTACCGTGCCCTTTTTTGGCCAAAAATCCAATTGAAATTAATATATGTTTTGCTCCTAGACGTTATCCTGTTTTTATAGCTGGTAAAAGTCTTCAAAATCCTAATGAAGTTCTAATGATGAGTCATTCTTCAGATTTTTTGCTTTTATTAGACGTTGTCAAGATTTTGTAACTCGTAAAAACCATGAAAATTATTATGTAGTTTTAATGCTGTGACATATTTAACGTACAATATGCTTGTTTAAACCGTGTTCTCGTTTTACTTTTTCCCGTTTTAAACGATTTCGACTGTATATAATAACTAAATTTAACATTAAATTTATAATAATCAAAAATAGTTTTTGAAGTAAGAAGCAATAAAAAAATTCTTTTTTTACGCGTTGCTCCGTAATCTTAAAGTATGACAGTTGAAGAAATAAAATAACACATTTTAAAATATGATACATACCAGTCCTATTTATTTAAATGTTCTCTAAAAATCATTTTTAGAAAATAAAATCTCATACGTAAAGTATAGTATTTGCAAACGAGATAAAAACTTTACTGACAACTTCATCTATCCAAAACGTGACTGTTTTCCGGCAAAATTAAAAATATTTTCGTGCTGAGGAAAAGCATCGTTAGATTTCTTTATTTTTTTTTTCTACGTATTAATGAAATATCCACATACATTAAAAAAAATGTAGAAACAGAATTTGTTATTAAAAAATTTTACATTTAACAAAATAAGAAAAAGTATCATCAGATTTCTTTTTTTTTATGTTTTAGTGAAAATCCGACATATATTTAAATAATAATATGTCGAAAGAGAATTTGTTACTAAAAAAAAAAAAAAAAAAAAAAAAAAAAAATCTACATTTAACATTCCTTCTATGAAAACAGCAAAATACTTTTTAAAGCTATATTATTAAAATAATTCTAAAGCTTAAAGTATGTCAGTTGAAGAAATGAGAATTATATTTTACAATATAATACATGTCAGTCCTACTGCGTTAAAAACTCTGTAAATCATTTTTAGAAAATAAAATCTCATTCGAAAAGTTTAGTATTTGCAAACGAGATAAAAAATTTTACTGACAACTTCATCTATGCCAGTGGTTCCCAACATGGCGCGTACGCCCCACTGGGGGGCAATATGACTTGGGCAATTCCAAGTTTGTTGCTCACTCATCCGCTAACAGTTTCTGTCTTTTTTTTAAGTATTGTTGTAGACTAAAAATAAATGGAATACTTCCCAATAAAGTTTAAAATACATTTAAAACCAGAATAATTATACTACTAACTTTTTAAAAGTATTTTGATAAAATTTAGTATTAAATTTGTCTATAATTTTTCTAGGACGAGATTTTACAATTTTTCATAACGCTTTCGATTATTGAAAGAGCTCCTATTTGCTTTCGAAGATTCTTTTACAAGTGAAATTACTTAAAAGTATATATAAATTTGACTGTCTTGAACCTAAAAAATTAACTTAAACCTAACCTGATAACATAAAAAATGTATAAAATATTTGAAAAAGGTACTACCAACTTTATACAACTTATACATCTTAAATAGCACTAGGAAAGGAAATGGGTAGATAGTAAATATCTATAGCTCTAGTGCAGCACCCTGCACAGTACATTAACTTACCGAATAACACTTACATTTTAAATTTAAAAATCAGATAATAAATGGAAAAGACAATTAACGATATTGGTAAATGGGAAACAGAGAAAATTTTTTGTGATTGGGAATAATGGCAATTTAATTTTGATAAAGATGATAATTTTGAAATACTGCTTGTGTATTGTGTTATCCATAGAAAGAAATTTTAGTGTCCAAAACGTTTTCCACGAACTCTTAATAAATCACAAAAGTTTTAACGTTAAATTTATGTCTCTCTTCAAGATATTTTGTGAAGATAAAAATGCAGACCGTATAACTTTTATTTTAACATTGAGCTAAGTTAAGAAATTACAAAAAAACTTTTTGGCACAAAGTAGAAGATGTATAACCTGAATGCATTTATAAAATATTAAAACTCATTTGTCACAGAAGATTCACCTCTTTGATAAGTTAAAAAATGCGAAATGAATAGTTATTGTTAAAGCTTTAGTTGCGCCTCCGGTGTTTGAATAGAGTTCACTTTTTAAATAATAAGAAGGATAATTTACAGATTAAAGGGGTGGGGGGACATAGTGACTTTACTGTTACTTTGTGGGGCGCGGCCGATAAAAGGTTGGGAACCACTGATCTATGCGAAACGTGATTGTTTTCCTGGAAAATAAAAAATATATTCGTGCTAAAAAAAATCATCGTTTTTTTTTTTTTTTTTTTTTTTTTTTTTTTTTTTTTTTTTTTTTTTAATACGTTTAAATGAAATATCCACATACATTCAAAAAATATGTAGAAAGAGTTTTCGTTATTAAAAAAGTTTACATTTAACAAAATAATAAAAAGTATCGTTCGATTTCATTTTTTTAAGTTTTAGTGAAAATCCCACATACATTTAAATAATAATATGTAGAAAGAGAATTTGATATTTTTTTTAAAAAAAAGTACTTATAACAGTCCTTCTATGAAAACAACAAAATATACTTTTAAAAATTATATTATTAAAATAATATAATGAATCTTAAAGTATGTCAGTTGAAGAAATGAGAAATATATTTTACAATGTAATATATGTATGTCCTACTGCGTTAAAAACTCTCTAAATCATTTGTCGAAAATAAAACCTCATTCGAAAAGCATTGTATTTACAAACGAGTAAAAATTTTTACTGACAGGTTAAACTATATAAAATGTGATTATTTTCTTGAAAATGAAAAATATTTTTGTGCTAAGCAAAACTGAGCAAAATAATTATTAGATTTATTTTTTCTGTGTGTGTTTTAGTGAAATTCCAACATACATTAAGAGAAAAATTGTAGAAAGAGGATTTGTTATAAAAAAAAAAAAAGAATAATAACATGTATTCTAAAAGAAAAAAAAATATTTTTTTAGGGTTATATTATTAAAATAATAATTTGGATAACTTTTTCTTTTAAATTGATAAGTAGACTTTAAGTGTCACAATATAGAAATATAAAATACGGTTTAAGGGATAAAGAATTTCAATGTACTTTTTTCCAGTGAACGATCTACAATTCATTTGTCTAATTTGTTATTTTGTTTTTTACTTTCTTCTATCGTTACAAGAAGAAAGCATTGTATTCAGGAAAATTATCGACTTTTCAACGGATTTATACGTTCTAAAATGTCCTGAACACGATTTAATGATTTTTAGAAAAGTCTGTCTGTGAGTCTGTCTGTTACCCTTTCATTCTGGGAGTCTGTACGTGACAAAACTATTGTGGGCGCTATATCTCTAGAACTAATGCACGGAATTTCAATAAACTTTAGATTAAGTTAGACCTTGATATAAACTGGTGCTAATTACTTTTTGGTGTAAATTGCCCAAAAGCTGGCGCTGCTATGCTGCATTTTTCACGATTTCCAAAATAGCTATATCTCAAAAACTACTGCACGGATTTTCATCAAGTTTCAGATATAGTTAGCCCCTGATATAAATTAGTTAAGTTTAATTGCAGGTGCAAATCGCTCAACATGTGGCGCTGCTATACTGTATTTATCAAGATTTCCACAATAGCTGTATCTCAAGAACTAATGCATAAGTTTTCATAAAGCTGCAGATTCAATTACTCCCTGGTATAAATTGGTACTAATTAGTTTTTTGTGCAAATCACCCTACAGGTGACACTGCTATGCAGAATTTTTTATAATTTTCGCAATAACTCTATCTTAAAAATTAATGCACGGATTTCCATCAAACTTAGATTCAGTTAGTAGTTGGCATAAGTTGTTCGTGATTAGATTTTGGTGTAAATCATCTTACCATTGGCGCTGATATGCTGCATTTTTCATGAAGTATTAACTGTATGAGATAGAAGAAAGTTTTGGGATTGCTACATCCAACTAGTTTTTTATTGGAAACACATTACACTAGTTGCCTATCCAAACATTTTACTGGCATCTTACAACTTTAAACGAAGTAATTATGTATTTGTGAAGTTATAGTGAAAGATATTATAGACTGAGAGAAAAATTATATTTCTTTTATTGAGGTTTATTTGGATGGTTTCTTCTTAATATGATTTTGCTAGTGCCGTAGTTTTTCTATTAGATATAATATCAGCCACATGTTCCTTTTTGCTATATTTAAATTTCCGGTTAGCCATACCAATATAGTAAATCTTCGATTCGTCTGCTCTAATAAATGGTATTTCATATACAGTTCAGTAACGCTCAAAATTAATCGGGTCAATTTTAGTGCAAATACTATTGTTTAATTTCGAAGTCAAACTACAATTAGCATCTATTTGGGTACTGTAAGCAGATATTGAAACGCTTAAGATTGTATTCATTAAGACTGTATACTATTCAATATTTTCCAAGCTTTTTGAGAAGTTAAATTACAGTTCTAAAACATATTGTAAAAATTAATGGTAAAGCAGTTCACATTCTCACGAAAAATTCTAATTCTTCGAAGGCGAAAGTTTAACTACTTTCTAAAAGTAAATTAAATTATTATCATTACAAATAAACATACTAAATAAATTTAAAGAATGAACTATAAATTTAGCGAATAATTTTTCTGTTATTTATCAGAATCTCTGTTTTTTCTAATCTCAGTAATTTGACATCAGACTTAAGATAATGGATTACCAGTACAATGTAAAAAAAAAAAAAAAAAAAAAAAAACTAATTTTAAAAAATCTGTAATTCTACAATTAAAGTTACAGAAATATGTATGCTTACTAAAGTTTTATCTGTATACTGCACAAAAAAAAAGATGTAAATCTACAAAATTATTTTTTTGTAAAGCTACACTGTAAAAAAAAAATAATGCCAGTTTTCCGGTAGGAATCGGAAAAATATTTGCTCTTATCGTACCGGAATAATTTCCAACCCAGCTCAGAATAAAATCCGTAAAATCGGAATAAAATCAGTAAAATACCCTTTTACTGACTATTTCCTTATTTTTACGGATATTATTCCGAGCTGGGTCGGAAATTATTCCGGTACGCTAAGGGCAACTATTTTTCTGATTCCTACCAGAAAACTGGCAGTATTTTTTTTACAGTGTACAGAAATCTGTAGCTTTACAAAAGAATGTACTAAAATTGCAGTAATCTTACTAAAATTATATTTGTAACCCGGGTTGCAGTTATATAAAAAGTTCCAGTCATCCGATTTCCTAGAAAATTCATACTATTATTACAGGTTTTTTGATTTACTGTGCAAAAGTGTATGTTTTACATACATTTTTGTTGTTGATGTTTCATAAAAAGTTCTATGAATATCAGTTTCCTAAAACAAATTTAGTAAGTTTACAGATTTTTTTTTTTTTTTTACAATGTTTATTATCTGTAACTACACAGACAAATGTTTAACAGTGTAGTTCCTTTGACAAAATTTTTATATCAGATATATGGATAATGGAAACGTTCATTCTTACATTCCATTCTAAAGACACATATCTGAATTATTTTCTTAAATCAATCTTTCAGTTATTTTATTTTGCATTCTCTGTTTGGTTTTTAGTCCCCGATAAGCTATTTCGATCGTCCAGCAATTAAGGTACCGTCTCTAAAAAATGGCGTTCCGTTATATGAGCCAGTCGTAAAACAAAGCATATGTATCGTTGTACGGGATAATTTCTAGTGAATTTTTTTTTAATTCTAAGCATCGCACATTTTCAATTTTTATACCGTCGTATAGGAATAAAGTAGTTTTAAATGCAATTTGTTTGAAAACTGCATCTCAATTTATTTTTGAGATATTAATTTTTTTGTAGTTTATAAGGAATTTTTTTTATGTTGGCAACAGAAGTACTCTATTTCTGTAGAAAGTAAAAGATAAATAGTTGGAATATAGTAGACTATGTGTTTTTTTTGCAATTTTTCCATAATAATTGAAAAATAATTTAATAAAAATACGTGCTATTTTGTAAATATATATATATATATATATATATATATATAAATGAATGAATTCTGATAAACCATTGAGCAATTATAAACTACATTTAATTTTACGTATCTATATTAAAGTTATAAACAAATGAAGGCCTATGAATCATCAGAAAACTGATTTTTTTTTTGTCGAGTTTCTTGAATGACGACATCGCTTTTTGCTTGAATTGTGTATTATTCTGCAAGAGTAACGTCCTATGCATCTTTTTCTGTAGATATTGTTTAAGACTGGATTTTGTAATGTGGAATCCTTCAGCGGATGCGAATGACGTTATTTTACATAAAATAAAAGCGTGTGTTTTAATTCTTAAAACTGGAATATGTTTTGTACTATCTATATTTATATACATTTTTTTTTTTTTTTTTTATCGGGGAAAACACTAAATTCTGAAAAAGCAGAATTCGTGTTTTCTTGTATTATACATTCACTGGAAGCACCTCTTTCTATGCAGCGTAGATCCTTCTGCCATCTCTCATACAGTATGATAAAGTAAGATACAGCCTGTTAAGAAATAAATTGTTGAACATACACAAGGCTAAAATTACACTTATTACACATTTTATGCATCTTAATCTGACAAAATCCAGAAATACGCTGTTGAAAGTATTGGGGACACCAAACCGACCCTCTAAATCCGATTACCTCATTAAAAATTCTACAATGAATTTCATAAATCATGATTTAAAAAAAAAATAAAATGTTGATTATAAGAAATTTTGGAAATGTAATTAATGTGTAAACAAAATGATAATAATGTAATCCTGAAAATAAAGCTTGTAAACTTAAAACCCCAGTAATTTTCTTCTGCATGCTTTTAATCCGAAGCTCCTTCTACTACTTTCCATTTATACACGAAGTGGCGTATATGAACAAAGTGACGTTTATGAACAAAGTGACGTATTAAAATGAATGATATGGCAGTTAATTATTTTACTCTACACAAATTTAATCCTAAACATTGTTACTTCAACTACTGTCCATCTACGCATTTAAAATGAAAGTGACGTATGTGAACAAAGTGACGTATTAAAATAAATGGAACGGCTGTTAAATATTTTTCTCTACATAAGTTCAATCCAAGGCACTTCTGATTCTACTTCCAGCTACCCAAATAATTATAGAGTCTCCCGCTTCCAAAAAAAGTGACGTATTTTAATGATTAGAACAACAATTAATAAAAATATTTCCCGAGGATGGCCGCTGGATTGCAGGCCGAAAGTACTAGGAGATTTAAATGAAATGTATATTTTTCACTGTTAACATGAATATTTTTATTTTCTTTGTCGTCTTTTACGGTGGCCTTTTTAAAGTTCATATTGTGTGTTTTGCAAAATAATACTTTTTTAAATATTATGTAATAATGTTATATAAATATGTTAAAATATAGTTTTTTTTTTGTTTTTATGTTAATTCATATTTTGTCTCACGTGAACTTATGACATTATGCATTGATTAGTTGGTCATTAGTAAAAGACAACTAAACTTGTTGTATCATATAGAAAATGTTATCGAGATGTAATGGCTGTTCTATTATCCATATTGATGTTATTAAAATTCATTTCGTAAGTTTCTTTTCTAAATAATGCGTTCCTTTCTTTCTTATTAATGTGTACTTAATTTAATTATCAATCGACTCAAAGCTATCATACTCTGCATATAAGAACACTTATAATTTTTAATAGGTTATGGGCTTTGCAGTTCGCTTTGAATTGCGCTAGTTAGCGCAAGTCTGATTGATTAGAATTAGATATAGATAAATTAGGTTTTGCTCATAGCAAGTGAAGTAAAACATTAGTTTATTTTAGTAGAGAAGATTATCATTAAAATATTTTGAAATCGCATTAAAGTTTAAGAAGAAATGGATTTAACAAAACAAGTTAAGTTATTGACTGGTGTAGTAGACTGGCCAATATGGAAACGCAAGATTAGAGATTTACTTGATTATCACGAAGGAGCACTTGATGTTATAGATGGTAAATTAAAGAAACCTGAACCATTAAGTAGCACTGCTGAAGATAGAGAAATCAAGGAACATAAAGTACGTTCTGATTTGTATCGTAAAGCTAATTGTTACGTAAAATCCGTGATAGCAAGTGCCGTAACTGATGTAGTTTGTCAAAAGATTATGGATAAAGAAACAGCACATGAAATGTGGGAAGCCTTAAAGCATCATTTTGAAGCAACGTCAAAAGATCAGTTATTTAAGATCTGTACAGAATTTTTCGCATTTAACTGGGCGTTAGGCGGTGATGTTTCAACTCACATAGCTAAGTTAAGAATCATTTGGAGCGAATTAAATAACGGACTTAAAGATATTGGTGTAAATGAGTTACCTGATTTAATGTTAGTTTGTAATGTATTGCAAATTTTACCGCGAAAATTTGAAACCTTTAAGTCTAGCTGGATGTTGTTGTCTGAAAACGAAGACAGAACATTTGATGAATTAACAGAGCAACTTTGTATGTTTGAGAGAAATTTCATCAAAGTTGAAAACGGCAATATTGCTGTTCAGGAAGCACTAGCAGCTTCAAGATTGGAAAAACAGAATAAAGATAAAAATTCCAAATTTATCAAGAAGTCATATAGAGCTGACATTTGTAACTACTGTAACCATAAAGGTCACTGGGTAAGAAATTGTAGAAAATGGATTTCCGATGGAAAACCAGCCGAAAAGTCGCCAAGTAGCGATACTAAAGATATAAAGAAAATCGCCAATGTGTGCAGCGATGTCTATTTCTGTCGAAACGTATACTTCGGAAGCAGATTCAACAGCGTTTTGGATTGATAATGGAGCAACTCAACATATCACGAACTGTTCAGAGTACTTTACTGATTTCACGCAATTTCTTAGTCCTTGTAGCATTAAGGCTGCTGGAAAGGAAAGATTGGCTGCAATCGGAAAAGGAACTATTCGTTTTAAATCTTTTGCTGGAGGAAAGTGTCAAGAAATTCAGCTGAAGGATGTCTGGTATGTACCCGAAGTCAACAAAAATTTATTTTCAGTGTTGGCTGCTCAAGACAGAAATCAAGACAGTGAATTTCGATCGACATCTACTGAATGTTGGTTAAAGATAAATGATCAAGTGGTACTATATGGAACACGTAATGTATCTGGATCTTTGTTTAAGGCAATAATTGAGCCAATCATGCCAAAGCAAATTTTAGAAATAAACAATACTGAGAAAAACGATTCTTTATTACAACTTTATCATGAAAGATGGGGTCATCAAGATAAATGTCACATTAAACAAAAGCTTGAAAAAGAGTTAGGAATCAAAGTTCAACTGGAAAATAAGTTATGTGAACCATGCATTTATGGAAAAGCACATCGATTACCTTTTGGAAACAGAAAGAACGCAAAAGAACCAGGTGAGCTTATTTTGGCTGATGTCTGTGGCCCGTTTCCTGAATCTTTTCAAAAGAAACGATACTTAGTTGTATTTAAAGAAGCTTCACAAAGTTTAGGTATGGTTACATGATAAGAGAGAAGTCAGAAGTCAATACTATGTTAAAACATATGCTTGCTCATGCCAAAACTGTGGGATACAAAATTAAAGTATTTTTGAGCGATAATGGTGGAGAATTTGATAATAAAGAAATTGTTGAAATTCTACGTGAAGAAGGAATTACAAAAAGACCTACTGCACCTTTTACACCACAACAGAATGGATCAAGTGAAAGAGAGAACAGAACAATTGTAGAAATGGCAAGAACATTAAAATATTCGAATCCTGAAATTAGTTTTCCGGATGCAATGTGGGCCGAACTAGTATCTTCTGCGATATATATCCTAAACAGAACGGGAAAATCTTCAGTAGAGGGAGTTAGTCCTTATGAATTGTGGATCAAGAAGAAACCTAGGGTAAAGCATTTACGTGTAATAGGTTCTACATGTTATGCTCATATTCCTGTACAAAAGCGAAGAAAAATGGAGAAGAAAGCTATCAAAGGTTATCTTGTAGGTTACGATTCTGATGAACGTTACAGAATTTGGATTAAAGAAGAAAACAGGATGATTTTTTCTAGAGATGTCATTTTTCATGAAAAATTGAATAAATGCGATAATTCAGTTCATTTACCATTCAACGACAATAAGCAAGAAAATACAAGTAATCTTTCTAATCCGGGAAAGTATGAAGATGAACAACTTGAAGAAGATGAAAAGCAAGATGATTTAAGTAACAGCGATGTTGATAGTGATGAAGAAGTTAAACCATCACATGATATGCAATTGAGAGAACGTGACAAGATTCGAAAGCCTGCACGGTTTGATGATTATATAATGGAAGCTGAGTCATTAATTTATGAAAATGAAAATCCTGAAACATACATAGAAGCAATCAACAGCAAAGAAAGTTCTAATTGGAAGAAAGCTATGGAAAATGAAATAAAATCTTTAAAAGAAAATGAGACCTGGGAATTAGTCAATTTACCAGAAGGTGCCAAAGCTATACCATGCAAATGGGTTTATAGAATCAAAACAAATCCAGATGGCAGTATTAACAAGTATAAAGCCAGGCTTGTTATAAAAGGTTATAGTCAACGTCAAGGCATTGATTATATTGAAACTTTTAGTCCAGTAGCAAAATTAGAAACAATATGAGCCGTATTGAGTATTGCAGCAGAAGAAAAAATGTATTTATCAGAATTTGATGTATCTACAGCATTTTTGTATGGAGAATTAGAAGAAACAATCTACATGCAACAACCAGAAGGATATGAGGACGGCACAAAAAGAGTATGCAATCTCAAGCGAAGTTTGTATGTTTTAAAACAAGCTCCACGTTGTTGGAATAAGTGTTTTGGTCAGTTTTTATTAAAACTTGATTTCAAAGTGAGTGATGCCGATCCATGTCTATACATTTGAGAGAAGAATGGCAAAAAGTTAATTATAGCGTTGTACGTAGATGATGGATTAATTGCTGCAAATGATCAACAAGAGTGCGAAATCTTCATTGAAAAGTTAAAAGCCAGATTCAAGATAGTTACTGGAAAAGCTTCTTGTTTTCTAGGGCTTGAAATTGAATATCAGAAAAACGGAGATATTACTATTAGTCAAAAAGGATATGCCAAGAAAATTCTTAAGAGATTTGGATTTGAAAATTGCAAGTCAGTAGCAACACCGATGTTAAAGGAATCACGATCGCAAAATACTGAAGAATCTAAGAAAGTTATTTTTCCGTATAGACAAGCAGTTGGGGTTCTAATGTACCTAATGGTAGGAACGAGACCAGATCTAGCTTACAGCGTAGGAGTTTTATCAAGAACGCTAGAACACTCATCTGCTGAAGATGTAGTGAGAGTAAAGAGAGTTTTTCGCTACATATCAAAAACAAGAAATTTTGATATTGCTTATCGCGCAACAAATTCAAATAGAGTATTAAAGTGTTACAGTGATGCAGATTTTGGAGGATGCATGAAAACTGGAAGATCAACATCTGGGTCAGTGATAATATATGCTGGAAGTGCAATCTCATGGCGCAGTCAAAGACAAACCATCGTGGCTACTTCAACAACAGAGGCTGAAGTTATAGCAGCATCTGAAACAACTAAAGAAATTATTTGGCTCAGAAGATTGTATGAAGGAATAGTACAACTAAAAGAAATACCTATTCTTCAAGTAGACAATAGTGCAGCTGTAAAACTTGCCCATAATCCAGAATATCACAGGAGAACAAAACATATAGAAAAAAAGCATTTCTTCGTTCGTGAGAAAGTATTAGAAGAAAAGTTAGTTGTAGAGCAAATTTCAACTGAAAAACAGATTGCAGATATCATGACCAAGCCGTTAGCCAAAACTCGATTACTAATATTGTGTGATCAAATGGGATTATCAGGCTAAAGACTAAATATGTAATTAACAAGGGAAAGTGTTAAAATATAGTTTTTATGTTAATTCATATTTTGTCTCACGTGAACTTATGATATTATGCATTGATTAGTTGGTCATTAGTAAAAGACAACTAAACTTGTTGTACCATATAGAAAATGTTATCGAGATGTAATGGCTGTTCTATTATCCATATTGATGTTATTAATATTCATTTCGTAAGTTTCTTATCTAAATAATGCGTTCCTTTCTTTCTTATTAATGTGTACTTAATTTAATTATCAATCGACTCAAAGCTATCATACTCTGCATATAAGAACACTAATAATTTTTAATATATTTTTATTATCTTTGTCGTCTTTTAAGTAAAACGGTGGCCTTTTTAAAGTTCATATTGTGTGTTTTGCAAAATAATACTTTTTTATAATCTTCAATTTTTAAAGATAACACATGTGTTCTAAAAAGCAGGCTAAAAATTACTTTAAGATTTTTATATAAATAATTTTCTAAATGTAATGTAGTGAATGCTTGAAGTATTTTTATTTATAATAGCCATATTAGCATTTCAAAAAGTATTTTTAATCAGAGCAACTTATCTATAATTCCCTTTAACATTACTAAATAATCCTTATTCACATATCTATTTAAAATTGTGTTAGCATGCTTTAAATGTTATTATCAAGCTTATTGTTTTAAACTACATACATTGTAAACGGATTATACACAAATAAGAGAGGTTAAATTGAATAAACAAATTATCATTTGTTAATTTAAAGGCTTATTATATTATAATACTTTAAATCTTATTTTAACAGCATGGTTACAAGACAGTGAAATATAAATATCATATTAAATCTACAATATTTCTTTCGATTACACGAACAAATATATAGCTAACGAAAGAAACAAATTAATAATTGTATGCTTGAGTTAGTTAAAATAATATTATTAAATAGTTACAAGAAAAATATATCAATTCCAAACCCGAGCATACTACATTCTAATGAGGCAAATTTTATTACACTATTTATTATGCAAAATTAAAAATGTAATATCACTCATTAATAAAAGAACGCTATAATTCAAAAGTTTGTAATTTTAAATTATTTGCATATTTCAAATACATTTCGATGATAAATAAATAATGCATGTTTAATATTTGGAAGAATAGAATTCCTTGGCAAAAAATTTGGTGTGTCGTTTCTTTTTATAGACATTCTTTTGTATAGATAAAAAATACTATTAAATATTTCATAATCCATATTTTTCGAATGAAAACATTTGTGCTTGCATAAAAAATGCTTATATATATAAGTAGGCGCGCGCACACACACATACACACACTTACACGTACATGATAATTCTGTATTTACAGATTTTTTTTGTTTTTGGCAATTATGAATAATTTGAAATTTTTTAGCCCTGTAAAAATGATTATCTAAATTTTCGTATATTATTTTCTTTTAGCAATAAAAATAAAAGCATTCCGCAAAATTTTTGGAGATGTTAAAAAATGTTCTAAATATTTTGTAGCGTACAAAAAAGAAGATTGAAGGTGCTATAAATTTCACATTTATGTAAATATATATGCATAGATTCCTTCAGCGGTTTTATTTTTGGGCTTACATTACATAAAAAAGATGTTTTAGAAAGCTTTCATTCGTTGTTGGAATTAAAGCATATTTTCCCAAAAGTAAAACTTTTTCTGAATCAATTTTTTAAAACTAAATTCTGCCAATGCACAACATTAAAAGAATTAAAAGCGCTAATAAAAATCAGAAGTAAAATATTGCGATAATTTTAATATTAAAAAGATTTTTTGAATCGAATTTTATCATAATGTTATTAGACGGAAACATGTTTGCAGTAAACGATTTAATCCCTTAAATGGTATATATATATATATATATTTATTTATTTATATATATATATATAAATTTTGTAAGTAAATTAACTTCTTGTCAGAAATATGTACATACAATGAGAATCGCAATTCATATTATCACTAGAAATTTAATTAAAAAAATACTTATCCCTAACTTCATTTGAGTCCATGAATATTGTCATTTCTATCTAAGGAAAAAGCGCTTTTAAAAATAACTGAAAGAAAAAAGCCCAAAAGGAAATTTCTTAATGAAGTGTCTTCTGTCAGTAATTTTATTATTCGACTGGGAAAGCTACGCACTGGAGCATTACAAAACCATTAACGTAATTGAAAAAAATTAAAAAAATATTTTATACTTTTTTTTTTCTTTTTGTTATCGGTTATCGTTTCTTGTATTTTTTTCTTATATCCAGTTGAACTTCAGGCTCACATACACACAATAAATAAATAAATAAATAAATAAATAATAAATATACACATATAACTATATCTGAATCTGAAGTTTTGTACCAAGAAAATATGCGTAAGAAATTTAAACAAAACGAAATGTTTATTCGCAGGTTTTAGAAAAATATATGTCTTAATAAAATATTCTGATGCATTAGAAAGTGCAATCAATATAAATTCAAATATTACTGTAAACAATATTGTTTAACCTCACAATAAATTTCATAAAATAGTTAGTTAAAAAGACAATTCCAGTTAAACTAATATTAAATCTAATGGAATGTATAATGACTTAAATTCTCAAATATAAATAACGTAATAATAATTGCCATTAAATTGTATAAGGATTAAAGTTATTTTGGAAGTAAAATAACTTTTAAGGAAATAATTGTCCATGCATTGAGAGTCGTAATGGAGACTAATTACTTAATAATAATAGTATATGTATATATGTATATATATATATATATATATATATATATATATATATATATATATGTGTGTGTGTGTGTGTATGTATGTGTGTATATTATTAATTATTACCTCAAAAATATTGCCATTTTTGTTAAAGAAAATTCAAATTTCCGCAATTTAAAGTTAAATGAAATAAAAATCTAAAAAAACACTTTAATTAAGTGTATTTTGTGAATAATTATATTATTCGATCGAGAGATCCACTAAAAACATTACAAAGTCATACACGGATTCGAAAAATAAAAGAGGAAATTTTTGTTCTAAAATATTGATTATGTTACTTTTCTTATTGATTCATTAATGTCACGATAGAGTGAAATATTAATTCGAAAATGAAGTCGGAAGATTAAGAAAAAAAGCTTCAAAAATTGGTAAAAGGAAAAAAAGTCTTTTGTTAATATTACGAAAATTATATCTCTTAAAAACGTAGTGCAAAGACTTAAATCTTTAAATAATTTGTAAAAAATTTGAAAATCTGCTCTCTTGACGTAACAATTAGAACGGGCAGTTGCGCAAAGCATCACCTCATCGGGTTCACGGCTAAAATCCCAGGTTAATTTTTAACACAATTATTCAATTGCCAAATAAATCGTAACTGTTGTAAATTTCTAAGTGGTTGAAAAATCCGGGTCAGAATTCGAACGAAGGATTTCTTGGCTGAAGCCGCCAATGCTCTTCCCACTTGTGTTGGTGTTATTTATAACGGCAGATTATCTGCACGAGGGATATAGCCCTATGTAGAGTGCCCTTCGTGGGGGGGGGGGGTCTTTCCAAGGGAAACTAACCCGTATTTACGAAGGTTTCCCAAAGTTCATAGAAAACCACGAAAACTCTGAAAGGTTAGGTCGATAGGCGCGATTGGGTTTGAACCCAGCACACCCCGTCTATCAGCTTCGAGATAAGAAACTTTCAGCCATTGGTACTCTTCCAACTGAACCATCGCGGATTAATCTGGAGGACTGATTCACTGAACTAACATTTATTAGTTCCCAAGATTATTCCAAGATGGCTCAGTTGGTTGAACATTGGCGGCTTCAGCCAAGACACCCTTGGTTCGAATCCTGGAGCGGATTTTTTCACCCACTTGGAAATTTACAGCTGTTATGGTTTATTTACCAATTGAATAATTGTGTAAAAAATTAATCTAATATAGTTACGCATGACGCCCCTGCTTTAGTACCAACAATAATCTTCGATTTATTTATTTATTTTGCTGATTCACATATCAGACCACATGTTGTGATCTTTAAAGGTTAGTTGTGTGAATTAGTCTTCCAAACTCGTCTGCGAAGGCACAGTTGGTAGAGTATTGCAGGCTTCGACCAAGACATCCTTGGTTCGAATGTTGGGGAGGATTTTTGAACTACTTGGAAATTCACAACTTACAAAATTCCAGGATTAGATAGAACTCGATTAGTATATAAATGGAATTAATATTTGCAAATCTGATCGCATTACACAACGGTAGTAATTAATAAAAATGGCAATGCCATTTAAATTAATATTGTATTTAATACAATTTATTGACATTTTAAATTGATTAACATCGAAATCGTGATGATCAAGCAGTATAGAAATTAAGATTAATTCGTTTGAATACAGTAATTATTTGAGTAATTGGACGCATAATTGGGATACTATACTAAATAATTATTTAAAATGCATATGTTATGTATTATATCATTGGACTCTAAAGGAAATTGTTGTTTTTTTCTAACGAAAACGTGCATTTCTCTGATTTAAAATTGAAAAAGGACAAAGATCCAAAAAGAAAAGGCTTACCGAAGTATTCCCTAAAAGTACTTTTACAATTTAAGCTGAGAATATTTAGCAAAAAAGCGTCACAAAGTCATCAATATATTTGAAAAAAGATGGAAAAAGGTTTTCTATGTTTTTATTATTATTATTATTTAATTTATGATTACTGTTTGCAAATTCGTATTCATCTTATTTCATCTTCCATTGCATTGTTGCATGAAAGGTTTTTTTGTAAATGATAATGAAAAATGAAGAAAAAATGGTCTATAAATATTTTCGAAATGAACAGTTTTTCCTGCAACTGTTGAGAAAATATATTGCGTAAACAAATAAAACCTCTTTGTTTTTTTATACTGACTCAATAAATATGATTTGAAATATTTCTGAGCTTAAGTAGCAGTATAATTAATAAAAAATGTTTTACAAAGTGACATATATTTTTGAAACACTGTATTTTTTCTCATTTAAAAATAAACAAATAAAAAGCACATAGCAAAACACAATGCTTAATAAATTCTATTCAACGTATAATTTCAATGTTACTAACTGAAGTTTTATAAAATCATCAAACCAACTAAAAGAAGACCGGGAAAACTTTTTTTCTGTGATTTATGATTTATTATTGTTTATTTAATACATCTTACAATTTTACATTCTGACATGCACGTGCATTTTTCTAAAATATATTAGACCACTCGGAATCTGAAGTTTGAGATCGAAGAAAAAATGTCCCTTAAGTAGATGAATTAAAAAATTGTTATGATGAATTAAAAAATCGAATGCAATTTAATTAAATATTGAATTAATTGTAGTGTAATGATTTAAGTACATTAACAAGATCATTGTGAATAAGCCTTCTAAAGAGTAAGTCCATTTCGTAATTAAAGCAACTTTAAATTGAAGCAATATGCATATAATGAGAGTCGTAATTGAGATTAATTACTTAAACTTAATTTTAATTAATGCGTTACGTCTTTCATTATTAGAATCTAATGAGTATTGTGTTGTTTGTTTATCTACAGACAACATGCATATTTCTGGTTTAAAATCAAAAGAAAAATCCGTAATGAAATTTTAAATTAATTTTTCCTCTATTTTTGACTTTTTGAGAAAACTATATTCTTTGAAGTAATACAAAGCTATTAACGTAAAGGAAAAAAAATACGGATTTTTTTATTATATTCTTAAATTTCTGTTCCTTTCATTATTGATTATTCTTAACACTTTTTTTTTTTCGTTATTTGAACATGCATTTTATCGGTAATATAAATAACAATTTTGAAGCTGGTGTGTGAATAATGAAATATTTTTTTTAAAACATTCCTTCAAAAAATAAATTCAAAGAGTTGGGAAATCTAACAATCCAAAAAATACAAAACAATATAATATACTGTTGTAATTTTGATGGCTTTGTGAATACGGTTTATCGTTATATTATATAAAGGGATAACCCATAAAAGTTTTTCTTTGGTTTGTTTAACAAAAAAATATTTCATAATATACTACAATAATATACTCACAAAAATCTTCAGATTTTGAGACAAAGAATTCGCCTTATCAAGCACTCGTTTCTAGTGTATTATTGAACGATATACCGCGTACACTTGCTTAAAAGTGGACGAAACGGAAAATTCAATAAACCAAATGATGTTGAAATTGCTCAGTTTTTACACGCTTGGTATTCTATAAATGATCTAAAATAAACAAAAATATATTAAATTAAAAGTAAGTACACACCCAATTCTAGAGCAAAAAAAATGCTCTTTTAAATAATATAAAGCATTTTTTTTCAATACTTTTGTAATACTGCATTAAAAAAAAAAATAATAATCTGTGATGACTTATTTCTCAAAACAATATAATCGATATCAATCATTTAAATGAGCTGAATTGCATTCTTCATGCTCTCTAAGGTTAAAATTAATTTCTAATTTTAAGTAACTTTTAATAAAAAAATTATATAACTAATGAGAATTTTAATTGAGATTCATGTAAGTAGTATGTCAAATCTCAGTAGCATCTAATTGATATATTTTCATTTATATCTAAGGAAGCCGGCTATTTCTCTGAATGAAAATTAAAATTAAAATAATTAAATTTAAAAAATGAAAAAACCGTCTGCGCGAAAAGAGAACTAATTAATTATTTCTCATCAATGTGAAACTATTTTTTATATTATTTACCTATTTTTTATTTACTTGTATTGATGACTTTTAACTTGTGTTTATTTGTTGGTTCCTATCTATAAACACTCTTTTGATGAGGACTATAGATGTCTGTGAAGGTTAGAGTTGCAGTAAAGCTAGAGATCCTACCTACACAACTTCCAGGTTGTGTAATATTTCAACAGATCTTCTGACTGTAAAATAGTCAATGAAACATCGTCTTCATTTTGAAAGACCTATCCTATGATATTCCACTCAGTGTAATGCGTACTTTTTTTCGTCTCTACCGCCATTTTGTATTTTATGGCCGCCATTTTGAATTTATAAAAACAAAACCTAGCTTATAACCATCAACGGTTAAGAGGAATCGATGAGACCTCATTAATCAAAATCCATCCAGCCGTTGGGATGTATCGAGGGTATAAAAAATCCACATACGCAGATACGCGTAAAACACATAACCATTCTTGACAGCCGGATAAAAAGAAACTTCCAAAAAGAAAATAATTCATGAAGTCGATTTTGCCAGTAATTTTAATATTTGATTGAGAATGCTACGACTGAAGCGACGCAAAGTCATCAACGTAATTGAAACTAGTATGTTGTGGCCATCACAAAAATTTCTTCTGTATAAATCACGTCAATTAAATCATTTAAATAGTACAAGAAATAACAACGATTTAGCACCAATTCATATCAAAGCATATCTGAATTTGAAGTTAGATGAAAATTCGTGCATTAGTTCTTGAGATAGAGCTATAGCGGAAATTCTGAAAAATGTAGCATAGCAGCGCCACCTGTTGGGCGATTTTCACCAAAAACTAATCAGGTCCAGGTTATATCAAGGTCTACTAAATATAAAATTTTGTGAAATTCCGTGCATTAGTTCTTGAGATAGAGCGCCCACAAATTTTTTGTCACATACAGATTCACAGAGTGACAGAGAGAGTGACAGAGTGACAGAGTGACAGACATTTTCTAAAAACCATCAAATCGTGTTCTGAGCATTCTAAAATGTATAAATCCGTCGAAAACCGGAAGTCGAAAATTTTCACGAATCGAATACTTTCTTCTTGTAAAGATAGAAGAAAGTAAAAAGATGGAAAAAGTAATTTTTTCTGTGCGTTTTTTTATTACTTTCTTGTATCTTTACAAGAAGAAAGTATTGGATTCATAAAAATTTTCGACTTTCGGTTTTCGACGATTTACAAGTTTTAGGGGTCAGAGATTCCGAAAAACATGTTTTTGCAAAATGTCTGTCTGTCCGTATGTCCGTGTGTCGCCATTGTACCATCAAAAATTGCATGAAGTTATGCATAGAATTGAACCATTTTTTTTTTTTTAAGTTTTTAGCTATGGCAAGCAGGTCCTTCCGTAATTTGGAAAATTTACGCCGGTAGTTTCACACGTTTTTGGTATCAGAGATCGCAAAAAACATGATTTTACAAAATGTCTGTATGTGAGTCTTTCTGTCTATCTCTGTGTCTGTATGTGACACAAATTTTGTAGATCCTCTATCTGAAGAACTAATGCACGGGAATTAAAAAAAAATTATATTAAGTTAGTCCCTGATATAAACTGGTGCTGATTAGGTTCTGGTGTAAATCGCTCAACAGGTGGCGCTGCTATTCAACATTTTCCATGATTTCCACAATAGCTCAATCTCCAGAACTAATGCGCGGATTTTCATCAAACTTCAGATTCAGTTAGTCCTTGACATGAATTGATGTTTTAAACATTTTGGTGTAAATCCCTCAACAGGTGGCGCTGCTATGCTGCATTTTTTGTAATTTCTGAAATAGCTCTATCTCCAGAACTAATGCTTGGATTTTCAACAAACTTCAGATTCAGGTATACCTGGATATGCATTAGTGCTGTTTAGTTTTTGGTGTAAATCGTTGAACAGGTGGCGCGCTATGCAGCATTTTTAAGAATTTCCACCATAGCTCTATCTCAATAACTAATGCACGAATTTTCATCAAACTTCAGATTCAGGTATACCTTGACATGAATTGACGTTTTATAGATTTTGGTGTAAATCGCTCAACAGGCGGCGCTGCTATGCTGCATTTTTTGCAATTTCCGCAATAGCTATATCTCAAGAACTAATGCTTGGATTTTCAACAAGCTTCAGATTCAGGTAGGACCTTGATATGAATTAGTGCTGTTTATGTTTTGGTGCAAATCGCTCTACAGGTGGCGCTGCTATGCTGCATTTTTAAGAATTTACACCATAGCTCTATCTCAATAACAAATTCACGAATTTTCATCAAACTTCAGATTCAGGTATACCTTGATATCAATTAGTGTTATTTATGTTTTGGTGTAAATCGCTCAACAGGTGGTGCTGTTATGCTACATTTTTCCGTATTTCCGCTATAGTTCTATCTCTAGAACTAATGCACGAATTTTCATCAAACTTCAACTTCAGATGTAATTTGATATGAATCGATGCTAAATTGATGAAATTCCTTGTACTATTTAAATGAGTTTATTGGCGCGATTTATATAGAAGAAAGTTTTGTGATGGTCAGAGCATACTAGATTATTTATTTATTGCTTTTTCATTGGTTATTCTTCTCCGAATTTATTTTCTTTACTTGAACGAGTAAACAGTGCTGAAAAAACGTTGTGTATCAGAAATTTGAAGATGAATAAAATATTTTTGAAAAAATAATGCAAAACCAAGTTATTTTTTAAATTTTGGTAAAATAAATGAATGACACACACAGACACACAAAAAAAAGCCATAAAAATAACTATCATCTATTATTATATACTTGAAATTTCAGCTGTAAAGACAAAAGTAAATTTTGTAAACGCATTTTTAAAATGTGGAAAACATTTTAAACGAATGTTAAATTTAATGTGAGGGAGAATATGATTGTTACTTTTCAAAAATAGAAAGTTAATACTTTTATAATTGTAACATTAGCCTTAACTATGTTCAAACTCTCTCAAAAGTTTAGGCATAACAAGAAAATGCCATTTATTGAGAGAGAATACAGAATTAAACAAAAACATATTATTTAATTATTTATTTTAACATATTATTTGTAAAATTATTTATATAAATCATACGAATTGAATACCGTGGTACATTATGATAAATTTTACAATAAATTATAAAAATCTGCAACTGTACCGTTTCTGAAAAATTTAGGCAAAATAGAAAAAAGAACATTATCTAACACTTTTACAAAATGCTATTTATTAACAATATTACCCTGGTTTCGAAACATTAACTAATTGTGTTTCCATTAAATCAATTAGTTTTAAAAATAACATTGCTGGCGGAGAATACCATGATTTTTCCATGACCACTTTTAGTTCGTTAATAGAGACTTTATTTTGGACTTAAGGTTTAACCCTTACCATTCCGTTGGCTCCGCTGCGGAGACATTATCAGTCTTTGCAAACTTTGTTTTTGGTACCAGTAATAAAAAATAAATAAAATTTACCTTATTTAATCAGAGCATTTTTGAAATTCTGTACTTGAAGGAAACTTCTTTTTAAAAAGTGGTGCCGATCAAATAAAATTTGTGTAATAGACGCTTGAGCTTTAAGGGTTAATTTAGACGGGAAAAAATGCTCTCTCTTCTTCAAGTACAATAGATCTATTTTTCCTCTTAAACCATAGTATTAGTGTTACCAAATAAAGTTTTATAAAATCATCAACGCAATTAATACAAACCTGGGCAAACATTTTTTCTGTGATTTATGAACTTTTATTGTTTATTTAATACATCTTACAATTATTATTGGTATTCATTCTTATATGCACGCGCATTTTTCTCAAATATAATAGACCACTCTGAAACTGAAGTTTGAGATTGAAGAAAAAGATGTTCCTTGTAGATGAATAAAAAAATTGTTCAGTAGATGTTTGGCAAATATGTGCCCAAAAAAGGTATTTGAAATGATAAAACTAATTTATACAAAATACATTTATGTATGTAAATCTGATCACTAACGGCATAATTAGTACAAAATATCTGTAAATAAATAGCAATGAGATTTAAATAAATATTGAATTAATTGTAATGTATCGAGTTAAGTACATAAACACGATACTTGTGAGTAATCCGTATAAAGACTGTCCATTTCGTAATTAAAGCAACTTTAAATGGAATTGATAGGTATATAATGACAGTCGTAATTGAGATTAATTACTTAAACTTAATTTAACATAATGTGTTATTTTTTATCTTATTCGAGTCTAATGAGTATTGTTTTGTTGTTGTTTTTATCTGCAGAGAGCATACATATTTCTGATTTAAACTTAAAAGAGAAAATGCATAATGAAATTTCTTTTTAAAATATTTTTCTCTCTTTTTTTTACATTTTTGAGAAAACTATAATCTTTGAAACATTACAAAGTTATTAAAAAAGCTATGAAAAAAATATCAGATATTTTTTTATATTCTTTAATTTCTATTCCTTTCAAATGTGATTATTTTTAACACTTTTCTTTTGCATGTTTTAACGGTAATGTAAATCGTTATTTTGAAGTTGGAGTGCAAAGAATGAAATGGTTTTTTTTAAACAACCCTTCAAGATATAAATTTTGAAAATTGGGAAATTTAACAATGCAAAAAATACAAAGCAATGTATTATATAATATATTGTTTTAATTTTAATGGCCTTGTGAATGCGTTTTAGTATTAAATAAGTTGAGGAATAATTCATAAACGTTTTTCTTTCTTTTTTTTTACAACAAAGTATTCGATAATGTAATCACTTTTACAATAATGTACTCACAAAAGTCTTCAGATTTTGATACAAAGAATTCGCCTAATCAATCACTCGTTTATAATCTATTATTGAACAATAAATCCCGAAAGCGTTTAAAAGTGGACAAAACAGATAAAAATTGCACAACGCCAAATCTGGAATGTATGGAGAATGCTATAAACCAAATGGTGTCGAAATTGTTCAGTTTTTACATACTTGGCATTCTATAAATGATCTAAAATACAAAAAATCAATAAAATTAAAAAACAATATACACTCTCTTGTAGTGAAAAAAAAAATGCTCTTTCCAATAATATAAAGATTCTTTTCCCAATACTTCTTTAATTCTGCATGAATCTAAAGAAACATATCATTGATTAATTATTCTTCAAACCAATATAATCTATATGAATCATGTAAATAGTTTAATTGCAGTTCTTCAGGGTCTCAAAGGTTAAAATTAATTTATCATTTAAAATAACTTTTAATAAAGTAATTATTGAACAAATGTGAGTTTTAATTGAGATTAATTACTTCATGTATAATTAAATAGTGAATGGTATGTCTAATCTCAGTCACATCAATTGATATTTCCATTTTTATTAAAGGAAGTCAGATATTTCTCTAAATTAAAATTAAATTTTAAAAAGAAACCTCCAAAAAAACATCCTTAATGAAGTCTATTCTGCCAGCAATTTTCTATTTGATTGAGAATGCTATTCACTGAAGCGACCAAGGCCATCTACGTAATTGAAAAAAAATGGGAAAAGTAATTTTTGTCTGTGCGTTTATTTTATTTATTTTTATTGATTAGTCTTCTACGAATTTTTTTTCTTTACTTGAAAGTGCAAACAGTACAGAATAAACCTTGTGTATCAGAAGTATGAAGATGAAGAAAACATTTTTGAAAAAAAAAAATACAAAACTAAAAGTTATTCTTTAAATTTTGGTAAAATAAATGAAAGACATTCACACACAAAAATAGGCTATAACCTCGTCGGTCCCTGGATCCCCATTAGAGACCTCTGTTCTTTCCCTTACAAAAACTAAAATGATCCATTTTTTAACATTTCCACATCACATATTAATAGCTGAATGTTTTTTGTGTTCAAAGAAAACGAATAAATGGCAATATCTAGGCTGATTTCCACATAAAATAAATGTTATTTTGATCTGAGTTTGCAAAATGCCTAAAACTGCCCAAAAAGTCAGTATGACCAAGAAAGTGAAAATTTTTCATAAGTATTTAACTTAAATATTTTTCAAGAAAAAAAAATTGAAATTTGTAGTTTATTTACTTGTTTAAAGCTCTTAAATTTGTGATTGCATTAATTTAGGTTAATCGTTTTTAAATTGATGTTTTTAAGGGGTTTAGTAGTTTCAGATACATATTTTTCAACCTAAATTACTAAAGGCCTAAAGGATCAATTTCAGAAAAAGATGTTTTTTCTGTAATTTAAGATGTCATTTTGTTTGGAAAAAAAAACAATCAATAAGCGTTTGTGTTATTATTTTAGCTTCGGAGCTGAAGATGATAAAAGGATTTTTTATCTAACTAGGGGGCTCTGCCCCCTGCAAGCTACGCTCGCCAACCCCCGTTCAGACACCGCAGAATCTAAAAGCGCACTAATTTGATCGGTTTTTAAAACATTAGAGAAGATTGAATTATAATGAAAAAACCTACAGCGATCTCCCTGTAAATGGGTTTCCATTCAATTCCCTTTGATTGCGAAAATTTAATGCCGAATCAGTTGCTGTTAAGACATCCAGTGGTTGTTATTGTGTTTGGTTAAAGAAGATCAGTTAAACATTTTAAAAGAAGCTAAAATAAAAGGAATTAAGTAGACAGAGTCTTTTCCGACCGGTATTTTTTAACAGCGTTATAAAACGATTGACATAATACAATTACTAAAATTTGGTTCATTTTTGGACCACTTAATTTTAATTCTTAAATGCCATATTGGCACCAGAATATTGGAATGAAAATTTTCCTTTTATTAAGTAAGTGAACAAAAGCATTTTCATATTTCGAAATTTCTGGTGTCATAAATTCTGGTGTCATTCACTGATTTCACCATTTTACGAATAGAAGTAACTTGCCCCTGAAGGGGTTAAACGCATATTAATGTATTTATTATTTTAAAGTTTCCTTTCTCTTTTAATATTCACGTGTGAATACAATTTTCAAGACATAATTTTCAATATTTTCCTGCTTTTAACACGTACACATTTAATAGTAATTTTAAGGGTTTATTTTCTGTTTTTAATAGTCATGTGTAAATAATATATTAATCGTTAGGAAATATTATTCTTTGCGCTGTTTTTAGAATTGAAAACAATCTCTATAATAATAGCCTAAGTCATGTGACTATCATGAACAGTTCCTTCGTTTTTCATAAGAAAGGTTTCCATTTTGATTAAAGAATCAAAGTTACTTTTTCGAGTAAAACTACATAAAACTTGCCATGATCGCAAAGAATTCTTGGTACTTTTATGTTAGCTGTGTCAAAATCCGGCAAATAGCTTTTTTTTAACTTGCCAGTTAGCATTTTTTTTATTTTTCGAGTGGTAAATTATAACGGTACTGCTTGGTTATCCTATCGACCAAAAATCTATCGCCAGACTAAGATTAAATACCAATGATAGTTGATCGTAAATGTCACATTCACTTGACTGTAAGGAAGTTACACGTGTTTACGCCATCAAGTGATTTTTATTTCGACGTTTTATTTGTATTTGTATTTTTATACTAATTTATTTGTTCTTTTGTTATTTAAAATAAAAATTACGTCAACTTGTATAATTTGGCGAGTGGTTTGGCGATTTATATAATTTGGCGATAATGGTCATTGACTTGTAAGCGGGATCTCATGTGAAGCACACAAGTCATATGTTTGTTGTTCAATAAATAAATAAATCAAATGTCTCGCGCAATTTCTAAATTTAAACTGTTTTGCAACATTATTTTTTGTTCATTTTATGTAATAACTGTAATGTGACGCAATTTCTCCTAATTAAGACTTCTAACGCATGTTAATGAATTTATTAAGAAAGTTCTTTTAAATAAGGCATTTTAAATCTGACGTAATTCTTTCCAAACTTTCCTTTCTCTTTTTAATATTCACGTGAAAATACTTTTATTAGAAATGAAATGTTATTTATCCTGAAATAGTTGAAAAGATCATCTCAAAATATCAAGTAAATGTCTCGCGAAAATCTTAAATTTAAACTGTTTTGCAATATTATTTTGTGTTCATTTTACGTAATAAGTGCAACGTGACGTAAATGTGACGTAATTTCTCCTACTTAAGACATCTTAATGAATTTATTACTTTACAATATCCTTTCTATTTTAAAATTCACGTGTCAATATAGTTTTTATGACGTAATCTTTAATAAGTTCCTGCTTTTTATACGTAATTACTTAATTCTATTTCCAAATGTTTTTTTTCTCTGTTTATAATAGTCACGTGTAAATAATTTTTTTTTAATTTGAAGCAAACATTATTGTTTGCGCTGTTAATGTAGTGGGCAACAATTTAAATTAAAACCATTTTCTAAAATCTGTAAAAAATATCTCTCGAAATACTGAAAATTTCAATTTAAAATAGAAATAAAACCTTAAAAAATCAGTCAAACAAACAAACAAACAAAAAAAAAAATACAATCTGCACACCGGGAACTTCAAACGTATAAAATGATCTAAAAATGATTAAATTCCCATGCATAGTTTTTGCTCCTATAAAACTTTTTTAATGCAACGATTTTGTCCAACTTTAGCATTAAATATTTCTTAAAATAATTCTTCGTTTTAAAAACTGTCTGCATCGGCGTGTTTATCAGACATTTCTCTATAATACCACCGATTTTCATATTTTTGTATGCAATATTTTTCTTAATATTAACGAAGAAAGACCTCCGGTCACAATAAATTCAAAACCGGCGGCGGCGGCGGCGGCGGTAGTTACTTTTTTTTAGAATAGAGAGATATTATATTTTTGTAATTTTCAGCTGTAAAGTGTTGTATACACATCTATAAAATGAGAAGATCTTTTTAAACAAATATTGAGTTTAATTGGATGATGCAAATAATTTTTACTTTTTAAAAACAGAGAGTTGTTATATCTTTAATTTTTTCTATCTTTACAAGAATAAATTATTGGATTCGTGAAAATTTTCGACTTTCGGCTTTCAACGGATTTCCACGTTTTAAGGGTCAGAGGTTCCGAAAAACATGTTTTTACAAAATGTTTGTCTGTGAGTGTGTGACTCTGTCTGGCTGTCTGTATGTATGTATGTTACACAAATATTGTGAGCGCTCTATCTGAAGAACTAATGCACGGACTTTAATAAAAAATTATATATTGTCAGTCCCTAATATAAATTGGTGCTGTTTAGTTTTTGATGTAAATCGCTCAACAGGTGGTTCTGCTATGCAGCATTTTTCACGATTGCCACAATAGCTCAATCTCCAGATCTAATGCACGGAATTTCATCAAACTTCAGATTCAGTTAGTCCTTGACATGAATTGATGTTTTATATATTTTGGTGTAAATCGCTCAATAGGTGGCCCTGCTATGCTGCATTTTTTGCAGTTTCCGCAATAGCTCTATCTTAAGAACTAAAGCTTGGATTTTAATCAAACTTCAGAATTAGGTATACATTGATATGAATTAGTGTTGTTTATGATTTGGTGCAAATCGTTCAATAAGTGGCGCTGCTATGCAGCCTTTCTCCCGATTTCCACATTAGCTAAATCTCCAGAACTAATGCACGGATTTTCACCAAACTTCAGATTCTGTTAGTCCGGGACATGAATTGACGTTTTATACATTTTGGTGTAAATCGCTCAACAGGTGGCGCTGCTATGCTGCATTATCTGCGATTTACGCTATAGCTCTATCTCAATAACTAATCCACAAATGTTCATCAAACTTCAGATTCAGGTATATCTTGATATCAGTTAGTGCTGCTTATGTTTTGGTGTAAGTCGCTGAACAGGTGGTGCTGCTATGGTACATTTTTCAGAATTTCCGCTCTATCTCAAGAGCTAATGCGCGAATTTTCATCAAACTTTAAATTTAGGTATACTTTGATATTAATTGGTGCAAATTGATGTAATTTCTTGTACTATTTAAAAGACTTAATTGACGTGATTTATAAAGAAGAAAGTTTTGTGATGGCCACAACATATTAGTTATAATTGTAAAATTGGTATTAAGTTTGTTCAATCTATCTCAAAAGTTTCGGCATAACAAGGAAATTTCATTATTACAAAGATAATACAGAATTAAACAAAAATATATTATTTATTTATTATATTATGTAAAATTATTTAAATAAATAATATGAATTGGGCCCCACCAGTGGCTGAGAGGTTCTGCTCTCGAAGCTGGTAGACGGGAGGTGCTGCGTTCGAACCCAATCGCGCCCGTCGGCCTAACCGTTTCGGAGTTTTCGTGGTTTTCTTCGAAACCTTGGATTTCCATGCGTAAATACATGTTAGGTTCCTTTATAAAGACCCCCATGAGGGCACTCTCCCCCCCTCCTTAGGGCCTGTATCCCTCGTGTTGATAATTGGCCGTCATATACACAACCAACCAACCAACCATATGAATTCAATAACTGGGTACATTATCATGAATTTGATAAAAATCCTAAAAATTTGTATCTATAAAGTATCTCAAAAATTTAGGCACAATGGAAAAAAAATCATCCTTTAATACTTTTACAAAATACTATTTATTAACAATATTTCGCTGGTTTCCGAAACATTAACTAATTGTGTTTATATTAAATCAATTAATTTTTTTAATAATCTTTCTAGCAGATAATGCCATCATTTTTCAATGACCATTTTTATCTCGTTAGTAAGAATTCAATTTGTTTTTAAGGCTTAGTTTAGACGGAAAAATGTCCCACTACTTCATGTATGATTATCTCATTCTCTCCACCAACAGTTTGTATAGTTAATAACAAAATGATGGGGAGATTCAACAATGGAAATAGTTGGAGATGGGGAGATGGAATTACTTTAGTCCTGCAGAATGATATGCCAGTATACTTGAAGTGCAATTAAAAATGAAAGATATTGCCTCTGCAACAACAAACACGCAGAGAGTTCAAGTTTGCGTCAATTCGGTCCTTAAGTCCGCGCTTAATGCTAGTTAATCTAAACTATTAATATTTCGCGCGTAAATCCATTGCTTTCTGCTATGCCAATTGTGGATTGAAGCGTTACCCTGCTGAAACTTCCATTCAGGATCCACTAAAATTTCCTCAAATGGATGCAGATGTTACTCCAGAGGCTTTTGATGCTTAAACTATTATTTAAACACAATCAAACTGATTGGTAAAGTTACATACGAATTGAATATTTCCAACTGAGCGAAAAAATGCCCAGGCCGGGAATCGAACCCAGAACTGGCTTAAAAGGCCGATGCTTTTCCGTTTAAGCTAACTGGGTCGACAACCAGCTAATATATTTCGATCAGATAACCTTATTGGTAGAACATCTGGTCTGTCATGTAGACAGCTCAACAGAATAAAACGCAGGTAAAGGAACTCCATATAAACGATGGATATGTAGATGAACTATTACTTTAACACAATCAAACTGATTGGTAAAGTTATCATACGAATGCAATATTTCCAACTGAGCGAAAAAATGCCCAGGCCGGAATCGAATCCAGATCCCTGGCTTACAAGGCCAATGCTTTTCCCTTTAAGCTAACTGGGCCGACAACCAACCAGCATATTTCGCTCAGAAAACCTTATTGGTAGAACATCTGACCTGTCATGTAGACAGCTCAACAGTTTAAACCGCAGGTAAAGGAAATCCATATAAACGATGGATACGTAGATGAACTATTATTTGAACACAATCAAACTGATTGGTAAAGTTATCATACGAATTGAATATTTCCAACTGAGCGAAAAAATGCCCAGGCCTGGAATTGAACACAGATCCCTGGCTTACAAGGCCAATGTTTTTTCCGTTTAAGCTAACTAAGGTTATCAGAGCGAAATATGCTGGCTGGTTGTCGGCCCAGTTAGCTTAAACGGAAAAGCATTGGCCTTGTAAGCCAAGGGTCTGGGTTCGATTCCCGGCGTAGGCTTTTTTTCGCTCAGTTGGAAATATTGAATTCGTATGATAACTTTACCAATCAGTTTGATTGTGTTAAAATAATAGTTCATTTACCTATCCATTGGTTATATGGAGTTCCTTTACCTGCGGTTTATTCTGATGAGCTGTCTACATGACAGACCAGATGTTCTACCAATAAGTTTATCTGAGCGAAATATGTTGGCTGGTTGTCGGACCAGTTAGCTTAAACGGAAAAGCATTGAACTTGTAAGCCAGGGATCTGAGTTCGATTCCCTGCATGGGCATTTTTTTTGCTCACTTGGAAATATTCATTTCGTATGATAACTTTACCAATCAGTTTGATTGTGTTAAAATAATAGTTCATCTACGTATCCATCGTTTATATGGAGTTCCTATACATGCGGTTTATTCTGTTGAGCTGTCTGCATGACAGAACAGATTTTCTAAAAATAAAGTTATCTGAGCGAAATATGATGACTGGTTGTCGGCCCAATTAGCTTAAACGCAAAAGCATTGGCCTTGTAAGCCAGGGATCTAGGTTCGCTTCCCGGCCTGGGCCTTTTTTCACCTAGTTGGAAATATTCAATTCATATTTTGATGCTTAGTCGATATTTTTAAATTTTCCTATGGATATATGCCTGGCAGGTTTGAACATTAAAGCCAAACGTCTTCCAAACCGTTAGAAACTGAACTCCTTGTCGTCTATTAATGAAACTACGTAGTTGTTTCCTGAGGTCATGGCTGTAATAATTCCAGCCCACAGAACCATCCAGATACCACACTTTGTAACATGGGGGAGGGCTGGGAGTTGTGCTTGTAAATGGTATAAGTTACTGGTAATCTAATGGTATTTCTTTATGAGAATACTTTTATTTCCTTAACCGATTCCGATATAGAAGAAAGGCTTGATAAAAAACAGAAAAAAAAAGAAAAACTGCAGCCAAAATTGAAAAATTAAAAAAATTCTCTGTTACCGAGCAACCTCGTATATCCAATGCCAAAAGAAAAATATATATACATTATGAAACACTCTCCAAAACATTGAGAATTCTATAATAAAACTTCAGAGTTTGATAAGGTAAAAAAGATGTCTAAATAAACGATTTGTGAAACAAATAACACATTTGAAAACACAATTTCATCAATTCAAAAAGTCAAAAAAGAAAAAAATCTGAAAATTTTTGGCAGCCCTCTATGTGAATAATAGATTTATCATATAATGGACAGTATGCTAAATTGTATGCTAAATTAATAAAAATTACTCATCCCTAATTACACTAGCTGGCAAAAAAAAAAAAAAAAAAAAAAAAAAAAAAAAAAAAAAAAAATTCCTCCCTGCAAGCTAAATATGAAAAGTGCACAGATCTAATATTCCTAAATGTAAATATGTTAAACAAATTGCTCCAGCACGTACCATTTTTCCGAGAAAGAGTTTTACAATAATAACATATAGTAAAGGATTATTATATTAATTTGCAAGTCTAGATAAAATTGAAATCATAAAAAAAGTGTTTGAACTGACTCAGATATCAAATGGATAAAATATAGCATGAAAATCTAGTTGATACTCGTAATGTCCATTTTTCTTTTTATGCCCACCCCATTTCGTGCCCGAATTTACTATTAGCTATTCACTCATATATATTCACTAGTATTAAAAAATGCTCTGACGAGCACCAAAAAAGGCTAATATGTTTTTAAGTATGAAAAGAGATTTGACAAGTGCTTCTAATTAGGCATGAAAAAGGACAAGGGGTCCCTTCTTGGCTGCAGCTCACTGTCAATGCCAACTTTGAAAAAAATCATTTGCACTTTTTCTATATAAAATAAATTCCCGGTACTTTAGTAAAACTTTCCGTCGTGCTTTACATGTTAAATGCACTGTTGCTCTGTTGTACTGCGCATGCGTCTGCAATGCAACTTTGTACAGTGCACTGTGTACCATTATTTCTCTATAAATTATACTACACTGTACATTCCTATTATGCTTTTAATTTTTTAAACTCAGCGCACACTCACACTGTGCTTTTGTACTTCCGTATTAAAGGTGTCTGCGTCTAATGTTCGTTTATAATTTACATGCATTGCTGTACTGCATAGTACATTGTACAGCCACAGCCACTTGCATATAATTTCAACAATCAATGAATGCATTATACTATTATGCGTGCACATGTGGAATTGTTCCTGTGCAGAGTGCTGCAACAGTCTGCACTGCACTACAAATCAGTTTTTTGTACAGTTCTACACTGCGGGCGTTCTTGATGGCCCTGCATGAGTGTGATACGCTGCAGGAACTAAGGTTTTTGGTGCTATGTTGCCTTACATTCATGTTTAATCAGGCTGCGTCGTTATACTGCACATTTTTATCGTAACTGTGGCTGATTTTTTCATATGAAAAAAGCGCAAATATGATATTTTCAAAGTTGGCATTGACAGTGAGCTGCAGCCAAGAAGGGACCCCTTGTCCTTTTTCATGGCTAATTAGAAGCACTTGTCAAACCTCTTTTCATACTTAAAAACATATTAGCCTTTTTTGGTGCTCGTCAGAGCATTTTTTAATACTAGTCATTTAAATTTTTTGATAATTATATATTGAATATAAATAAACCTGAGTTGCTTTTAAATATTCCCAATACTTTTTTCTTATTTCGCACAATAATTCACCATTTAACCAAGTAATGCACACTGTTTTAAGAGGTTCAATGTTTTTAAATCAAATTCACGTTATTTTTATTCATAATTTAATTTACTTGGGCTCCCTTAAATATAATTAATATAATTCCTTAAACTGATATTAGTTTTTGTTGCATTAAAATATCTCAATTTGTTGATTCTTTCTAAACAAGTAAACCCTATTGGTTTACAATGGAAGTCTATAGGAATTTGGCGATATATTTACAAGTTGATGACAAACTTGGCGGTATTTGGCGACAGAACAGGGTCCTGCCTATGGTAACCACCCTTATAGGTATAAAGATGCATTAAATGCTGTTCTATAACCAATGAGATGCATTTCATTCGAGCGTTGTCATTAAACAATTAACAACTAATCGCAATTTCTGTGACACATACGAAAGCGTAATATATATACATATATATAGATTATCGAGGAAATCGAAAGTTTAGGCCACATCGTATTGTTTAGCTAGACCGGTTATACTAATATCGTTCTCATGTTTTGCTACAATTCCTTTTATTGAACAGTAATTCGCTTAAGCTTCTTACTACTGCTATCACTAAGCACTTTTTCATTCTTAGAAGCCATAATGAGAGCTAAAATTAGCGCAAACCTGACTAAAAGTAAAACAAAAAGTTAATTTTTTTACAGTAATAAAGGTACACAAAGCACTCTGATATGCACACCTTACTCCAAACTTGACTAATAACACGAGTTATGTAAGTGTTGCCAACTGAACTATTAAGCAGCCTTGGTGGTGAACCGAGATATTGCACGCCAACCGAGTCAAATTTTGATCACCGAAGTTGAACATAAACCGAACTGGTCATAAACAGAGGCGGTCGTGAACCGAGGTTCCACTTATATTTTGACTTATAAGTTTGCAAATATGGCATTATTTATATATTCAATGGCGATGATCATTAAGCATCTTGGCGATTTTGGCGATGAAACTCACCGATTTCAAAGTAACGTTCAGAAGTGTACTTGAAACACCACAGATATCACGTTGACCTGATTTTTTTCTGACGCCAATGTCATATACGAACCGGGGTACTTAACTGGCGCCAAAGTTTTGTTATTTTGCTTGATATGGTAACCCGGATGTTGTTGTTGATTTATTAATAAATTGTTTATTTACTTTTATTTTCTTTTTTAAAATTATATAAATTGTTTTGTTCTATTGTTATTAATTAAACTTTTTTTAATTTATTGTTAAACCATTTTTAAAAATACATATGTAACTGGTATTCGAAAACGAGGTTTTCGCCAAATTGGCGTCAGAAAAAATATCGCGCCAACGTGGTGCGTATATGACATCTGTACCATACTTGGTACAACTTGATTATCCTATCGATCAAAAAATTACCGCCAAACTATAAGATTAAATGACAATAATGGATGATAGTAAATGTTACATTCACTTGAGATTAAACACGATACACGTGTTTGTTAAGTCATCAAGTGATTTTTAATTCAAGTTTTGGCACAGATGTCATATACGCATCATATATTGGCGCAATTTGACGCCAATGTCATATACGCACCGGGTACTTAACTGGAGACAAAGTGTCGTTATTTTGCGTGATATGGTAACCCGGATATAGGTGATATATTAACGAGGTTTTCGCCAAATTGGCGTCAGAAAAAATTGCGCCATTACGGAGCGTATATGACATCTGTGCCCAAGTTTTTATTAGTATTTTTATTAATGTTTTACTAATTTAGGAACAGATGTCATATTCGCCCCATATTGGCGCGATTTTTTTTTCTGTCGCCAATATCATATAGGCAACAGGTACTTAACTTGCGCCAAAGTGTCGTTATTTTGCTTGATGTGGTAACCCGGATTATGTTGTTTATGCTGTTGATGTTTTCGCCAAATTGGCAACCGAAAAAAATCGCGCCTATATGGGGCGATTATGACATCTGTACCCTAATTTATTTATTCTTCCGTTATTTAAAATAAAAATTATGTCAGTTTGTATCATTTGGCGAATAGTTTGGCGAAATTGGTCGACGGGATAATCAAGTAGTACCGTATATTTTTGCTGTACATTTTCGACAATATCTCAAGAAAAAGTACCTAAAGTTAAACGAAACCCTAATTATTTAAGGCACAGATGTCATATACACAACGGGTTTGGCGCGGTTTTTTCGGACGCCAATTTGACGAAAACCGAGCAGCAGTTACATATATATTTTTAAATTACTTTCTATTATTTAAAAAGGAAATAACAATAAATAATGAAAAGTTTAATTAATAACTATAGAACAAAGCAATTTATATAATTTAAAAAAATAAAATAAAAGTAAATAAAAAAAATAATTAATAAATAAACAACAATAGCTCAGTTACCGTATCAGGCAAAAAAACGCCATTATCGCACCAGTTATGTACTCCGGTGCGTATATGACATCTTTTCCTTATTTAAAATAGATGGAATGCTATTTTTTAAGGTACGCTTAGTATGCGAAGTATTTATATTACTGCATACCATTCGTTTGTGTAAGTTAGGATGTTATGATGATAATTAAAAAAAAACTTACATTTAGCTCCAGAACAGAAGCTTGGGATTTACCCTGTTTTTCCTTCCTATCAACTCGTTTGTGCTCCATTGTGTCTATTACCCCAGTTCAAAATATTAATCAAGAAAGTTCATATATATATTTATGAAAATTATGCATTATCTGCTTAGGTTGACGTCGATTTCAAAATTTAAAAAATCTATCAGTTGAATTTCAATTTTTATTGACTTATAACAACAAAAGTACTCGTGTTATCCTTTTTTTAAAATTATTGTATTGCTTTTTAGGGAGTGGCAACACGAAAGAAATTATTGAATTAGAAAATTAAAAAATGAAAAGGAGAGATTGCTATAATTTTATGGAGACATTATAAAAGACAAATTCGATTTTCTCAGCGACCGTCAAATATACAAATATTTAAAAAAAATCTATTTTAAGTTTAGACAAGAGGATCAAAATAAAACAAAAACGAAGTTAATCCACCCACTGGAACTTTAGCTACACTTTGTTGAATTTTGTGTCTTCATTTTTTCGTTTAAGGTTGAATAAAAAACTACTGAAAGCTACAGTAATTTTTTTAATGCTACCAGTTTATTCGTCTCATCGAGTTCTATCTTTCAAAAGAAAAATCATTGTCGTATGTCAACTGGTTCGCCAAAAATTTAAGAAAGTCGTTTGCATTTTCTATTTCTTAATCATATTATAGCTTAACGCTACCGCGTTTGCTATGATACCTCATGCCGTTGTAACTCGGGTAATCATATTTATACATTTATTTACATGTAATTTATATATTATTATCTGTGTTTTATGGTTTACGAAATTAACACCTATGTTTTAGCAAGATATAAAATACATTAATTTAAAAATCAAACTCTCCTACCAAAAGAATGGTACGTGATATATTATTCCCGTTACCATATTATTATTTAGCATAGTGAAATCTATAAGAATCAACTATTATTTTTAATAAGAGGATTTTGGTGACTACCAGTGTTATTAGTTACATAAGAAATGTTTGCCCAGTGAAAGACCATTTATCAGGTATGTTACGATGAAAAAAAAAGGTGACTTTTATAATAGTCAATTAAAAACGTGATACATAGATTCGAAAATATAAATTTTCAACGTTTGAGATTCGAGTAATTTTTTGTTATAAAATAACGATCTCTAGAACAGAAAAAATTGCTCAATAATTCTTTTTAGCTATATGATAGGGAATTCGTTTTTTGAAAGAACTGATATATACAGGGTGTCTACAAATTATTTGGGCAGTTTCGTAAGTTAAGGATTTCCGAAATATTAAATGAAATTAACTACTTGAAAGTCAGACTAGTAGTATCACTGCCGAAGTTTATTAATAGATGGCGTTATTTTTCATAATCGACGTTACCGCTAAGCGAGCGGTAATCATTCTTGTTCGTCATTACGATAATGGAGGCATAAAACGGTGCTGCGAAAACGAAATGGTGTCTTTGGTTTCATGAAACTCATTCTTCTGTGCAAGTACGACGAAAGAATAGTAATAAGGTACTTGTACCCAATATGGACAGTGCTCTCAATATGCACACCCCTAATATCGTTAAAAGTAACAATTTTGATCGAGAGATGGCACTACATATCCGTGAAGAAAAGCAGTTGAAAGGATAATTAAGGGTGGGAAGTGCAAATTAACGCGCTATTCGCCATTGGGAAGGAAACTTGTTGTTTCGTGGTGTGCGATCTTAATTACAGGTAAGTTTAAATTCTTATTAGATATGGTAAAACTACTTTAAATATTGAAAAGTGGAGTGTTTTAGAAAGCTGATAAAACATATTTTCTATTGCTACTGCATGTATTCCTTAAAAATGTTGTCTTTGTTTATTTATTACAAGATTTATTAAAACTATGCCCGATTACCAATATGGACACCTTATGTCCACATTGGAAATACAGCAAGTGAATCTTCAGATTCACTTGCTGTATCCTCCAATCCTCCAAGAAAAAAATCCTCTAAAAAGCCGTTGCAGAAAAATCAAAAGAAGCCTCCCTTCAGTAAATTATCTATTTGCAAAATCGCAGGTACCAGCGGTATGACTCCCTCAACAAAGAAGAGATGGTAATGCTTCTTATGCAGTATTGATGCTGTTGCAGACATGCGGCTATGCATCACATGCGGCAGATATATCCATGAGGACTGTGTGGGACTTACCGCCCATGATGAAGAAGTTTTTATTTATCCATCCTGTGAAGACAGAGTAATAACATATGTAAATTCTGCTGACAGATGCAATAAAGCTAAGCAAAATCAACAATATTATTTATAATATTTTGTAGTAATTGAGCTGCTTTGCATGGGTCTTCAAAGAGCCACAACCAAAAATGACCCACCCCCGCCTTCTAAAGTGCATGTTCTGAAGATATTTACTGACACCCCCCCTCCCCCGCAATACTTTAAGATATATTTATTTTATCCCCTTCCCTCTAAAATCCCTTGGAAGAATGGCTCTTCCATACACGCTGTGTAGAGGGTCAATAAGGACCCACAGGGACAGGTGGCTCCTTATATGGACACTTGTAAACATTTTTTTGTTTTTATTATCAAAATTAAACCAGAATAATTACGAACTCGCTAATTTTAATAATGATAATCAACAGCCCAGGGTTAGTGGTCATATATTTTTGATGTTCTATGACGTGTACACGGGGGTGAAAAAAATCAGTTTTCCTTAGGGTGTCCATATTGGGTACAGCTACCTTAATGGTAAACTTTAACTATTTTCCTATCTTACAACAATATGTACTTAATATTTTTTCTGTCAATTCTATTCAATAAATTATTCTTTTTGCCCAACTAATTTTTTGGCACCCTGTATTCTCTGTTTACAGAAAGTAGCATTTCATGTGTAATATGCCAGTGCAGTAAGATAGGAACGACATTATATACATCTCACATTTTAGTTTATTGACTATTCGTGTAAAAAGTACAATCCACATTAATGTTTATTTCGTTCATGTAAAATATCCGGTACTGTGGAAAAAAATACATGTTTTTTTATTAAACTCTTTCTGGGAAAAAAGCCCTCAACAAATTTATTTGTCTATCTTCTGGGTAATTCATTTTTTTGGCAATTTGATTAAGTGACACATTTCCATTTATTTTAGGACTAATCTCAAAAATATAGGGGCTATTTTCTGATATAATTTTTAAAGGATTGTATTTGTAAACTAAGGAAAGTGACAGTGTTTTTATTCACAAACGATGTAATTGAAATTTCATTTTTTGCTAAACACAAAAGATCTTTCAGAAAATACTGTCGAAATTGGCATTTTGAACAGAATTTTCGAATGAGACAGCGATAAAAATAAGAAGGAACGTGTCTTCACGTGGCAAATATCGCTTATAACTAGATGATATTTCATTTATCAAAAAATGGAAAACGTCTTTCGTTTTGAAATCTCTTCAATAGTCAGTCCTGCGAATTTCCTGTCTTTACGTTTAAAACTGAGTCAGAAAACGTGTCAAAAATTTTTGTGTTTAGTGAACAGCGAATTTGACAATAGTCTTAAACACATCTTTAGATCCACTTAACTGTTTTTAGTAGTGATTGACGATTCTCGAAAATTTACCAATCGAAAAAAATCGTCATGGTAAAAAACACAATCGATACAGTCATCGATTACTTTCGAGAATCTACAATCGAGATGTTCTACAATCGATTATTGAAATCATTATTTTTACATATATATAAGGCAGATTTTATTAAATATAGGGTAACTGAGAACAGATGGAATAAAAAAAACAGCAAACCAAAGAGAGGCTATAATGGAGCCACCAGACTCGAAAAGTCATATGAGGGCGCCCCTGGTTGAAAAAAGTTGAAAAAAAACGCGAGTAGCTATGAAGCGGTAAGGGAAGTTTAAGTATCAAAAATTAGACTTTTTTGGCAGTTAGCACCAAAATGGCCAAAGAAATAAGAATCAAAACACCCACCGGTGCCAAAAACATGAATTAAAAAGATGGTAAATGGGATCAATATTTTTTATTGACTTTTCTACGTCATTTGAGATCATATCTTTAATTTCCCCATTTTTAGAAAGCCTTCGACTGGAATACATTAAACGAACTCCCGAAGGGAGCAAAGTAGGGACGGGGGAGGGACAAGGAAAGTGCATAATATGAATAAGTGGTCACAGGATATATCACATGAGGGGTGTCGGCTAAATTTAGAAAAGTGCCCTCGCGCGGGGGCAAAGTAAGAGGAGGGGCGTGGGCGATATGTAAAATGAAATAGTAGTCACAGAGCTTTAGAATGATGTATCACATGAGGGGTGTCGCCAAAAGATAGAAAAGAGTCCCAACTCCCAGGATTACAATTATCGTGCCCCCCCCCCCCCCGCGAAATATTCCCTGCCCATTCTTTTCTTTGAAATTTTCATATATTACAAATTATTTATCGGAGGGCTCCGTAAAAAAATCCGATCTAAAAGGTTTAAAAACGCTACGATTTCAAAAAAGATCAAAAAGTGCCTCTCTCAGGGCACCAAACTAGGGGGGGGAAGAAGAAAGGTTCATAATATGAAAGAGTGGACCGAAAACTTTCCGATGATATATCACATGACACGTCCAAAAAAAGTTTAAATCTACCCCTCCGACGTGGGTTCCCTCTTACTTCACAAAATATACCCGGAAATCACGCAGCCCCACTTTTAAAATTTTATATTTAATCAATAATATTTATCGGAGGGCTCCATCAAAAAACCTCATTCAATGATATTTATTGTAGAAATCGCTACAATAAAAAAAATCAGCCCCTCGCCGCTCCCTCCCCCCTCCCGGAATTCAACTTCGGGTGGCGAAAGGTTCATAACATGAAAAAGTGGTCAAAGGACTTTCCGATGATATGTCACAGGAGTGGTTTGTTAAAAGTTTGAAAATTACACAACCTCCCCCCCCCCTCGGTCTTCTCTCGCGCTCCCCAGAATTCACTCACCTTCCTCTCTGAACTTTTTATGTTTAATAAATAATATTTATCTGAGGTCTCCAGGTATGAGGCAGCTTGGCAGAGCTAAAATAAGAGAAACATTGAAAATTCGGGGCAAAATGACACTAAATTCAACAGTAAAGTTTGAAACTAACACTATACAGAACTGAATACATAAACCACTCTGTCTCATAACCCACATCGGGTAATAGCAATAAAAAGATAAGAGCCAGTTAAACTGATGGCATTGAGCTCACAGGTTATTCACACTAATTGTATATTATACTCTTATTTCAAAGAGTAATGTCCCTCAAAAAATAAATGAAGGTGGAATATCCCCCGTTTGCCCCTTTTATACTTAACCAATGAACCTCTAAATCTAATGAGGGAGCTCCTTAACATAATAAACCCTTATACCAAATTTGAAGCAAATAAGATAATTCTGCATGAAAAAAAGAAACATATCGCTAAATTAAGGGGGGTCTAACACCCTTTAACCCTTTTATACTTAACTAATGAACCACCAAATCTAATCAGGAAAGCTCCTTATCAGAATGGACATAGAAAAAGAAAATTAAATTAAATTGTATAATTCTGCATGAAAATCTATTTATCTAAATTAAGGGGAGGGGACTTGCCCCCTTTTCGCCCTTTTATACCTAACCAATGAACCTCCAAATCTAACGAAGGAAGCGCCATATCAGAATAAACCGGTATATTAAATTTGAAGCAAATCGTATAATTCTGCATGAAAAACTCATTTATCTAAATTAAGAGGGAGACTAGCCCCTCCCCTTTATACTTATCCCATAAACCTCGAAATCTAATCAAGGCAGCTTCTTAACATAATAAACCGATATACCAAATTTGGAGCAAATTGAATAATTCTGCATGAAAAATCCTTTTATCTAAATTAAGGAGGGGTCTCCCCCCTTTATACTTAACTAATGAACCTCCAAGTTTAATCAGGGAAGCTCCTTAACATAATAAACCGGTATACCAGATTTGGATCAAATCGAATAATTCTGCATGAAAAACCCATTTATATAAATTAAGGAGGGGGGTTTACCCCCCTTTCACCTCTTTATACTTAACTAATGAACCTCCAAGTTTAATTAGGGAACCTCCTTAACATAATAAACCGGTATACCAAATTTGGATCAAATCGAATAATTCTGCATGAAAAACCTATTTATCTAAATTAAGAGGGAGGCAGCCTCCTTCTCCCCCTTTATCCTTAACCAATGAACCCTCAAACTAATCACTGGAACGCCTTATCAGAATGAACATAAAAAAATTAAAGCAAATCGGAAATTTCAATCAAGAGTTATCGCGTTACGTACATAGGTACGTACGTACGTACATGCATACACACAAAACCGGCGGGTACATTAGCTCTCAGGCTTAGATAGCCTGTGAGCTAAAAGAGATTGGATAAGCAGATGGACTCCTTTGAGAAATTATGACATAAATCAGAAATGCGGTAAGTTTGACTCTGAAAGCTTTATTTCTACCTCGCATTTCGGCAAATCTCTTTTCGATGATTTTTCCAGCATATCGACGATTCCGATGGGAAGCTGCTCGATGGCTGGTTTCTCTCGCGATTTTCAGCCTTTCGAGATGGGAAGCCTCTCGGTGGTTTTTCCCGTCCTTTTCGAAATTTCCCGATGAAAAGCTTCTCGAAGATTTCTCTCGCGCTTTTCAACATTTCACTATGAGAAGCTTCTCGGGGATTTCTCTCGACCTCGGCAGAGAAGAGATGTGAGCAAATTTATCGAGAAGTACCAAGGGACGAGATAGAGAAAGAGGCATGACAATGATCTGTGAAATAAAGCCATAATTTTCAAAGTTTCTCTTATTTTAGCCCTACCATGATGTCACATACCTTGAGCTCTCCTATAAAAATTATTTATTAAATATAAATATTTCAAAGAGGAAGGTGGGTCGGGTGAATTCGGGGAGGTGGGAGGGGCGTGAGAGTGGAACCATGCGGGGTGCAATTTTAAAAATTTTACCGAACCCTTCTGTTTCATATAATCGAAAAGCCCTTTGACAACTCTTTCATATTATCAACCTTTCTTCCCCGAAATTGATTTTTGGGGGTGAGGAGGAGGGCAAATTTTTTTTTTTAATCCGTAGCGATTTCTCTAATAGATGTGGATTATTTTTATGTAGTTTTCCGGTAAATATTATTTATTAAACTTAAAAAATTTTAAAGTGGGGACTGCATGAATTCCAAAGCGAAACATTGGACCCACGTAGGAGGGGGGGGGGGTCGGGCGAGCAATTTTCACACATTTTTTGAATCCGTCATGTGATATATCATCGGAAAGCTCTCGGATAAGTCTTTCATATTATGAGACTTTCGTCCCCCTCTTCAATTTTAACCCCACTGTGGGGGTAGTTTTCAAACTTTTTGCATTTTTATCATTTTATCGGATTTTTTTACGGAACCATTCGGTAAATATTATTTATAATATATGAAATTTCAAAAAGTGGGGTTGTATTCCGGGGAGCGCGGTAGTTGGCCCTCTCGGGGGAGCACTTTCCTAACTTTACCGACACTTCTCATGTGATATATCATTAGAAAATTCTGTGACCACTTATTCATATTAAGCACCTACCGTGCCCCCTTCCCCACTTTACCACCGGCGCATTTTTCTACATTTTCCTGACACCAGCACCTCCGGTGTCCGCCCCCCCCCACACTTTGCCCCCTCGGGGTTGCTTTTTGAAATATTGCCAAGACACCTCATGTGACATATCGCTGGAAAGGTCTGTAACTTCTTAATGATGTTATGCACCTTCGGTGTCCGCCCCCCTCACTTTGCCTCCACGGGGGTACTTTTCCAAATTTAGCCAAGACTCCTCATGTGACATATCGTTGGAAAGGTCTGTGACTACTTACTGATGTTAGGCACCTCCTGTGTCCACCCCCACTTCGCTCCTACGGGGGTACTTTTCTAAATATAGCCAAGACCCTTCATGTGACATATCGCTGGAAAGGTCTGTGACTACTTATTGATGTTATGCACCTCCGGCGTTCGCCCTCCCCCCTTCGGTGTACGCCCTTTGCCCACACGGACGCACTTTTCTAAATTTAGCCAAGACCCCTTATGTGACATATTGTTGGAAAGGCCTGTAACCACTTACTCATGTTGTGCACCTCCCGCGGCCTCCTCCCAACTTTGCCCCCACGGGGGGCATTTTTATAAATTTAGCCGAGACCTTTCATGTGACATATCGTTGGAAAGGCCTTTAACCACTTGTACATGTTATAAACATCCGATGTCCCTCCCCCCCACTTTGCCCCCACGGGAGCACTTTTCTAAATTTACCCGATACCCCTCATGTTACATGTTGTCGGAAAGGCCTGTGACCACTTACTCACGTTATGCACCTCCCTCTCCTTTCCCTCCCCTTTGACCGCACGAGGAGGGCATTTTTATAAATTAAGATCAAGACCCCTCATGTAACATATGGTTGGAAAGGCCTAAAGCCCTGTGACGATTTATTCATATTATGCAGCTGCTGTGCTCCTCCCCTCACTTTGACCTAACCCCCAGGGATCCAGTCCGAGGTTCGTTCCGCTCGAGATTTTTTTTTTACAAGTCTTTGTAGTGCGTGCATACAACGCCTGCTATTACGGCGCCTTATATAGCGGGGAGCCAGTCAAGATTTCATATTACAAGATTACATTACGTATAAATTAGAGGCTCCGATTAAAAGAAGGGCCCGCTAGCGGGCGATGCCACTTAGTACTTATTATCGCCGACTCATTCTAGTTCACCCGCCGACGATTTTTGATAAATGTATGACGTATAAAAGCAATTGGCAAACTGGAGTCATCGAGAAAAATTTTACACAATCGAAAAATATCGAGATGTTCATACAATCGAGAAAATCGATAAAAACATCTCGTTATCGCCCATCACTAGTTTTTAGTCACAATGAAACTAATCCTAAGTCCTAATTTCTGAAAAAAAAAAATTCAAATGTTAAGTAGAAAAACACCTTATTTTTATACAATAAGCATCTAAAGTAAACGAGATCTAAAAATCCATTCTCCTCAAATTATACGAAATATAATTTGAATAACATTATTCATAACTATTAGGAATGACCGAGCTAAGCTCGGTCAAAATCAGCTTTGTGATTATCTCGATATAGTATTCCCACTGATATATTCTTGCTGATTTAGATACAATTAACTAAAGTAAACTAGACCCTAAACCATAGTGACCAAAAATGACCCACTTATCGAATTTTTTCGAATATACGACCTAACCCGATGCTCTTCTAGTGCCTGAAAACGATGGAATACAAAATTTAGTGACAATATTTAGTCGTTTTCTAGATAAAATAATCGTGATCCACGTTGATCTGAAAATCACTCACTAATAGAAATTTATCGAAGATAATTCTAGTGGTCTTCTCGTACTGAGAAACGGTATAATAAAAAAAATTGTCAAAATCATTTGAATCTTTTTGAGATACAGTTAGCTTGACCTTGATCCATTATCACAAAAACGACCAATAAATAGAATTTTCTTGAAAATGCAACCAAGCAAAATGGTTTTCTCGTGCCCATTAACGGTATAATACAAAGTTTTGTCAAAATCTTTGACCCGTTTTTTAGATACAGTTAGCTTGATATTGATCCATAAGGGCCCAAAATGACCCACTGATTGAAGTTTCTTGAACATGCGACATAGCCCAATGATCTTATCATGCCTTATCATGCCCGGAAACGGTATAATACAAAATGTTTTCAAAATGTTTTGAACCATTTTTTAGATACAATTAGCTTGACCCATTGTGAACCAAAATGACCCATTAATCGAATTTCCTTGAACATGCAACCTAGCCCACTGGTCTTCTCGAGTTCGAAAACGATAGAATACAAAACTTAGTCAAAATCGTTGGAACAGTTTTCTAGATAAAATTAGCTTGACCGGCAGTAACCCAAAAATGACCCACTACTCGAATTTTCTCGAACATGTGACTTAGCCCAATAGTCTTCTCATAATCCAAAACTGTAAAATGTAGAGTTTAGTGAAAATGGTTACAGCCATGATTTAGATAAAATTAACTTGGTCGTTTATAGATATAATTAGTTTGACCCTGACCTAGCCCGAAAATGGTAAAATACAAAATTTAGCCACAACCGTTAGAGCTTTTTTTAACATAAAATTTTCATATTCACACACACACATTTTTTGCTCGTATTATAATATGAGATATTTCTATATTGTTTCATTAACGTTTTTCATTTTTCATTAAGTACTTAATCATTTTAATTTTATTAATATTTTTAAAAGGTTTCAAGATTCCATTTATTTTTAGAAATGGATTTTTTGATAGAGTTTTTTTAATTATCGATTACATTGCATTTAAATTTCGAATAATACCAAAAATTTTAATTAGTGATAAAAACGAATGCCGGCAACATATACGAAGTCATTTTATTTTTTATTGATTAGCATTTATTTTAATTGCAAGAAAATGAAATTTCAATAGCCAAACGTTTGACTTTGTTAATGCTTTTTTCACACAAATAAATATTTAATTGGGATGAAATTTTAATCTTGGTGAAAACATCTTAATAGCTTCCGTGATTGATTAAAAATTATGTGTTCAGTAACTCGAATGTAATCAGGAAAAATTATAAAAGCTTCATTGTATTTTAATGAAGTTAAGAAGAAAAGTTAATTGATGTATTCAGTTTATAAAGTATCTTCACGAACATTTTATATTAATTAAGATTTTTTTTTAATAGGAAGCATTTTTGTAGCATACAATCGAAAATTAATTGTTTTCAGTTACGTGTTTGCTGTTGATATGTAATGGATTCTGTATTTTTTTTTAATACTAATTATTTTGAGTCCATTACAATACAACTGCTATCAGTGATATCCAATAAATAAACAAATAAACTAATAACGAAGTTATAAAAAAGTATACATATTCTTATTTTCCGTAAGCCACATATTTTATTTATCAAATGATAAACTGAATTCTTCCCTTTAAGAAAATGTTTTTTGTTATTACTCATAAACTTTTGTCAAAATATAGCACTGTAAAAAAAATGATAACGTTCCATGTAAAATCCAGGAACGTTTCGCCTTTTCTCAGGTTTTCAGAATAATTTAGCTCTTTCCTGTGAAATTCTGGTTTTCATATCTGAAACGTTCCTGAACAAAAGTTGGAAACAGCAAAACGCTGCGGCCGCCATTTATTATTTTTTTGCTATAATCCGTTGCTCGCGCGCGAGTGTCGAAAACGAATTCCTTAAATGAATGTAAAAAAATCAATATGGAATGCAAATAAATCAATAGACGACATAATCCTTTACGTCTCTATTGTCAAGTCCATTCAGATGAAAATACAATACCTCTGTGACATGGCTAAGAGATTATCTCTCGTACTTGTCTGTGGAATGTTTAACGAGCAGACCGTGTAAAATAAATACACCTGTTATTTGGATCTCCATTAACCAGGGACCATCAAACATGATTCTCACCGATTTTGATTAATTTAAAGTATGTTTTAGAGTTCTTATCTCTAATTATTCTTGTGAAAGTATTTCTTCAAATGGGCCTTAGATTTTCAGAAATTAGATGCCGAGGTTTAGCATACGTTTCAAATACCCATTAGTTTGCAGCTCTCAATGTGTCTTTCGTGGTTTGGACGCAGAAGGCTCGCACGCCACCCGTACGGCCCGAGTTCGATGCTACCTCTTGACTTTTTTTTTTCTTTTTTAATTAATTCTATATTTTAACACTTTACAGTTTGATTTAAATTTGATATATATTTGACACTTTGAATTGCTGCAAATTTGATTTTTTTTTATTTTCGGAAAAAATATACAATTACGTTTAGGATTTTTTTTTTCATGAAAATTTATATGTATTTTATCTAACTTGTAAACTAACATAATTACTGACGAAAATCCAAAATATTTTATGTCTAGATTTTTTTTCTAATTGTTATTTACATTTATATATTTTTATATTTTAAGCAAAGTTCAGAAACAATATATCATATATATATTTACTTTATTGAATTTTAACTGAAAATTTATTTTTTCGTGTAAATTATAAGTATTAATTTTGATGTCAATTTCAAAATATTTTTTCATTCCAACAAATAATGATAATAAAGCGAAAATTGTCAACTGGAAATGTAAAAATCGTCTGCGGATCCCGCATGCTGTGAAATGTCAGTAATGTTTTGCTATCAACAGAAATATTCCTGGTATTTCGCAGGAAACTGACTGGCATTTCTGTAGAATGTTTTTAACATATACAGTAAAGTTCCAGTCATTTTCAAGAAATGTTTCTTGGAAATAATGGGCAACTCAGCTGCCCATTTTTTCCCAGGATGCCCATTATTTCCCAGGAACGTTGCGGAATTTTTTTTACAGTGAGGGTAAGGCGCCCTATTATCGTCCCCCAGTCACTGTTAGGCCCTTGGAAGTTTTAATCTTCAGTGAAAATCTACCAAATTTGGATTTTACATAGACTAACTACCCATGCACATAGAAACATAAGCAGATATCGTACAAAAAAGTTTTAACAATGCGAAAAATTGTTTTTTCAAAAGTATCTAAAAATGCAAAGGAAAAAAAATTATCCCAATTTCGTCCCCGCAAAAAATCCAATGCTCCGAGGCCTAACTTATATCTAAAACAAATTTATTTCTAAATGAGTAAGGAATATAATTTACGTAAAAGTAAGGCACAAAAAAATGTACTAATTATGAGTTGAAGAATAACATAACGAAACATTGCATAGTTGCCAACTTCCCGATTTTTTTATACCAATATTTTTATGCAGAAATACTTGCTTTTAACAATCGCAGTTTTAACGCAATTAAATAAAGAAAACATTTTTGTAAGATTTTACTGGTATCCAAAAAATCGGGAAATTAGTAAATATGCATTAGCCATCAAAAAGCATTCCTAATTTCCTCCCCGTGACGAAAATAAGAACTGCAAGAGATACGAAATTAGGACCACTCTACTTCCCAATATTACGGATATTCAGTACACATAAGATGAAACTCACTGTATGCAACTGTCAGCATCTTACCAACGTAAAATACATACAATGAATAGGAAATAAATACTTACAGTACAATAAATAACGTTCTACAAACGCCGTAATATGACCTCAGGTCTTCTAAAAATAAGAAATTTGGGGTCTTTAATTTATGTATGCGTCTTTGCAAACAAAACTTTTAACACTGGCCCATTTTACCTTCCGTCCTCTGTGCCTTGCGTCATAAGTGGCGCCACTTTCGCAGAAGCGGAGAAGTTTAGGGGATGAAATTAGGAGAACGGATGAAATATGGGCACTTTACTCTACATGAGCTTTCAAAAGTAAACAAATTTTACAATGGGACTGTAATTTAAATGGCAATTTAAATATTTATAACCTTATAGCTTTAACATTTTTCAGAAAACTAGGGGGCTCGGCCCCCTACGAGCTACGCTCGCCAAGGCCAACCCCCGTTCAGACACCGCATTTTCTAAAAGCACGCTAATTTGATTGGCTTTAAAAAGATTGAATTACCTCTCTATTCTAAAAAAAAAAGTAACTACCGTTGTCACCGCCGCCGCCACATCCGCCGCCGGTTTTGATTTCTTGTGACAGGAGGTCTTTTTTCGTTAATATTAAGAAAAATATTGCGTACAAAAATATGAAAATCGGTGGTATTATAGAGAAATGTTTGATAAACACGCTGGTTTTCAATCGATGCTAAAGTTGAACAAAATCGTTCCATTAAAAAAGTTGTATAGCAGCAAAAACTATACATGGGAATGTAATCATTTTTAGATCATTTTATGCGTTATAATTTGCCAGTGTGCAGATTGCATTATTTTTTTTTTTTATTTGACTCATTTTTGGAGGTTTTATTTCTATTTTAAATTCAAATTTTCAGCATTTCTAGAGATATTTTTCACATTATTTTAGAAAATGGTATTAATTTATACTGTTGCCAAATGTATAAACAGCGCAAACAATAATGTTTGCTTCAAATAAAAAAATTATTTACACGTGACTATTATAAACAGAAAAAATCATTTGGAATTAGAGTTAAATAATTATTTACAAAGAGCAGGAACTTATTAAAAATTACGTCATAAAAAATATACACGTGAATTTTAAAAAAGAAAGGATATTGTAAAATAATAAATTCATTAACATGCGTTAGAAGTCTTAAATAGGAGAAATTATGTCATATTTACGTCACATTACAGTTATTACATAAAATGAACACAAAATAATATTTGAAAACAGCTTAAATTTAGAAATTGCGCTAGACATTTATTTGATATTTTGAGAGGATCTTTTCAACTATATCTGTTAGGAAAGCGCAAATAATATTTCATTTCTAACAAAAGTATTTTCACGTGAATATTTAAAAGAGAAAGAATAGCTTGGTCAAAATTGCGTCAGATTAAAAACGATTAATTTAAAATGTCTCATTTAAAAGAACTTTCTTTTCGCTTTGTTAAAAAATACCAGGAGACAAAGACTCTGTTTACTTAATTCCTTTTATATTAACTTATTTTGAAATGTTGTTACACGTGTCTACGTCATCAAGTTAATTTTATTTCGACGTTTTATTTGTATTTTTATTAATGTTGTACTAATTTATTTGTTCTTTCGTTATTTAAAATAAAAATTATGTCAATTTATATAATTTGGCGAAATTGGTCGACTGGATAATCAAGTAGTACCGCAGCGGATTTGGCGTTAAAATTTCCCCAATCAAAGAGAAATGAATACAAATCCGTTTATAGGAAGATCGCCACTGTTTTTTAAATTATAATTCAATCTTTCGAAATCTTTTTAAAGCCGATCAAATTAGAATGCATTTAGAGTCTGCGGTGTCTGGACGGGGGTTGGCGAGTGTAGCTCGTAGGGGGTCGAGCCCCCTGGTAAATTAAAAAAAAACAGTGGCGATCTCCCTATAAATGGGTTTCTATTAATTTCTCTTTGATTAGGTAATTTTAAGGAAAAATCAGGTGCTGTTAAAAGATACAATGTCTGTTTTCGTCTTTGATTAAGTAAAATCATTAAACATTTCAAAATAAGCTAATGTAAAATGAATTAAGTAAACAGAGTCTTTGTGTCCCGGTATTTTTTAACAAAGTGAAAAGAAAGTTCTTTCTGACGTAATTTTCACCAAACTTCTCTTCCTTTTTTTAAAAATATTTACGTGAAAATACTTTTGTTAGAAATGAAATATTATTTGCGCTGTCCCAGCAAAAATAGTCGAAAAGATCATCTCGAAATATCAAATAAATCTCTCACGCAATTTTTAAATTTAAACTGTTTTGCAATATTATTTTTTGTTAATTTTACATAATAAGTGTGATGTGAAGTAAATGTGACGTAATTTCTCCTATTTAAGACTTCTAACGCATGTTAATGAATTTATTATTTTACAATATCCTTTCTCTGTTAAACTTCACGTGTGAATATAGTTCTTATGAAGTAATTTTCAATAAGTTCCTGCTTTTTATACGCAATTATTTAATTTTAATTTGAAAGTATCTTTTCTGTTAATAATAGTCACGTGTAAATAAATTTTTAATTTGAAGCAAACATTATTGTTTCTGTTGTTTATACAGTTGTCAACAGGTTAAATTAGTACAATTTTCTAAAATAAGTAAAAAATATCTCTCGAAATGCTGAAAATTTGAATTTAAAATAAAAATGAAACCTCGAAAAATGATTCAAATTAAAAAAATAAATAAATTCTGCATACCGGGGAATTATAACTCATAAAATGATCTAAAAATTATTAAATTCCGATGTATAGATTTTTCTCCCATAAAACTTTTTTAGTGGAACGATTTTGTCCAAATTTGGGATTAAATATCTCTTAAAATAATTCTTCGATTTGAAAACCGTCTGCATCTGCGTGTTTATCAAACATTTTTGTATAACACTACCGATTTTCATATTTTTGTATGCATTATTTTTCTTAATATTAACGAAGAAAGACCTCCGGTCACAAAAAATTCAAAATCGGCGGCGGCGGCGGTGACAGCGGTAGTTACTTTTTTTTAGAATAGAGAGATGCCATGAAGTTACCACTTTCTTAGAATATAATAAGAGAAAATTGAGATGAGAAGATTAAGATTTAAGAAAAAAAAAAGGAATATGATGTAAAAACAAATGTAATAAACCTAACACTCCAGAAATTGCATGAGGAATTTGACTTCTATCTCCAAATTTCGGCGAAATTCGGGGACATATTTCGCCTTATTTTAAACCAACGTAGGTCTGCTATGATGGACCAAGTATTGAAACCGCTACATCATTTATTTATTCAAAAAACGATATTTTTTCTATATTTCTGATTTTTCTGGGGATTATGTTAATCATCTTCAATTCTACGTTATGGATTATATACACGAGTATATAATCCATAAACTAGAATTGAAGATTCCAAACGGAATTCCACAACAGTATCGTTGTGGAAGTATACAAGACTTCTTTTTAGGGGCGTTAGTAATTATGTAAATACGTAGCACTTATAGTCGTCGTTCAGTCCGTTTGTCTCTCTGTCCGTTTGTCCGCATATAACAACGCAGAATCTTCCCAACCGAATCCTTTGAAATTAAAAGTATATAATTGCTGCATAATTTTGTCGGGTCATTTCAGATTTTCTGAAAATCGGATATATCCTCTACATTACGGTCAATGGGAATAAATGATTTCAAGTGCATTTTAATGATGTTACAGCCTTTGGAAGAGAATGAAATTGATATGTATTTATGAAGTGCTCTAAGATATACATTCAGTACAATATGCAGTGCAAAAAATATTTTTAAAACTAGTTATAGTATGAGCTAACCTCTTTTTCCACGTTTGACGTGCAATTTCCAAATTGTTTGTAAAGGTAGTCTAGCAAATAAATGAATTTTTTGTGATTTTTCGCACAATCTTGTTGTCATGTATCGTTAATATTTCTGACTGAATGATATGCATTAATATCCTTTACTAAGTTCGCGGAAAATAGAAAAAAGAGAAAAGTGCACAGTTAAACTTACGGCATTGAGCTCGCAGGCTATTGACACTAATTGTATATCATACTCAAAGAATAATGCCCCTCGAAAGAAAAATAAAGAAACCGACAAAAAAATCCGTTTAGCTAAATTAACGTGGCGGCGGGGGGGTATTTGCTCCCTCATCCCCCCTTTTACACTTCACTAATGAACCTCCAAAAATAATCAGGGAAGTGCCTTATCAGAATGCACCGGTATACCAAATTTGAAGCAAATCGGATAATTCTTCATGGAAGTCCATTTATCTAAATTAAGGCTGAGGACTACCACCCTGTTCCCCTCCCTTATACTTAATCACAAAATCCGCAAAATGTTTCAGGGAAGCACATTATCAGAATGAACATAGAAAAAAAAATAAGCAAATTGGATATTCTATCAAGAGTTATCGCGTAATGTGCATACAAATGTACATACAGAACCTGCGGGTACATTAAGTCCCAGACTTTGATAGCCTGTGAGCTAAAAAGGGAAGACGTTAGGTGTTGGTCGGAAGTTCTGCTTTCATTTACTAAAAATAAAATAATATTTAATTCCACACGTCGTTTCCAATCGTTATTTAATTCCACTGAGGGATTTTTTTTTCTTTTTTTTTTTTCTTTAAGTAATATTATGTGTGGATTTCATTTCGAGAAATAGATTTTTAGGAAATTTTTGATTTTATGGAGAAGTACCTGATCTTTAGCGTGTTGGAATTGAAATTCTTTCTTTCCTACACTGTAAAAAAAAATAATGCCAGTTTTCCGGTAGGAATCGGAAAAATAGTTGTCCTTATCGTACCGGAATAATTTCCAACCTAGCTCGGAATGAAATCCGTAGAATCGGAATAAAATCCGTAAAATACCGTTTTACTGACTATTTCCTTATTTTTACGCTGAAGAATAATCTTCATATATCCTACGAAATTTCACGTTATCACAATTTAAATCCAAGGTTGGGAGAGCTTAGTTATAGACTTCACGATTCATGTAAAATCACATTAAAATAATAAAACATATTTCACAACTGAAAATGGCGCTGGTGTTGTTCAGTATAAAATAACACAAGATGATTAAAAACTTTGTTAATTCTATATTTACACTTTTAATATGTACAATATTTACAACGAAACATTTGAATAATATTTGTTATTCCTCACTAGGAATTCCAGATAATTTCTTTTATATGTTCAAGAATATTTATTTCTCCCTTTTCGGAAGATCAAGAAATACATGCTGCTTTCGAGATTCACATTCGCAAACTGAACTATAAACAAGAGAAATGCTTTTAAAACAATTAATACTTCAGCAACTATTTCTTCTAAAAAGAAGTCAAGCATGATTTCATATTCGGAAATAAATTTCCCCCTTTTTTTAAATTAAACATCATTTCTTCTAATAGAAGACCACGATAAAAAACCTATACGCAGCTTATTACCTGCTACGTTCAAGATTCACATTCACAAAACCAACTAAACTAAAAAAGGCACAAGAAAGAAAAAATGTTTTTAATATCAATTCTCTAGTCAGACCACGTGACCTGGAATGCCTGGCGCCTAATCAGTCTCGCTGAGAAAAGAAGAGGTTTGCGAAATTTCACAACCCCCCCCCCCCCCCCGATGAACAAGGGTTCATCAAAATGGGGATTCAAAATAATTAAAGTAGAATAAAATTATTCTAAAAAATTATCAGTTACACTATGCGTAAATACAATACAAAATCAAAATATATACTTACATACTGGACTTCAAATAAAATAATAAACAATTTAAAAATTTGCCAACAGGTTTCTGCTACTAAAAATAGAAAGAACAATTTAAATCTATACAACCTTTTCTGGAATATTCAATACAAAAAAGAAAAAAAAAAAAAAAAAAAAACTAAAAATTAGAAATATTATCAAACAAGAAACATTTTTTTTTAAGTGAAAAAAAATAAAAAGTTTTTTTTTTTTTTTAAGTCAATAAACAAAAGAGTTTAAGATTTTTTTTTTTGAAAGTCAAATGTCAATGACAGTATTTGAGTCTCTAATAATATCAGAGTTTTTTTTTTTCAGTTCTATGAATAAAAAAGTTCAGAGTATTTTCACTTCTAAATTATACACAAGAATTAATAGGTCTTTTAATATAATGTTCATATGCATAAGAATCACATCATATATTTCAAAGTCAGAAGTATTATTCTGGTCCGTGTAGTGAGCAGATTGTAAGTTGAGAAGTACTCATTTTTCAAGCGCTTCCAGAAATGATTCAGAAGAGTCTCACGTAAACGGAAGCATTTCACTAAAGATTCTTTGGTTGCTAGTAAAATCAAATCGTTCACTTTTATGGTAGGTAAACACAAGATATGTTTTAGAGGTTCTCTAACTTGTTCACCAGGGCGTGCGTTAGATTTCTTCCAGATTGCACGTTTGTTTAGGACTGATTTTATGCGCTGTCTAGATTTTGAAATCCAAAACTTTTCACAAGTTTGCACTAATGTTCTGGGCACTTCTGAATGAAAAACTTTTTCATGTGCATCTTTCACGATTAATTCAGTCAATTTATGTTTTGCAGGAATCACATCAGGATGTTTTTCATAAAATGAGGAGTCAGACTTTTGTAACAGTCCTCGTACGAATAGCAAACCTTCATCTGACAACATAGGATTTAACTGTAGAAGATTCGATTCTTTAGGGGTACTTTTGTTACATTTCAAGTATTTTGTAACTTCGGGAAAACTTTCTTTCTGCACTAGCTTTGACAAAAAATTTCAGCATGTAAAATTTTCTCAGCTGATAATTCTGAAAAATCTCTTTTCTCTATCTTTAATTTTATATTAGAAATAAATCTAAATATCCATGCAGTTACTCGATACAATTTCTTTAGGGAGCTATACTTTTCAAGAATAAAAATGGGAATTTCATCAGATTTATTTGTTTGAACAACGCAAGAAATGGTGGCTGCTTTTTTAGACTTTTCTTCAAAAACATCAGGTAATCGAGATGCAGCAATTTTAACGCTAGGCCCCTGATCTTCGAGCAAGGAAAGAAATTCAGGAACATACACATTAGGGTTAGCATCAGGAAAAACATGCAATTGGAGATGCTCCTTTTCCATGATCAGGTTGCTAAAATACTGCCAGGGAATTTTCAAGTGAGCGAGATCAGGGATTTCTGAAAGCCAATTTTGCCAATCATTTTCTAGTTCACCAGAAACAAAAGGGGCAATAAATCCGGCTTAATCAAGGAACATAGTTGCAATTTTCAAAACATTGCGTTTAGTAGAAGAATCATTATTTAATTTTTCTAACAAGGGTCGTAATTCTAGTCCTAATGTATCTTCTGTATTGATCCAGATCAAACCTAAAATTTTCAAGGAAGTATTTGGGGGTTCGAAACTCGAAACAGGAATGTTTTCATCATCTAAAACATTAGAATTCAAGTTAGGAACATGATACAAACCTTCGTTTAATGATCGAGAATCACCATATTTGGAAGAAGCATCATAGACTATGCGCATTTTTGTTGTAGTTTTGTCGTCACGGATAACAGGTCGGTGGGGCATGTAATAGGAATTATTAAAATGTTTCTCGATGCACAATTCTATCACACTCTCATTAAACTGCTCTAGCAAAATGGAGTTATATTCCTTAATTAAAGAATCGTTTTTCAAGAATTTATTTTCTAAACTAGAAAATCGCTTCTTTGCTACTTCAAGATTATTTCTAAGCAATTCACGAGAATTTTTCCACAATAATTTTGCTTCATAACGTCCATTTACGAATTTTAAATTTTCTTTAAATTCTTTTATTATCTCATGATCGGTAATGTTCTTTTCGTTGCTTTCAGCAATGCGAATTGATTCAAGATCCCAAAATGCTTCCAGCTGAGTATTTATAATTTCAACTGAAACACGCAAACAAGCTACTTCTTTTTTATTCGACTCTATCTGCCCTTGCACCGTATGGCCGAAAATAGTTTCTGCAACGTATAATTCTTTTGTCAATTTTCCCTCGATCCCCTTTAATATTTTCCACAAAAAATCAGACCCTAGCAAAATATTTATTTCCTGTTCAAGACCCGTATCAGCAGGCTTAAAGCCTCTTGTTCTCATTATGTCTAGAAGTTCTGGTTCTAATGTTTTCACAGAAACTCCAGTTATATTATCAACCACTAGTGCTTCGATATTTATCGAGTTAATAGGTTGCACAACACTGGATAATTCTAGAGCAATTACTTCATAACAAGATTCATAAGGGCGTCTCTGTCCAAAAGGATAAACTAATAAATTTTCTCTTCGCAATGGCTTCAATTTTAATTTTTGTACTAGCGATCTCTTCACGAAGCATTTTTCTGAACCACTATCACATAAAACGCGAGCCAACAAGCATTCCTTACCAGCAGACACAGAAACTGTACAAGTCTGCAATAATGTAGATTTATTTTGTTTATATTTTTGTTCCGACATCATAGATACAATTGCACCTTTCATTTCCTTTTCAGGATTTTCTTTTGCTGTTTCTTTAAAACAAAACAAAGGACTATGGGTAGTGTTACCACATTTGGAACAAGGGTTAATTTTTGTTCTACAGTTAATTGATAAATGCGACTTAAAAAAATAATAAAGGTATTTCTTGCCTTTTTCCCGGGTCTTGAGGCACCAAAACATGAAGAATAATCTTCATATATCCTACGAAATTTCACGTTATCACAATTTAAATCCAAGGTTGGGAGAGCTTAGTTATAGACTTCACGATTCATGTAAAATCACATTAAAATAATAAAACATATTTCACAACTGAAAATGGCGCTGGTGTTGTTCAGTATAAAATAGCACAAGATGATTAAAAACTTTTGTTAATTCTATATTTACACTTTTAATATGTACAATATTTACAACGAAACATTTGAATAATATTTGTTATTCCTCACTAGGAATTCCAGATAATTTCTTTTATATGTTCAAGAATATTTATTTCTCCCTTTTCGGAAGATCAAGAAATACATGCTGCTTTCGAGATTCACATTCGCAAACTGAACTATAAACAAGAGAAATGCTTTTAAAACAATTAATACTTCAGCAACTATTTCTTCTAAAAAGAAGTCAAGCATGATTTCATATTCGGAAATAAATTTCCCCTTTTTTTAAATTAAACATCATTTCTTCTAATAGAAGACCACGATAAAAAACCTATACGCAGCTTATTACCTGCTACGTTCAAGATTCACATTCACAAAACCAACTAAACTAAAAAAGGAACAAGAAAGAAAAAATGTTTTTAATATCAATTTTCTAGTCAGACCACGTGACCTGGAATGGCTGGCGCCTAATCAGTCTGGTTGAGAAAAGAAGAGGTTTGCGAAATTTCACATACGCATTTTATTCGGAGCTGGGTCGGAAATTATTCCGGTACGATAAGGGCAACTATTTTTCCGATTCCTACCGGAAAACTGGCAGTATTTTTTTTATAGTGTAGTTTTTTTTATTTAATTGTTATTACGTTTGCTAAATTAAATTTATTTACCCCGCAGATCTTCCTCTTCTTAAATTGAATTAATTAAATGTTGTTTTGATGCTAAATTAATATCATGTCTTCATTCGAAAACAATATATCTGAAAGGTTTGTTGCACACTGAATAGCAGAGAAGCGAAATTTAAAATCCCTTTCTTTTTGAAAGAAATGGAAAAGTGAAAATTTAAACAATTGTTTCTGATTTTCCATACATAACTGGTTGCCTATATGTTTCAATAGTGCAAAATACACGCAAAAGCATGACATTCCAACTGTTCCATTGTAAACCTCAATAGCTTCAAATAATTTTATTTTTTTAATTAAAAATGTAATTTTTTGCCATGGAAAAGAATCTCAAGGTCACACATAAAGACTAACCCAAACAGTTTATATAAATTAATGCTCGGGTACTGTTTTGTTATTTACTAGTTTGCAAGTATCACGTAAGCAAAACGATGACTTATTACTTAACGCTATAGATCTTCAATTAGTCAAATTAAACATCGGGTATAAATTAATCATTAGAATAATATTTTAAAGAATCGCGCCAAGAATTGGGTAAATAAATTTGAAAAAAAGCTCTATAGCACCAATAAAAGTTTTAGGGTATAGCTCAGGGGAGAATAGTAGAAGACTCAACTTTAAAATAATGCACAGGAAAAGGGATTCGGAGAAGGGACAGGAGAAGAATTAGGGGGTGAAAATGCCTGGTGCATAAAGTTTCAAGGGGCCAGGATTCGAGCCCTGCGGGACACTAGAGTCCTAAGGTCTCACAGGAATGTAGAAACTGGAGAATAATTAGATGAAAAATGGATCACAAAAATTAAGATCGGATTAAAAGGAAGCTGTTTATTAACAATTTCGCGTGAAAAAAAAATCAAGGAGCCCTGTACCGGGTCCCATGGGAACAGCGTCTTAACCGGAACGGACCAATGGGGAATAACTAAATGAAGAATTGGACCATAAAAGAAAAGATCGGTAATAGGGGTCAATTTATTAACAATTTAGGGCATTAAAACTTAAAGAAGCCCAAGGTCCCCGGCCCTTTAAAAATAAAAAATCTGACCCTTACTTGCATCCGGACCTGTCTTTGATTTTTTTTCAACTATTTTCAGACTTCTACGTACGGTAGATTTCGCACGCCATCGCAGACACACACACAAACATAGACGCGGAAAGAAGATAGACACACAGAGCGAAACTTTCTTGTATTAGTATAGATCACCCATACTCAACATGCGGTCCGGTGACCTTTTATGTGTGGCCCGAGACATATAATCATTAATCTATATTTTAAAAACTAATTGAGATTTACATAAAAAGTTTTTAAGATCTTAAATGTTGCTTTATATATTTTTGCAAAATTTGCTCTGATATATATAATTAAATTTAAATTAAGTTAAAACTTCCATTGTTATGTTAAATGCCATTAGTTTATTTAAAAGTCCTTTCTAAATGTATAGTTAGTTGCATTTATGTTACAGTAGTGCATATATATTTCTTAATCATCAATACAAATCAAATATTAGGTATAACAAATTAATTAATGTACTTATATTTTTCTACATAAAAAAAAAATAAGAAGAAGAAGTTTTTCCCTGGAGTAAAATACTGATTTGCTCGAGAAAATCTTTTGTAAAACCTGGATATTCTGTATTGATATATTATTATTTACATTTTATATTTATTATATTGTTTTATAGGATTGAACCTTTGTCGCGGAAAAAATGGTACACAAAAAATTTAACACCGCTATTTCCAGGCAACAATCTTCAAGGCATATTTCTACAACATTGGCAATAGAAATCTATCACAAAATTTATTGTTTGAAAATAGTTGTGTTAATATTTTCTGGTAATTCATTCGAGACAAACGTTCAAACCTACTGATAATATTAAATTTGTGATATTGCATTGCTATGCTACTTGTGTTATCTTATTATTTTAATCTTAAACTGATGTCACGCGGTCTCACAAACCCCGCGACTCCCAGCTGCAAGCACTTCCACCCCTATAAATCGCAAATATTACTTGCCCGTACCAGTACCTTCTTCTACCAGCTAGCCAAGGTCACACACAAAGCGATAATTCTGTGAGTTGATTTTAAACGTGTTATTCGTTATTCTGGGATCTGTCAGACCGCATCACATCAGTTGTGTGACTATTTGAAACTGTAGTACAATACTCGTGATTAGTTGTACTTTATTTTTTTTTTCATTTCTTTGGTGTATTTTTTGTGATATGATGTCGTTTTAACCTCGAAAACGACCTACGTTCCTCAGCCAGAAGGAAATAGAAGATATTATGAACAACTGTTCAGATCCTGAATTTTCCGATATCGAAAGTTCTGGCAATGCAGATTTTACTGACGGAAGAGATCACGATACGAATTCTGAACTTTCCGATGATGAAAACGTAAATATTTCTGATGCAGTCAAACATATATTTTTTTTATTATTTTTTTTTTTACCGAAAGAATTGTTTAGAAAAAAACATCTTATAAGTGCCTTTTATGTAGAAGTCAGTATACATTGAATGTACACAAAAAATATGTATTGACTGCAATAACGATGTACTGTTACTCTTGCATATTCGTAAAGTAAATATTTTTTTTTTTTTCTGAATAAACACTGCATTTCAATTTTCATAATTTGTTGCAACGATAATTTGTAAAAAAAAAAAAAAAGTACACGGTTAATTTTTATACTTAATTAGCAAAAATAGTAAATTACCGTTTATTTTGAGGAAAAAAAAGTAATTTTTTCTGTACTGAAGTTAAATAATATGAATCAAAAACTTTTTTCATGCAATTTAATTCACATGCTCCCAAGAGAAGTACAACAATATTGTTAGGACAAAATTTAAGTAAATTCAACCATTTAAGTTATTTTTTTATTCATTTTATTCGAGGTGTCTGAGAGACCGCGTCACATCGGTTAAAGGTCAATTGCACATTTTTGCCCTTCTTGTAAGTGTGCTGCGGCCCGCCAAAGATCGCAAACGTAGATAAATAATATAATAATGTAGGTAAACTAAAACAATCAATTTTATTTTATTTTTAAACAACGTTTCTGTGAGTAAAACTAAATGTTATAATTTTCCAAAGCTTTATTATTGTTTTCGAAACATTAAGATAAAATGCATCAACACTAGATAAAGTAAAGAAGCAAAGCAAACAATCTTCATGTAAGTTGAAATATGTTTTTTTACGGAATTAAATAAGCCGTACATATTTAGAAGCATTTACTACTTAATAAACAACATACTAATAGACTGAAAACATAAGCTGCTTAAAACCTTTCTCTTTCTGAACATTTGCTTTAATTGTTAAGTTATATTGAAAATAATTTTAGATATCTATGCCATTAACGCATTAACACCTACTTTGCATATTTTAGATCGGGCATAATGAATAAATATGGATTATGCATATTATTTTAAAAGAATGTTTAAGTATATGATAAAATGAAATGATAGTAAAATTATAATAATAAAAAATATTTTTATTATAATTTGTTAAATGCATACGTAATATTCTTAAATTGATGGAGATGATTTTAAAATGTGTTTTATTCAGAATATTCTGGGTGAAATTAAATAAAAATTCTTAAAATATTATATAGCTTTGAAGTAAAATTCAGAAAATTTTAGTTTAATGTGCTTCGTTTTTATCTAAAACTAACATTAGACAGCGGATCTTCTCTTGCACATTGTAAGTTTTGCAAAATCAAAAGCTAATTTTACGTATAAATTTTACTGATTTGATTTGCATTGTCTAATAATATAATTCCCATCAAAATCCGTTTAGTAGAACTTTTTAAAAAGTTAATATTTCACAAGCCGCTTCATGTAATTGTAAAACTTTCTCCTGTATCACTATAACAAAGCAAAGAGGAACAATCTGTTACAAACTATATTTGTCCGCACAAAATTACCTAATTGAGAGTGTGAGAACCAAAAAATCCCGTGTAGCAGAACATGGGTTAAAAGCGTTTGAATATAAATACCAGTTGGAATTGTATGCATATGTTACATTATATAACTCTCTCTCACAGCTCTAAAACTAGGGAGAATCGAACAATTTACGAGTGTAATTCACAAAACAACGAAATTTCGGCTGCAAAGAATTAAAAAACAAACATTTCTTTAAAAAAAAGTCATTCCGGCCAGTGCCTGAAGGAAGAGGTAGCTTTCACATTCTTTATTTTTTTAAAGCCAGCTTATATTATTCAAACACATGAAACTCAATTTAGTGGAAATCCATTATAGGAGATTCAATACAAATTTTTATAAGTACGAAATCATTATGAATGATAATTTTGCGATATTAGACAGCTTTACCCAAGCTGCTTTTATTTAAAGTAACTTATATTTGGTTGCCAAATTCGGCGATATATTGAAGTGCCTGCCATTTTAAGACAACATGATGTATGATGCTAATCAGTGAATTTGGTCGAGACCTCAGTAATTCCTGTGCACTGCTCACTCCCATCGGAATCGGTTGGTACATACGAGTGCTGTCGCAGGAAAAAAATCAGATTTTTCAAAATGTCACTCAGATTAGAAAATTCAAACTGCTATATCTGAGCAATTTTTTAAGATAAAGACAAAACAAAAAATGCTCCGGAATCCTTATATCAAGGTCAAATACTTAAGAAAGAAACCTTTTTCAATTTCTAAATTTTTTGCACCTCACTTTTAAATGTAATTTTCTTTATTACATTTAAAGCCATTTTGAAACAAGATGGCTGATGAAGCTGGCCAGCGAACTTGGTCGAGACATTTCTAGATACTATCCACATGCCTTCTTACATTGAAGTAGGTTAATAAATACGCGTGTTATCGCGTGACAAATATCAGATCGTTTCAAAATGTCAGCCACAATAGAAAATCAAAATTGCTATAACTCAGCCATTTTTTTAGATATAGACGAAACAAAAATTGCTCCAGAATCTCTGTATCAAGGTCAAATACATAAAAAAAACTTTTCATTTTCAAATTTTTTGATACCTCATTTTAAATTTAAAATTAATTATTTTTAAATGGCAACCCTTTTGAAACAAGATGGCGAATGAAGCTGGCCAACGAACTCGATCGAGACATTGGTATGGACTATGTACACCAAGTTACATCCAAATCGGTTCATAAATACGCCTGTTATTGCGCGACAAAAATCAGGTCGTTTCAAAATTTCAGCCACAATAGAAATTCAAAATTGCTATAACTCAGCCATTTTTTTAGATATAGACGAAACAAAAACTGTTCCGGAATATTTGTATTAAGGTCAAACACATAAGAAAAAAATCTTTTTCATTTTCCAATGCTTTAGTACCTCATTTTAAATTTGAAATTTTGTAAATTTTTTAAATGGCCTCATTTCGAAACAAGATGGCGGATGAAGCTAGCGAACGAACTCGGTCAAGACATTGGTATGTACTATGTACACACCAAGGTACATCCAAATCGGTTCGTAAATACGTTTGTTATCGCGTGGCAAATATCAGGTCGTTTCAAAATGGCAGCCGTGCTCGATATTCAAAGTGCGATAACTCAGCCATTTTTTAAGATATAGATTAAACAAAAACTGCTCCGTAATCTTTGTATCAAGGTCAAACACATAAAGAAAAATTATTTTTCAATTTAAAATTTTTTGTTACCACATTTCAAATTAAAAAAAAATAAAATAAAATAAATTGCCGCCATTTTGAAACAACATGGCGGATGAAGCTGGCGAACGAACTCGGCTGATACATTGGTATGCACTTTGTATACACCAAGTTATATCCAAATCGGTTCATAAATACGGGAGTTAAAGTGTGACAAAGATTATATATATATACATATATATATATATATCAACATTTGAACGGAGGGTGGATTCGGAGTCTGGGGGTTCATGATCGATGAAAATATACCAAAATGTTTTGAAATCGCTTTCCTCCGAACGGCTGCAATAGGTAGTTTTTTGTAATGAAAGCTACCTAAAAAAGCTGTTGTACATAGGTGAAGCTTACTTAACTCTCCATATAATCAAACCCTAAATTTAGGCATTTATCATGTTTGTCGAGAAACTTCACGATCTCCTTGTTGTACACAGCTGCTGCCAGTCAAGTATTAAGGTAGTTTTTTATTCTAGTCTTCAACTCATCATCACTTTCCATCAATGTACAAATTTTGTTCAAAGAAACATATTCTGACAGAATTTCACAAAGCACAGAACATGAAAATTGTGCGAAAGCGACGTGGGATTCATTGAGGGCGCATTCCCTTTTCTGCTTAATAACTACGGTAATGGCCTCGACTAAAGATTATATCCCCTCGAGAAGTTGCACTTCACTTTCCGAGACATCCTTTTATTGGTGAAATTGTATCTGAACATTTTGGTTTAAATAAAATGTGTGTACTATGGAAAGTGAAGATGAGTCGGAGACTGCAGTGAACAACTGGCTTAATACGGGAATGACGGCAACAGAGTATAACATGGATATTGTACAACTCTTGAACAGATATGACAAATGTTTTGCCTAAATATAGGGGATGATATGTGAAGAAGAAAAGTAAAGATTCACTTAAGTAGGAAAATATTTTTTTTTTGAAGAAATGTTTGTTTTTAAACTTTTTTACAACCAAACGGAGTTTGTTGGATGGGAAGTGGTGATGAGTCGAAGGCTGCAGTGAACAACTGGCTTAAGTCGGGTGAGACTTTAGCCGAGTACAACATGGAGATTGTAAAGTTTCTGAACAAATATCACAAATGCCAAAATGTAGAAAGTGATTATGGGGATAAGTAAAATAAGCTTAACTTATGTATGGAAATATCTTTTTGGAATAAATGTTTGTTTTTAAATTTTTTACAGCTAGACTTTGTTACTTTATGGATAACCTTCGTATTATACACCAAAATGAACTTGCATAATAAACCCATAAAAGTTGGTTTTGCAGAATGTATGCTGTAAGTATTCGAAGTGAAATTAATCCAGCTGACCTAATTATCCCTCTAAGTGTTTGGGGCGTAATATTCCGTTCACTAAGTTCCAGGTTTCACAGCAATACAAGCAATATTTAAGATAATATAATTCTATAGATTTAATGAATTTTAAATACATTGAAGAATGATTAATACTCTCAAGCATTACATTCATATTTGTAATTGAGTTTTTTTTAATAATGTTGAAAGAATCATATTTTCTTATCATTTAAAACAACATTACAATTTTACCCTTTTGCAAGACGCTCGGAGGGTTATAGAACTTTTCCTATAGCTCTATAACAAACTATTTTAGAACTATCAGTTATAATCTAAAATCGCCTTCTTAAACATACAAACTGACAATGTAAGTCCTATAAAAATCCATTTAGGTTGATGGTTGGTTGATGGTTGATTGTTGACAGCCGATTATCTACACTAGGGATATAGGCTCGAGGGGGAGTGCCCTTATTGGGGGGTCTTTCTAATTGAACCTAACCCTTATTTACGCATGGAAATCCATGGCTCAAGGAAAACCACGAAAACACCGAACGATTAGGCCGACGGCGATATTGGGATCGAACCCAGCACCTCCCGTCTACCAGCTTCGAGAGCAGAACCACTCAGCCACTGGTGGGGCTAAAATCCATTTAGGAGAACGCTTGTTATAAAAGTTCAAAATAAAATTACCATTTTCATTTTACATATGTAGTAGATAATGCATTTGTGAAAACAAAATGTAAAAATAACTTAACCTTTTAGAGGGCTCGTTTAATATTTTTGAACGATAAGGTGCAAGACCTAATTTGTACACACAGCAGTTACGGAAAATATTGGAAATGGAAAATATTTCACGACTTTAATTTGTGGCATGTTACTGAAGAAAATTTTTACGTACTAATGCAGAGAATTCCATTTTCGTTTCGGCACCATTTGAAAGAATAAAATGTCATTTGATATATGAAACAAGTTGGATACGCCAATTCTAAAACTCTCTTCTATCTTATATATTTTAATATTTCAAAATGTTATTACAGATGTCAATATTTCATTTATTAGTTCAATGTTATATAAACTTTGACTTTCATCTTAAATTTCTGCTTCAGGCAATTAATCGGAGTAAAACCGAGTTAATCTGTTGAATGTAATCATGATGTTTATTAAAATCAATAGTTTTCGGTTATTCTGTTGTATATCAGCTGTTCGAGGATAGTCGGCATATCAGGATGGGAAGTCTCCGTCACTTCACAAGCCGCCGATGCGTAATAGAACTACGAAAAATCAAGAAAATTACACAAAAATCGCTCTCTTTAGGCAGAATATTCCCTAATTCAAGGAGGACCTAAAAATTTGGTTCAATTCTATTCATACCTTCATACACTTTTCGATGGTACAATATTGAAATTGGCACCAAAATAGCAATTATAACGCTCCTTTTCGGAGGAATTTTTCCAGATGCAGGGAGTACTTTCTTGACTTGGCGAAAAACACACACAAAAAACTTGGTTCAATTCTTTGCATAACTTCATACATTTTTCGATGATACAATATTGAAAATGGCACAAAAATCGCTAGTACAGCGCCCCTTCCAGCGGCATTTTTTCAAATTCAAGGAGGACCTTTTTGCCTTAACCAAAAACATGCAAAAAAATTTGGTTCAATTCTATGCATAACTTCATATACTTTTCGATGGTACAATATTGAAAATCGCACAAAAATTGCTATTACAACACCCCCTTTCGGTGGATTTTTTTCAAATGCACAAAGGACTTTCTTGCCTTAGCCAAAACATACACAAAAAAATTTGGTTCAATACTATGCATAACTTCATACACTTTTCGAATTTACAATATTGAAAATGGCACAAAAATCGCTATTACAGCGTCCATTTCCGGTGGATTTTTTCAAAATTAAGGAAGGACTTGCTTGCCATAGCCAAAAAACTTTTTTTTTAATTTTGTTCAATTCTATGCATAACTTCATACACTTTTTGATGGTACAATGGCGACAGACACACGGACAGACGGACATTTGCTATAAACATGTTTTTGGTGATCTCTGACTCCTAAAATGTGTAAAACAGTCGAAAACCGAAAGTCGAAAAATTTTTCGATTACAATTCTTTCTATAGAAGAAAGTAAAAAGGTGTCATTTGTAGAAAAATCACATTTGTTGTTAACAGTGCTACAGCGTCCTTGCTGAAAAATTATGCATATCTTCTAGCATAAAAGGATTTCTTTTTTTAAATTTGAATACCATACTTGGAATTGAAAATGGTAAACTTTATATGGTATCTGATATCAAAATTGTGTTTGTTAGAAAACACACTGTTAAAAATTGTGTACTGGGTTGGAAAAACTTTTGGTGCTAGAAAATCTGCAACCACACATGTTGAAATCACGTCAGAACATGTAAAGCTATGATTCTATCGGATCTCCAAAAGTCGTAACTAGATTTCACAATATTATGTTTGCAGCTACTGTAGCATCAAAGATGGTTCAATCTAGCCCACAATTTTTTTAATTTACCGTAATATCTGGATTGTGAATGTAAGTGAAATCTTTTAAGTTAGACACATAAGACATTCCCGACATTTTATCGTGAGTAAACAAATCGTTTATTTAAAGAGAAAATACTTTCTTAGGGTTCCGAACAAAAAAAGTAACAAGTTGGAAATTGCTCGTCAAACGTGGCAAATGAGGTGCGTTCGTACTATAACTAGTTTTATAATTATTTTTTGCGCCCCATATTGTACTGAATGTATATTTTTTTGCACTTCATAAGTGCATAGTCTGTAACATCATTAAAATGAACTTGGCAATATTTTTTTTTCCCATTCCCCGTAATGCAACGGAAAACTTTTGACTATCCCTGTCATTAAACTATACATCCGATTTTCATAAAATTTGAAATGGCTCGACAAAATTTTGCAGCGATTATATATTTAAAATTTCAGACCATTCGTATTCTGTAACATCATTAAAATGCACTTGCAATAATTTTTTCCCATTGGCCGTAATGCAACGGAAAACCTTTGACTGTCCCTGTAATTAAACTATACATGCGATTTTCATAAAATTGGAAATCGCTCGACAAAATTTTACAACAATTATATATTTAAAATTTCAGACGATTCGGAAGGCTGTAACAACATTAAAATGCACTTGCAATAATTTTTCCCATTGGCCGTAATGTAAAGAAAAACTTTTGACTGTCCCTGTAATTAAACTATACATCCGATTTTTATAAAATTTGAAATGGCTCGACAAAATTTTGCACCAATCATACATTTGAAATTTCAGACCATTCTGTTGGGTAGTTTTTGCTCTGTTATATGCGGAAAAACGGACAGACGGGCTGAACGACGACTATAGGTGCTACGTATTTATATAATTACGAACGCACCTAAAAATGGAGCTATTATAAGATCACTCGTGTGTCTGTCTGTCACAGTCATTTTGCTCGTAAACTATGGAAGATGGAATGTACAAATTGGGGAAAGTAATAAAGATTTATAAGCCACATAGTTACAGATTTTTCAACAATCACAAGTATATTTAGAAAAAAAAAATGTATAGGGGCTGATTAAGTTACTTGAAAAAAATTCTTTGTATTCGTGTCGGGTATCATGTGAAAGCTTTCGTAGCGCTGAACTCAAAAATACCTTTCTTTTAAATTTAGGTTTTCTATTTTCAGAGATATTATCATACAAATAGTGCAAAAATATGTTCCTAACACTCTATTTCCAAATCTACTGAAACTAAAATTATGAAAAAATTAAGGGTAGTAGAAGTTAGTTTAAACCTTGCAGGAAAATTATAGGGATTACTCTAGGACATATAGGTTTTTAGAAAATAGCATTTTTCCGTTATTCACACATTTCGATTCGCGAGCGTTCATCGAAGGAGTATAGGAGCACTGGCGGTACCTATCGTCGCAGAAGTATAAAATAAATGTTGAAAATGATTTTCTAAAAAAAACGTCGTTAATTAGCCGAGATATTAACTCTTAAAGACACGGACGATTTGGACATACATAAAGACTTCTGCGGCGTATTCTATGCGTCATTGGCTTTTAAAGCCTAGATAACAACTTTCAATGATATATTTGTGTAACGCAATGCCCTGTAGCAGTATAAAAGTAATAAACGTCAAACTGTTAAAACAATCTAATTTAATTACAATTAATCACACAACTACTATGGGTTTAGCAATTGAGTGGCTCTCTCAATACTGCACCCGTGTCTTTAAAAGTTTATTAAAAACTCATCTGAAAAAACACAGCACGGACCAAGGCGGCGTTGCAACATTGCGAACTCCTTTCGAAGTGCACTTAGCACGGTGTCAACTTTAATCTTTGAACCAGGGCTTTGTTTTAGCGACACTGTAAAAAGAAATTACTATTACTGCGCTGAATTTAATTTTATGAATTGCCAAATGAAGTTCAAATATGTACTACTTTTATTGCAGGACCGAATTAAGTTCATCACAACCTTCTCCGTTCTGAAGTATCACATGTGATACTTCCTAACTGCGGTGAATATAAACTAAACTAATTGACTTTTTTACATCTTTACATTACTTCCATATAGATGACTGATTTTGGCTTTGGATAAAAACCAATAAATGGCAGCACTGATTATTATTTCTTCATAAAAATAAGTGTAATTTTCATGTGAGATTGCGAAGTGCATGTCTACCAGTGTTTCCTGAAATTTTCATAATAAACAGTTTACTGTAAAATACTTTGAGGATTTGTAGATCATTCAATTAATGAAAGGCCTTCCATTTGATGCTGCACAATTCAGGTTATTGATATTTTAAGCGTGTTAGTCATTTTAGATCCGTATTTGAGAACCTAAATTACAGCCATTAAAGTATCAATTTCTGAAAAAGGGCTCCTTCTCTCATCTATTGTGTATTTTTATTTGTGCAGAATCAATGAATGTGTTTTCGAAGTGTTACTTTACGTTCGGGTCTAAAGAGGATAAACAGATTAGTATAAGATTAAAACAAGTTGGAAATTGCTCGTCAAACTTGGCAAATGAGGTGCTTTCGTACGATACCTAGTTTTATAAATATTTTTTGCACCACATATTGTGCCGAATGTATATTTTAGTGCACTTTATAAGTGCATATCCATTTCATTCTGTTCAAAAGACTGTAACATCATTGAAACGCACCTGCAATAATTTTTTCCCCTTGGCCGTAATGTAATGGAAAAATTTTGACTGCTCCTGTAATTAAACTATACATCCATTTTTCATAAAATTTGAAATGACTCAACAAAATTTTGCAACAATTATATATTTAAAATTTCAGCCCATTCGGAAGACTGTAATATCATTAAAATGCACTTGCAATAATTTTTTCCCATTGGCCGTAATGTAACGGAAAACTTTTGACTTTCCCTGTAATTAAATTATACATCCGATTTTCACAAAATTTCAAATGTCTCGACAAAATGTTACAACAATTACCTATTTAAAATTTCAGACCATTCGGTTTGGTAGTTTTTACTCTCTTATATGCGGATAGACGGACAGACAGTCAGACTGACCGAATGACGACTATAGGTGCTACGTATTTATATACTTACAAACGCACCTAAAAAGAGTTATATACAAAATAGAAATATTCGATATTATTTAGGCTTCAGATCTCTTTGAACTTTTATGGTATATTCATTCATACTTTTTTAGTATATACAGCTAAACCCAATCCTACGTTGTATAGTTTTTTACAAATTCTCACTATCCTTTTAGCAACGTTTTTTTTTAAATAATATAGTTAATAATTCATATATTTACTGTACGGAATCCAATGAGCGCGAGTAATACTCGCACTTGATCGTTTATTTTTCTTTTTAAAATTCTTAGAAGGAAAACTAAATAAAAATAAAATTCACAAAATTTTTATTTTTCAACTTACAAACAATAAACAAGCAAGTGCAAAATTTAAAAAAGTGTTCTTCTAAATGCAAAATTTTGTTATTTTGAAATTTGTAATTTTTAACCCTGTGTATTGAAAAGATTTAAGATTAATAATCATTATGTGGAATTCCTAAAATTTGGGTTTGATTTTTCTAAACACAAAGATCATATAACTTAATATACATGAAATGTCAGAAAATTTTCATATATAAAGTAAAATTTTCATAAAGATAATAAATAATGAATTCCAATTCATATATATAATACAAGTCCCTAATTTACCGAACTGCATCTGCATTATATTCAGATTCATTAAATTTTAAACATTACGTAGGAATATTTTCAAATGTGGTCCATGAAGAATATCTATTTGCTATATGAAATCTTCATTAAAAAAGGATTTAGGATTACGAGTCAAAAGAAAATGGAATGGAATGTTTTTCTTTAATTCACGAAATAATGCATTTTTTTACAGTGAAGATATACTATGAAGAATTAACAGTTTATTTAAAAAGTCTCTCTTGAATAATTTGTTATTAAATGAAAAAATAATTCAAAAGAGTTAATTAGATATGTTGAATTTAAAGTCACATTAATATTTTTGAAGTTCTCTTAACTTCATTTCTTCATTTTACGATGCTGCACTCCATTTCAATACTCTTTTTATGTACCAAATGATATCTGTTTCATAAAAGAAAACTCCATTTATAAAATATATATGATATTTAGTCAGTAATGCTACATGAAAACAACATTTATAACAATAAAACATTTTTTAATAAAAGGAATGTTTTCTGAATTCATAAAATAACTAAGGAGTTTTACTTCATTTAATACAAAAAAAATGGCCACCGCTAGATGTCATTGTTGTTACAGATTTTTTTTTTCCTTTTCTAGGCGGATCTTCCCTCTATGAGTCTATCCCATACAGAACATGCAAGTTCTAAAAAAAAACGCTAATTTGCACTATTTTAAATGCGTTGCCAGATTATTGTAGATTAGATGATATTTTTCCCATGAGTGCTGTTCATTACTTTTTGATTTTTTTTTTCGGTGCTGATTCGAGCCGTATTCACTGCTGTCGCGACAGCCGATAAAATGATTAAGTAAACGATGGCATAACCTCCAGGAATTTCATAACGTCTAGAAGGAAAGATTTCGTTTAGACGTTATAAGTAAATCGTTTAAAATATTGAATAAGTTATATAATAAAATTTGAATTCGTATGATTACATTACCAATCAGTATGATTGCATTAAAACAATTGTGTAATTACATTACCCATCATTTAAATGGACTTCCATTACACGCGGCTTATTTTGTTGAGCTGTTTGCATGAAAGACCAGATGTTATCGCTAATAAGGTTATCTGGATAAAATATGCCCCCCGGTTGACCTCCCAGGTAAGTTCTATTGTAGGCATTCAGTAATGCCGTGCATGTAACAAGCATATGTAAAATTCCATTCTTAAAAAAATCTTGCATTTATCACGGCGACCTGACAAAGTGTACGTTGTGTTTCTTACCTATTGATTAAGATGTGAGAAACACTTGAATGGTATGAATATAACACACACTTAACACTTATTTTTTAACAACAATATAAGATTTTTATGTCGTATTAATAAAATACAAATTTAATTATTTTTATGAAAATGAATATTGTGTAAATGGTAAACATACAAGTAGATTATTTAAAATAAGTAAACCATTGCTCTAATGCGGTATCAATTATTCCATCATAATAAACATGCAATGTGATAAACGACCCAAAACCCATTAAAAAAGTAAAATGTCTCTTTTTAAGTACTGAATGAAATATAAGAAAATGTACTTTAAGAATTGAGATTTATTCTGACGCAAAAAATATGGCCTTCGTTACTTTTGTTTATTTAAAACTAATATTTTCTTATTCACTATTTAAGTTAATTTTTGTGTTTTATATAAAATGGAAATTCAAACACAACCTTTTTAAAAGAAAATTTTATAAGAATAAATTCAGAAACAATCAATTTTGTTAGTTGATCATAAAAGTCTTTTACACCACAATTCAAATTACTTAGATTAAATCTGTTATAAAAGTGACGCTCACCTGATATTGATGGCTCTTTTTTTAAGATAATGTTAATAAAAAAACACCATGTAATCAAGTTGATGGAATTTTTTTATTTTTCCCCGAGTTGCATTTTTAACTTATTATTTGTTTACTTATTATTTTCTCACTTCTTCTTTATCTTAGTGATGGGCAAAAACGATTACTATTATTTGTTTTATTTTATTTCTTGGTAATCTAATTAATTTGTTATTTTTTCTGCAGAATAAGAATGTAACAAGTTTTGTGACTTTATTTTATGACTTGCAACCTCTTTGGTTTATTAAAGATTTTATTATTTCGTATTTAAAAAAAGATGCAATAAACATAAATAAATTAAAACAGTACATATTTTTTTTATTGTTGTTTTACATAATGAGTGTGTAAAAATAAAAATAAAAATAAAAATAAAAATAAAAATGTCTTACAAAAATTCTTATAAATACAGAATTGAAATTTCATGGATTCTTGAATTGTGAATGATTTTTTTTTTTTTGTTAACCGTCTATTACATATTTTTTTCCTAAATTACATCAGTCTTTTTGTAGAATTGTAAGAATATCCATGTATTGTTCGCCTACTATCAGTTAAAATATTTAAGAGAAATCTCTATATGACCTAAGCGAAACACCGTTCATAAAAGCATTAAAAGTTAAAACATAAAAAACATATTAGCGTTCAAAATATGCAATAAGAGACACATTTTGATCGCTATATCACTTTGTCAAAAGATGTATATTTATATTTTCCATTTTTATATGCCTTCATAATTATATCAAAGAACCTATAGTCGTCGTCTGGTCCGCGCTTCTCTCTGTCCGTCTGTCCACACATACCAGCGCAAAAACTACCCAGGTTAATTGTTTGAAATTTAATATATATAATCGTTGCAGAATTTTGTCGAGTCATTTCAAATTTCATAAAAATCAAATCAAAACTTATAAAGATATTAATAACTGTCTTCTTCATTCTATTAAGACCTATCATACGTAATTAATTCTATGATATCCCATGATAGGTATAGACTCTAGGTTGCCATGTGATTACGTCCTATTTAAGATGGAATAATATTATTGCCATATTGCTAAATTTAATATATATAATCGTAATAAATTTTGTATTAATGCGTTTTTGCATAAGAGTGCAACAGCTATTGCACCGAGATCTGAATATTTATAAAACTAGTTATAGTACACACGCACCTCATTTGCCACGTTTAACGTAAAACTGTAGACATGCTAATATTTTCAAATATAATTGAAAAGTGTTTATTTCTTTGGTTTGTCTGTTTATCTGTAGTCTGTCTCGCTAAAGCTCTCAAATGTAGTCGACTTGACATGCAATAGATATATGTTTTTGAGGTTAATTATATAATGTTATGCATTTAAATTGAAATTCGTAGCATGCACAGTTTGTTTACAGGAATACAGAAAATAATTCCGTTACATTATAGTGTACAGGGAATAATTGCCTGCGATGCATTTTAATGATGTTCAAACATATTGAAATATATATGTATCACTGATGTAGATTAAAACACATTATTTATGGAATGTACATTAAATGTCATTAATAATCTATTTACAGTGATGGGAAACACAAAAATTCTATTAAATTTTGACCCATGAGGAAAAACGATGTAACACGAATTCAAAACTAATTAATTTTCAACGCGTATCCTACAGATTTTAGAATAGGTAAAATTTACTAATAATTTACAGAGACACACAAAAGAATTCGGTTAAGGGACTTAAACTAAAGCTATAATTCTGTAACACCTAACTTCTTGGGATAATTATACGTGTATCCATTTTAGGAGTGGATATGAGACACAATTGGTGGGAGTACGTTTTCGTTTGTGATATCCATTTTAAAACTGAACTTGTTACATTATGTGAAGTGTACGAATTCTGTACGTGAAATACAGGGATGCACGAAACATATTGCACATATCACCGCATATGGACAATAATTCTAGGAAATGGATTTTGAATGCTTTACCTGATCTTTTTTTTTATTTGTTAATTTAGCTATCGCATTTCATTGTATATATATATATATATATATATATATATATATAAACTAATTTCTTAGCATTATTCTAATAGAGTTAATAAGTATTTTCTCATGCATGATTTTTCGTTTCTGTGTATAATTTATTTTTAAAAAAAATCAGGGAGACGAAAATAAATATAAAAAATCATTCATATGGTGATTGACATTGTATGGTGATTTGTGCTTGTCTAGTGGTATTCTATCACCCCTACCGTATGTACCATGAGTTTAGGGATACTTTGTAGAGTTATCATATTAGATTTGTTGATGCTCGATAAAATTAGTGTCATAAAAGTCAAGTGAAGTTTTGTCCTCACTTATTTTATCCTACAGTACAATGGAGGCATGTGGAAAATTGTTATAAACTTTATTTGGTAGATCATTTGTATAATAGTAATGTCTATCTGCTCAATGTGTGATGTTTTGTTTATCCAGAGTTCTTAGTTTATAATTAACCCATATGATTTGTTAAGTGACGTATTTAGAAAGTTTTTATAATTAGGCCTTTGTATTTCTGAAGTAAGAATTACGTGTATTTTTACAGTTTTAGCTACAACACTTCCTAATTGTGCTACCTCATTGTTCAAAAGTAAGAGTATGTAGCTAAAGTATTTGAGGAAATGCAAAATGATTAAATACATATTTGAGGATTTTCATAATGCTGTTTCTGTGGTTATAAATCAAAATAAGACAGTTAGAAATATTCTCTTTTTCGAAGAGGAATTGCAAAGATTGAAAGCTGAAGAGGAGTCAAATGTTAATAAGCGAAGTCAAGAGAAAAGGAATGAATCTAAAGATAAGAAAAGAGTGGGAGTTTTCAAAGAAAGATTATAACCGAGATTAAGGACAGCATGAAAGAGAGCTGCATTGGTAAACGAGATGATCATGTATTGGTAAAATAAACAAATGGACTGCAAGAACACTAGAGGTGGAACTTCAGCCAATAAGAATAAACGAAAAATATATGACAAGAAATGTAGGTTTAGAGATATAAAGAATGGCAGCGAAAACGAAGATGAACAAGAAATTTACTAATGCATGAAATAGAGTGAGATGGAAATTATACCTCTGTGACTTTTGAAATGAACATCGAAGAGATTGCGACTCAGCGAACTTCAGAAATCACCTATAAGGACATTTAGAAATATTCCCTTTTTCGAAGAGAAATTGCAGAGATTGAAAGCCGAAGTGGAATTAAATGTTAATAAGCGAAGTCAAGAGAGAAGGGATGAATCTAAAGATAAGAAAAGAATGGGAGTTACCAAAGAAAGATTATAACTGAGATTAAGGACAGCATGAAAGAGAGCTGTATTGGTAAACGAGATGATCATGCACTGGTAAAACAAACAAATGGACCACAAGAACTCTAGAGGTGGAACTTCAGCCAACAGCAATAAGCGAAAAATATATGACAAGAAATGCAGGTTTAGAGTTATACAGAATGGCAGCGAAAACGAAGATGAACAAGATATTTACTAATACACGAAATAGAGTGAGATGGAAATTATACCTCTGTGACTTTTGAAACGAACATCGAAGAGATTGCGACTCAGCGAACTGCAAAATCCCCTATAAGTAACCCGCATCTGATCACTGAAAAAAAATAGGTACTCAAAATTGAGTAAGAAGTCAATTTTAAATACGTGACATACTCAAAATAGCTCCGATCCAAATGCATTCAAAGTTGAGAAACACTTGAACTCATTTTTGATCCCATGGTTGTGTTCAAATATGAGTCGTTATGTACTGCCCCCCTGAACCTACAAATTAAAGTAAAAATGTACTAACATTTATTTTCCGTTTTAAATTATTAACAAGAAACGTTTAATTGATTATTTATTAAGAAAAAGAGTAAAATTATTAGCAAGATACTCATATCGAATATTTTTATAACAAGAGCTTTATTTGTAAGCAATTTTTAATTATTTTTAAAATACTATACATAATTTAATATTTTAATCATCATGAACATCTTTTATGCCACCCTAAATGAAATAAACTATTACAGGGTACAAATTTATCGTTTTGTTTCGGTTTGATGGCATGTAATATTTCGAAATTGAGAAAACACATGTTCATTTTTGATAAAAACATACTCAATTCGGTATGAGTACATCAATTTCCTTCCTTGAACACTTGTCTTAAAAAAAAAATAATAATGTAATTGAGATTAGTACAATATAAATACAGAAAATGTCTATGAAACATTCTTATTGGTATAATTAAAAACGCCACTAGTAGGGAAATGTGAAATATGTGCTAATGTTATGCCAGTTCTACATGCTCCTGAAGCCAAAATAAATTTTTGCAATTACTCGAGGCTTGTTTGTTAATTTGAAACCTAAAGGTGTAATTCAAAATAGGTAATATCCTTTTTTTAGAAACCGTGCTGAAATTTTGGCAAATGGTAATGAAAAGAACGTAGTTCAAAATACTAATTCCAGGGAATACATTTCTGATATAATAAAAAAGAGTTGATAGATACCACTCTAAAAGGAGCATAAACATAGAAAGAATAAATTATGTTTTTTATTACACAGACTTACCCTACACTTTCTATAACTCTCACTTATTATTCATTAAAGCGACTCCATTTTTAAATATGGAAAATAATAGAAAAGTGGATATGGAGTTTAAAAATGATAAACGTTTTAATAAACTGTAGCAACGCAAAATTATTCAAGAAAAGATTTTAATATTAATAATGTTGTTTATTGAATTCGAACAGCAATCTAAGAATCATTGCACTGTTAAATTTACTATAATAAAATAAATATCAATATGAAGTTAAAAGTTTCAATGCAAATCCACCTTGATATATATTTAAAATGTATATAAAAATGCACATAAATCTATAAACATTACTTAAAAATGTATAAAATATAAATTAGAAGCATTTAAAAATACATTAAAGTCTTTTAAAATAAAAACGTTTTCAGCCAAAACTTACTCGGTCTTCATCAGTGAGAACTCACTGATAAAGTCCGAGTTAGTTTTGAAACTTTATTTTACGAGAATTAAATTTTTGAACTAGTTCAGTTAGATAAATTAAATGAATAATCAAAGTAAAAATTATTTTATTCATACTCATTTTTTATTAATACAAAAATTTCCAATATTTTTTTTAATAATAAACATATATTAAAGATTATATTTTTGAAAAAATCTATTTTAAATATTACACATCAACATTAACTAAAAAAAAAGTTCTCAAATTAATTATATAAGTTTTACCTCGCATCTAAAATAAACATAAAATAAGATAAACTTTTTTTTATTATTATTATTATTACATTATATATTTTCAGAGAAATACAAAGAAATAAAATAAATACCTCCCTTATATAAATTAATATTGAAAAAACATTAAAAACAGCTATGAAAATATTCCAAAATCTTTATCCAGATTTTCTATTACAATAAATGAAATCTCGACAAAAGAGATTTATTTCCGTATTGATCATTTTTCAAAATTACTTCTTTTAAATGAGTTACTGTTAAATTATCCCCTTTATGTATACTTTTAAATATATATATATATATATATATATATATATATATTTTTTTTTTTTTTTTACTGAGATTTAATTATTTTTTGTACTTTGTTTCTATGTGGTTTTTAATCTATTATCTCTGTTTCACTTGTCATTATACCAGTTGTTGATACAACCAACTGTTGATAAAGCTAAAAATACATTTTCATATATTTTAATTTCACACAAAATCTCTGACTTGATGAATGAAATGCTTTTTCTTCATAAACTGATAATAATAAGTATTGAAATCTTAGTAATAATTAATAAAGAAATCTAAACACGCGAATCTCGTCCACAACGTTTTTAAATTTAATATAACGTTTACTAGATGAACGAAATACCTATGAAGAAATCTTACTACAATAAAAACCCATAGTCTTTGAACTTATTAATAAATACTTAAAAATCTGAAATTGCACTGGGACAGTGTATTTTTTGTTTATATAAAAAAAGGAAAACGTGCTTTCCCGTTACCTGTAATAAAATATATTATGAATAATTAAAATTATATAGAGTCTTTTCAAACCTTTTATTCAAATGTAACAATTATTTTCAAATTACATTAAATGTTACAATATTTACAAACTCATTTTTGAAACTTCTGAAACGAGCATGATTGCTGCTTGTGCTATTTAGCGTTATAAAGAAAAAAAATTATATACACAAATTACAATGATTACACATCACGTTTTATCTTGTACAAAATATACTTTACCAATTTTTTCTTTGTACACTACAGAAAAAAAAAAAAATTCTGAACTTTGATAAGATAACATCTGTTTGTAAATTAGATGGTTTGGTTACATTATTACAAAAAACATTTTGTCACACTTTTAAAACAAATATATTTGTGCTATAATGAAGATAACCATAAAAACAAAATACAAGGATAACACGTTACATTTAAGCGTTACGTTAAAGCATTTTTTCCTTTGTACAACAATACAGAAAACAATTTACTGAATATGTTAAGATAACATCTGTTTATAAATAGATGGATTGGTTATATTACTCCGAAAATCATTTTGTCACACTTTTAAAACAGAGTTATTTGTGTTATAATAAAGATAACCATGAAAAAAAAAATACAACGATAACACGTTACATTTAAACGTTACGTTAAACCATTTTTTCATTTGTACAACAATACAGAAAACAATTTACTGGATTTGATAAGATAACATTTGTTTATAAATAGATGGATTAGAATCATTTTGTCACACTTTTAAAGCAGAGTTATTTTTGTTATAATGAAGATAGCCATGAAAAAAAAAAAAATACAATGATAATATGTTACATTTTTCCTTTTCTAGAATATGCTCAAACCATTTTTCATTTATAATGTAATATGAGTAAAATTTTACTAAATTTTCTTTATAATAACTATCCTGCAACAATGACTAGTATAAAAAGAGCATTTTATGTAACACAATAAAAACATTACTTGTAATTTTTTCGAACAGAAGTAAGAAGGATATTTTATCCATGTTGCTGCAACATAGAAATGACTAATCCAGCTGCTAGAAGTTGTCCAATTCCGTTATCACCATGGTGTCCTTTACCAAACATAGGCATGGCATTGGTATAATCCATTTCACTTAGCATCAAAAAGCAAACAATGAAAGCAACAAAAATAAGTTGTTTAACAGCAACCATTTTTCTAAGATACCCTTACGTTTCTGAAGCAGTGCAGGAGTGGATAGGTTTCTACAAAATTAATGAAAATGTCTGTTCTGCCCACATTTTATACTAAATTTAATAGATCATTTCCTCATAGTAACCTAGAAAATTTGAGATTTCAATGTCACGTACTCAGGAAATCCTACCTGTAATCTTTGGTCATTCTTCTTTTTATTTCCTCTATCGTGGTCGGGGTGAAGAATTACTCACACATTCCTTTAAAATGATAGTAATTTACTTCCTTATTAGATACATTTCGATAAAGTTAATTTCTTTGTTTAGAATGTCTCAATGAAGTGATCATTTCATAGAAATAAACAAAAACTTAGAAAAGGACAGGTGTATGTATAATTTATAGGAATTTTTTTATGTGAACGTCAAAAAGTTTGCGAAATGATCGAAAGAGCTAACTTATTTTTTTTTACTTCTGCATATATCAAAATATAACGCAAAAGCATGTCCATGATTAATACTGACGACATATTGAACATGGAAACAATTTGAACAATAAATTTTACTTGTACTGCATTTTTTTTTTTTTAATTCTAAAGATTGCACTCAACTTCAATTTTGAAATAACGAATAGGAATAAAAATGCTATTTAAAAAAAATGATTTAAGTTATGTATCAATTTACTGATTTTTAAATTAACTATCGAACATAATTTAATATATATATATCTATATCTATCTATCTATCTATATATATATATCTATATCTATATCTATATCTATATCTATCTATCTATCTATCTATATATATATATATATCGATTACTGAAGATTAACACTCATGCAATTAAGACAATGTAAATATCTCTGCATTTGTTTCCTGCTATTTTTCCATAAAGAAATTAAAACTTTATAAATAAATAAATTAATTTTGAAATTAATATATGTAAGTATCACAAATTTAACGGATATGTAATCGAACTACGTGCTTAGATACTGAAAAAACCGGAAGCAAAAGGCTGCTGTAAGTACCGAAATCTCTGACGATTTATTCTAATGTTAGTACCTCACTTGCAGCTAATACGGAAATTGTGGTTATTTTGACATTTTATTCAGCCCTTTCAAGGGCAAGTAATTGTGTCTCTGTAATGTTGAATTGACTCCAGAATTTTTGAAAAAAATTGTTTGAAAATAATGAAAAGGTATTTCTCGAAATTTTCCCACCAAAGTTATAAAAGTAAAATTCAGTTAAAATTTTCGGGTGTAAATCTTGATTAAAATTAGGTGGGATATAATATACCCCACTCCTTAAGGGGTAAATTCATAAATGATTTTTTTAATAAATTAATTATCTTTTAAATGTTGTAAGTGGATAATCTAAAAAATGTATAATAAATGTAACAAATCTATTAGAATTTAAAATAAAAAATGGTTTCCACCTTGTATTCTTTAAGCGGAGATTCTGACCAGAATGTAAATAAAAGTTACTTCTTAATTTGAAAAAAATAGGTATTTTATTTAAGGAGAAATGTTTTCTTCTTCTTGTTTTTTTTTTTTTTTTTTTTTTCCCACGGAAAGTACTTTTAGTTAAGTAACAGAAAATCATACATAAAAAAGTGCTCAAACTTAGTAAAAAACAAGAAAGGGGAAAATGGGAAATTAAAAAAAAAGTATAACAAATTTCTTTTGTGACAGAGGTTTTTCTCGTAATATGTAATTATTAACTAATTTTTATGAAGCTAACATTTAAAATATTCGATTTTGCTACTCTGAAAAAGGTAAGTGAATTAAAATCAAAATAGCTTATTTTTTGAATTAGGCAACGGGTTTTTATGTAAGGAAAATTTTTGAGTTTTACTGAAATACATTCTTTATGTAAATACTTTTTTACAAATAATTTTACTACATTAATACGTAACAATGTTAAAGTTTAAAAAAATTCAGAAAAGTAAACATAGTGGCTTACATAGTAAAAAGATAGTAAAAAACAAACTTTACTGGAAAAAAGAATCTGGCTCAATTAATAACGTTTAAAAAAAAGATGGTTATTATTTAACCAGAAATAATTGTGTAGAAAAATACAAATTCATTACAAATTACATTGATTTCAAATTCACTGGGTGGGGCTTGTGAGTGCTTAAGCCATTTGCTAGGCCTCCCCACCTAGCTGACCCTTGATTTCAAATTCATTCTAAATTGAAAAAAAAATGAATTTTAAATATTAAATAAAAGTGTAACCTGATAAAGTGTCATATATGAAAGTATAGATTAAGATGATATTTTTACTTTCTCCTATCTTTGCAAAAAGAAATTATTAGATTCGTGAAATTTTTCAAATTCCAGTTTTCGACGGATTTACATGTTTTAGGAGTCAGATGTCCCGAAAAACATGCTTTTTCAAAATGTGTGTCTGTGAGTCTGCCTGCGAGTCTGTATGTGACACAAATTTTGTCCGCGCTCTATCTCTAGAACTAATGAATGAAATTTAATATAAGTGTAGAATCAGTTAGCCGCTGATATGCGATGATGCTGATTACTTTTTGGTGTAAATCGCCCAGCAGATGTCGCTGCTATGCTGCATTACTCATGATTCACACAATAGCTATATCTCAAGAACTAAACCACGGATTTTCAGATATCTTCATATTCAGTTAGTCCTTGATCTAATTTGGTGTAAATCGCCCAATAGGTGGCGCTGCTATGTTGCATTATTCATGATTATCGCAATAGTTGTATCTCAAGAACTAATGCACGAATATTCATTAGACTTCAGAATCAATTAGTCCCTGATATAAATTAGTGCCGTTTAGTTTAAGGTGTAAATCGCTTAACAGGTGGCGCGACAATGCTGCATTTTTACGATTCGGCAATAGCTGTATCTCAAGAACTAATATATGAATTTGCATCAGACTTTAGATTCAATTAGTCCCTGATATAAATTTATCCTGATACGTTTTTGGTGTAAATTGTCCAAAAGGTGCCACTGCTATGCATAACTTTTCACGATTTCTGCAATAGCTGCATCTCAAAAACTAATGTACGCATTTTCATCAAACATAAAATTCAATTAGAAGTTAACATAAGTTGTTGCTTATTAGATTTTGGTGTAAATCACTTAACCGATGGCGCTGTTATGCTGCATTTTTGACGAAGTATTAACATGTATGAGATAAAAGAAAGTTTGTGATTGCTACATCCGACTAGTTTCATTTCTTATTTTACTCATTAGTGCATCACAACATTTCCTTATTTTTTTTTACGCACAATGATATACACTTTTAAAATAATAAATGTATGAGTAACAATATATATATATATATATATAATATTAATAAGTAGTAGTTATGAACTGTTGGAAAAAGTAAAAAGGTATAAAAATAAGATTACAGGATTGTATGCATATGATTTTGCAGATTTGTTTAACAACATAGAGATTGAGGATTTGAGGGAGAAGATATTGGAGGTGTATAATAGGTATGGTGATTCATACATGGATTTAAGTGAATTTCAAAAATTGTTTCAATTGATGGTTCAAGAGAATATTTTATATGAGGGCAATAAGGTATATAAGCAGATTAAGGGTATCCCCATGGGGGGGAGTTGCAGTTCAATTTTGGCCGACATGTATCTAGATATATATGAAAATATAAGTGAATTACATAAAGACATAATGAGTTTCAGATATATCGACGGCGTTTTGATTGTCGAGCTGAATGGAATAAAGATTAACCATGAATTTAAATATTATCCTAAAAATTTAGAATTGAAACTTTCCGGTAGTCATAATAGTTGCAATACAAATTACTTAGATGTAAATCTAAAAATAGAAAACAGAAATTTAATTACATCGGTTTATGATAAAAGAGACGATTTTAACTTCAAAACAATTGCAATATTGAATTTCAATTCAAATGTCCATACATCGGTATTCAGAAACATTTATATTAACGGTTTAAACAGATTAAACCGATTGACATCGGATAGTGTCATTTTGAATGAGGATATGCTGAAATGGTACGTCACTGCTGTGAAACAGGGTTATCCTGTGAGTCTGGTCAAAAATATGACGTATAATTATGTTAGAACTTGCAAGAACAGAAGTGAATTGATGCCTTTACTCGAAGCGTGTGGTTTACGGAATGTAGTGGAAACAGATCGCTTTTGATATGGATTGATTTCGGTCGGTCGGTTTCATTTAGCTTTAATCTTGTTTCATTTGTTTTTTCAATATGGTCTCGACAGGTAAATCTGGGGAATGTTGCATGCTTAAAAACAGTTTTAACCCTGCATTAGCGTGTCATAAGCCACGCAGACCTGTCTCCATGTTTAATTAGTTATTTGCCTTGTTTCTTATGGTTGTTTTGTTTAAGTTAAAGTTGGTTATGTTGTGTTTTCTTTAAGTTTGTTTATTAAGTTAAATTATAGTTCTTATATGGTTTGGTTAAGTTAATTTTGTGCTTCAATTAAAGTTTACAGTTTGTGGTAATGCTTGAAATAACTATTGGAATTTTTTAACTATATATATATATACCAGTTATATTTTTCCTGTAATAAACATCAAAATTTTATCATACAAATTTCTACTTAAAAAAAAAAAAAAAAATTATAATATATGTGGTCATTCTACAATACAGAAAATGTTATTTATAATTTTTTGATACTGCATTAATTGACAAATGGATAAGTTATCCTGATTACGAAATTATCAAAAGAAAAAAAAAAGCCAGATATACGAGTGTGAACCAGGACAAAATTTTTCGATGTAGAGTTTTTCCGTAATCAGAAGCATTATTTGTTACTTCAACTTTATCTTTAATAATCTAGTAATTTATTTTTCAAATAAAAATCAAATTTCAAATTATTTGCTTAAAAGGTGCAAAGGCCAACCTAGTGAAAAAGATTCCATGCCGGGACTCAAACCCGGGCCATCAGTATAGCGCACTGACGTTCTACAGACAAAACCACAAGGAACGATACCCAACCGGGAATTTCTCACTTTTAAGCAAATAATTTGAAATTTGATTTTCATTTGATTTATTGTATGCAAGGCGAATGTCTCTCTCTGGAAAAATTTCCAAATATTAATACTAGTAATTTATTTTTGCTATTTTAAAATATAGGAAATAGTTCAGTTGTTTTATCTCAAAAATGTCATTTTATGACCAAAAACACACGAGGAAAATATTTTTAATATTTTGCCATAAAAGTTCTTTCATGTGAAGACGAGATAATAATTTTCTCTTCTTTTGCGAAAGATTTTTCTAGATTTTCCAAATAATATTTAGATGAAACTTATTTGAAAAATTTGAAAACCTTAAATCAGTGGGAAAGTTTATGATATTGTAGTTAAACCATACTTATGAAAAAATACACTCAGTGCGTGTAATGAGATAAATAAATACCAGCTTTGTATGTATATTTCATGAAATTATATACAGATGTTAAGTGTTATGTTTCATATTCGTTACAAATAATAATATCATTTTTCATTATCTCTATATCAGATCATTTAATAAAAAGAATTGTTTTTCTTTCTAAAAATTTAAATGTATATATACTAGGTGACTCAACATAGTGGCAATAATTTCTCAACTTTTTATGCATTGATTTATGAATTCATGAAAATTTTATCTTCTAAAGCATTTTTCGTGAATTTTTAAAACTACATTAGAAGATTTCACACAATTGTTTAATAAATTTTTTAAGGATTTTAGAAGGATTTTAGAAGGATTAATTAAATTTGAACTTATAGGAATTTTGTGCAATATTTATAAACCCACTCAAATCTTTTATTTTAAATCGTTTTCTTAGTATTTTGTAGAATTAGGGAATGGGCAAATATAATGCTCTTACAATAGAAGTATAGAAATATTTCAGAATTGAAATATCCCCCCCCCCCACACTACAAGATAGCTAAAAAGAAACAAAGGCACAATAAATCATCATTTTAAAAATATTTGTACTTTGTGTAGCCAATAATGCTTTTGGAACAAGATAAAGTAATGTATCTATAACTAATTCTAAACTGTATTACAACTAATCGATGTATTAAATGAATTTCATAACAAGTTATTTTAATGGTACTTATAAGTATAGTCAGTAGATAAAGGGTTAAACCGCTTCATTTGCCACCAAATGTTACGAAATTCTGAAACAGTGATAGAAAAATATGCCATCGATACACTATATAGAGGAAGAATAATACAATAGAGAAAGAATTTATGTAGATAAACATGTTATAGATAGAATATATAGGAAATGTAGTAATGCACTTATACATTATTATATAATTATCTTGTAATACAAGTTGAGAGCGATAAGATGAATCCCCCCACCCCACCATCCTCTTTTCAAAAATATAAACAGCCCGACGCAGCTAACAGTGCGCAGTGAATTACGTTTTTCCCTATCTGGAGCAAATTTTGCACTTAATTTAAAAAAATTCTCGGTATATGTTTGTTCACGCGATACCTGCAACATCACAATTGTTAGAACATTGCGGTATGAGCAGAAAGTCAAAATGAAATTATTCTCAAACCGTTTCTTGCACATATTCGTCACATGTTACGCAATTTACTGCTGCGGGATCATGCGAATGGTATGTTTTGCGCAATAACGAATAGCGTCATACTGAAATGTGAGTGAAGCGATTTATTGCCCTGGATCAGCACTGAAAGGCTACGTGCTTTCAAACATTTCAGATATTCAAGGTGCCGTTACAAAGGAACTTAAAGCAGTATGTAAAAACGTGTATTCCAGAAGTTTCCAACACTTATATGAAAGTTGTCAGACATTAAATCTAGCAGAGAGTACTTTGTAAGACAATAAGAACGTTTTTTTTTTTTTTTTTTTTTTTTTTTTTTTTTTTTAAATACGAGGGTGGATTTAAAAAGCAGAAGCATTTAAAAAGTATTGTTGTGGAAGGAATATTCCCCCCAGATTGGAGACAGATGGCGCTAGTTATGTTGCAGATGTTGTGCGGATAGGTAGTGTAAGTTCTCAGACGCGTCTGAGCGGTTGAAATAACAAGTCGTTTAGAAATGTGATCTCGCTTGTGCCACTTTGACACTAATACGTAAAGCCATCTGACGCAAACGGCCTGTCGGCATGAGTCATGATCCTCCTTATGACAAAACCAGACTGCTCACCAAACCCAAACGATTCTGCAAAAGTTAAAGTGTGGAGTCTGGAGCAAGCCCCATACAGCCTAGATTTGGTACCAAGTGACTATTTTATTTTTCCAAAATTAAAGCAACACTTATCTATAATAAGTTTCTCTTCAGGTAGTGATGTGGAAATAGCTGCAGAAAACAAGCTCAATGGGAAGAGAAGTGATTTAAAAAAAATTAATTTCTGCAAAGCCGGGTTAAACAAGTTGGTCCTGCATTCAGATAAATTCCTAAATAGATTTCATGATCTTGTGGATTAGTAATCGGCAAGTATGCCTCTTAATTCTGTTTTGTAGTTTCTGTCTATTGTTAAGATAAAAGACTTTTATACATTTGACATCATTTTTTCGATCCATCCTCGTATATAATACTGTAACTTTTTTATGAGCAGTCATATTTTTGTCGCTGACACCTTGTATTTATTAATTATAATCTAAAATATCAGCCCCACCCCCACACCAAACCCTCAAAAAAATTAAATTTGCGGTCTTCTACCTCAGCGATATTTCGGACATCATACGATATTTTAAGGCTTTGGTGCAGGATGAAAGAGATTTCCGGTAGCGGCGTTTGCAACTCGACTAGGTGATTTTTGATATTTTTTTAATTTATTTAAGTGCATGTTGAAAAGTCTTATGATAAAAACATTTATTTTTTGCATCTCACCAACTTCATACTGCCATATTACTGATAGCATTTGAAAAAAAATCACCTCGCTTGAAAAGTGAATGAACTAAAGGAACTGAACCCGAAGACATAACAAATCAGGAGGTTTGGCTATAATGGGAAAAAATAATAAGATTTGATTATAATGAGAAAAATAATATACTGGTGGAAATTGATTTATGAAAACACGGATTTTTAACAAATATTTCTTCAATATTCATTAAAAATGAATGAAATTTCATACATTATACATGCTATGTACAACAAACAATTTAGGAAAATAAAATTTCATACATATAAATAAACTAAAACATAAGGTCAAAAATAAGATTTTAGTAACATAAAAACATGGAAATTGATTTGTGAAATATCACTTTAAATTGAAATTAATAGTTAATAAAGCTACCTATATTCATCAGAGTTTCTTTTATTCTAGATGACATTGATAAAACAAGATTTTGAATGTATTTCTGATCAATTAATTTCCTGTTTTGACAGACTGAAGCTTTCAGTTCTTCAAGTGATGTGTACTACATCCCATTTGCATAAACCATTTGAACAAGCTATCCCCAAACGTTTTCGATGGGGTTCAGAAAAGCTTTAATAGTTGGATGATCTAAAAGAACAATATTCTGTTCGTCAAACCAGTCTTTCATTGCATTTAAAATATGAATGCTTGCATTGTCTTCCATGAAGATGTAATCGAATCCATAATATTGCCACGCAAATGGAAGAAGTGAATTTTCTCAAACTATACTTTAATCAAAAGAATTCTGGTGACCGCTTAAAAACACAATTTTACTTTTGCCATCATAAGCGATCGCTGCCCAAATCTCCAAACTTCCACCACCAAAATTTCTGCTGAATGTAGATTTTGTTTCTTTACGGAAATCCCTCCAATAATACTTCAAACCATCTGGGCCATCCAAATTAAGTCTTTTTTCGTCGGAGAAAATGATTTTCTTCCAATTGTCACACACTGTCTTGTGCGTCTCGCAATACTGCAAATGCATCTGCTTGTGACGTAGAAGTAACTTTGGACCAGACTTCATTTTCCACCATCTCAAGTCCTGTTAAGAATGTAAAAATTTCCTAACTCTTCTAGAAGTAATAGGAAGGGATATATCTGCACAAATCTGCTTTGAACTGTGACCGGTTTTGATGCAAGTTGAAGAATCCATTTTCTCTCTCTCTTACTTACGTGGATTACCTTTTTTGTTCAAATTTTTGCCATAATTGGCTGGATCTTTTCTATAGTTATATATCACAGCAACTGATCCTTTAATTAATTTCCTAATATCCGGAACAGGCTTTCCACATTCTAGATATGCATTGATTTTAGCTCTTTTTTCATCAGGCAACATCTTTCGTTTACCCATCTTGAAAAGTATGACTGAAACGCATTGCTTCCAATATATAATACTTTTTATGTCCACTGTGCGTGTCACTTTACCTTGATTTATGCAAATTTTTGTCACATTATTTTGAAGTAGTCAAGGAAATGTGATATTTCATAAATCAATTTCCATGTTCGCATATTACGAAAATCTTATTTTTAACTTTTTGTTTAAGTTTAATATTATGTATGAAATTTTATTTTTGTGACTCATTTGTTATACAGGCTATGTATACCCCATTCAACTTCATTCATTTTTAGGTGCGTTCGTAATTATATAAATACGTAGCACCTATAGTCGTCGTTCAGTCCGTCCGTCTGTCCGTCTGTCCGTCCGTCTGTCCGTCCGTCTGTCCGCATGTAACAGAGCAAAAACTACCCAACCGAATGGTCTGAAATTTCAAATATATGATTGTTGCAAAATTTTGTCGAACCATTTCAAATTTTATGAAAATCGGATGTATAGTTTAATTACAGGGACAGTCAAAAGTTTTTCTTTACATTACGGCCAATGGGAAAAATTATTGCAAGTGCATTTTAATGATATTACAGCCTTCCGAATGATCTGAAATTTTAAAGATATAACTGTTGCAAAATTTTGTCGAGCCCTTTCAAATTTTAGGAAAATCGGATGTATAGTTTAATTACAGGGACAGTCAAAAGTTTTTCCTTACATTACGGCCAATGGGAAAAATTATTGCAAGTGCATTTTAATGATATTAGAGCCTTCAGAATGATCTGAAGGTTTAAAGATATAACTGTTGCAAAATTTTGTCGAGCCCTTTCAAATTTTAGGAAAATCGGATGTATAGTTTAATTACAGGGACAGTCAAAAATTTTTCTTTACATTACGGCCAATGGGAAAAATTATTGCAAGTGCATTTTAATGATATGAGAGCCTTCCGAATGATCTGAAATTTTAAAGATATAACTGTTGCAAAATTTTGTCGAGCCCTTTCAAATTTTAGAAAAATCGGATGTATAGTTTAATTACAGGGACAGTCAAAAGTTTTTCTTTACATTACGGCCAATGGGAAAAATTATTGCAAGTGGATTTTAATGATATGAGAGCCTTCCGAATGATCTGAAATTTTAAAGATATAACTGTTGCAAAATTTTGTCGAGCCCTTTCAAATTTTAGAAAAATCGGATGTATAGTTTAATTACAGGGACAGTCAAAAGTTTTTCTTTACATTACGGCCAATGGGAAAAATTATTGCAAGTGGATTTTAATGATATTAGAGCCTTCCGAATGATCTGAAATTTTAAAGACATAATTGTTGCAAAATTTTGTCGAGCCCTTTCAAATTTTAGGAAAATCGGATGTATAGTTTAATTACAGGGACAGTCAAAAGTTTTTCTTTACATTACGGCCAATGGGAAAAATTATTGCAAGTGCATTTTAATGATATGAGAGCCTTCCGAATGATCTGAAATTTTAAAGATATAACTGTTGCAAAATTTTGTCGAGCCCTTTCAAATTTTAGAAAAATCGGATGTATAGTTTAATTACAGGGACAGTCAAAAGTTTTTCTTTACATTACGGCCAATGGGAAAAATTATTGCAAGTGGATTTTAATGATAATAGAGCCTTCCGAATGATCTGAAATTTTAAAGATATAGCTGTTGCAAAATTTTGTCGAGCCCTTTCAAATTTTAGGAAAATCGGATGCATAGTTTAATTACAGGGACAGTCAAAAGTTTTTCTTTACATTACGGCCAATGGGAAAAATTATTGCAAGTGCATTTTAATGATATTACAGCCTTCCGAATGGTCTGAAATTTTAAAGATATAATTGTTGCAAAATTTTGTTGAGCTATTTCAAATTTTAGGAAAATCGGATGTATAGTTTAATTACAGGGACAGTCAAAAGTGTTGCGTTACATTACGGGGAATGGGAAAAAAAATATTGGAAGTGCATTTTAATGATGTATCAGACTATGCGCTTTATGAAGTGCAAAAAATTATACATTCAGTACAATATGGGGTGCAAAAAATTATTATAAAACTAGTTATAGTACGAACGCACCTCATTTGCCACGTTTGACGAGCAATATCCAACTTGTTAATGAATATTATAGAAGTTTAAAAAGCCGTGCTTTCATAAATCAATTTCCACCAGTGTATAACCTACATCTCTTTAGACCAGAAATAAGAATGATCCTCATAAATACACTTTAATCGTTTTTACCCAGTTATAAAGACGCCTTACGTCACCGATTTTTTTTTTAATTATTATTAGGTGCGTTCGTAATTATATAAATACGTAGCACCTATAGTCGTCGTTCAGTCCGTCCGTCCGTCTGTCCGTCCGTCTGTCCGCATGTAACAGAGCAATAACTACCCAACCGAATGGTCTGAAATTTCAAATATATGATTGTTGCAAAATTTTGTCGAGCCATTTCAAATTTTATGAAAATCGGATGTATAGTTTAATTACAGGGACAGTCAAAAGTTTTTCTTTACATTACGGCCAATGGGAAAAATTATTGCAAGTGCATTTTAATGATATTAGAGCCTTCCGAATGATCTGAAATTTTAAAGATATAACTGTTGCGAAATTTTGTCGAGCCCTTTCAAATTTTAGGAAAATCGGATGTATAGTTTAATTACAGGGACAGTCAAAAGTTTTTCCTTACATTACGGCCAATGGGAAAAATTATTGCAAGTGCATTTTAATGATATTAGAGCCTTCAGAATGATCTGAAGGTTTAAAGATATAACTGTTGCAAAATTTTGTCGAGCCCTTTCAAATTTTAGGAAAATCGGATGTATAGTTTAATTACAGGGACAGTCAAAAATTTTTCTTTACATTACGGCCAATGGGAAAAATTATTGCAAGTGCATTTTAATGATATGAGAGCCTTCCGAATGATCTGAAATTTTAAAGATATAACTGTTGCAAAATTTTGTCGAGCCCTTTCAAATTTTAGAAAAATCGGATGTATAGTTTAATTACAGGGACAGTCAACAGTTTTTCTTTACATTACGGCCAATGGGAAAAATTATTGCAAGTGCATTTTAATGATATTACAGCCTTCCGAATGGTCTGAAATTTTAAAGATATAATTGTTGAAAAATTTTGTTGAGCTATTTCAAATTTTAGGAAAATCGGATGTATAGTTTAATTACAGGGACAGTCAAAAGTTTTTCTTTACATTACGGCCAATGGGAAAAATTATTGCAAGTGCATTTTAATGATATTACAGCCTTCCGAATGGTCTGAAATTTTAAAGATATAATTGTTGCAAAATTTTGTTGAGCTATTTCAAATTTTAGGAAAATCGGATGTATAGTTTAATTACAGGGGCAGTCAAAAGTTTTTCTATACATTACGGCCAATGGGAAAAATTATTGCAAGTGGATTTTAATGATATTAGAGCCTTCCGATTGATCTGAAATTTTAAAGATATAACTGTTGCAAAATTTTGTCGAGCCCTTTCAAATTTTAGGAAAATCGGATGTATAGTTTAATTACAGGGACAGTCAAAAGTTTTTCTTTACATTACGGCCAATGGGAAAAATTATTGCAAGTGCATTTTAATGATATTACAGCCTTCCGAATGGTCTGAAATTTTAAAGATATAATTGTTGCAAAATTTTGTTGAGCTATTTCAAATTTTAGGAAAATCGGATGTATAGTTTAATTACAGGGACAGTCAAAAGTGTTCCGTTACATTACGGGGAATGGGAAAAAAAATATTGGAAGTGCATTTTAATGATGTATCAGACTATGCGCTTTATGAAGTGCAAAAAATTATACATTCAGTACAATATGGGGTGCAAAAAATAATTATAAAACTAGTTATAGTACGAACGCACCTCATTTGCCACGTTTGACGAGCAATTTCCAACTTGTTTTTAAATATGTAACCCTAAAATTTTTATCCCCCTGTAATATCAATTTATTTATGAATACATTACTCACAATTATTCATTATTCCTGGTTTTAAACAAATTAATAATTTACAAAGCTTGATTTTGTTTTCAAAATATATATCTAAATTACATATCAAAGATGCTGATATATTTGAAAGCGATACATTTTTAATGCATTTCAAAAATTCAAATAAATAGAATTATTCATTTATTAGGCAATCAGCATCAGTGCTGATATTTATGATTGTCGTTTTACTGTGAAATTTATACAGTATAGAAATAAAATGCAAAACATCAGACAAGGATTTTTTTTTAATGAGGAAGAGATTAAATTTCCACATCTATGTTGATCTCAGGATAACAAAAAAAAAAAAAAAAAAAAAAAAAAAAAAGTGAGTCTGCGTAAAAATTATGCTTATTAATAATAATATTGGTTTGAAATTTTATGCTTTTCAATGAAATTTTGTATATCCGTGAATATTACTGCATTTGTAACAATATATTTTATGAATATCCTGAAATATAAATATATATATATATATATATATATATATGATTAACATTTGAAAGGTCAAGAGTTATACCGAAATTCTCACGATATTCTAACATTAATTATATTTTATAAATCAAAATTACACTAAACTTCTAATCTGAAATGCAAATCTTTAAATTCTGATGTATCAATCTTCAATGAAATATATTTTAATTTTGAAATCTTTAGAAAATGTTTGTTAAAATACTTTGCCAGATGTAATTATCTTTAAAAGTTCCCAGGATATAGAGTTTCATGTTATGATAAGGATTCATTCATGCAATAAAATTACAATAGCTTCATGCCTATTGCATTAATTTCTGGTTTCTATATTCAAGAATTATTCACCTATAAACTAACTCATTGAAATACAATTTCGCATTAACTTAGTTTATAAAAGGATTGACTCATTCTTATACTTCAACGACATATGAATGTTACCTAGAAATATTGTAAAATTGAAATTGTAAAATGGTTGGTTGAATTTGCTGTTAATGTAAAGTATGAAATGCTGTTAAAACAAAATAAAAGAACTTATTATGAAAATTTCTTTTGTTTTTTTAACAAATTCCCAAAATTTTAATAATAAAACTTGTAATAATAAATTATCTATATAAAACGGTAAAAAAAAAAAAAAAAAAAAAAAAAAAAAAAAAAACTAGAGAACAGGAGTTCTGTTTTTTTTCAGAATTTAGTGTCGCCCCCGGCATTTCCGTTACTTCATTTTCTTCTGATGGACTGATGGCTGTTATTATTATGAAACGCCATTATGTATGAAGTGTTATGCGAAGATGAAAGAGCAGTCGTAAAAAATTAGAACTCTGATTTCTGGTCAGGATGAGGGGGGGGGGATATTTTTTTTTATTCCCCCCCCCCCCCCCCCAATTCTGACCAGAAAATCAGAGTTCTAATTTTTTACGACTGCTCTTTCATTTTCACATATCACTTCATCAATAATGGCTGTTTCTTAATAATAGAAGCTACCAGTCAATCAGAAGAAAATAACTCGGTTAAGCGGGACTTTACTGCAATGCAAAACATATTTAAATTTTAACTGCGTAAAAAGCAAACTAATTAATTATTTTTCACTAATGTGAAACTATTTTTTATATTACTTACCTTTTTTTTTTTTTTTTTACTTGTATTAATGACTTTTAAGTTGTGTTTAATTGTTAGTTCCTATCTATAAACAGTGTTTTGAGGAGGCCTATGAAGGTTGGAGTTGTAAGAAAGCTAGAGATCCTACCTACACAACTTCAAGGTTGTGTAACATTTAAACGGAGTTTCTGACTGCAAAATAGTCAGTGCAACACCGTCTTCATTTTGAAAGACCTATCCAATGATAAGCTACACAATATGGTGCGTAATTTTTTTTTCGTCTCTACCGCCATATTGTGTTTTACGGCCGCCGTTTTGAATTTATAAAAACAAAAACCTAGCCTATATCCATTGGACGGTTAAGACGAATCGATATAGACCTCATTCATTAAAATTCATCCAGCCGTTGGAATGTTTCGAAGCTATAAAGAAATCCACATACCCAGATACGCGTGAAACACGTAACCCTTTTTGAAAGTCGGGTAAAAATTAAGACATATTTTCATTAATACTTATTTTTCTTACAATACTTATATATCCATAAGTACCCACAAATTTATTAAAAATGCTCATTTATAGAAAATGGTGTTCAATAGGCTATTTTTTGAGTTAATACTATAAAAAACTGCAATTCTTAAAATACTATATTTACTATCGGTTTGACTTTCCAGCTTTTTTAGATTAATTTTATATTTTTAAATTTTCAAAATACATTCTAACACTTTGAAAATATGAATGATTTCCGTTTCCTTTGTCGGATTTTCCCCTTTGTGCATAAACAATTCATCTATTCACAATTTCTAAAAAACACACCTATTGTTTTAGAAGTCTTTCCTGCTAGTAAACTTTACCATATATAACAATATACTTTCTCAGTTTCTCTTAATACAATAGTAATATATTTCAGAATATTTAATTTCCGAAAGACATTTCTCACAAAATTTAATTTTCCGTACGATGTAATTAAATTTCTCTCTCGACGATTTTACAACGGATATGGCAACATATTTTTTTAAAGAAAAGCATATATTTTTTTATTTGAAAACAAAGCTGTTTATCTTACTTCCATGTTGTACTAACAATTAATTGTTGAATAAAATGGAGATTTAATTAAAACAACTCAAGAGTAAATATTTTAATTATTTTATTTTATTTCAGGATACAACAATGTGTTATTTGCATTATTTGCTTGAAACTAATTATTGTAAGTAATATTTCACTGGTATAATAACTGAAATGTATTAAAATTACTACAAAGACATCTATATTTCAAAAGTATAGAACAATGCCTTTAAAACACCTTCTATAGCATAAAAGTATATAAACAATGTCTTTAACACTAGAACGGCGGGAAGGGGTCATTTTGACCCCACGATCAAACTACTAACAACGCTAAAACAATTTTAAATGCCATTCATTGGCAAAAATATGTAATTTCCGTGTATTGTATAATTTATATTTAATGTTACTTGATAATTTATTGAGTTTTTAAAGTACTGTGTATGTAACCCCTACAGGGCGATCAATTGGATCATACTACTACTACTCAAAAAACTCATTAATTTTACATAAATCTTGATTTAAAATAAACGTTTTCACAAATTAAAACTAATGTTAACTAAAAAAATATATATAATTTATAAAATATTTTTTTTTTCATCTACTTACTCGCCGAATGATTCACTCTCTAAATCCATAATTTAGAAACGTGTTCTGTTGTTTCGGTTATTTCATTATAAGTGTAGCTGAATGGTTAGAATGTAAAACATTTTGTTTGAATTTTATTTAATGGTTGAAATACTCCAAATTAAACAATTAATGCAGTTGATACAAAAATAATTTTTAAAAATTTTTCCAGTGCATTATCCGGACACAACTTTGGAACACGATCCACAAAATTCTTGAGATTTGTTTCCATTGCATCTCAGTACTTGACAATTTTTTCTCTTTATATCTACTTCATTTTCGTGTGTTTTTTCTTAAAACGCAGGAATGATCTTTGGGACATTTTCAAGCCATAAGAACCATCCTTAACTTCTCTCCAAATTTTAATAGAAAATCTCTTCTACGGATGGGCTTGCCTGTTACACTTTGATAAATTATCGCATTCAAAGCTGCATGATCCAAAATATTGTAAAAGATATGTACGTCTAGATGCCGATTTAACGGAGTATTTCCGGCACATCTGATTACGAATATCCACACCATATTTCATTGCGTTGTAATATTATATTGAATCGGGCAACTTCTTGAGACTGTCTTCAGATTTGACAGTAGAATGTAATGAGCGCAGTAGAAAGACACTTTTGTTTCTTTTGGCTTGATAGATGGTGAGTGTCATATTGTCATCTTCCACTATCTTCGATGAATAAAGAGTACTACGCATATTTTTCAAAGATATAGGAATTTCTCTTCTCTCCTTTCTCATTGTGCCAGCCAAAGTAGTATTTTTTTTTTTTTTTTTTTTTTTTTTTTGCTTTTAGCATTTCTGCTAGTTTGATGCTAGTAAAATAGTTGTCTGTCATAATATTCCTCCCTTTGTCTAGATGGGGAGCTGTTAATTTCACGAAAAAAAAAATCAGTTAAACTTAATTGAGGATTTGCGGTTTCATCTTTTCTTAGAAATGGAAATCCATTCAAGAGGTACATGTTTAGTATGAACGTCAACAGATAACCAAAATTTTATCCCAAATTTCTCCGGTTTATTTGGCATATATTGCGTATATTTACATCTAGCTTTAGATGGGAACAATTGTTCATCAACTGTAATATTTTGTCCTGGTCGGTAGCATGTTTTACAATTTTCAACAAATTATATGTTCGGAAATGTTCAACTGTCTGCCGTATGAATAATATTCGTACTCTACTTATAAAACCCCTCCCCACTGGTTACCAACTGCAGTGATTAATCTGAAGTAACAAATGGGAAAATACTATTTCTGAAAAGAAATACAAGTCTGAAAAACCTTACACTTTCTTTTTTTGAAATATTGTGTTCAAAAGCATGGCAAAATCAAACAAAGGAATTATAACATACAAATTACAGATAATAATGTTGTGGCATCACACCGGTTTTTATCTCTCTGGGAGACAGTATGAATGCAATCGAAAATTGCTTATCACTGAATTTTTCACATGGGTTCACAATCCTTCGAATAGAAAGAGTATTTTACTAAAGGGGTCAAAATGACCCTTGTCCGCCGTTCTAGGAATACATACAATTATTTCAAGAACTAACAAATCTAGAAAGCTGAATTTTTTTAAAGAAAAATATGTTATATATTTAGGAAAAGTCAAAAAATTTCAAACGATTTCTTCCAACCAAACTAAAGTAATCAACGGGCGAAAGTGCTCAGGTGTCAAAATGACCCCTACCGCCGTTCTAGTGTTAAATTCCATCTTTCATCAAATTATCTCTATAATAATAGTCTAAGTCATGTGACTGCCATCAACAGTTCCAGACTGCTCACTTCCCTTTTTATATGCTAGGCGGCCCTTTTGGCACTAATGTTAGCCGATCGCAGGTGATAAATCTCCAAACTGTTCCATCGCCACCGTTTCATCTATATAATAAAAGCGCAAAGCATGTGATTCTCATAAACAGTTATAGACTTACCCCTTCGCTTTCCTTATGCAAGGCGGCCATTTTTAATAAAAATTAATTTTTCCAAAAAAGGTACGTAAAAATTGCCATGATTGCAAAGAATTCTTAGTACGGTTATGTTACCCGGGCGCAAATCTTGCTAATAGTTTTTAACTCGCCAGTTAGCATTTTTCTTTATTTTTCGCGTGGTAAATTAAAGCAATGCTTTGGTGTTGAAATTAAATGTCATGTTTTATGGTATTATTTATTATTTTTATTTTATTTTATTTTCTTAAAATGAAAATCGTGAATTTAATATTTTTCAGTTTTAAATTAAAGTTATGTATTTTAAATAAAAATTATCATATTTTAAATGAAATTGATGAAATATAAAAAAATGCGACGGGAATAATGTTTGGCGATTTATCAACTTCGACCGAATAACATAAAAACACAGAATTCTATATTTCGCTATCAAAATCTTCTGATTTAGCACAGTATTGAGCAAATAAATTAAATTATGAATAAAAGTGACATGATACAATGCTTAGCATACACTTAAGGGAGACCAAACTGGTCACCAAGGGCGGCTAGTTTTGAATAATATTTATAATTATTATAATTATTATAATAGAAATGGTTTTTATAATGGAGAAATAGATTTAGTATTTTTTGGCTAAGATTGTTCAAGATTAATAATTGTTTTATCATTTAGTATTTCATACTCATAATATTTAGTTATGTGACAAAAATATTCAGATGCAGATAAATTGAATAAATAGATTATATATAACTATAATAACTATATTAACTGTATTAACTATATTAACTTATAAATATATTATAATTTATGAACCTCATATCCATCTCCAGAATGTATTAAAAGCAATAAAGAATACAAAATGAAAAAAGTGTTTTTAATTTACACATAAAAGGTGCTAAAAGTAGTTACATATAGGTTTTTAAATCTTAAAAACCATCCTAGATATGTCATCGTATCCCGACGACTTCAACATATTTTTACCCCCTGATGATGACTGTAATAACAGTCGAAAGCACTAGGCTAGACATTTTAACATTGTTTTCGTACCAACGATAGTTTTAAGCTTTTAAATACTATATGTTAGTACTTTAAGAACCTTTTAAGTAAATTAAAATTATTTTATTTTGTATTATTGAATGTTTTTAATTTTCTAATACTTTTTTAAATTCTAAAATTTAAATTTATTTTTAAGAATTATTTTTAAAATAACTTAAAAATCCTTGCATTTAATGATATTGATTAGAAATTATATAATATTTTCAGAAAATATTAAAATATAATGAGTAATGAAATGAAAAGATTTTCGAGTAGCCTATTTCTGAAAATTATGACAATGAGCCAAACTAAATACTTTGATGAAGAAAGATTACATTACTTTTAGACATCAGTTTGTAACATTTGCTTCAAAAGGTTCGAAGGATTACTGAAGATTTCTGAAAGTATGGTATAGAAGTTTTAAAAGCTTTAAACTATCCTAGATCTACCATTGTATCATGACGCCTTCAGGATCTCCTTATCACCTGACGATGACTGTAATAACAGTAGAAAGCACCCGGGTAGCCATTTTAACATTGTCTTCTTACCAACAAATCCTTTAAGCTTTTAAAGCTATATGCAACAACGTTTAGTATCTTTTAAGAAAATTAAAATCATTTATTTTTATTTTGTATGGTTCATTTTTTTTTCCTTTAAAATAATTTAAATTTATATTTTAAGATTATTTTTAAATAACTTGAAAATACTTGCATTTAATGATATGATTAGAAATTATATCATGTTTTCAGAAAATAATACAATGAGTAATGAAATGAATAAATTTTTGAATAGGCTCTTTCGGAATTTTATGATAATGAACTAAACTAAATACTTTGATGTAGGAAGGACTTCAATTTGCAAAATTTACATTAAAAGATTTCAAGAATTACTGAAGTGAAAATCTGGTTATCAAAATCTTATTTCAATTCAAATGTAAAGTATATAGCTATTATATCGTATCTTATAATTGGATGCAATTTAAAGATTAAAGAAATTTGTTTCGGAATATCTACAATATATATATACATTATTCCTGTTTTAAATAAAAATGGTTTTAAAGGATTTTGTTAAGATCATACTTTTTGTTCCTATAACAAAAATAGTGAAATTTTATTGACGACTTGTCTTGAATAAACACAGAACTTACATTGCAACACAGAACATACAGGATGCGAATTAATTTTTAAACATTTCTTTTAAAGTGTTTGCGAATATATACGATTAACATATATTACTTTTAGTATGTTTAACTTAATTATACTCATTGGTAAAGTTATCATATGAACTGAATTTTTTGAGCAGTGTGAAAAAATGACCATTCCAGGAGCCATGCCTTGACTTAAAAAAATAGTGACATTTTATTCATGGCTTGTCTTAATATAAAAACACAGAACTTGCATTAGAACACTGAACATACAGGATGTAAATTAATTTTTAAATATTTCTTTTAAAGTGTTTGACGATGATATACGATTAACATATATTACATTTTATTATTTTTAACTTAATTATACTCATTGGTAAAGTTATAATACGAACTAAATTTTTTGAGCAATGCGAAAAAGTGACCATGCAGGAGTCAAACCTAAGACCTTTGACTTAGGGCTCCTGTCCCTGCTGGCGAAGACACTCACGAGCTAATGCTAAACCTGTGGGGATGTTATTTTCTAATGTCTCGTTTGCATTTCGACATTTTTAAATATTTTTTTTTTTTTTTTTTTTTTTTCATTGGATAGCTGATCCCTACATCTCTCTTTTTTTTACTTTTTTCGATTTTGGCTGCAGAATTTTTTTTAGAACGACTCTTTCATTTTCGGAACCGGTTTCGAAAGTGAAAGTAACTTTATACAAATATGTGCAACCAAAATTAAAAAAGAGTAAAAAAAGAGCGATGTAGAGATAGTAGACCTCAGTTATCCAATTCAATATATATATATATATATATATATATATATATATATATATATTTAAAAATGTCAAAATGAAAACGGGGTATTAGAAAATAACATCCTCATATGTTTAGCGAAAGCTCGCGAGTGTCTTCGCCTGCAGGAACAGGAGCCTTAAGGGAACTCAGTTCCCATTGAAGAACTGTCCAGAATTTTTTTTTTTTTTTATCCTGATGTCCGTTTACTTATTATATACACGTATTATTATACGTATTACTTGTAAAAACGGATTTTGACAAGAACAAAAAATCGTTTTGTGGTTAAAAATTGAGAATTTATTATTTTGTTTTAATTTGAAGAATTTGAAAGTTTGGCATTTTTATTTATAAATTACTATGTTTAAATACTAAAACTTCTACAAATATTTGTCAAGTCACTGCATGTTTTTATGTATCCTCAGTATAGTGTTCTTAATAAAACTAGGGATGGATTTTACAAGATAATGAAAAGAAAAATCGAAACGTTGAAGAAATCATGTTTTTGCCTATGTTTGTATATATATATATATATATATATGTCACAATATTAAATCTTCCTTCGCGATTTCCCTGTACTATTCTAAATTAATGATGGGCGATTCTCGAGAATTCGACAATCGAGAAAAATCGTCATCATAAAAAATCACAATCGATACAGCCATCGATTAATTCCTATATTTTTCAATCGAGATGTTTTACAATCGATTATAACGAGAAAAGCTAAAAACAGTTATTGGAAAACTTAGCTATTGTTCTGGCCGACAATTTCATAGTAGTGATAGGGCTTAGTGATGGGCGATTCTCGAAAATTTACCAATCGAAAAAAATCGTTATCGTAAAATACACAATCGATACAGTCATCGATTACTTTCGAGAATCTACAAAGGAAATGTTCTGGAATCTATTATTGAAATCATTGTTTTTACATATATATAAGGCAGATTTTATTAAATATAGGGTAACTGAAAACAGATGGAATAAAAAAACAACAAACCAAAGGGAGGCTATAAAGGAGCCATAAGATTAGAAAAGTCTTGTAAGGTTGCCCCCTGGTTGAAAAAAGCTGAAAAAACGCGAGTAGCTATGAAGCGGTAAGGGGAGTTTAAGTATCAAAAATTAGAATTTTTCGGCAATTAGCAACAAAATGGCCAAAGAAATAAGAATCAAAAGCACCCCCTAGTGGCAAAAACATGAACTAAAGGATGATAAAAGGGATCAAAATTTTTTATTGATTTTTCTGCGTCATTTGAGATTGGATCTTTAATTTCCCCATTTTTAGAAAGTCTTCGACTGGAATACATTAAACGAATCCCCGCGGGGAGCAAAGTAGGGGGGAAGGGGCAAGGAAAGTGCATAATATGAATAAGTGGTCACAGGACTTTTCAACGATATGTCACATGAGGGGTGTCGGCTAAATTTAGAAAAGTGCTCCCGCGCGGGGGCAAAGTAAGGGGAGGGGCGCGGGCGATATATAAAATGAAATAGTAGTCACAGAGCTTTCCAATGATATATCACATGAGGGGTGTCAGCAAATGATAGAAAAGAGTCCCAACTCCCAGGATTCCAATTATCGTGCCCCCCGAAATATAACCTGCCCATCCTTCTCTTTGAAATTTTCATATATTAAAAATTATTTATCGGAGGGCTCCGTAAAAAAATCCGATCTAAAATGTTTAAAAACGCTACGATTTCAAAAAAGTTCGAAAAGTGCCTCTCTCGGGGCGCCAAACTAGGGAGGGAAGAAAAAAGGTTCATAATATGAAAGAGTAACTTTCCGATGATAACCGAAAACTTTCTGATGATATATAAAATGATTGGTCCAAAAAAAGTTTGAAATCTATCCCTCCCACATGGGTTCCTTCTTTTATCCCAGAATATACCCGGAAATCACGCAGCCCCACTTTTAAAATTTTATATTTAATAAATAATATTTATCCGAGAGCTCCATTAAAAAACCTCATTTAATGATATTTATTGTAGAAATCTCTACAATTAAAAAAAAAAAAAAAATTTCACCCCCGCATCGCTCCCCCGTCCCCTTCCGGAATTCAACTCTGGGAGGAAAAAGGTTCATAATATAAAAGAATGGTGAAAGGACTTTCCGATGATATGTCAAGGGGAAGTTTGGTAAAAGTTTGAAAATTACCCGTCCCCAGAATTCACTCACCTTCCTCTTTGAACTTTTGTATTTAATAAATAGTATTTATCTGAGTCTCCAGGTAAGGGGTAGCTTGGCAGAGCTAAAATAAGAGAAACATTGAAAATTCGGGGCAAAATGACACTAAATTTAACAGTAAAGTTTGAAACTAAGACTATACAGAACTGAATACATAAACCACTGTGCTTCATAACCCACATCGGTTAATAGCAATAAAAAGATAAGTGCCAGTTAAACTGATTGCATTAAGCTCACAGGTTATTCACACTAATTGCATATTATACTCTTATTTCAAAGAATAATGTCCCTCAAAACAATAATGAAGGGAAATATCCCCCGTTTGCCCCTTTTATACTTAACCAATGAACCTCCAAATCTAATCAGGGAAACTCCTTAACTATAATAAATCAGTATATCAAATTTGAAGCAAATCAGATAATTCTGCATGAAAAAAGAAACATATCGCTAAATTAAGGGTGGTCTAACCAATTTAACCCTTTTATACTTAACTAATGAACCTCCAAATCTAATCAGGAAAGCTCCTTATCAGAACGAACATAGAAAAAAATAAAATAAAGTAAATTGAATAATTCTCCATGAAAATCCATTTATCTAAATTAAAGGGAGGGGACTTTCCACCTTTTCGGCCTTGTATACTTAACCAATGAACCTCCAAATCTAATGAAGGAAGCACCATATCGGAATAAATCGGTATATTAAATTTGAAGCAAATCAAATAATTCTGCATGAAAAACCCTTTTATCTAAATTAAGGGGGAGACTAGCCCCTCCCCTTTATACTTAACCCATAAACCTCCAAATCTAATAAAGGCAGCTTCTTAACATAATAAACCGGTATCCCAAATTTGGAGCAAATCGAATAATTCTGCATGAAAAACCCATTTATCTAAATTAAGGAGAGGGTCTACCCCCCTTTCCCCCCTTTATACTTAACTAATGAACTTCCAAGTTTAATCGGGGAAGCTCCTTAACATAATAAACCGGTATACCAAATTTGGAACAAATCGAATAATTCTGCATGAAAAAGCCATTTATCTAAATTAACGGGGGGCGGAGCAGCCCCCTTCTCCCCCTTTATCCTTAACCAATGAACTTCCAAGTTTAATCAGGGAAGCTCCTTAACATAATAAACCGGTATACCAAATTTGGAGCAAATCGAATAATTCTGCATGAAAAGCCCATTTATATAAGTTAAGGGGGGTGGGGGGGGGTCCAGCCCCTTCTCTCCCTTTATACTTAACCCGTAAACCTCCAAATCTAATCAAGGCAACTTCTTAACATAATGAACCGGTATACCAAACTTGGAGCAAATCGAATAATTCTGCATGAACAAACCATTTATCTAAATTAAGGAGGGGGTCTACCCCCCTTTCCCCCCTTCATACTTAACTAATGAACCTCCAAGTTTAATCAGGGAAGCTCCTTAACATAATAAACTGGTATACGAAATTCGGAGCAAATCGAATAATTCTGCATGCTAACCTATTTATCTAAATTAAGGAGGGGGGGCAGCCCCCCCTTCTCTACCTTCATCCTTAACCAATGAACCGTCAAAACTAATCAGCGGAACGCCTTATCAGAATGAACATAAAAAAAAATTGAAGCAAATCGTACATTTTAATCAAGAGTTATCGCGTTACGTACATACATACGTACGTACGTACATGCATACACACAGAACCGATGGGTACATTAGCACTCAGGCTTAGATAGCCTGTGAGTTAAAAAGAGGTTGGATAAGCAGATGAACTCCTTTGAGAAATTATGACTTAAACCAGAAATGCGGTAAGTTTGACTCTGAAAGCTTCATTTCCATCTCGCATTTCGGCAAATCTCATCTCGATGATTTTTCCAGCATTTCGACGCTTCCAGATGGGAAGCTGCTCGATGGTTGGTTCTCTCGCGGTTTTAAACCTTTCGGCATGGGAAGTCTCTCGAGAGTTTCTCTCGCCGTTTTCAACCTTTCCCGATGGGAAGCCTCTCGCTGGTTTCTCTCGTCCTTTTCGAAATCTCCCAATGAAAAGCCTTTCGAGGATTTCTCTCGCGCTTTTCAACATTTCGCTATGAGAAGCATTTCGAGGATTTCTCTCGTCCTCGGCAGAGAAGAAAAGTAAGAAAATTTATCGAGAGTACCAAGAGACGAGATAGAGAAAGAGGCATGGCAATGAGCTGTGAAATGAAGCTCTAATTTTCAAAGTTTCTCTTATTTTAACACTACCAAGATGTCACATACCTGGAGCCCTCCGATAAAAATTATTTATTGAATATAAAAATTTCAAAGAGGAAGGTGGGTCGGGTGATTTCGAGGGAGGAGGACGTGAGAGTGGAGTCATGCGGGGTGCAATTTTAAAAATTTTACCTAACCCTTCCAGTGACATATAATCGAAAAGCCCTTTGACCACTCTTTCATACTATGAACTTTTCTTCGCCCAATGGGGAGTGGGGAAGGGGCGAACAAATTTTTAAAACCGTAGCCGATTTCTATAATAAATTTAAATATCACTTTAGATGTGGGTTTTGTATGCAGTCTTCCGGTAAATATCATTTATTGAACATAAAAATTTTAAAGTGGCGGCTGTGTGAATTCCGGGGCGAAAGAGTGGGCCCACGGGGGGTGGGAGGGGGAGCAATTTTCAAACTTTTTTTGTACCAGTCATGCGATACGTCATCGGTAAGCTCTCGGATGACTCCTTCATATTATGGGACTTTTTTCCTCCCCTCCCCAATTTGGCCCCCACTGCGAGGGTAGTTTTTTCCGTGTTTATCATTTTAGATCGGATTTTTCTATGGAGCCCTCCGCTAAATATTATTTATAATATATGAAATTTCAGGACACTTTTCCAAATTTAGCCAAGACCCCTCATGTGACATATCGTTGGAAAGGTTTGTGACTACTTATTGATGCTACTTATTGATGCGGTGGCCGCCCCCCCACTTTGCCCCCCCACCCGGAGGACACTTTTCCAAATTTAGTCAATACCCCTCTTGTGAGATATCGTTGAAAAGATCTGTGACTACTTATTGATGTTATGCACTTCCGGTGACAGTCCCCGCCCGCTCTTTGCCCCCCCCCGGGGGACACTTTTTCGAATTTAGTCAAGACCCCTCGTGTGAGATATCGTTGGAAAGGTCTGTAACTACTTATTGATGTTATGTACCTACGGTGCCCCCACCACCACTTCCCCCCCCCCCGGGCGCACTTTTCCAAATTTAGCCAAGACCCCTCATGTGAGATATCGTTAAGAATGTCTGTGACTACTTATTGATGTAATGCACCTCCGGTGACCGCCCCCCCCCCACTTTTCCCCCACGGGGGTGTTTTTCTAAATTTAGCCGAGACCCCTCATGTGACATATTGTTGGAAAGGCTTATGACCACTTACTCATGTTATCCACCTCCCGCACCCCTCCCCCCCTTTGCCCCCACGGGGAGGGCATTTTTATAAATTCAGATCCAGACTTCTCATGTGACATATGGTTGGAAAGGCCTAAAGACCTGTGACAACTTAATCATATTATGCAGCTGCTGTGCTCCCCCGCTCGCTTTGACCCCTCCCCCAAGAGATCTGGTCCGAGGTTCATTCGTTTCGATATTATATTTTTTACAAGATTCTGCAGTGCGTGCACACCACACCCGCCTGCTATCATATATCAGTGCCGTATACAGCGGGGAACCTGTTCGTGATTTCATATTACAAGATTAAGTATAAATTAGGGGCCCCGATTAAAGGAGGGGCCCGCTAGCGGTCGAAGTCACCTAGTTTTTATTAACATCCACTCATTCCAGTTCACCCGCAGACGATTCTTGATAAATGTATGACGTATATAATACATAATATATGATTTATAAAAGAAATTTGCAAACTGTAGTCATTGAGAAAAAATTTACACAATCGAAAAATATCGAGATGTCCATACAATCAAGAAAATCGAGAAAAACATCTCGTTATCGCCCATCACTATTCTAAATTACTCTTCTATATTCACTAGATCTTTATTATTAAATAATTTCTATCTTTAACTCTGTTAAATTCCTTTTAATTTAATGTCTCACTTGTCTAATTTACTTAAATATTACGTTTTTAGTATTCTTAAATTAAATGTTCCATTTCTGATCTTTTTTCTTTTAGAATGTTTTTTTTTAGCAGCCATTTTTTTTCATTCCAAGAACTTATTTTCCTGCAATTTTTCCGTGGTTTCCTTTTTGTCTTCAAATTCAGTCGCTACTCTGTCAGCACTCTTTCCATGGCGTGGGATCCTTAGTTATTAATTGTTTGATAGCGTGACCTACGACATATTTGTATTACTATGCTAGGCGAATAAAAAGCCGATGTTCGCAGTGTCTCCTCAGATTTTGATCTTATTTCCACTTGTCATACCATCCCCTGGTCACCGTCCGATATATTCTTATCTCAAATCTTGTTTTCCTCTAATAATTATTTAAAGCTATTTGCTTGACATTGTTTGACTACTATCAAGCGATGATTAGACTCCAACTATTTGTGGAAGCTGCTATGCTCTCGTTATTCAGATAAAGAGTGGAACTTATTCCTGCCTTGTTTTGATTTTATGGGAAACGTACATTGAATGATTTTTTCGCCATATTTACAGTCGAGAACTGCCACTACTTCGAAATATTTTTTCGCCGTATTTTCACTCGATGATTGCTATCACTTCGAATATTCGTACCAAACTTTCGTCTGCAGATTTCTTTTCAGATTATATAGTTACGAATAACGCTGCACAACTGGTAACATGACGGCTAGTTATTTCATTCACTAGTAAAACCTTCCAATGTTACAATAATCTAACATATATATATTAAATAGCAAATAAATCCTTTGTGCAAGAATATAAAAAGGCAGAAAACTACCGTTTAAAAAAGCACAAATAATAGATAAAAAGCATCAAACAGCTGTTTCGAATCTACAAACGCGATTCTTCTTCAGTGCAAGATAGAGCACAGCATGCTAGAAAAAGCAAGGCGGTGCAAAACAACAGAGAAGGCGCTGGCTTCTATACCAGATAAGGGTAGCGAGCGCATCAAAACAACTAATGAGAGAAAAGCAGCATAAAACAACTGAGTGGACAAGTAGCGACATCTAACGGAAAGCGAAATATAAAGAAACCAAAAAATGGGAAATTAAGTTAATGCTATACAAATAATTGCAAATTCAGAAGCACTAGATAAGTCAATGACTAAAGAGTGAGAATTTTTGATGATGTGGTAAGCTTCCGAAAAATCAAGATCAAGTTTAAAAGACCATTTTGGGATAATGATGGGTGAGTCAAAATTGAACCTGTATTGAAAAGACGAAGAATGTTGAGCAATAGACAGACGTTTAAGCTCCTGATTGTCAACATAACCTTCATGCTCTTTTAAACGAATTTTAAGAGGAGGTTTAGTCTAGCCAATATAAGAAAGACAACACTGGTAAGGGGTTTGGTAAATACCCTAGTTATCTGTACGATCAATGGAGTTTTGAGATTTTAAAAGGGGATTTTATTAACGTATTTTAATTTTCAAACATAAACAAAACGCTAAAATCTAACGCAAGATTTAATGTATTAAAACAGGAAATTTTTACGCAATTCATCATTCTATATTTTCTTGCGTTTTGAGATTTATTATTTCTGAAACCTCAATATTTTAATACGTGATTTAATGTCTCAAAAAAAGAAAATTTTATGTAAGTAATTTTTCTCAATCAAATCGATATTTTGTTCTGTTTTAAGATTTATTATTTCTTAAAATCTCTATATTTTAATGCGGTATTTATGGTATCAAAACGGGGAAATTTTATGCAAGTCATTTTTCTCAATCATTTCGATATTTTGTTGTGTTTTGAGATTCATCATTTCTTACTATCCCAATATTTTAAATTTATATTTATATTATTATATTATTATATTATTATATTTATATTTATATTATTATATTATTATATTATTATATTTATATTTATATTATTATATTATTATATTTATATTTATATTATTATATTATTATATTATTAAATTTATATTAATATTTTATATATATATATGTGTGTGTGTGCGTGTGTCTGTTATAAGTTAATCTTCTTTTAGAGGAAAAATATTTATGAATTTGTCAAGTATAAATACTTATAAAAAAATTTTGAACGAAAACACTTTTTAAAAACTACAAGTTATTTGTTTTATTCTCTCTTAATATGCCAGACATTCTACATCTGCAAATATAAAGCGAGTGTACAAATAACTATGCTAGAATAAATTTAATCCCATATGTTGATGTTTTAAAAAAAAATCTTATCTCATAAAATTTGCAATAAAATGCATACTAATCTTCAAATATTTATATTAGAATTTCCATATTCCATAAATATCAGCAAACAAAATTATTTAAGCTCATTACCGGCTTTTCTGAAAAAGGTTCATTGCACACTTATATGTTAGGGATTGAAAATATTAAAGCAAGGATGTTAATTATCAAAATAAACAATTTATTCGTATATTTCTGTGTGTGAAACCTGTCATAATAATACAACATCAGATGAAACATGAAGTTCGAAGGCATTTGCAGGCAAATTAAAACTCTAATGTTATGAAAACGTGCAAATGCCATTTGTTCTAAATGTTAAATACAATGTAAAAAAAAAAAATATATATATATATATAATGCTTTCAAAATTTTTTTTTAAAAACAAATAACCCAGTGCATCAGGCGCAACGCAGCTTCTTATATGCACTAAGTGAATATAGCTCTAATAAAAGTGAATGATTATGAAAATTATTATGAAAAGAGGGTGCAAAACAACAATAAAAATCCATGAAAATTTATAACGAAAAAACAACAAACAAACCACTCCCTGCTCTTCAGAAAGTGGGGGGAGTGAAAAAAGCAGGTATCAAAAACAGAAATTGGATCCTCACGGGTTTCGCAAGATATGACTTTTCATAATAATTTTCATAATCATTCACTTTTATTAGAGCTATATATATATATATATATATATATATATATATATATATATATATATAGTTAAAAAAAGATGGATATTGCTTAACCTAGGAAAATACAATATAACCATGAATGAAAATATACAATAATATACAATAACCTTTTCTGCGCTACTAACGGCTCCTAAAAGCATTCCATATCTATATTATAAAGGGAAAACGTCTCTGTGCGTAACGCTGACGTCATCTTGGCGGTGGCAACAACAGACGATTAAATTAAATGAATCGTTAACTTTTATTGCAACTTTTAAACTTCCTAATACCGCACATTTTCAATCTTTACACCATCGAACACGAAAAAAAAAACATACTTTCAAATGCGTTTGTTTGAAAACTGAATCGCAATTTGCTTTAATTTTATTGTTTTTAAAATAATTTTTAAATATGAAGTTTTTTTCAAATCTATCACTATCGCGTGTAGACGATGAGTAAAGATAAATACGTTTGCACTTAAATGTATATAAATAGGTCATCATTTTTTTCCAGCTTATATTCCATAAGGAAATTAAAACATTCATCGATCAATAAATAAGACAATAAATAGTAAATAAATCGTGATTTTGAGACATGTACTCGAACCGTACGAGCTTAAACTACTAAAATGAACAGAATAAAAAAAAAAAAAAAAAAACTCAATGTAATATAGCGATTTCTTCGTCTGTTAACTCCTTGTTAAATGGCATTAAAAAAATATATATATTATGAAAAAAGTATTTTAGAGTCATTAAATTAAAAAATATATATATAAACATTGGCGAGGTTTTCCTGTCGCAATCTTTGATATCTGCTCATACGATTTATTCATTAATTTTTGATCAACTGATTTTTTTTCTAAATTAAACAACTTGTTTTACTGTATGTAAGAACATTTCAAATAATACCTCATTGATTGCTGTATCTCCATTACGTGCAGAGAAGAATGGATGATAGCAACACAAAAATATATATGTTGGCTTTCAACTGTATTCTGTAACCAGGGAAGAAAGGTTATATATCATATGTTTATAAATTTCAGAAACCAATATATTTTCGATATTTATAGAATCATTCATAAAAACAAAGTTTCTTTTGCTGTCCGCTAATTTTTGGAAACATTTCCGATTAGCTTTTGCAATGTATTAAATTGTTTTGTTTTTTTTACTCCGGAATGCATCGGGTAACCAAGAAAATTCGTGCAGTCTGCATCAGACATAAAAAAAAACCAGAAAACTCTTAAACATTTGTTTCATTCTTCGAAATTGTCACCATAGACTTCAATTACATGTTCCTAACGAAACGCCAGCTTATAAATGCATTTTTAGAAAAAATCATTTTAGAGTCCAAATTTGTATAACATCTTTTGTGACATCATCTCGGTTTCGGCATTGCTGTTTACGCAGGTTATCCATGGCCAAAATCAGGTAATAGTCCCATAGACCGAGGAGTAATGTGGATTAGAAAAACTTTCCAGTCTAGTGTTTTGATCACGCGCTTGTTCGCGTTCTGCGTATGAAGTCTAGCATTATCGTGTAAGAGGAGAACTCCTCTATTGTTGACCATCGCCTACTGCTTTTGGAGCACAGCAGCTGAAACCTGTTGCAAGTGAAAAGAGTGGACGTCGCCTGCAATGATTTTTCTGCTTTCTTAGAATTAATAGTGAACTATACTATCCCTTGTTTACCAACCATACGAAATTACCCTTTTTTATGAATGTCCAGTTTGGCGACCAATGAGACGTAACCAGAGCTCTACAAATGATTTTTTTTCTTTTCCTGCAATCATACATGACCCATTTTTCGTCACTGTCAATATTTAGTTCAAGAACATGGCTTTGATGTGTTCTGACAGCAATGAAAAGCAGATGTTCAACCTTCGGAGATGGTTTCCCCTTACAGAACATGAGGAACACACTTTATGAGTTTCAACGTCATTCCAATGTTATACAGGTGGATTGGATGGTTTTGTTAAATACTCCAAGCTTCCGTGGAAGCTCCCTGCATGTTCTATGAGGATTCTGCTTGATTTCCTACTGCAGCAGAAGTTCGTCAGGGGTGGATGAATGACCAGCGCGGAACTTGTCTTTGAGGCTCTTATCTAAGGACGAAAATAGGCCGAACCACATTTCAGCAGTCCGTTAGTCCGTTCACGCACTAAAGACCCTTCAAAATCGGAGCATACTTTTCTAGCTGCCTCTGCAGCTTTGTTTCCCGATTGGAAGTCATGAAGCAAAAGAGGCCTTAAAAACTCTTTTGTCAGCGACATGTTCTTTCAAAGATTGCATATCCTACAAAACTGATAGCAAACCTGTGATGCGCGTAACAGCTTTTTACTTGGTGAATGTGCAGATAAAATGTCCAGACATAATCCGATTGACCACACTTATACGATACAAGTAATTGTTCTTAAAAACCCTACGAAATTTTTTGGTTACATGATAGGTTTATCGTATGCAATCCGTTGTCAAATAAACATTTTAATGTTCAACAAACATGTTTTACACACCAATGCGATAAATAAAAGCACTAACACTAACATTAATATTACTTTTTAGTTTTGCATGTTGAAATTCAATTATGCAACTGAAATTCTTTAATTGATAATTTTTGCAATCCTAAAAATCGACATTTTGGTTGGAGAAAACAGATTAATATACAATAAAAACTACTCAAAAACTGTTCCGTAAATCAGTGGTAGCAAAAGAAACTTTGTTTTTAAAAAATGATTCTCTAAATCTAGAATAAATATATTGGTTTTTGATGTTTCTATGGCAAAAAACGCTTTTCGTAATCATTGTAACTCTGAAGAAATTATTCTATATTTTCGTTTGTTGTTATTTTCTATTTTCCTGGATTAACAGATTTTTGTCTTTTTTGCTGTGTTGAAGGGTTTAGATATTTGAAGCGATGGTTTTGTGATAGAATTGAAATAATGCTTGGAAGTCAAAAATTCGTAGAAAAATAATTAAAAACTGGAAAAGAGACTGCTTTTCTGCTTTTACAGAAATTAGCTTCGCCCCCGATGAAAAAAATGAAATTCCTCTGTTGGATTGGACGGATAATAGCCCCGATATGAACCCAATTGAAAACGTGTGGGAACTCATGAAAAGAGAAGTGGCTAAAGTTGTGATTACAAACAAAACTCAGCTCTTAGAACAGACCATTCATGTGTGGAATCATCATCCTCAAATGCAGAAGACAGTACAGTCTTGCATTGATAGCATGTCGCGCAGAAATAAAGCTCTCATAGCGGCTAAAGATGGATCAACAAAATAATAACTTTTCATTACATTTTCTTAATTTTGTTCAAGAGTTAATAAATACATATTTTTTCTATAATGACGATGTTTTATTAGTGTTACATATACTTACGTGATTAATAATATAGTAAATATACATTGTATCTCGTAAAAACAATACACCTGTACAGTATTACCTGATAATTAAATGAATCATTGATATCACATGATAATTAAATGGTCATTCATCCAGGGACTGTATATTAAATGACGTCACCCGTATCCGCTGAAGAATTCTTCATTTATGATGCAGTCTCAAAGAACATCTACTGTAAAGTACGCACTAAACGTCACTATCGCTGAATAATACACAAATCCAAAAAATAAATGTCGTCCTTTAAGAAATTGGACAAATTAGATACATAAAATTGAATTTTGTTTATAATAGCTCCATATTTTATCAGAAATCATTAATTTAATTTTTTTTTTAAATAGCACGTACTTTATTTACATTTTTTAAAAGTTGTTATGGGAAAATGGCAACAAAAAGATATAATTACAATTTTCGAACTATTTTTCCTTTAATTTCTACAGAAATGGTGTTGCCAAAATTAAACAAATGACGCTAAAAACTACAAAAAAATTAATATCTCAAAAATAAATTGATATGCAATTTTCCAAAAAATTGCATTTAAAAGTACTTTTTTCTCAATACGACGGTATAAAAATTGCAAATGCGCGATTCTTAGAAGTTTTTAAAAAATTCTGTACAGAATTTAATCGAACAATGATACATCTGTTTTGTTTTACGGCTGGCTTACACAACGGAACATTAATTTTAGGAGATGACACTAATAGCTGGTAGAAAGAAATAACATACCGGAGACTAACAACAGTAACAAAATGAAATAGAACATTAATAAGTGAAATAGCACATCTGCGTGTATTTTGTAGGCCAATTGGTGGATCACGTTGTTCAAGAGGTAGAACGTTGCCAATATAAACCAAAGGCATTGAGTTCCACTTTTGACCTGGACACTTTTTCAGACATTTCAATAAACGTCAATCATATAACATATTCATCAATCAGTTTGTTTGTGTTAAAAATAATGAAAAGTGTATCTAGAAATCCATCGTTTAATAGAGTTAGTTTCATTTAGCTGTAGTATATTCTGTTGAACTATTTGAGATAGCAGGCCAGATGCTATTACTATTACCAAAAATTATGCTTGTCTAAATGAATTGTATCGGCCTTATGTTGACGTTGTCAATATACAATGTCTTGGGTTCGACTCCCGACATGGACACGTTTTCACTCAGTTGGGAAAATGTCAACCCATATAACGTCATTTATCACTCAGTTTGTTTGAGCTAAATATAATAAAAAGTGTATCAAGCAATTCAAAGTTTAATAGAGTTCTATTACCTGTGGTATGTTGAGTGTTTGTGTTGAACTATTTCATATATTTCAGATTCAGTGTTTTTACGCAAAATAAATCTTGCCTGAGTAAATTGTGTCCGCCTTATATTGGTTCAGTTAGCTCAACAGGGAAAGCGTCGTCAATATAAACAAGAAAACTTGGGTTCTAGTCTCAACCTGGGCACTTTTACACTAAGTTGGGAAAACATCATTCATATGACATCATTTATTTGTTTGTTTATCAGTCTGTTTGAATTAAAAATAATAAAAATATATGTATCTAAAAATTCAGCATATAATATAGTTCCTTTAGCTGTGGTATTGTGTTGAACAGTTTCAGATAACAGGCCAGATGCTATTACAAAAAAAAAAAAAAAAAAAAAAAAAAAAAATGAAGTTTGTCTCAGTGCATGGTGTCGACCTTATGATGGTCCAGGTAGCTCATCAGGAAAAGCGTTGTCAATATAAGCCAGAAGTCTTGTGTTCGACTTTCGGCCTGGAGACTTTTTTCACTCAGATGGGAGAATGTCAATTCTTAGCGTGCGCATTGGACGGCACAACCAGTTTCGTTAATGCTTTTCCATCCATGACTGTCTTCATTAACCTAATCTATTCCTGCGACTACGGAGATGATTAACACACGATACAAGAACTTTGTCAATGTGGAAAACGAAAGTAAAAAAAAAAAAAAAAAAAAAAAAAACGAGGAGTTAAAGATAATTTGCAGAATATTAATCCAGAAAATGACAAAAAATAGTATCGGACGGGCTGAATCGTGAAAATCGACGCAAGTAAAGTAAAGAAATATGATTAATTATTGCCTAAATATTCGTGGCTATCATCGATTTCTACTGACTTATCGGTTTCTACAGTCAATTCACGTGTTTTTTTTATTTAAAAAAATGTTTATTTTTATTTAATTTATGTTATGTTATTTATTATTATTATTATTATTATTATTATTATTATTATTGTTATTATTATTATTATTATTATTATTATTATTTATTTTTTTTTTTTTTTTACAAATAGCGATATTTGAAAAGGTTGTAATATCTAAATTCTCTTAAAAGTAAATATTATGCGTTAATCAGCTTTTGTAGAAGAACAAAAGTTGAAGAATATTTAAGTATTATAATATGTTTTCAAATTCTTGAACAGTTAATACTTTTTAAAATCCAAACATCTTTATTTAATCTTATAATGCGTAACACGAACTGCCTTTACTAATGTTATTATAAATCGGTTTAATATGCAAATGGGCTAAAATAAATTTATGTACATATATTGATTTGAAGATTAAATATTGTCTACGAACTTTTATTTGAAAATATACTCAAATTTTCAAAACAGTCTTCAATTACTTCTCATAGAATTTGCATATCAAATAAATATCATGAAACAAAATTATTTCAACTCGTTAAAGGCTTTCAAGATTAGTACATATTTTGATGTTAGACATAGACAATATTAAACACCTTAAGATAGAATGTTTATTAACCTAATAATATTTTTATTGAGAATTTTACATTTGTAAAAGTCCCCATTATACGAAATTGAAAACAATCTAAAGTATGGTTAATTTCGTATTTCTAAGAAATTGTATATTATATAGCATCTACTCTCTAATTAAACTAAGACTACGATGGAAACTATACAATATATTTCACTCAAAAAAAAAAAAAAAAAAATTGCGTAAATTTACACATTAAAACAAGTATATTGATGATACAAAAACGATTTGTCTACATGAGTCAAGTGGATTGTAATTTGCCAAATACACTCCTGACGTGTTAAGTGTCTTGCTTAAGTGTGTTAAATTAATCTGCTTAACTGTGTGAAAAGTTATAAAGTAACTCTGAAATACACAGTTTAAAGTGTAAGATGCACACGCGTACACTTATATCTGTATAATAAACAAAAACAATGGAGTTGTGTACATAATATATAACATTATAGATTGGGATGTAAATTTTGAACTAGATATTTTTATGGTCTCAAAACAAATTTGCATGAAAAACAAACCCATGCTAGGTGGGTTTATTCTCGTTCCAGCAGATTTGTTTTAAGACCACAGAATATTTTAGCCTTAGTTTACAAGAAGCAGGTTCGTCTGAAATTATATTTACTGCATGACATATATCTGTTAAAGTTGTTTTGAACCCTAAAATTGTATAGTCACAATTTACGAACAGAACCAGTATAATTGGAATAAATACGCAGTAAAATTAAAGATTGTGCGAACGAAATCGTAACGACAGTAACATTTATTCGTTATGTGGGATTATTTTTTCTGTCAATTTCAGTCACAAATTTCTATCTACATCAAGAGGAAAAATTTTGTGTTTCATTCAATCTACAGTAAACGATCAAAACTTACCGAGACGGGATACGAACTCAGAAACTGCAGCTTCCCACAGCATTATCTTTGACAACTCAGCTACCATTACACAAACTGAGTTTTCAAGTATCGATATTTATTGTGTTAATATAAGTACACATATCTATTTGTAATGTTCAGTTCTTACATATATTTCTGCGTAATATTACTACGCATAATCCTGTGTAATATTCTATTCTTAAACATATAGCTGTGTGATATTCGTTCGCATATTTCTGTGGAATATTCTTCCCTTAACATATACCTGTGTAATATTCTTACACATATTTCGGTGTAATATGCAAAGTACTATTTGAATAATGTGCAAAATTTGTAAATCTACATTACATACCAATTCGGGTAAACACTTACAATTTTCTACCATTTATACACTTGTTTGAGTTTTTGAAAATATAAAAAATTACACAGTTCCATTAAGAGATCCATTAACACAGTTTTATTAACACACATAAATACAGGTAAATGTTTAAGACAAGAATGTGAAATTTATAAAAAAGGTGTAATTTTACAGATTTACACATATACGCATGTAAAAATGACTAATTTACACATTTATTTTTTAGAGCATTGGAGCTGAGTCTTAAACAGAAGGTATTCGGATAACTGAAGTATACTTCTCTGATGAATATGACAGTTTATTTGCCAATAAGAAACACAAATAAAATTTACACGACGTTAATATAATAAAAATTTTCATTTAATAAAGAGTGTTTTCATACGAAACATCACATAAATGTTTTAGCAATTAAAACTTTTATTGAGAAAGTCATGGTGTTTTGTATGAATCTTTAACTGAATATTAACTGTTGCTAAAATTATTTTGCTAGAGTTGTATTATTAAAACAAATTTAATTCGTATGACGAAAATACAGTAAATCATGAAAATCTTTAATTTTTTCAAACCTTGTTTTAGTTTAAAACATTAATTTTAGTATAAAAAATGTATCAATAATATTTATTATCTTGTGTAAAGATGATTTTTGTCTATTTTTTTCTCTAAATTTAAATGTACAATGCGTAATGATTTGACCTTAAATGTTTTAGCGTTATAATTTAATTTACAATAGCGTTATATATCCACGGTAAAATGACTTTTGACAATCACTTTCAATAACTTCAATAAACTAAATCTTAATATAAAGATACTAAATATACCTTATATTCAGATAATGATATACAGATAATAGATTAACAGCATTTTCGAGTAGCTTGTACCAGGAAGATGAAACGGTGAAAATGCATTGGTGCTAAAAATTAACATTTTTAATAGACTTCAACCAGAAATATCTTTTAAAGATTTGTCAACTTTACTTACGTAAAATAAGATTAAAGAAATCTTATTTGAGTTCAAATGTAAATTGAATAGAATTTATATCGCAAGGTATATTTGCGAAAAATTAAAAGGACGTTACATTTTCTTCGAATATTAAATATTAATGATTTAAATAAGTATTTAAAAACTATTTATAAATTTTTAATACAGTTATTAGCGCATTTCATTCATTTGTGAGGAATGTACCTAATGCTGTTTAACATTTGGATTAGATTTTTCATTTTTAATATACTTTTATTTAACACTTTATCTGCTGACGGTACTTATAAGTACCATTAAAATAACAAGTTACAAAATTCAATTAATACATAGGTTAATTGTAATACAGTTTAGAATGAGTTACAGATACGTTACTTTATCTTGTTCTAAATGTATTATTGACTACACAAAACAAAAATATTTTTAAAAGGACGACTTTTTTTGTCTTTGCATCTTTTTGAGCTTTCTTGGCGTTGTAGGTGAGAGGGGGGGGGGGGATTTTTTAATTCTGAAATATTTCTATATTTCTATTCTACAAACATTATATTTGTACATTTCCTAATTCTACAAAATACTAAGAAAAATATCTAAAATAAGAGATTTGAGTAGGGTTGTATATATTGCACAAAATCCCTATAAATTCAAATTTAATTATTCCTCCTAAATTTTTCAATCCTTCTAAAATTTATTAAATGATTATATTAATCTTCTAATGTAGTTTAAACAATTCACGAAAAATGCTTTAGAAGATAACATTTTCATGAATTCACAATTCAGTACATAAAGGGTTAAACAATTAAGGGACTCAGCACCCTCTCACCTACGTACTCAAATACCCGTTCAGATCTCGCAGGGTCTAAAAACACGCCAATTTTCTACGTATTAAAACGATTACCCGTTTATGAAAAATTAAATTTTATTAGCATCACAATTGACGACCATCCGTAATCGGTTTGTCATCCGTTTTTCTTGGATTGGGGATTTTTCGGTTTCCGTGTTGCAACCACCTTTGTCGCGACATTTCCTGGTTGATTGAGAATGATCAATTACACATATGAAAATCAGCTTCACTAAAAAATGTCGCTACTTCCCGGATTCTTGTAACATTTAAGAGAAACGTTTTTCTTAGTTACGTTAAGAAAGTTATTTTAAATAAGACAACATAAACATATCACATTTAAAATAATAAAACTTTATATAAATCACAATAAAATAAAAGCAAATTACAGGATACGTTTCAAGCAGGAAAATTAATCAGACCGTCATTAGCTACTATAAACATGTGGCCATAATTGGACAAGGACACACATGAACAGTGTGACCATGACTGCTCATGAATGACCTTTTCCAATTACTGGCAAGTGTTTACAGTAGCTGATGACGGACTGATTAATTTTACAGCTCGAAACACGTACTGTGATTTGGTTTTATTTTATGGTGATTTATATAAAATTTTATTGTTTTAATTTTGATTTATCGCCAGTTTTTGGTGCTGTTTCAACTGAATAAACATATCATTTTAAATATGATGTAATTTTCTTATTAAGTGCTTTTTGTAAGAAAAAATTATTTGTTTAAAAGTACCTACTATTTCATTTTTAATATTAACGTGTAAATATTTTCGTTAAAAATACAGTTTTTGGAAATCATATAAGGAAACGTTTTTATATATAATTAAATACTACGTAGTTTTAAATATATCGTTTATAAATTAGACGTAATTTTCACCAATAAATGCATATAGTAAAGAAAGTAAGTAAAGCAAGAAAGTAAAAGCTTTGTGTCTTTTTTTTTTCTTTATTCTATCTTTAAAATAAAAAAAGTCTTGGAGTAGTGAAAATTTGGACTTCCAGTTTTTGACGGTTTTATACGTTTTATAAGTACCTGAACACGATTTGGCTGTTTTTAGAAAATGTCTGTTTGCGAGTTTATCTATATCTCAAATTTCACAAAAAAATTGTAGGAACTCTATATCAGAAATTAGTGCATGGAATTTAATTTTGGATCCATTCAAACCTCGATATAGATTGGTGCTGATTAGTTTTATGTAAATTGCACAACAGTTGGCTCTGCTATACTGCAATTTTCACGATTTCTGCTATAGCTCTATTTCAATAACTAATCCAATGATTTTAAACTTAAGATTGAGTTAGACGACGATATAGTTTGTTTCAGAATAGGTTTTGATGTAAATATCCCTACAAATGTCACTGCTATGATGATTTTTTCTCGATTTCTGCAGTAGCTCTAACTCAAGAACTAATGCACGAAATTTCATTAAACTTCACAGACTGTTAGGCCATAACATAAATTCGTGTTTATTAAGTTGTGGTGTAAATCGCCCAAACGGTGGCGCTGCTCTGTCGAATCATTCACGATTTTTGAGATAGCTATATCTCAAAACCAATGCACGGAATTTCATAAAACTTCCTATTCTGTTACAATTTCACATAAATAAGACCTTATCAGTCTTGCTAGTATACTGCTCAAAAGATGTCTCTTTTAAGTTCTTTGGTTCGGAATATTTGTTGCAGACATCTAACAGTGTTGATTCTAAGAGTGAAGAATCTACAAGAGTCTTTTTCCATTTTTTCCAGGTCAAGGGTTCATTCCTCTTACAAACCTCTATCCTTTGGTTTTCTGGCCTTTGAAATATCATCTAGCCTTTGAAATATCATCCATCCAGATCTTTCGTGGTCTTCCCCGTTTCCTTTTTTTATTTGTTTCATAATTGAATGTGATTTTGGGCAGTTTTTCATAATTCATTCTTTTGACATGACCATTATGAAGGTGTTTTGTGCACCTAGGTTCGCAAACATTGAAAAACTCCAACACAAAATTTTAGAGGACTTAACTTATTTTATTATGAAAACTTTTAAAGGGAGGGCGGTGAACATAGAGAAAAGCGTAGAAGTTAGCAAGATTGCCCGATGGGGCGGGCCCCATAAGGGGGGCTGATTAAACGTCTGGAGCGCTCAAAATCAGAAGCAATAGTGATAAAGTATTTGTTACAAATACTCACGCATTGGCGAGCTTAAGACAACATAGGTAAGATATTGGCGATAACACGGATGGAGTAGACAAAGCAATCGGTAAAAATCACGAAGCTTTACATTGAATTAAATTATACGCCATGGCGGGCTTATAGGGTTGCTAGTTTAAAAAAATTGTGGTTAGGCGGGGTAACTGAAGGAATAGCTAAACACGTAATATTACATGTAAGTTACAATTTAACAACTGTCTGTATTAGTCAGCAGGGCATATGGTCGTTATCTGACAAAATAAAGTGTGGGAATTAATAGGACTGAAAGCCAAAAAGGATGAGAAAAATCTAATGCACAGTTCTGTGTTACTCATAAGATATGCATTACATATTGTCCGCTATGAGGCCAAAGAAATTCATTTCTCTTTTATTCTTTTTTTTTTTTTATCTCAACGGAAAATCACTGCGGTTAAGATTTATTTCTGTACACATGTCTGTGTGAAGTTAAAAATAAAGGGAAATGGCTGATAAGACTGATGCATGCATTTAAAACGAACTTTTAAAGTATAAATGAAACTTACAGTAGTGTGAGGGGGGAGTGAATGAATACAGAAGTACGAAATTAAGTATAAAATGTCAATTTTAAACAAAATATTTTATTTGAAGGAGGGGGGGGGGATAATAAAAACTACAAAAATGAATAAATAAAATTAAATGTTGATTTTTTGAGAAAGGGGGAGGTTTTGAAGGAATATATAACGGAAAACCGTTATATACATAGAGATTCTATGAAGGTGTTTTGTGTACCCAGGTTCACAAACATTTAAGAACTCCAACACAAAATTTTAGAGGACTTAACTTATTTTATTATGAAAACATTTAAAGGGAGGGCTGTGTACATAAAGAAAAGGGGAGAAGTTAGCAAGATTGCTCAATGGGGCGGTCCCCACAAAGGGGAATGCTTAAACGTCTGGAGCGCTCAAAATCCGAAGCAATAGTGATAAAGTATTTGTTACAGTTACTCACGCACTGGCGAGCTTAAGACAACCATATGTAAGATATTGGCGATAACACGGATGGAGTAGACAAAGCAATCAGTAAAAATCACGAAGCTTTACATTGAATTAAATTATACGCCATGGCGGGCTTATAGGGTTGCTAGTTATTAAAATTTTTGTAGTTAGGCGGGGTAACTGAAGGGATAGCTAAACACGGGATATTACATTTACAATACAATTTAATAATTGTCTGTATTATCAGCAGGGCATATGGTCGTTATCTGACAAAATAAGGAGTGGGAATTAATAGGAATGAAAGCCTAAAAGGATGAGAAAAATCTAATGCGCAGTTCTGTGTTACTCATAAAATATGCATTGCATATTGTCCGCTGAGAGGCCAAGGAAATTCATTTCTATTTTATTCTTTTTTTAATCTGAACGGAAAATTACTGCGGTTAAGATTTATTTCTATATGCATGTCTGTGTGAAGTTAAAAGAAAAAGGAAATGGCTGATAAGAGTGATGAATTCATTTAAAACGAACTTTTAAAGTATAAATGAAACTTACAGTAGTGTGAGGGGGTGAGTTAATGAATACAGAAGTACGAAATTAATTATAAAATGTCAAATTTAAACTAAATATTTCATTTGAGGGAGGAGAGGGGTTGAATGAATATGTAACGGAAAACCGTTATAACCATACCAGATTAATTTTTTTTTAATATCATATAATATGGTTCTCATTATTTTTATTATTTCCTTGATTCTGTCATTTCTTATTCTTCCTATTCTTGATATCCTGTATGATCTCCTTAGGGCGTCCATTTCTATTGCCAATAATTTCTTTCTTTCTGTCTCCATAATTCTCCATTCTTCTGCTCCATGTAACAATATGCTCTTTACAGCAGAGTTGTATATATTATACTTTCTTTTCCTAGAGATCTCCTAACTCCACCAAATAGAATTTAATATTTTTCCAGCTTTTCTCCCGTGACAAATTCTGTATTTAATTTACCGTGAGTCTCTTCCTTCTGTAGATTATTTTTGCAAGGAGAGGTTTTTTACATAAAATAAGGAGCAGGCCTATTTTCATAACCCCCAACCTGGAGGACCAGGATGTCAGATTTAGCCTGGTACCTACCCTTCGACCAATCCGCCTTTGGTGGCCCTATCAGTAGCTACGCTACCGCCGGCATAATATTCTTTTATAGAGGAAAATAATAGGATTATGTCAGGGAATAAGATAGTCTTATAAAACTTTGAATCTTGATACATTTTTGAAAATCAAAAGCTCTTTTATGCTCACGATACTATACAATTACTATTATGGTTATACATCTGATTAATAAATGGATATGCCAAAATATATGCACGTATGCTGATTTAGACTTAATCTCGTCTGGAAACTTTTACACTAAATTATATAATAATATTAACTTGTTTATCATCGATTTTGCTATTCAAATTCCAATTTGATAAGATTGCATAACTAAAGATACATTTTACTATTTTTAGTTGGTATTTAATGAAATATATGTAAAAATCTAACTATGATTGTCTGAAAAATCAATTTATATATCAAATATTTTCCCTAGAGTTAAAAACTAGATTGTGAAATTTATAATTATTTACTAAAGTGAATTATTTTTAAAAATGTAAGTCGTACATACAAACTCCATAATGCATAAATGATATGCATGATTTCAAGTTAATATTTTTTTCTATTTATAGACACTTATTGCAATACTCAGTAGGAAGATAATCAAATTTCGTATAAATAAGTAACTAATGCCTTAAAATTATTTTACAGAATAAAAAAATAAGACTCTATCAGGGATAAAGATAGTCTTATAAAATTTTGAATCTTGATACATTTTTAAAAATTAAAAGCTCGTTTATACTCAAGATACTGTACAATTTCTATTATGATTATCCATCTGATTAATAAATGGAAGTGCCAAAATATATTTATGCGCATATGTTGATTTTAAGACATAATCTCGTCTGAAAACTTTTACACTAAATTATATAATAACATTAAAATGTTTATCATAGAATTTGCATATTGCATAAAATGTCTGCAAACAATATTATTTGAGCTCGTTAATGGGTTTTCCGAAAAAATGTTATTGGAATATCTCAAATTTTTATGTTAGGGGATAGAAAATATTAAACTATTAAAGCGACAATTTCATGAAAGAGATGACAGTATTTTATTAATGGATGTAATACAATTTTCTTTTACACATAACGTTGTATATGTGAAAGCGTTATAATATGGATAGGAATTTTCACATTTTTAACGCAAATTTAGGTTCTAAGTCTTAATTGAAGATATTGTCTTTTCGAAACTTTATTGATTTCCTGAAAGATATGCAAATTATTAATTGTTTAGAAATAAAAGTATTACGAGAAATAGTTTATTGCGAAAAAGAAGTTCTTCACAATGAATTCTTTCATATTATGTCTCAGATTAATATCTCACATTATTAGTTATTTCTCTGATATTTTTCGTTTATGATATTCAGCTATATATTTGCATCATATTACACTTTCTTATGTATGTAATTTTGGTGTGGTATTAAGATAGTCTTATAAAACTGTGAATCATGATACATTTTTGAAAATCAAAAGATCTTTTATGCTCAAGATGCTATACAATTTCTATTATGATTATACATCTGATTAATACATCTGATTAATAAATGGATGTTCCAAAATATATTTATGCGCAAAAGTTGATTTTAACATTTAATCTCGTCTGAAAATTTTTAGACTAAATTATATAATAAGATTAAAATGTTTATCACACAACTTGCATATTGCATAAAATGTCTGCAAATATTATTATTTGAGCTCGATAATGGCTTTTTCGAAAAAAAAAATGTTATTGGAATACCTCAAATTTTTATGTTCGGGGATAGAAAATATTAAACTTTTAATGTGACGATTTCATGAAAGAGATGACATAATATTAGTAATGGGTGTAATAAAATTTTCTTTTACACATAAGGTTATATATGTTGAAGTTTTATAGTATGGATAGGAATTTTCATATTTTTAACGCAAATTTAGGTTCTAAGTCTTAATTGAAGATATTGTATTTTCTAAACTTTATTGATTTTCTGAAAGATATGCAACTTATTAAATATTAAATAAAAGTATTATGAGAAATATTTTATTACGAAAAAGAAATTCTTCACAATTAATTCTTTCATATCATTTCTCATATTATTATCTCATATTATTATCTCATATTATTAGTTATTTCTCTGATTATTTTTCGTTTATGATATTCAGCGACATATTTGCCTCATATTACACTTTTGTAAAGTAAATTGCAAAAATAAATTGCTACTTTTGTACTTACTTGATTGCAAAATTCCAAAAATTATTGTCACTTTTGTAATTTTGCAGCGCAAACATACTAAAAGATGCTGACCGATTATTTTATGAAGACAGATAACAAAAAAATATTGATCAGTAAATTTTTGTCTCTGATTATTATTTTAAAAAAAGGTAAAAGTGTTATATTTAATCTTAAAATCGTTAAAAGAATTGCATTTAATCAACAATAGCTTACAGTTCATATTTACTAAACATTTAACCAGCTGCTAACTTTAATGTGCTGATACATACTGCCTCACAGTATTTGTTAACATTATATAAAACAGAAAGAATTGTATTTTGAAATAAAAATAGAAATACATTTCTGCCACAATTCCATTGAGTATGCTCCTATTACTCTTTAAATGTCTTAAAGATTTCTTTATGCAGAAGCCATTTGCATCTGGTTTCACCATTTGAAATGATGAAACCAGATTTCAGCAATTATCAAATAGTCAGAAAGTTTATCGAATTCCTGTGCACATATCTGTATATGATCTATATATCTCTATATACCGGGTGTCCCAAAAACGACTGATGGATTTTAAAATTCAATAACTTGCAAACGGTAACAGATATTTAAAAAAATCTTGCAGGAGTGTTATGTCAGGAGTTTTTATTGTCAAGAGTTTTTATGCTGCGATTCTCAGTTTGAGTTACAAATAGCATCGGTAGATGGCGTTGAAGCAATAACTGCTAAATCCAGGCTCGATTTTTCGGCCTCTCTCTTCTTTCATGCAAAATAAGGAGATTAAATTGTATTGAATGGATCCCGAAGTACCAAAAATCGGGTCTGGACTGAGCGCCTATTGCTTTCAGCGCCATCTATTGCTTGAAATTTGAACTAAAATCAAGAATCGCAGTAAAAAACTCCTGACATCATACATAACCTTCCTTCAAGAATTTTTTTAATATCTTTCACTGTTTGAAAGTTCTTGAATTTTAAAATCCATCAGCCATTTTTGGGACACCTGGTACATTGAATAGTGAACTAAAACTTAACTTAGTTACAAAACACCTAATACAGTCAGCAATCCATCTACAGAAATTTCAGAAAATAGACGGAAATGCACTCATGTTCTACAGCCTTGTTTCATATCTACATATACCTGTATACGTTCTTTATAATAAACTAAAATTTCATTCAGGAAAATAACGCACAGCACATCTGGAATTACTTTTAAAAATTACTGTTTATAGACGGAAATTTATGTGTTTCTTTGCGTAGCCCAGTATATGAATTTATTTATCTTCTTGTAAACTCGTTTAATTAATACGTTTCTGTTCTTTGCGTAATCCTGTATATGAATTTATTTTCATATTTTACAAAATACTCTTATTAAAATACGCTTCAAAAGTTTTTCCGCGTAGACCATTATGTAAATTATTTATTTTATGTGATCCTATAAATGAATGCAAAAAGCTTTGTACACCGTGTTATACATTAAGCATGTTTTAGTGCACTTCAAAAACGCATATCTCATTATATTTGAAATAATGCAACATCATTATAATACACCACAGACGATTTTCCCTATACCGTAATTGAGCATAATGTAACGCGATTCGTCTGAGTGTATTTGTAAACAAACTATAAATACTACATACTTCAATTTCAATAACGAAATACTATAGTGAATTTCAAAAACGTATAACAATTACGTGACAATCCGTATATATACGAGAGTTAGAGTACGCACGGACAGACGTCACGGAGACAATTATGTTTGAAAGTGTTAAAACTTTTTTTTTAAGATAGGCTTTTCTCTTGGATTTATAAATAAACTCGAAAATAATGGAATGATGTGAAGCAGATTTTTTTCACCTTTTTTAAAGAGAAATCAAAGAAAAAATGCAATTAAAATAAGTGGAACAAATAAAATACAGGGGATAATGTGTTAATAGGAACAAGTATATTTATAGGATAGACCGGTGAACGTTTGGTACATGAGCAAGTTTACACAATAGTTTTATTTCACAAAAAGTACGATTAATGGCACCACTAAAAAAAAAAAATTGGAAGATGGCGAGTAATTTAATAAAAAAAAAAAAAAAAAAAAATGTCTGTTGAAATAGTGGCATTTTTTTAGAAGATCAACTATTGTGATTTTTCAAACTTTTATTAATTATTTTTATGCTTACATAATCTGTCATGCAGCATTTTTTGCAATCTGTTGAATGGATACGGTTGAAATGACGCTTCTAGCTATCTTTAAAAGACAAAATAACGTCAAAGGCACTTTTACACATAACGCTGGGGATACATATACACAATGTATAAATGTGCCTCAGTCCGCTACGTCAACTCATATTGCCTTGTAACAGCATTTTCAGTAGTATTTTTATGTTGTTTTATGAAAATAAAAATTAATAATAACAGAATCTTAATAAACTTTATTTTTATAATGGCCTTTGGCGTATTTAAAGATTTTGACAATAAAATCGATAATAATATCAAAATTAATCATTCCAAAACTATATAATAGCAATTATTATCTTATTTAGAATGAATATTACTTAACAAGTTCCATGATCTTAAATTAATTTTACGAGTTTTAGACTATAAAAATAAAAACAATGGGTAAAATGTAATTTTTAGGACTTTTGATATAGTCTTTTAAAACATGTCTACATCCTTTCAATAGACTTACGACAAATTAAGTATTATTAAGTAAATATATTTTTCCTAATTTATTTTTTAGGAATTAACTTTATTTTTTAGAATTCTTAATTCAAATCATTGGAGTTTTACTATTAGTATTACTATTATTAACATTATTATTTATTTTTCAAATCTCTTCCATTACTCCTTATGATAGGTTAAATAATATTTAAAATTTTAAAATATAGTTAAAAATATATATAAACGTTTCGGCTATTTTGATAGCCCTCATCAGTAAACGAACAGAGTCACAAAACAGCAAGAGCCACAGTAAACGAACAGAGTCACAAAACAGCAAGAGCCACAGTAAACGAACAGAGTCACAAAACAGCAAGAGCCACAGTAAACGAAAAAACAGTTAAAATCACGGTCTAAGTAGGATAAAATAATCAGCAGGAACTTGGGTCAAAACCTCCAAAACTTTATATTATTTTCAGTTTGGGTAATAAGATTAAGTTTTGGAGGCGGTATGTGGATGACGTTTTTATAATTGCTGAAGAAGATAAACTTATGGAGATTTTAAACAAAGCGAATTCCTTTTCCTCTTCTATCCAGCACGATAGAGTTTAAAAGTAACAGGTTACTCCCTTTCCTTGATGTTTTGCTCCAGAGAGAAATTGTTAATAATATTCCTATTTTGAAAACTTCTGTTTACAGAAAAAGTACTTCCTCCGGGCAATATTTAAATTTTAAATCCAATAGCCCACTTTCACATAAAATCGCAGTTATCAGATCCTTGTACAACAGAGCCTTGAGATTTTGCAGTGACAGAGTAAGTTTTGATAATGAAATTGGTAAGATAATGAATGATTTACGTCTCAACGACTATCCACGTCGTTGGTGTCTTAGAGTTATTTCGGAACTTACGAGCAAATCAGACCAGTATCCCACTCCTTACCAGCGTGTCAATCCCATAGGAACTATATCTTTGCCTTATTACAGTAATATTTCGGAGAAAATTTCAGCCGTACTCAAGAATGTTAATGTTAGGACAGCTCATGTTCCCTTGAACCGCATTGGTAATTTTTTCAGTAGTTTTAAACATAAATATTCGAAGTTGGACCTGAATGGTGTCGTTTATGAAATTCCTTGTAAAGGTTGCAGCTCGATTTACATTGGTGAGACTGGACGCTCATTTAATGCTAGACTCAAGGAGCATAAAAATTCTTTTAAGAAAGGTACTCTGAATTCAAGATTGGTGGCACATGCACTTGAGTTTGATCATATCCCCGATTTTGAGAGTGCACGAATTGTGGAATCCAATTGCCCCGTCTATTTTAGCCGTGTCTTCCTTGAGGGTTGGAGAACCGTTTTAGCTGAATCGCCAATCAACGAAGCAACCCAAGTTCTTGCTGATTATTTTATCCTACTTAGACCGTGATTTTAACTGTTTTTTTCGTTTACTGTGGCTCTTGCTGTTTTGTGACTCTGTTCGTTTACTGATGAGGGCTATCAAAATAGCCGAACCGTTTATATATATTTTTAACTATATTTTAATTGTTTTTAATAAAAATTTTAATGTGTGTATGTCTGTAGTTATGCAAATTGTGTTTAAATATTTTTAATGCTTTCCATGTAAAGTGATGTTCTCAATGAAAAAGAGAAGTTAAATAGATTTGATTTTAGTAACATAAATTCTGTCGTTGTAGAACTTAATTTTTAATAAAACATAAAAATAAATTCCTTTTTAAAGAATAAACATTACTCACAGATGTCTAAATATTTTTGTAAAAAATTGCAAAAAGTGAATCAGCATATTTTTGCTACTCGTTTCTAAACATGAAAGAAAAAATAAACTTACTACTAAAAGTATTCAGCACTTAAAATATGGCAATGAAACATAGAGAATGGAAGAATTTCATTATGCCCTTTCAATTTGAAAATACAAATTAAAATTGAATGTATTAAAAGATTTTTTATCGAGTATTCAGCATAAGATTTATTTTTTTTTATTACTCAAATCTTAAGTAGCTGAAGATAAATCCACATATTCCTTTAGAAGATTATAAATATGCCTTGTTTTTTTCTGAATTATCTTTAAAATTGACTGTTTCAAATTAATTTACAAAGAAGTGCTTTGAAGCTATTTTAAATCTTGTTTAAAAAATTAATTTATAGTTGATGTCAAAAGCAAAAAATAATCGGATATGGAAACTTCTTTAAATAAAGCTTATAAAGAGTTTTAAATGAACTATATCAAGAAGATTTAGGTTCTTTTAAGTTAAAAACTAAAAGAGTTTTTCATGTTTACATAATTATGAAAATTGTTTATCATATTTATTTTTAATAAATTTTCTATTCAATTATGAAAATCTCATTTTAAAATTGAAAGAAAAAGCTAAAAAAAAAAAATTACCATAGTTTGATAGGTCTTTTTATAATCATATATCATTTGAATTTTTTAATTTTGACATAATATATCTTCAATTAAAATGCTATACTATTTTAAGATTTATTTGAAAATATAATCAATGCTGGGTTTTTTTTCTTTTTTGTGACTTTTCTTTTTGAAATTTTTAACTCAATATATATGTGGAAATCATAGCTAAGATTTCTATTTATCATTTTAATTAGAAAATATTTTAATTGTTTCATATGTAACATTTCTAAATAAGATTGTGGTACGAAATAAAGTATTTCTGGTTTAAACAGTAGTAGCAATAAGTGATTTGGCAACATTGTTTAAAAAAAGAAAGTCTTTCTTCATATATTACATACTAGCAAATCCCGCGGCTTTGCTCGCGTAATATTTGAAATAAGCTAAGTGATATTTATATGTCTAATTTTTATTAAAAGAAATTATACTTTTAGGTATAATTCAAAAATTACTATTTAAAAAATACTTTGACTAAACTTCATTATTACACTGCATTATGCAGAAATTAGATTTAAATTAATAAAATAAATAAAACTAAATAAACGATAATTTAGAAAATATTTTGAAACTTTTATGCCCAAATAATACGCTTATTTGAGTATTCATTTGAAGTTTTTAATTTTTTAGAACCCATCTTCTTACGTCTTAAAATTAATCATCATGTCAAATTCCAAGTCTTACCACCTCTCTGAACATAAAGGGCCGTGTTGAAATAGGAGCTGTCACCATTAATTTGCCAACATTAATTTTTAAATTCGTTTGTTATTTCCTAATATTCCACAGAAACGTAATTTAGTAAGCTTTTAAAGGCCTTTTTTAGAACGTTTGTAGTTCCTGTGAACCCCAGATGGTGGAATCATCGGCATAAAATATAGCCTGTGTAGGATCAGAGACTGTTACCATTGATTCGCACCTATTACTTTTATAATATGTTTATGTTCCCTGAAATTGCATAGATATCGCGATTTAGGACTTTTTTAGAATGCTTTTCGCACCTCCCCTTCACTTCACCCCTTTTTAATTCGAATTTATTTTCGACAGTCCTTCACGGGCATTTATATTTCATAAGTAACTACCATGCCATATTTATAGATTCTAGCCTTTTCGGTATCACAGAAATCGCAATTTAGAAAGTTTTTTGCTCCTGCAACCCTCTGGTGGCACAGACATAAAATATAGCTTATGTTTGAGCAGGTTCTATCGCCAACAATTTGTCACCATTATTTTTTAAATCGGTTTGGTATTTGATAAGATTGTATAAAAATTGTAATTTAGAACGTTTTTCGCTCACTTAATCTTTTTAAATTTGGAATTTTTATTTCGACTGTTCTTAGAAAGCAGTTGCATCTTCTAAGTAAATACCATGCCATATATTTCAAAGTGTTAGACCACTCAGTTGTGCAAAAAACGCAAATTAGAACCTATTTTACTCTTGCAACCCGCAGATGGCAGTGACAGCAACATAAAATATAGCTTATGTTGGAGCAGCGACTGTCACCATTGATTTGCAACCATTACTTTTGAAATAGCTTTGGTATTTCCTGAGATTGAATAGAAATCGCAATTTAGAACGTTTTTAGAATGCTTTTTGCGCATTTTCACCCCTTTTTAAATTTCCAATTTTTTCGAAACTATTCTTAAAGATCATTTATATCTAATAAATTTGTACCTTGGCTAATTTCAAGTTGCTAGCACCTACCGATCACAAAAATCGAAATTTAGAACTTTTTTTGCTCCTGCAACCTCCAGATGATAGTGAGAACCGACATGAAATAGCGTCTATGTTAGAGCAGAGGCTTTCAGCATCAATTTCCTACCATTACTTTTAAAATAAGTTTGATTTTTCCTGAGATATTGCTGAAAAATTGGCATTTAGCACGTTTTTAGAACGCTTTTCGCGCATTTTTACCCCTTTTAAATTTCAAATTTTTAAAGAAATGTTTTTAGAGGTCATTTATATCTAATACATATATATCATGCAAAATTTCATGAGTCTAGGTTCTTCCATAATTCAAAAATCGCATTTTTAGAACGTTTTTTGCTCTTGCATCTCCTCTGGGGTAGTGGAAACACATATAAAACATAGCCTATCTTGGAGCACCATCATTTTTGCACCATTATATTTGAAATCGATTCAGTACTTGCTGAGATTGCATAAAAAAAATTCGCACGAACTATGTGTTCAAACTCGCAATAATGTCTTCTCATTTAATGGGAGTGCATTTTTGCATAAATTTTGGTCTGCATATTATACATTTTAATATCAATATCACAATTTTTTATTTCACAGTTATATATCCCATCGCATTTACCTGAAATAAAAATTTTTAGTCAATATTCCCATAAAGAAAATCTAAAAGATATTGTCTCGGGCGCTTGAACATAAATTAATAAAATAAATAAAAAATGATGATGTTATTACATTGAGGAAGGACAAGGATTATTTATTAAATACTGGAAAACTTCTACCGAAAATTAAATTTTTGGGATTTGCAAGATTGTAAAATCGGAAGCACCAAATATAACAAGAAGATGCTCAGAAGTTGGAAACAGATAGTAAGGTGACATTTTGCGGTATTGAATGAACAAGGCAATAATATTTGCGCACTGTCGCTAAGCATCGCACATTTTAATACCGTCGTACTGGAAAAAAAAAAGTACTTTTAAATAAAATTTGTTTGAAATTTTTTTCTCCATTTATTTTTGAAATATAAACTTTTTAGTAGTTTTTAGCACCATTTGTTTAATTTTGGCAACTCAAGTACTCCATTTATATAGAAAGTAAAAGTAAAATAGTTGAAAAATAGCAATTATATCTTTTTGTTGCCATTTTCTCATAACAACCGATAGGAAATGTAATTAAAATACGTGTTATTTTGGAAAAATAGAAACGAATAATTTCGTTAAAACATGGAGCTATTATAAATTATATTTAATTTTAAAAATCTGTAGACGCTTTCAGTGTGACCTCAGTCATGACGTTTTGGTTGGAAACTGACTCCAAACAAACGGTTGCTATCCGTCATTTCTTTTTAAATATAAATTATGGAAAATGTTACCAGTACATATCAAGTATTAAAACACTTAGATGTGAGATATAGATATAAGATATAGCTGCAACGCACAAACAAAATAGAAAATACAACATAGCAACCGTTTGTTTGGAGTCAGTTTCCAACCAAAATGTCATGACTGACGTCACGACTGAAATCGTCTATATTAATGTTACAAACAAATGAATGCCTATGAATCATTAGATAGCCGTTTTTTTGTCGAGTTTCTTTAATGACGGCATCTTTTTGCTGCATTTGTGTATTATTTTGCGATAGTGACATCCTTATGCATGCTTTACTCTAGATGTTTAAGAGTGGATCGAAAATGTGGAATTCTTAAGCGGATGCGAATGACGTCATTTTAGATAAAATATATGTGTGTGCTTTAAGTCTTAAAATCGAAATAGGTTTTGTACTATTTATATATACATATATTTTTTTTCATCGGGGGCGACACTAAATTCTGAAAAGCAGAATTCCTGTTTTCTAGTAGTTAAGTTCTTTTTTAGCAGGTCCGTTGTCACAATGTATTATGGTTTTTTTTTTTTTTTTTTTTCAAACGGATTATTTTATCCAATTTGCAACCATTCAAAAAAGAATTCCGTTTAAAACGGGATTTCGTCATACACATATTCTTTTGACAGGTCTATATCCCCATCCGTATAAATGTATAAGTATTATTCTTTAAAGAGATTTATTATTGTGGAATAATGGTAGCTTAAAAATGTATGTATTTTAAGCCAAACTGGGACCGGGATTTCGCCGGATTTTTGAAAATTCCAGATTTCTCAAAGAATATGAAATGTACTTCAGATGTTCTTAGTGGTGCATTTATTTATAATTAATTCAAAGCCAAGAGATATTTATGCGAGGAAAGAAAATATATTTAAAAAAATCAATGTTTTTTTTAACATTTATTTTTTTCTCACATAAATGTCACTTGGCTTTGAATTAATTATGAACAAATGTACCAATATCAGATGTACATCTGATATTCTTTCAGAAATCTGGAATTTTCAAAAATCCGGAGAAGATCCGGTCTCGACGATAACGGATTTTTCAAGGTTATACTGTGCATAATTAATCAATCCTCTAAATTGTTACTCTCCTAAGTTTTATTATAGCCTCTCATCCCATTTTTTGATACTCCAGCACACAATTTGCCATATGGAACATATTTTGTAACTACCGGCGGCGTGAAATGATGAAGATAAGAGGCCAGTATCCCACTCCCTGTCGAATAAAATATATTATACAGGGGTAACGGAAATACTACTTTGCACAATGCTGACGCCGGAGCGGAAGTTGAGACTAATAAAAGTACGTCAAATTGCATTGGCCTAGGATAAAGTAAGGTTGGCACAGGGGCAGTCTTTGGGAACAATAAAATCACGCCAAATTGAATCGACCTTGGATAAAGTAGTTCGGATCAATGAATAGCAGGCTAAACTAGTGTATCCTATGAGCATTAGGCCGAACTAGTTTGGCTTAGGAAAAGTTAGATTATCCTATGGGCGTTAGGATAAACTAGTTTTGCCTAGGAAAAAATAGTTTATCCTATGGGAGTTAGGATAAACTAGTTTCGCCTAGGCCAATCTAGTTTGGCTTAAAATAGAGTTTCTCCGGTAACATATACATATATGTATATATATAGATACATAAATAGCACAAAATATATCTCAGTTTTAAGATATAAAACACGCACTTTTATTTTATATAAAATGACGTCATCCGCATCCGCTGAAGAATTCTTCATTTACGATCCAGTCTTAAACAACATCTACCGTAAAATACGCATAAGACGTCGACATCGCTGTATAATACACAAATCTAAGAAAAGAGATGTCGTCATTCAAGAAACTCTACAAAAAAATCAAAAAAAAAATCGGCTGTCTTATTAGTTATATTCCTTGATTTGTTTGTAATATTAATATAGATACTTAAATTTTGTTTATAATAGTTCCACGTTTCATCAAAAATCATCCATTTGTATTTTTTCAAAATAGCACGTATTTTAGTTACATTTTTTTTTTAAGTTGTTACGGGAAAAAGGCAAGAAAAAGATATAATTACTATTTTCCAACTATTTTCCTCCTACTTTCTACAGAAATGGAGTACTTGAGTTTCCAAAATTAGACAAATGATGCTAAAAATCACAAAATAATAATTATAATAATAATAATATTTCAAAAATAAATGGAGATGCTGTTTTCAAACAAATTGCATTAAAAAGTACTTTTTTTCATCAATACGACTGTATAAAAAGTGAAAATGTGTGATGCTTAGAAGTAAAAAAAAAAAAATGCAATAGAGTATTTGGTACTACTTAATTATCCCGTCGAACAAAAATCTGTCGCCAAACTATAAGATTAAATGCCAATAATGGTTGATCGTAAATGTCACATTCACTTAACTTCAAGCATGTTACACGTGTTTACTTCAATCAAGTGATTTTTATTTCGACGTTTTATTTGTATTTCTATTAATGTTACACTAATTTATTTGTTCTTTCGTTATTTAAAATAAAAACTATGTCAATTTTATAATTTGGAGAGTGGTTTAGCGATTTATATAATTCGGCGAAATAGGTCGACAGGATAACAAAGTAGTACCGAGTATTTAATCGTACAATGATGTATCTGCTTTGTGTTATGGCTGTCTCGTACAACAGAACGTCATTTTTTGAGACGACACTTTAATAGGGGGGAGAAAGAAATAGCATATGGGGATTAAAAACACCACGGGAAAGCAATATTTCAAAAGTATCATGGAATTAGGTAGTTAAAATGATGTATTTTAAATCAAGTTAATGAAAAGATTATATTTTAAATCTAATAAATATAAAACGAATATGATTTGGGAAAAATTATTGGCAGTTTATCACCTGCTGTAACATAAATGTATCAATATTGCAATCGGTACATGGTAAGCGTAATGGAACAATTATCTTAGAACCACTCTTTATACAAGAAAAATGACCAATAGTCCGCATTCAAATACAGAGACAACATTAGCGTCAAGCAATATTAATACTAATAACAACATTGTTATAAATGTATGCGAGTTAAAACAGCAATATAAAATTGGCTTTGAGCAAACAACCACACAAGTAGCATTTTAGATATGTTTTAAGTGAAACCCGATCATCAAGGTAATAATTATTCACACAAGCATCAGTTATAAAAATAAAAGTTTGAATTCAAATTTAAATATATGCAACCGCACACCCCAAAAAAGTTACGACTGCGAAATTAAATTAGCATTAAGCGTCAAAATGCGACATTGGTTGAGAACTAGATTACGGAATATTCCTATAACATTTGAATTAATCATGGTATGTTTTTTTAGCCGGGTTCAAATATAGCCAAGACTATGTTTTTTCGCCAAAAGCAGTTTTTTTAAACATGTGTAACTTAGATATAACTGTTTGATGTTGAAATAAAATGTTTTGATTTATGCTATTATCCCTTCTTCTTATTTATTTATTTGAATTTTAAATGAGATGTATCGTTTTTTTTTTTTTTTTTTTTTTTTTTAATGTATTTAATTTATGAGTTTTATACGGAAAGAATGCATTTCGAAAGGGTGCGAAAAGAACAATATTTGGCGATTTATTACCTGCGACGGTTAAGTGCCTTATCACAATGCATTTAATGCTTTCATGGTACATTACTGTTATAAGGGCTTTGGCGCTTTTGTAAAAAGCACACAATTCGGGTTTAAGAAAGTGAGATTTCTTATCAAATGATATAAATGACTATAAAAATAAAACAGAATAAGCATTATACTGGTTTATATATAGGTGTATTTAAAAAATGCATCTGCAAACACGTATTAAATAATTTATTTATGTTTGTATATAATTTAATATATAAAAATTAAAATTTGTTTATCTGTCTGTCTGTAATTCTATACAAAGTCACAGTTTGGCAGGCATTAACATTAATAAAAATCCACCCATCTAACAGCAGTTTCCTATAAAATGAAACATTTTTCATTATAGCTGTAGCCAACAATTAAAATCCACAATAAAATTCTTAATACAACAATTATTTTTCTACTGCAAGATTTTCACGTGAAAAATGAAAATGAAATAGATAGTTTGCCAAATTAAAAAAAAAAAAAAGGTGAACATTACGTTATAATTTTTCTGTTGCAAGATATTGAAGTGAAAAATAAAAATGAAATAAATATTTTGGCAAATTTAAGAAAGTGACTATTACGTCATAAATTTCTATTTCAAGGTTTCCACGTGAAAAATGAAAATGAAATAAATAGTTTGGCGAATCTAAAAAAAGGAATATTACGTCATATTGGAAATATAAAGGACGTGGTGAATATAGTATAACGTCATATGAGTGTAAAAGAACGTATTGAAACATGATGAAAACCCGATTATGGAAATATTGGCGTATTTTAACATTATTGCTCCAATGATAAATTTAATCAAGTTTATTTATAGCTGTATTATTTTGTGTCTTGATATTTTATATAAATTAATACATTTGTATATTATGTTTTATGTTTTCATTTGATTAGTGCACAACATTTTGACTGTCTTTTTTTTTTTTTTTTTTTTTTTTTTTTTTTTTTTTTTTTTTGTTATTGCTTGTTTTATGTTGTATGTTAAATTTTGAAATTGAATTTTCAGATCAAACATTATTCAAATTCTAACAACGCCGAGCACTTTAGTTAGTAACAGATAAATGGCTTCTGCATCAATATATCTATGCTAATATTATAAAGCGTTATAATATTATAAAGTGTATACATTTATTAATATTTGTGCGTTTGTGAGGTGTTATCTCTGAAACTACTTAGCCGATTAAAAATAAATGTTGGTGCCCATCTCTGCTCCAAAAAAAAAAGACTATATATTATGTCGGTGCAACAACCTCCTTCGGTGCAGGGGCAAAAAAGTTCTAAAATTGCTATTTTTGTGTTATTGATTGGGTTAGAAACTTTAAATATGGAGTGGTGGTTACTTTTAAGATGTAAATACTCGTTATGAACGCTCTCTAAAACGTTCGAAAATTCAATTTGACAAGTAAACGTAAACATTTCTGGAAACATTCTAAATTATGATTTATTTCAAATAACCCAATTTCTAGTGTATTGTTGGAGTTAGAAACTAGAACTTTGCCATGACATTAATTTATAAGATGTAAATGCCCGTTATAGAACGAATTCTAAAAAATCGAAAGATTAAGAAAGCGGAAAAATATCTATAAAAACCTAAGTAAAGATGTACATGGAATTGTTAGGAATATAAACATAAAAATTGACATAGCTGTATTTTTCATGACGTAAATTCTCTGAATAGAACAATTTCTAAAAATGTCGCTATATAAAATAGTGCAGGAACAAAAAACTTTTGAAATTTTCTATTTTTGAGTTACTGCTGAGCCCAAAAACTTGAACATTTGCTTCGGGTTAGTTTTAAAATATAAATTTCTCTTTATGAATGGTTTCTAAAAAAATAAAAAATTAAAAAGATGAAATGAACGGAATGCATTCTCAATTACCATTAGTTTGGAATTATTAAGTACTGAAACTTTAAATATTTTATAATACTGCATTTCCTGTACAAAACATGCAATTTAAATCCAACAAAACGGATAGATACCCACCTAGCATTAAATAAATTGTATAAATATGGAATAAAGGCCTGTATGAAACAGTGAGTAGGTTGCTCGAAAGTACATGTTAAAGTGTTCCTTCTCTAGGCTTTTATCTCTCTCGCCAAGGCCAAAAACAGAGGGAACTGCGGTTTTAAATTTGATATTATTTGATCTAGACATTTTATCATAAGGTCATACTCTCAACTGTCATCAGCAGATTTTTTATATATTAACTTATCCTGGTGAAATTTAATATTCGGGTTCATATTAGCGTATTTTAATTTGTATGATATGCTGAAAAAATATTTATGGATTTGTAAATTACTTGAAATGACATTTATTTTGATAGCTCAATGGGTATGCAGGCGATATATTCAGATCTTGTGTCATACTTTATGTTGCAATCATTACCGATTTCTTTTATTTAATACATTCTAAATACACCTCAACTTGTACAGAATATGTCTGAAAACAAAACAATACAGCGTATGTAGTGACAAGCATACACTCATCATTAAATCCGACCGACCATATCAAAAACACACTCTAACAACGCATTGCATACCACTGTTTATGTGTTCGGATCTTTGATACTATATCAGTTTTTGGAAAGATAATTCCTTAACTCTCATGGACAACTTTATTGCATCCATGGAAAACAGATATTGTACAATATTAACTATTCCGGGGGAGCACACACCATATAAAGTATAGTCCATTCTCTTCTAACATCATATTTTTTGTAATTTAGTGTTCCTCAGATTCATGCGGAGGGTCTGATTTTGCTCTTGACATCATTTCAAACAGTTAAAATTCCGATATAAGATAATTTTGTGTTTTATTTTCTGTTTTGCTTTTAATATATTGCGTACTTCCAATTTTATACCCATGCATGGCTGTATTGCTTGGTTTACTTTCCCATTTTTTTTAAACGGTGTATACGAATTTATATATAAAATTTTGTAATTCTACGATTCGCTTATTTTCATCATTTTAATTTATCGCAGTATATGGACAATTAAAGATAACATTTGATTTTCTTTGATTCCACATGTTATCATTAAATCCATGTTCTCAGCAATATCGCTCAGACTATTCACTTTGGGGAAAGTCCTAGTAAGAAAATAAATTTCATGTTTCGTGTTATCCCATGCTCCATTTTTTATAAAAAGGTTTTTGCTGGAGTACAATAATATTGTTACAGGCAGAGTACTTTTTATACAGTTTGCGGTTATACAGTACACTTGTACAAAACGCACAAAATATTCGTCATGAAATAATTTTCCATTTTATAAGTATATATATAGGCGAATTTGAATAAATGTTTTTCAGTAAATTGTGTGTATTACCGGGCAACTAAAAAAAGTATTTTCACCAATAATAAAACAATTGCGCATTTTTTACCTTCACCTTTTTAGGTATTTCTTATGTTTTACCATACGCTTTCAAAGAGTTCCACTGAAAATCTGAAAATCTTTCACTACTATTTTCAAAATTTGAATTAGGGCATTGTAAAGAATTGGTAGTATTTTTTTAAGAAATTCTTTGTTTAATTTCCTTTTCAAAAGCATCGATAAAGTGTTAAGTCTACCACTTCCGTACTAAAAAGAAACGTCATTTCACTGTTAAACCCTTGTTACTTAAGGTTGTTTTATTCCCTTTGAGTTCGGAGACATTTTCCTTTTGTGGAAGTAAGAAGAATGTTATCCTACTCTTAATTTTAATTACAACTTTTTGCAACTGGTTCCAAATTTTCATTCTTTTAAACATCAAATACAGATGCAAGATTTTTCTTAATGTTTTATACAGATTCAGATAGATTGTACAAACATCTTAAAATCATTCCCAAGTACTTGCAATGTTCTTTTTGTACCTGCTTGTTAATGAACACAGATTCCATTTGTAAAAAATTAGATAACTTACTAGGTTTTGAATTAAAAGGGAGAAAAGGGAACTTTTTTATGCGCTAAAACTAATATTTTGCGTAATTTTAAATAATAGATATTATTATTATTGTTTTTAGATGTAAAAGATGATCAATTTGATTGATTTTTTGCAAAAAAAAAAATGAACCAAAACATCAGTTACTTTCTTGTTTCTGTTTTAATACATGTGATTTTAAGTACCTCTGAAGAGGTCTCAGGACTCTTAAAATTGGAAAGAAAATGAAAGAAAATAAAGACCCATTTCAACATTTAATACCTTAAATTGTACATGATTTTAAAACAAAATCTTTAGAGGGGTGAAAAATATAAATTGTCTTTAATTTCATGTATTTAAAAAATTACAAGATGCAGAATTAATATTTATAGGGGCTTCAAAATGACATGCATTTTTCAAGCAGGAAATTGGTATAACAGCTTACGCACAGGATTAGAAAATACATTTTGCAGTTAAAATGCAAATTTTGCTACGTAATTGTACTTTAGATTGTAATAATTACCTTTAAACTAAATAAATGTGTATTAAAAGTATTTTTAATACAACGTTATATGCAGGTAATACAAAATTTTGATCAGTATAATCACCCAAATGAAGTACTTTTTTGAACATTAAAAAGGAAATTTTAGGTTCAGTTTTTACAGAATAACACGAAACATATATTTTGAAAAATGCATAAAAAACATTTAAAAGTTTTTGATATCCTGCGCATTATGCCCAAAATCGTCATTTTGAGAAAAATCATAATTAAAATAAAAAAAAATTGTAGCAAAATATTCAGGAAAGATAAGGTTAGTTGGGGTAACTGGAACCACGAGGTAACTGGGCCATAGGCTATTTTATAAAAAACTACTGGTGTTTTTTAAGTTTTAGCTTTTGTGAACAATGCCCCTTAATCTGTACTTCCTAAAACAACGTGTATCAACTCAATCAAAATTCTCACTTTGCTGTGATATGTTGTCAAAAATTTACGTTTCTTTTTTCAAAAACAACGTCAATATGGTTGAGCTTCCTCGGCTTATTATTAAAATATTGTAAGTACTTTTATTAAACAATCATTTTTTTAAAGATTAGACAAATAACTACATTAATACTAGGACTTCCCTCAGAGGGATTAGTCTGAGCGATATTACTGAGAACATAGATTTAATAATACCATGTGGAAGCAAAGAAAATGAGATGCTATCTTTAATTGTCCATATACTGCGAAAAATTGAAATGATGAAAATAAACGAATTGTAGAATTACAAAATATTATATATAAATTCGTATACAATGTTTAAAAAAATGAGAAATCAAACCATTCAAGACAGCCATGCACGGATATAAAATTGAAAGTACGCAATATATTAAAAGTAAAATAGAAAATGAAACATTAATTTACTTATATCGGAATTTTAACTGTATAAAATGATGTCAAGAGCATAATCAGACGCTCCGCACCAATTTGAGTAACTTTAAATCACAAATATATGATGTTTAAAAAGAATGGACTATACTTTATATGGTGTGTGCTCCCCCGGAATAGTTAATATTGTACAATATCTGTTTTCCACAGATGCAATGAGGTTGCCGATAACATTTAAGGAATTCTCTCCTCAAAATCTAATATAGTATCAAAGTACCGAATACATCAAAAGTGGCATGCAATGCTTCGTTAGAGTGTGTTTTAGATATGCTTGATCGGAATTAAATGATGAGTGTATGCTAGCCACTACATACGCTGTATTGTCTTGTTTTCAAACATATTCTGCACAAGTTGAGCTGTATTTACCATGTATTAAATAAAAGAAATCGGCAATGATTACAACATAAAGTATGACACAAGATCTGAATATATCATCTGCATAACTTTTGAGCTGTCAAAGTGTCATTTGAAGTAATTTACAAATCCATACATATTAATTCAGCAAATCATGCAAGGTAACATACGCCAATATGAACCCGATTACAAAATTTCACCAGAATAAGTTAAAAAAAAACTACTAATGATAATTGAGAATATAACCTTATGATAAAATGTCTAGAAAAATGAATCGGATAAAAAATTCATATCACATTTAAAACGGCACTTCCCTCTGTTAGTGGCCTTGGGGAGAGAGAGAAAAGCTTAGAGAAGGAACACTTTAACAAGTACTTTCGGGCAACCTACTCACTGTTTCATACAGGTCTTTATTCAATATTTACACAATTTATTTAATGCTAGGTGGGTATCTATCAGTTTTGTTGCATTTAAATCGCATGTTTTGCGGAGGAAATGCAGCATTATGAAATATTTAAAGTTGCTGTACCTAATAATTCCAAATTAATGGTAATTGAGATCGCTTTCCGTTAATTTCATCTTTTTAAATTTTATTTTTTTTAGAAACCATTCATAGAGACAATTGTATATTTTAAAACTAACCCGAAGCAAAATTTCAAGATTTTGGTCTCAGCAGTAACAGAGAAGTAGAAAATTTTTGAAAGTTTTTTGTTTCTGCACTGTTTTATGTAGCGACATTTTTAGAAATTGTTCTATTGCGAGAATTTACGTCATGATAAATACAGCCATGTCAATTTTCATGTTTATATTCCTAACAGTTCCATGTTCTTCGTTACTTAGATCATCTTTAGATCTTTTTCTGATTTGTTTAGTCTTTCTATTTTTTAGAATTCGTTCTACAACGAGCATTTACATCTTATTAATTACTACCATACCAAAGTTCTAGTTTCTAACCCCAACAGTATCCCAAAAATTTCAGTATTCCAAATAAATCATAGTTTAGAACCTTTCTAGAAATTTTTACGTTTATCTGCCAAATTGAAACTTTTAGAGAGCGTTCATTACGAGTATTTACATCTTAAAAGTAACTACCGCACCAAATTTAAAGTTTCTAACCCAATCAATATTGCAGAAATCCCAATTTTAGAACTTTTCTGCTCCTGCAGCGATGTAGGTTCTTGCACTGACATAAAATAGTCTTTTTTCGGAGCAGAGATGGCCACCAACATTTTTTTAAGTTGGCTATGTAGTTTCAGAGATAACACCTCACAAACGTACAAGCATTAATAATATTATATACTTTATAATATTATAACGCTTTATAATATTAGCATTAGATGTACAGATACAAAAGCCATTTATCTGTTACAAACTAAAGTGCCGGCGTTGTCCAGAATTTGAAGGATGTTTGTTCTGAAAAATCAATTTCAAAATTTAACATACAACACAAAACAAACATTAAAAAAAGCAGTCGAAATGTTGTTAAATGAATCATATGAAAACGCTATATCAAAATGTATAAATGTATATAACAGGCGCAAAAGAATACAGCTATAAATGAACTTATTTCAATTTATAACTGGAGTAATGATGTTAAAATACGCCAATATTTCCCTAATCGGGTTTTTATCATGCTTCAATACATTTTTCACACTCATATGACGTTATACTATATCCACCATGCCCTTTAAATTTCCAATATGACGTAATATTTTCCTCTTTCACGTGGAAACCTTGAAATAGAAAAATTTTGAAGTTATATTCACTTTCATTTAAATTCGTCAAACCATTTATTTCATTTTCATATTTCACGTGAATATCTTGCAATAGAAAAGTTATGACGTAATATTCACCTTTTTTTTTTAATTCGGCAAACTATTTATTTCATTAAAATAAATAATCATTGTTTAACGTCTGATATACGAGTTAAAAATAATAAATATATTACAAATCATCAGACATACAAGTAAAATTACATAAATACATTTAATACAATTAAAAAGCAAACGTTTCAAGCTAAATTTTAGCCCCTCATCAGTGCAACAAAACATTCAAATGACAGAAAACCATACATCATGTTTACAGTTATTACTACAGTTTGTATTACAGACATTATGGTTGAAAGAGTAGAGAATACTGATTTTCAGAAAGTTTTAACATCTGTATACCGTAAGGCGACAAATTCTGGGCAATACCTAAATTTTGAATCTATGAACCCACTCTCCCATAAAATCGCAGTCGTTAGAACTTTAATCCACAGAGCTAAAAGTTATTGTAATACTGATGCAGCCTTCCAATTTGAAAAAAAGAAGATATTTAGTGACATAATTCTAAATGGATATCCTTTAAGATGGTTAAAAAGGATTTTTTCTGAGCATCACGTGTCATCCTCTGTAAATTGTAAGGCTCCCGCTAGTTACATATCTCTACCCTACAACAAATATCTTTCTGAAAAAATCTCTAGCCTTTTGAAGTCTCATAACATCAGTACTTCATTCAAGCCTCAAAATGTTTTGAAAAACTTACTTTGTAAATCTAAACCTAAAATTCCCCCCTTACTAAGAACCGGTTCAATTTACAGTATACCATGTAAAGGTTGCGACTCAGTATATATTGGCGAAACTGGTCGCACTTGCGCCATTCGCCTTGCCGAGCATAAACGTACTTACAAATCTGGAAGCCTACTCTCTAAAATTTTACAGCATTCTTTGGATACCGACCATATCCCAGATTTCACGAATATGAAAGTTATCAGATCCGGTTGCAATAATATTAAACGTAGAGTTTTTCTGGAAGGTGTGTTCACTCGTAAGCAAACGTCGCCGATAAATGAATCATGTGCACTTCCTCCTGAATACTCAGCATTGTTAAAAAAAAAAAAAAAAAATATATATATATATATATATATATATATATATATATATATATATATATACTTTATTTAATTTTAACTGCTAATAATTTTTAACTGTAAACATGATGTATAGTTTTCTGTCATTTGAATGTTTTGTTGCACTGATGAGGGGCTAAAATTTAGCTTGAAACGTTTGCTTTTTAATTGTATTAAATGTACTTATGTAATTTTACTTGTATGTCTGATGATTTGTAATATATTTATTATTTATTTCATTTTCATTTTTCACGTGGAAATCTTGCAGTAGAAAATTAATTGTTGTAGTAATAATTTTATTGTGTTTTTTAATTGTTGGCAACTGCTATAACGAAAAATGTTTAAATTTGATAAGAAATTGCTGTTAAATTGGTGGTTTTTTATTAATTAAAAATTAACTATAAGTTATTTCGATTCCGGATTACTTTAGTTGTCTCGGCCATGTTTTATTACACATGTACGTATCTCTTCACAATTTTGGCTTCCAAATTGTGGATTTTTTATAGAATTATAAACAGACAAAGCCCAGTGGTGTAGTGGTCAGGACATCTGACTGCCGCACCGCAGGTCGAGAGTTCGACTCCCGACTGGGCAAGGTTCATTCAGCCTTTCATCCCTTTGGGGTCGATGAAATGAGTACCAAGCTTGCTTGGGAACTAAACACCGAGGGTCTCGCATTAGGCTGACCACCTGGCCGGGACGCATGCTGTATAGCACCTCGGGGCCCAGGGTCAAGAAAACAGAGATGGGCACTGTCGGCCCAGATCCTTCTTGGATTGTATAGCCACAGAGTTTAGTTTTAAACAGACAGATAGACAATTTTTCCTTTTTATATATCTCTCTATTCTATAAAAAGTAACATCGCTGTCACCGCCGCCGCCGCCGCCGCCGGTTTTGAATTTTTTGTGACCGGAGGTCTTTCTTCGTTAATATTAAGAAAACTATTGCATATAAAAATTGGTGGTATTATAGCGAAATGTTTGATCAACACACTAATGCATACAGTTTTCAAATCGAAGAATTATTTTAAGAGATATTTAATGCTAAAGTTGGGCAAAATCGTTCCATTAAAAAAACTTTATAAGAGCAAAAGCTATTCATGGGAATTTAATCATTTTTAGATCATTTTATTCAATAGAAGATCCCGGCCTGCAGATTTCATTATTTTTTTTAATCTGACTCATCTTTTGAGGTTTTATTTCTATTTTAAATTCAAATATTCAGCATTTTGACAGATATTTTTTTCATATTTTAGAAAATGGTATTAATTTAAACTGTTGCCAACTGCATAAACAGCGCAAACAATAATGTTTTCTTCAAAACAAAAAAAAAAAATATTTACACGTTACTATTATAAACAGAAAAAAACCTTCAAATTAGAATTAAATAATTAGGTATAAAAAGCAGGCACTTATTGGAAATTACGCCATAAAAACTATATTTACATGTGAATTTTAAAAGAGAAAGGATATTGTAAAATAAATTCATTAACATGCGTTAGAAATCTGAAATAGAACAAATTACGTCACATTACACTTATTATGCAAAATGAACAAAAAATAGTATTGCAAAACAGTTTAAATTTAAAAATTGCGCGAGACAAAATATTAGAGGTTAAATATTAGATTTTTTCAAAATTTTATTATTTGTTGTTTGATGTGAGGTGTTCATTTATAAGTATGCAAATTTTTATGTTTCCAACATAATTAGGGGCTGAGTTAAAAAAATTGCTTTAAATACACAAGTTAGAGCCCAGAGGGTTAAATAATAAACTTTTTCAAAATTTTATTATTTGTCGTTTGATGTGAGGTGTTCAGCTATAAGTATGCAAACTTTCATGCCTCCAACTTAATTAGGGGCTGAGTTAATAAAATTGCTTAAAATACAGAAGTTAGAGACTGGAGGGTTAAAAATGACTTTTTCAAAATTTTATGATTTATCGTGTTATCGCAAGTGTTCAGCTATAAGTATGCAAACTTTCAAGTCTCCAAGTTAGGGGATGAGTTAGAAAAATTGCTTAAAATACATAAGTTAGAGCCCAGAGGGTTAAATATGAGACGTTTTTCAAAATTTTATTATTTGTCGTTTGATGTGAGGATTTCAGCAATAAGTATGCGAAATTTCATGTCTCCAACTTAATTAGAGGCTGAGTTAAAAAAATTGTTTAAAATATATAAGTTAGAGCCCAGAGGGTTAAATATTAGACTTTTTAAAAATTTTATTATTTTTCGTTTGATGTGAGGTGCTCAGCTATAAGTATGCAAAATGTCATGTCTCCAACTTAATTAGGGGCTGAGTTAGAAAAATTGCTTAAAATACAGAAGTTAGAGACAGGAGGGTTAAATATGACTTTTCAAAATTTTATGAATTATCGTGTTATCGCAAGTGTTCAGCTATAAGTATGGAAACTTTCATGTCTCCAACTTAATTAGGGGCTGAGTTAGAAAAATTGCTTAAAATACACAAGTTAGAGCCCAGAGGGTTAAATATTAGACTTTTTCAAAATTTTATTATTTGCCGTTTGATGTTTGGTGTTCAGCTATAAGTATGCAAATTTTCAAGTCTCCGACATATATAGTTTCTGAGAACGGGCTCTGTGACAGACGGACAAACAGACAGACAAACGAGTGAGACAGGTAGGGTTTCGTTAGATGAACGAAACTCTAAAAACATGCTGCGGATGACTGTAACAACATCCTAAAATTACATTACCATCAGCGATCTACCAATCCCGAATTTAGTTTATATTCGTTATATATATTCTTATTCTTTTGTGCGGCCCTGTAAAATAATTATCAATATTATATACAGTAAAACCTCTGAATAGCGGACACCCCGAGAATGCAGAATTTGTCCTCTATTTAGAGGTGACCGCTACTGAGAGTAAAACATGTACAGTTATTTAAGAGTTGGTAATCGAAAAGAATGTCCGCTAAATAGAGGTATCCGCTAATCGGGTGTGTCCGCTATGGAGGTTTTACCAGTAAAACTTCTGAATAGCGAACACCTCGGGAGGGCAGAATTTGTCCTCTATTTGGAGGTGTCCGCTACTGAGAGTAAAAAAATGTACAGTTTTTTAAGGGTTGGTAATCGAAAAAATGCCCGCTAAATAGAGGTGTCCGCTAATCGGGTGTGTCCGTTATGGAGGTTTTACTGCATAATAATATCATCCTTTACAAGAAAATAGCATGCTGTATGATAGACAGACAGACATCCAGAGAAAGATAACCTCCCGGATCAATAAACACTCATGTCTTTTGTTTTAATCATCCACAATTGTATGTCATACAACATGCCAGATTTTATACAACAGGCTAAAAACGGTCACCGTGGTACGGAATACTGTATTATTATTTGTTTGCCCACCAAAACTGGTTGCCACGGGTTGTTGAAAGGTTTGTGATCACGTGGTTGAAACTGATCTATTCAATATTACTTCGTGCGTATTTTTTTTTATTTGCTCCATGTGTTCAAACCAGTTGTCTATGAAAACATCAACCGGTGAAAATGACGCACACCAAATTTCAGTGACGTATGCAGATAAATTGTGCTTTTTTAAGAGTTTTTGTATATAATTTTTAAACGGTTTGGAACTTATTTTTCATAGTAGGTGCATTCAGTAGGCGACCCTCATAGGTACCTTCTGGTGCAATCAGAAACGAAATCCGACAAATATTTTTTGAGTTACTAGGGGGCTCGGCCCCCTACGAGCTACGCTCGCCAACCCCCGTCCAGACACCGCAGACTCTAAATGCACGCTAATTTGATCGGCTTTAAAAGGATTTCGAAAGATTAAATTATAATTTAAAAAACAGTGGCGATCTCCCTATAAACGAATTTCTATTCATTTCTCTTTGATTGGGGAATTTTAACGCCAAATCCGCTGCGGTACTACTTGATTATCCTGTCGACCAATTTCGCCAAATCATATAAATCGCCAAACCACTCGCCAAATTATACAAATTGATATAATTTTTATTGTAAATAACGAAAGAACAAATAAATTCGTACAACATTAATAAAAACACAAATAAAACGTCGAAATAAAAATAACTTGATGACGTATACACGTGTACCAACATTTCAAAATAAGTTAATATAAAAAGAATTAAGTAAAGAGAGTCTTTGTCTCCTGGTATTTTTTAACAAAGCGAAAAGAAAGTTCTTTTAAATGAGACATTTTAAATTAATTCTCAAAATATCAAATAAATGTCTAGCGCAATTTCTAAATTTAAACTTTTTTGCAATATTTACCCGACTGCCAAGAAAGGTTATGCGTTTGACGCGTATCTGGGTATGTAGATTTATTTATACTCTCGAAACATCCCAACGGCTGGATGGATTTTAATGAATGAGGTCTCTATCGATAAGTCTTAACCGTCCGATGGTTATAAGCTAGATTTGTTTTTATAAATTTGAAATGGCGGCGTAAAATAAAAATGGTGGTATAGAAGAAAAAACATTTTTACGCACCATATTCAGTGGCATATCATTGGATAGGTCTTTCAAAATTAAGATGACGTTTCATTGACTATTTTACAGTCAGAAGCTCCGTTTAAATATTACACAACCTGGAAGTTGGGTAGGTAAGATCTCTAGCTTTACTGCAACTCTAACCTTCATGGACATCAATAAGCCTCATCAAAATCGTGTTTATAGATAGGAACCAACAATTAAGCACAATTTAAAAGTCATCAATACAAGTAAATAAAAAAATAGGTAAGTAGTATAAAAAATCGTTTCACATTGATGAGAAATAGTTTAGTTCACTTTTTACGAAGTCCGGTTTTTTGATTTTTTAAATTTAATTTTTACTTGTTAACGATAGAAATTTTCTCGCGTGCCATTAAACGTATTTCAGGTCTTTTTTTTACCTGGATATAAATGTATTTATAGGTGAAAGATACTTTGTTAAGGAATTTCGGTGTGATTTTAAAATTTTAGAAATAAAAAAATGGAGGTTGGTTTAAAAAACCGTAAGGAATATGACCATAGAAAAGAGTAATTTTAAAATTTAACATTGTAGTAAACGGTTCAGGCATTCAACTTATTTACAGATAAAGATAACAATATTATGAATAATTCTCGTTAGCCAAGATTGCGATATAATTACGGTTATTTTATCAGATTAATGAAAAAATCATTAACATCTAGGTTAATAGTTACGTGATTGAAACTGTTATAAATAAAAAGAAATGACAGTATTAATTAATAATTTTAATTTTATTCAAACAATTCACCTTTAAAAGTCCACTTTTCTAAACTTTTTGTTACAGCAATAAATCAACATCGACGAAAATGTAATAAAAAGATTTTATGTTTTCTCCTATGAAACAGCAAAATTCATCTCTCTTGATTTTATGGACTTTCTTCATGTTCCTTAAAACCTATTTTAGGAATTTCCTCGTTTAGATATAATTTATTATATACGATGAAATCTGTTTTATTATGGATAGATATTGTGTTACAATATTAGACCAAATACTATTTTGGAAACGAATACATGTTGATAGTATGTAACAAATATTGAATAACAATGTATATGTGTAAAATGAAAATTTAAAAAAGAAAACACTTCATTCAAATGTTTTCGAAAAAAGAAATTTCACCACTTATTGCTAATTTCAATTATATTACTCGAAGCTACATATATCAGTAGAGAGGTAGTTAAGGACATTTACCTAATTAATATTAAATCATAGTTAAAATCCAAATTATATATACTGTTTCAGCCTAATCCTAACCCTCATCTATCATAATAAACGTTCAGAGTTTCGAAATATAAACCTTTGAAAAAAATGAAATTGGACATAGTAAATTCTAGAAGCACTAGTAGCGCAACCCTAAAAAGATTCATAAATCTCATCGTCTTATGAATGCCATATAACAGATCGAATTTTTCCAGGCATAGAATTATATGTACTGAATAATGAATATGCACTTAGATATTTAAATGGTTATATTACTTAATTTCTCTACAATATCTTCAAATCATGTGCCTCAACTTCAGTTGCACAAATCTATTTTATATATTTGTATCTCACTTTTCATACCGTCTAACGTAATCTGCAAAGTAATTTTCTCACGTTATATACAGTGTGTGACAGTAGGGTGGTCACAAGAAATCAATCTTCGAATTTTTTGGGGGGACCCCCCCAAAAAGTTGCCAATTGACTAGAAAATGAGATTGGCAAAGTTTCAGCTCATTTTGATAATCTTAACCCGTGCCTCACTGAGGTTAAAGTTTGAAAAAAAACGTGATTTTTCGCAAAAAAATGCCGTTTTTCCTTTATGAAATTAATGTAATTGAACCTAGAAATATAATTCAGGTCTCATTTTATAAAGAAAGTTTTGCTTTAAAGAACCACACACCATTTTTTATCCAAAAATGTATGAATTTAAACATATGCGCATTTTTAAGGACTAGACTTCACCCGAATCCTAAAAATTGACTTTATAAGAAAATCGAAAAAAACATTGTAACATTCCATTTCATCTGCTTTCCAACTTTTTTTTTTCTTTTGTTTTTTTCTTTTGATAAAAGGTTTAATTTAAAAAAAAATTCCAAAGAAAATGAAAAAAATCTAATTTTAAACTGAAAGAATTAAAAAGGGGGGAGGAGGGCAAAGAAAGTATAAAAATTAGAACAAATAATGTTCGAAGGCATTTTATTATTAAAGTTGTGTTACAAGAAAGGAAGCATAATGAAGAAAACAAATTATTATCCCTTACAATTGTCACGGTAACCCTTTCCGGCACAGAAAAATTCTGTTCGTAACATGGTGAAATGATTGACTAACACCGGAATTTACAAACGACTTTTTTAGAAATTAGGAAGCACATTACGTTAAGCTTTCATCGTAAAAGCAAAATTAAAAAAAAAAAAAAAATCTTGGTACCGTTTGAAAGTTTGGAACTAAAATTAGGTGGTCTTGATGTGGGACCACTGCGCTGGGAAGGATTAAGGGGTAATGCCTTAGATAAGGTGGCTTTTGAAGTTTTGCTTTTCCTTGAAAAGTTTTCTACATTCAGATACAACTTTTAGCATATACTGTTTTTGTTTTTTGTCTATGTTTAATGGGAATTAAAATCTCGGATTAATTTTATTCTCCTGTCAGATATATCATTGACAACTTTAAAACCATTCACTATTTTTTGCTTTCAAATAAGGTTTATTTTCACACCATACATCGGGATGAATATTTCAAAATCGTTTATTAATATCAAATCTTTAAAAAAAATTATAGTTTGAGATGAAAGAATAATTTTACAGCCATGCATATATTGACTTTTTTTTTTTTTTTTACCAAAGTATCATCTAAAAATGAAAATGCAACTTGATCTGAGTTAACATACCAAACGCGGTTTATCATTTTAGAGAGGGCTTTGTCTGCAACCTATTTATAAATTTTTCTGTAGTCAACAAGTGATTTTATTAATTGAAAGCCTTGGATTGGAGGAAAAAGTGGTAGTGAGAGTATTGAAGCACGCTTTTACATAAATATTGATTAGAAATAAGCAAAGATCTCTAAAACCTTCTTTTTCTAAATTTGTAATTGAGAGATGATCCCTGAAACGATATTTTTTGAGAGAATAAATATATTTTGAGAGAATAAATAGCCATCCATCCCCTGTGCTATCCATCTGACATGATTAAAAGCACCAGGTGCTCTAAAAAATGTCTTTTGGAGGAGGACGTTCTATAAAAATTAAATAAAGTTGAATATATTCTTTATAATCATCCCTGGGCTATTAATTTTTTAAAGATTGTGTAAGAAAACTTCTGAATTAACTATTTATATCTTGTATTTAATCTTGAATAGCATTTTTATACTTAGTCTGGTTTAACTTAGGCCACCCAGTCAGAAATTGTTTTTTTAAATACCTGGCTGAGGGGCAGTGATTGTGCCCATTTTACAATCAAAAACAGCTTTTAGGATAATTTCTAAATTATGGTGGCGACATGGTAAATACAGAAGTTTTTTTCCTTTAACAATTGCTATGTAAAAATGTTGGTTTCTATGAAGCGACCGGTGTTTACTGCAGTGGTATCAAAACATGGTTCCTGGATTTTACCAACTTCCTCCCCACTCTTCAACTGCTGAAAATAGTTTTCGCCTGAATTATTTGAATACTACTTTCAAATTGAGGAACTCGTAATAACTGTTCTTCATCTCCAAAACTAATTAAAACTGCTATCCACTCTAAATTTTCTTTATTAAAAAAGTGAGGAAGCAGTTTTCCATCCCAGTGAACAACAGCTCTCTCTAAATCGGAATTTTTAAATCTGGTTTTTATGAGATCAGTTCTTTGTTCTTTGCTTACGAAATAGTTATTTGCGGATTCGTATTGCTCTTCTACTTAATGTCTGTGGTTAATTGGTGGATGTACTCTAAGTCTAGCAGCTTCTCTGGCGTTCAGTTTCACTCAATCAATGTTATAAAATAAAATACGTAAAGCTTGACAATTACTTGGTAAATTACTGTCGAAGATTTGATGAGACGAGTGGCCAATTAAAAAAATCTTACATTTCTGCCATCATACCGAAAGGGGGAGGAATTTTCCGGAATATTTCCTTAATTCTGAAAATAGATGACGATAACAGGTAACAAAAACAGCCTTGTAATAAAAAGAGAAATCCAGAGGTTCGTTTGAAATGCACTTCAACTGCAATCAACAAATCGAGAAGTTATTTCTAGACATAGAACTAGATAACTAATAATTAATTATAATTCGTGAAATATTTTTAAAGTTACAAAAATTGTTCAGGTATTTTTGCCTATTAATGCAAATAATACAAGAAATTATCAAAAGTAATAAAATTATTAATTTGTCATTTTTCACTTATTTTTCAAAAATGCAAAGTTTGAGGGTATGGTTCACGAGCTTACCTGAAAAATACTAAAAGTTTATTAAATATAAGTTTTGATGAAAATATAAGTTCAAGGTAAAAGCAGTTTCTATGAAATAAAACAGGAATCAGGTTTCGAAAACAAATAGTTTGCACTTAAAGAAAGAAAAACTACAATTTTTCGCCAAAATTTGCAAATTTTCAAGAATTCAACCTCGATGAGGCATGGGTTAATGTTATTCAATTTAGCTGAAACTTTGCCAATCTCATTTTCTAGCTAATTGGCAACTTTTAGGGGGGTCCCCCTCCCCCCAAGAAAATGTAAAAAAAAAAATTCCCATGTTGCTTGTGACCACCCTAGTGTGACAGGTATTTGAGAACACACATTATACATGAAATACCACCCAACATCAAAGTTACAAATCGTTTTATGTTACATGTATACATGTTAGAACCTGGACTAACTGATAAAATGAAGAGACATGCTGTCATTATATCATTGGTTGAAGAACACTCCTATTTTGACATTGCAAAGAAAGGCTGCCTGATTTCATGTAGCAAACATTTCCTTCAACGAAATTGTCAACGATATCACATTATCAAGACGCCTGAATTCGTCAGTCGTGTCTATTAAAATCTTAGGCAGTGCAGGAGGACACTCGCTGCAGGTTGATGAGCCCTCCATCCGATGTGTGATTCATGAGGTCTTTTGTTAGAGGTCGTACGTGATGCGAAGAGAACAGTTCTGGCGTGAAGGAACCAGGAATAACAACCTGGCCAGCCACTTTAACAAGGTGAAGCATCAAGTGGATCCAGGAAAGCTGTTATTTCCGTCCGATGAGAAATACTTTATTCATATCCAGAAAGTGAACCGCAAAAAGATCGATGGCCATGTAAAAATTTCGAAGAGGTTCTATCCGTTACATCCAGAAAAAATCCAGCCTCACTCTGAATCGTGAGTAGCGAAGACGACTTTATGCTTCTAGATTTTTTCTTCAAGGTGCCATATCCAATGCCAATGCTTATACTGAGTTGTTAAATCTCTAGATTACCTCTGTAGCACGTGGAGGGCAGTACGTTTTTTAAAAAAGACCTTGCACCATCCCGTACAAACCACAGAAAACAATAATGGATGGCCAAAAACTTTCATGACGGTTACATCCTCAACTCCTTCCACCAAGCCGCGTGTAGAGGCGGTTATATTGCGGCTGTTGGTAATTTTAACAAATTATGTCCTCTATTGTGTTTGTGGTCACCTGTACAGAACATTAAAATGTAAAAAAAATGCCTTAGTATCTGTTTCTGTTTGAAAGCAGGCATTAATTTGTTCTCAGATACCTGCCGCTCCCTGTACTGGGTATCCATTCTTATCATTTATTAACAGCTAATTGCCAAGAGACCAGTTTTAGAAGTATAGCTCAAATTGCAGAAATATTTCAAATATTATTATTCATAGCAAATTCCATTTGCTTCATAATAGTTACATTTTTTAAAGATACGAAATTTAAATTTTTATACGGTTCCTGAGTCGTATAAGATATATTTAGAAAAGTTACCCATGCTGTAACAAGTTAAACATTAAAAATACCCACCTTCTACGGTCATAAATTTCAGTTTTTTCTGCCACTAAAAATGAGTTTACATGTTCCAGTTTTAGAATAATACAAATGGCTAAGGAAATTTAACAATTTCTATCAGCGAGAATAGTAGGCATTAGAGCAAGTTTATACATTTTTTTTTTTTTTTTTTTTTTTTTTTTTTTTTTTTTTTTTTCAAGGAGCGTAAATTTTTGTGGATGATTTTTTATGTTTTGCTAAATAATAATTTTTAACTTTCCAGAATCAGAACGAATTTTATAATAAACAATTTAGATTTGGATAAACAAATACTGGGTGTAATTTTAAAACATTAATATTTGGTACATGACATTTTAAGTAAAACATTTTTTATAACCTGATATACCTAAACCACAGATATTTTCTAAATTAAATGAGGTTCAAAACTTCCGAGGTTCAAAGGTATTTTCAGATAAACTTTTGATCTTTTTAAATATACTTGCTTCAAATTTTATAAACTTTCCTCTCGTATACTAAATCATCTCCTAAGGAAATGTAATAACATCACTTATCTTTTCTCCGATGAAAGAGCGAAATTTATCTCTTTTACTCAATTGAACTTTCCTCACGTCCTATGGAACTTATTTTATGAATTTTCTCGCATAGCATAAATATAATAGATGGGCAAAATCTGTTTTATTACGAAAGTATATTTTGTTTCAATATTTCACGGAACAATAACGAAATACTAATTTTAAAACCAATATTTCTTGTCTAACAATAAACGCTGAAATAAACGATGTAACAACAAATGTAAAACATTTAAATCTAATATGGAAAATTTTATTTTATAAAATTTTTCATAAATATTTTTCTTTCAATTGAGATTAAAATTCAAGCCTCGCATATATTTCTCTATGTGATTAAATGTACTCCGGCATTTTGATTAAAATTCAAGCCTCGCATATATTTCTCTGTATGATTAAATGTACTCCGGCATTTTCTGTATGAAATTCCATTTATATAAAGAACCATGTTTGCGAATATATTATTAAAAAAATACTATAGCAGTTTAACTGTTCTGTAACGCATGGGGCACCTAACAAATCCTAAAATATTTTGATTGTAGATTTCCTTATGTGACAAAATCACGTCTGTTTTATTCAAATGTCAAGATATTCTAATTAATCAAGCAAATGATTCTCAATTTTCAAGCGATCTTTACGAGATTCACTAGTAAGGATAACTAACATAAGGGACGACTAGATAACTAAGCATATGAGTTGTTCATGTCAGGAACATAGAGGGAGGGGGTGTCGAGTATTCTGTTAAACATTTTACCTTTTGTCCGTGCTAATATTCCTTATATGTCATCGTTCTTATCTGCTACACACACACACACATAACTATATGGCCATTAATGACCGTCAACTTTCAATTTTAGACATTTTGTCGATTATTTAGAATATAATTGACAGATTCTTCTGGAATTTCAGGATTAAAAAGAACCGGTATGTCCTCAAATTTAGCAATGTCGATTTGGTAAGAGAAGCAATTAGGGGGCCAACAAAAAATCAAAGAAAAAATAATACTTGGGATCACCCTGTAAAATAAAATGCACGAAATGATCTATCGCTACCAAATATAAATAAACAGACTTTGTGCAATATGTGTATTCTTTTGTGTAAGAATAGCACGTATATTAATGGAGATATAGCGATTTATTTAAAAATATATATAAATTTCTTGCATGTTTTTTGCTTATAACATGTAGGGGTTTCAGCGAAATTTAACGCTGGTTTCGGACAAATTGACAAAGTATGGTAGAAACAATATAGTGCAATTGGAATAAAAATATATTAAATATTTTAGGAAATATGTGCAGTTGTATGAAATAATTTTTATATGCGCATACGCGAACGATAAGAAGGATCATTTTACATAATTTAGCAGTCAACTCTGTGGAGCAACTTATAAAAAAAAAATCTAGTCAAATATCGTAAAAACTCAGAAAGATATTGGCGTTAGAGTGAGCAAATTTTTAGTTGTTCTCTAAAAGCAGACGATTGATAAGGGATTTTACACAAATTGTCATTATTTATTAACTGACTTTCAGAAAAAATTTAGTATTTAGTGACTATCAGCGAGTAGATTTGGAAAAAATGCTTTGATTTTGATACTTCTCTTGATCATGGTATAGGCTCGTTCTGGTGGTTATCCAAGCAGAACTAAAGCATCAATAAAAAACGAAAATTTAAAAAAAAAAATAAACTAAAAATTACAATTTGTGAAAAATCCCTTATCATTCAGCTGCTTTTAGATAACAACTAAAAATCTTGTTAAATTTTCATTGAAAAAAAATGAAGTTTGGGATCGTTTTAATATGTAGATGGCCCCCTAAGCAAATTTTACACACATAATTTAAAAGTAGACTTTACTTCCAATCGTTCGATACCAGTTACTTTCTTCTACGATAATTTGTTCAGGAGTTAATAGGGGGTGTTTACATTTTTTTCCATGACTGTACATTATTTTAAAACATTGTTGTTTGCGAATTTTCTGTATAAGAAACATATTGATTTTTATACAGTTAAACCTAAACAAGAGATATTTTCTAGTTCAGTCAAGAATACTTTAGACTTTCAGATAAACGTTTGATCCTTTTTAAATATACATGCTTCAAATTTTTTAAACCTTTCAGCAGACCACTAAATCATCTTCGATGGAAATGTAATAAACGTACCTTAACTTATTTCGGATAAAAGAGCAAATTTTATCTATTTTTTCAAATTGAATTTTCCTCACGTGCCATGAACCTTATTTTAGAAAATTTCTCGCCTAACTTAAATTTAATAGATGGTCAATATCTGTTTTGTTGCAGAAAGATAATGTGTTTCAATATTTCATCTAACAAAAGAGGATATAGTGGGAAAAATAATATTTGAGGAAAAAGCATAACAAATAATAATTAAATGATGTATAGTCGTGGAAAAAAAGTAAATACCCCCTATTAACACTGCAGCTAATTATAGTAAAAGAAAGTTACTGGTACCAATCCATTGGAAATAAAGTCTACTTTTAAATGATGTATGTAAAATTTGCTTAGGGTGCTGGGACTGATTAATGTACGGACCTCCGGGGCTCGGCCCTGGGCCCACCAATTTTAGGGGCCCACAAATTATGCGATTATGTGGCTGATTTCTTTTCCTTAATCGAATACTTTTCAAATAATATTGTTTTATAAAATATGAAACGTAAAATTTAAATATCCTGAATGACTCAATAAAATGTTTAGAAGCTTTTAACCTAGGCACTTTTACTTTAAAAAGTGACTGACCAAGAACCGAACATGGACTTTACTCACGCTTGATAACTACCGAATGGTCATTACTCCTGATTTAGTAGTTTAATAATTGGTATATTTTAAACAAAATTTCATTCATATTATTATTTTTAAACCCTGCACATTTTTTTTAAATTAAACTTTTGATTTATGATTAGTATATATGTATTTTTTTTTCTTTTCTGATAATGCAATTTAATATTTTGAAAAATTGATAAATACTGTGAAACCTTAATTATATGTTCTTGGAATTTGCGTTTTCCTGCATGTAAATTTTCTCACAATTTAAGTTTTTCCACTGTTTGCATTTTATATTTTGGTCCCTGACGTAAAAACAAAGTTTTACTGTAATAAAAACCTCCATATTTAATTTTTCTGTAAAAGTCCTTTTCAATTTGATAGTACCTATAATTTTCGAAACTTGCCGTATCCAGAAAATCAAATTTAGGGAAAATGCCAAAAACAGCATACTGTATCTATTGGTTTCAATATAAACGAGGATTTTATGTCAGAATTATAGTTTAAAATGATTACTAGGCTGCTAGGGAAAACACAATTTTTATGATTTTGGATAAGGCGACTTTTGAAAAAAACGTCCTCATTTATTTTGCAACATAAACTGTGAATCATAGATGTTTGTGAACTATACAAATGCTTATTTGAGAACGTGGACTGTAATTCATTTTATTGATTATTCTTGTAACTTATTATTATTATTATTATTATTATTATTATTTTTTTTTTTTTTGTAAACTTGAAATTTTCACCCAAACAATTTTGTCAAATCATCAAATAAATCTACTTTTTTTTTTTTTTCTGAAAGTGTCGACGGGAATGGGGAGATAGGGAGTGGCCCAACTTTTTAACAGGCCCTGGGCACAACTTCAGCTTGATCGGGCTCTGTTAGGGTGCCATCTACAAATCAAAACCAGACCAAATTTTGTTTTTACCAACACCCAATTTTAACGCTATATTTTAAATCTTCGGTGCAAATTATGCCTAGAAAGGAAATTTTTAGTTATTTGAATAATATGTTTTTGAATTATATACATTCAAAATTTAGAGCTTCTAAAGTTAAATTGCATTTTCATACTTTTATTAAAATCTCCTTAAATTATAATCCTAATGCGAAAATTTTATGAGTGGTTATAATAGTAAAAATCCCAAACATAAATACATTGAATATGTAATTAAAAAATTATAATATGAATTATGAAATTAATATTCGAAATAAATATGAATTGCAACCTATATATTTTTAATAGATTTATATTTATTATGTTCTGCTTAATATGAACTCTCAATTTTCTTTCAAATGGTTTTCGAATCTTCATTAAAAAACGGCAAAATGATAGTTTAAGGGGCCATCTATGATCTGCAGAAAAGCATAATTTGAAAAACATATTTTACTCATTTTATTGAAATATTTGGGTTAACAATAGTCGAAGCATACTAAGCGGGTGAAAATGTGCTATTGGCACGAAATGTTACATTAATATGTTTGATAAAGTCATTCTGTAGCATATCAACAATCGAGTACCAAATTTTAATTTGCATACACCCCCCTAAAATAGGTTCATTTAAAAAATGTAATTTCTCGGAAACTAATCCTACGAATTTCATGTAAATTTCGATTTAGGCTAACTAAAGGGTGTAGAATTTATTTATGATGTCAAACTTGGGTATTGCTATTCCCGTAAATTTCTTCTAGAATAATTTTTGCAGAGTTAGGGGGTGGTGCCATTTTTTCCCACACGACTGTACACTGTAAAAAAAAAAATCCGACTAGCTTTCCTGTAGGAATCGGAAAAATAGTTGCCCTTACCGTACCGGAAAATTTTAATACCCAGCTCGGAATAAAATCCGTAAAATCGGAATAAAATCCAAAAATACCGTTTTAATGAATGTTTCCTTTTTTACGGATGTTATTCCGAGCTGGGTCGGAAAAGTTTCCGGTATGATAAGGGCAACTATTTTTCCGATTCCTACAGGGAAACTCCTCGGATTTTTTACAGTGTACAGTGCATATCGAAATATGAAAATTAAAAAATAGAAAAAAAATATTTCAAAATTTTAAATAGTTTTTCATTTGAAATTTACAAATATAGATTTAAATAAATTGCTTACTGTTTAAGATTAACTATTTTGAGATGTTATTATTAATGTTTATTTATTACTACGATTTAACTTAATATAAAATCAGCTTGTAAATATATCATTCAAATGATGTATAAAGTTGCATTACTTGTAAATATAACTGAAATGTGACGTTATTGTTTTAGAATTTTGAATTTGAACGAGAATTTCCAGTAAAAAAATATTTTATTATAAATCAGTATGTAAAAGTGATCATTTTTAACACTTTACAATGTAGTTGAAGTCTGTTTTTGAATTTCATTTGTTTGTCAATTTGTCTTTCCATCTGTCTTTCGTTGCCCAAAAACACATTATACTGCGCTTCCCATGTAATACATTGACAAGTAATGCCACTGGTAAATTTGTTGTTGTTGTTGTTGTTCTTTTTAAAATTTGCGAATGAGCAGCACTGCTTTGCTTTAGTATTTATAATGTATTTTTGGTTGCATATTAATTTGTTTAAAGTATGAAAAATTATATATGGCCTAAATAGACTGAAGAGACAGAGAAATAATGTAAAATATATAGTGGAACAGGGTAAAACGCTCACCCTTACTAATTATTAAATGAAACAAGAAATGGTGCCTTTGCTCAGAATAGGGATTCGTAGAATGATAAAATGTATGCTGCGTAGTCGTTTCACTCGATCACCTATTATTTATTATTGAAAATCTACCTATGTTTGTTTTCAAGCATTCAATTTTGTTGAACTTTTTTTTTTTTTTTTTTTTTTTTTTTTTTTTTTTTTTTACGTGAATTTAACCTATTATTGTGGACTCATAAGTATGTATATTTTTATAACTAAAAAAAAAAAAAAAAAAAAAAAGAAAAAAAAAGAAAAAGAAAACGTATTACATAGAATTATTTCAAATTAAACTTAAAATTACACTATATGCAAACTACTTAAAGACTACTTTAATATCCTTAGTACTTTTCATCTGAGAATACAAATATACAAGAGTCTTATTTTCAAATTTCTCGTAGTTGGTGTCGAAAGGAGTGAAAGTGAAAGTCAATTTTTAGATCCCGAAAGCATTGGAAAATTGGGATCTAAAATTTGACTTTCACTTTAACTCCATTCGATTTCGACACCAACTAGGAGAAATTTGAAAATAAGACGCTTGTATTTTTCTATTCTCAGACGAAGGCTATATATATAGTTAAAAGTACTAAGGATATTAAAGTAACTTAACACCTTTTTAAATATTTTTTCATGTTTTAAGTAATTTGCACTTAGTGTAATTTTAACTTTTAAAGACGAATTCAGCGTTATATTTATTTATTTGCTGATGTAGAATTATTTCGTTTTGAAGATAAAATTAGTATCATATTGAATGGTTAATTGCAAAATAATGTGGTTGTAACAACATGGTGGAAAAAGGGTAAAATCCTTTACCAAAAAAGCTACGTAGGCATTTTAGCCTAACCTTTTTTTAATTGAATAACTGAACTGTAAAATATTTCTCTTATTATTTTTTATCAATAATTTCCTTTTCTACATATTAAACAGTTATTGAAATAAAATTCATACTAATTGTAATGCTAAGTGAATTTAAGCTATTTTTTAAAATATACTCTGAGGTCGTAGGCTTCAGGAAATTTTTCTGGACAAATATCAGCATTCTTTTTACAGAGAAATAAATCTATGTTAAGCGCAAAATTTCGCCTTATTTAAGAAGAGATTTTCTATAAGAAAATGCTGGTACCGCATAATAGTACGGTTTTAATAACTTTCTAAGGTAAATAGCCATTGAAATAAAGTTTGCAACATACCTCATAATTAAAAAAAGCAAAACAACATTTGTTTTGCGATTATAAGTCTATTAAGTTGTCTATAACTTCACTGTAAAAAAATCTGAACAGTATTCCTGTAGGAATCGGAAAAATAGTTGCTCTTATCGTACAGGAAAATTTTCCGGCCCAGCTCGGAATAAAATCTGTAAAAACAAGGAAACATTCATTAAAACGGTACTTTAAGGATTTTATTCCAATTTTACGGATTTTATTCCGATTTTACTGGTTTTATTCCGAGCTGGGTCGGAAAATTTTCCGGTACGATAAGGGCAACTATTTTTTCCGATTCCTACAGAAAATCTGGTCCTATTATTATTATTATTATTTTAACAGTGTTCGCTATAGACTGTAAAATAATCTCACACACATCTTCCTGCTTGAAGAATTTGCAATGCATGTTACCAATGTATCCGTTATTAGAATGTATATTCAGCATTTTTTCATCTAGTCTTTATTATTTATCAAGAGTGTTTAATTTTAAAATAATTGTTTTTTTAAAAAGCTAAATGGTTATTTTTTACATTGTGTTACATTGATAATAAAAGCGTTTTTATTCATTAACAAAGCTCACGAAACGATTTATTACATTACTTCACGCAAATGCAGAAACTTTAGCGTAACACTTAATTAAGTTTAATTATTAAACTTATTATATATAATGATTAATTTTGCACTTGTGATTCTTTGCGTTTAATCAATATTAATGAGCTTAAAAGATTTATAGGTATTTGCACGTAATGATGAAAAAATAACTTATAATATAAATTCATTTTATAGTTTTACTTTTATTTAAGAAGTACATAGTATGAAAATGTTTATTCTTTTATAAGATGTTTATAAATCCAAGTTGCTTTGTAGCTTATAAACAAATATAGAATGTGTGTCACTACAGAAGATATAAAGAAATTTTAATTAAATATAGCATTTATTTATTATTGTTATATTTATATAACGATAATATAGCAAACGTATTTATTTATTACATTTTTCTAACTGATAAGTCATTTCAAACCGTATATTTACTACATCTTTATTTTTTAAGGCTTATTAAGTGTCAAACACGTATAAATTCATAAATAATAGATTTCAAATGGTATTCAATGTATATTCAACGACTGAAAATGTATAATTAAAAAACTACTTATACATTTACTTATTTGCAAAAAGAAATAACAACGATTAAACAAAATTACTAAATGATTTCAAAGTTGATAATTTTTTCCATAGAAGCAAGTATGTATTGTATGTACTGCATTCTTGAGGTTGTTTGTATGCAATATGTGGAGCCGAATTCGTTTAACAAGAGTACGCTTAAAACGAGCAATTTTCACATTAAGAATGGAATATTTAAATTATAACATTTATGTTATATACAGAGCATTTAAATTATATTAAGATTTGCACACTTTAAGAGTTACAAATGAAGGATCCTGGCTAATACGATCAAAACGTATGTTAATTTCAGTTTCATTTTAGTATATTTTTAAAAGTATTACGTAAGTAGGAAATACGTGGAATTACGAATTAAATATCTTTCTTATAGTACATTATACTATCTGAGTTATAATTTGTCTACATTTTAGAGCTCTGTTAAAATATATTAATTTATCAGTTTTACCAGAAAGGGTTTTAACTTCCAAAGCGAGCCCATCCCTACACAACCACATACATATAAGAAATGCAAAGGGATACCCTTAGGTTTTCAGAAAATGAAGGGGGAGATAAGGGAATATACATTATCTTCTCTTTGTAAGATTTACAACTCAGCCAGGAAAAGGAAGGAGCATAGAAGGAAACATTTAATTGTTGCTTTATTTAAATAGAGATTCTTGACCATATTAACTAGTATTTTTATGTACCTTATTGCACTGTAAATATGAAAAGATTGTGCGAACAAAATAACTCGAAAATAGCAGTGACTAACTGTAATGTTAGCAAAGATATTTGGGGAAAACATATGATATGTAAAATTTTTAGAGGAATAAATAATTGTGTTTATCTAATTTATGTGTATGTTTATAAGATTTATGTTACATACAGGGGTATTACGAGAAACGATTAATACGCCTTTATATTTATAATTCCCGTTGCTTCTCCTTTTAACTGAGTTCGACTATATTTACACATTTAAAATGTCGATGTTATTAATTAAGAAATTAATAATTAAGAAAATGAAGGATTAAATTTAATACGCACATTTAAGTTCATTAATGTATTTGTAATAATATGTATCATCAAAAAAGAATGCCGGGATTACAAATTTGTATTACGAAGTAAAAAAAAAAAAAAAAAAAAAAAAAAAAAAAAAAAAAAAAAAAAACCTTAGGAACTTAAAATATTAAGGAAAGTACCAAGTTTTATATCCCTTTCAATATGTTTCGGTAGTGTGGGCCATTAATCACCCTAGAGACTTCTAGATGATATTCGATCTCTCTCCATGCCCTGTGGAGCATATTTGTAGCTACAGTTTCAGTTGCAGTTACGATTTGATGTTTTAAATGGCTGAGATCAGTAATTATTTAACTGTCCACAATGTTATTAATGTATCCACAGAAGAAGAAGTCCTGAGGCGTAAGGTTGGGGCTTCGTGGAAGCCATGGAATTGGGCCATCTCGTCACATCCATGAGCTGAGGAACTTCTCATTCGATGATGTGCGCACACATAGGAAGAAATGAGGAGGAGCTCCCTCCTGCATAAAAATCATCTTATTCGCAGTTACAGCTTCCAAATCATCAATTTGGGGAAAGAAGTAAATTTACATTTTAAAATATTTAAATAATGATTTAATGCGTCATATCAAGAATATCGAGAATAATACGATAAATTTGACCAAAGGAAGAGGAGCTCCGTCCTGCATAAAAATCATCTTATTCCCAGTTACAGCTTACAAATCATCAATTTGTGGAAAGAAGTAAATTTACATTTTAAATTATTTAAATCAAGATTCAATGCGTCTTATCAAGAATATCGAGAATAATACGATAAATTTGATTAAAACGTTTAATACGTACGTTAAAAACGTTAAATTCGAAAAATATTTAATGGATTCCTCTAATTTAATTTTTTTTTAATTGTTGAGATAAAGATAAAGATAATATTTTATTTGAACTTTATTTTCATCATTTTGTTATGAAAAGTAATTTTCGAATATTAAACAATTTACTAATGCGATTTATAATACATTAGCATTGTCAATTAGGATATATTTTTATAATAGACATATTAAATTTTATCACAAAAATTAGAGGAAAGTTACTTAACGACTTTAATTTATGTTACATGTAATAATTACTCATTTAACGCACCACAGCTTGTAATATAGATTACATTGAAATAAATTTCCTATTTTACCTAGGAGTCGCTTAACAGCATAAATCTTAATTAAAAATTTATGTACTACAGTTAAATTCAATATGATATCTTAATTTTTTAAGTATCAAAGATTGTAATGATTCAAGAACTTCATCTACAATCTAAGCAAGCTACATTAATAATATTTCATTCTTATAGGATATAAAGTAAAAAAAATAAATAAACAATAATAATTACAGATCGTTGCAGTGTGTATTTATTAATATATTATTACAAATTCGGTGAACTTGCATAAGTGCATAAACTTTAATATATCATTTTTATCAAATTCTTAAAAATTTAAACAATATTAATGACTAAATATAAATTATTAGTTACTTCCGAAATTAATCATAGAACCTGTTTATTGCAGCTGAAATAGATAGAATCGTTCTCTATTTCTTATAATTTTGATATTTTTGATATCTTGCAAACACTGCACTTAAAAATTTATAAATTTACCTTAGCAAAATAAATGTATATTGATTTTTGAGTAAAAGTTAGCGTATCTGCATTCTTCTGACACTTAAACATTGTATTGCTCAACGTTTGTTACAGTATGATCATTATTCTGGTAAATAATATTAATTTATTGATGAATTTGAAAATTCGATAAAACTTATAAGAATCAAACGAACAAAAATCTATTAAAACAACCTACAATAAATATCAGAAAACAGTTATTCGTATTTTTATTGAAATGGAAGGTTAATTGCTATAAGCATTAAAACCTGAATTTGTCGATACTGAAATTTTGTAATTGCAACAATTATCTAACGAAAAATACGCGCAGTCGTAATCGTGCTAATCATACATAGAAAAATTATTTTTCTATTTTTATAACAATATTTGGCAATTGGAAATTTTTTATAAACTAAACTAAAATTATTAATGAATATATAATTATATCTTGAAATAATATTCCCTTAAAAGAAATAAATAATAGAAAAATGTTTGTTTTATAAGAATAACATGTACTTTTTTCACTCCCGTACACGCTATTATTATTATTATTATTTTAGCAGACACAACTTTAGGCTTTTTCCAGTGCATATATAAGTTTTTTCGTATATTTTACACACAAAAAAATAATTCTACAAGAATTTACGTATACAGTTTGTTTTGTTCGTATATTATTTAATATAAAAATATTATTATCAAATATAAAAATAACGTGATAAATTATGTTTCGTATAATAAGGTTCATGTTTGTTAAGGTTACTAATTATCTGAATTACGTTTTATTAAAATAGTGACATTTGTCATTCAAATATAATTAAAAATATATTCTAGAAATATTTTTTTTTCTCATTAATACAAGTATTCAAAAATTATTTCTTACCGCAAAACGTATTTGAAAAATATTTTCTTAAAAAAATAACTAAACAAATAATATAAACTAAACTAGTAACAGAAAGCTTCAAAATATTAAAAAGAATAAATACTGATATTCGATGGAAACTAATAGTATAAAGTGATGCCACCTATATCTTCATAAATTGTTCATTTCAAATGCATATGTTTGTATTTTTTATATAATAAGAATTATTTATGTATAATAATTGCATAAATCAAAATACCTGTATTTTTTATTTTATAGGTAAGAAATAATCCATGTTTTCTCAATAACATTACCAGAACAATACGTAAGTTAATGTTTAACGCAATTTGTATCCTATTACTTCACATGAATTATATGAATTATGAGTATATATGAGTTAAAATTTATGATTTATTAAATATTATTCAATAAAATATTTTACCACAAATCTCGCGTAAAAAGACATCTTACAGCAGCTTATTCTATAACGTTAATTAATGTATGGTATTATTAATGTATCATATCTTAGAAATATATTTTGCGCATATGAAGATGATTACGATTAACTTATCGAACAATCATTTCATTCAGTTATATCAACTATATATGATACTTACAGTCTTAAAGTAATTTATATACATATGTATAATAAATAAGGTCTTAAAATATTTTTAGTTTTAAGTTTTAAGAATGTATTGATAAGTTATGATATAATAATAATCCATAATCAGAAAAATAAGAAATATTTATATTAAAATATACAATAACCGTTCAAAGAATTAAAAAAAATATTTATAATCAGAAAAAATTCAAAAAATATTATTACTCACTTCTTTATTAGGAAAAAAATAGCAGAAAAAAGAACAGAAAAAAAAACCTATTTTAATATTGTTTTAGTATAACAACATGTTTCTTGAGTTACAATTCATTTTTATGGCTTTACCATTTGCATATAAATAGAACTATTTATCTCTTGAGAAATCTTACATATATTTCTTGCGTATACAACATTAAAAAAGCAAAATTACCAAAAAGAAGATTCTGTCAGAAAGAAGTATAAACAAGTGTCTGGATTTTTTTTTCTTTTTATAAATAATATTTATGTAATGTCACTTTAAAGAAAGATGATTTAATGTAAAAGCTGTCTAAAAGCAAAGTATTTTAAGCTTAGCCTGAAATTACACATTTCAGCAAAATTTTAAACTTCGTTATATTTAAATGTTTAAGAATTTAAATGTAATAACAAGTTAGTGCTATATCAAGGTTCGAGCATCTCTGGGAATTCAAATGTGCATTAATTTTCTGTTGCCATATTTAAACACAGAATTTTTTTTATAAACAGGGTAAATGTTACTATACAAAAAATCTCGTATCCAAATTCTCTGAAGCATACGAAAACAGTTTAGACAAAACCTATCTTTTTTTCTTTATGGAGATTCAGTACTAAAATATGTATATATTTGTGTATCAATTTCAGTTTGATAGAAAAACAAATGGTTTTTATGTTCATTATGCATTCTTTTAATAACGTATATTTTTACTAAAAAGGGGCATTGTTGATTCTAATCCCAATCCCCATTATTACTTCTGGGATATATTTCAATTCATGTGTTATACGGAAAACATTATATATATATTGGCAACTTGTTTTAAATATGCGTTTAGAACATGCACAGCTACAACTTTACTTTTACATTAAAATGTATTTTCTGATAGTTCATGGCATTATTGCAAAAATTTCGGTAATGCATACAAACGGGTTTTGAATTTCGAGCCGACTGGTAACGTGTGTAAATATAAACAAGTACGAAAAATTATGTATCAAGCATAGATTGTGAAAAAAAATATAGATTATTAAAAAGAGGGAAAATACTATTATTAAGAAATTTGATTTTTGCATACAATGTAATCAAATACCTAAATAAGCAATTCAAAAATGTCACTAAATGAATAAAAATTCAATCTCACCAATTCATTCCCATATGCGCTAATGTGTACGAGTTTTGTCATGCAGCCATGTATATCATCTGTAGAATTTACACACACTACGCAATATACTAAAAACACATAGTTTAACAAGTTTAATAATACATATAACAACGGAATAAAAGTACTTCCAGAATTATAAATTATAGACTGTCCTGTAATCGAATTATTTTGAACGTCTCTGTAAATAAATGATGAATGCTAAAGAGTCAATAAGCTACATAAAGCATGTTATACTGTTCATCAGTTATCCCGTTAAATTTCATTACATTTGAAGTAATATAACATCATTCAATGGCAACGCAACAAACTTTCCCATAGATTATAATATGCTACTTTAATTATTTTCTATGGATATAATAATAAGAACTATAAAATAACTATAAAAGCTATTTATTCTAAACTCCTGAGAAATCCCACATTAGTGACGTAAATCAATTATGATTGAAATAACTTAACAGTAACAAAATGCGCCTTTAAATAATTTCTCCATGTAGACCATAATGTAACGGAATATTTATGTGTGTCTGTAACCATAATGTAAACGGTATATAGATAATTTTCACTACCGAACATTCTGCGATAAAATCCAATAACATATAAATATTCCAAGTGAATCTGAAAACACGTACGAGAGTTATGTAGAATGGATAGTCGCCAGACAGACAAACAGAATTCATAATCTCTGTTGAATTTTGTTGAAAAATACTAACAAGAATGAAAAATAATGCATCAAGTAAAGATTATTTTAATAATTTCTAAGATTAATAAGGTGAAAGATAATGTCGAAGTAAACAATTTGGAAAACGCATAATACATTTAAAAACACAATTTTAGCAATTGCCATCTTTATAAGGAAAATTTCAAATTATTTGGTGCAGCTATGTATATGTTTGTATGTATGTATATCTATAGATTATATAGTATATATTTCTATGTTGAAAATATATACTATAAATTTGTATATATACTACGTAGTATGCCAAAAATTAGTTAAGTTGGGAAACGCATATCAAAGTTGACAATTCCTATTTAGAATTTTTCAATATATTTGAAATAGTGTAACATCATTAAAATGCAGCTCAAATTTTTTTCCCATTTAGACTGCAGTGTAAACGGAACTCTTTGGAGTGTCCCTGTAAACGAGCTATAAAAGCTACACACTTAATTTTCAATAGCGAGCATGCCACAGTAAACTTAAAAAAAAATATAATAATTTCATGGCAGTCCGATAACATTTTTGAACACGGATAGACGGCGGACGAACAAACTGATTTCATAAGAATTCGAAGTATGCTGGAATTTGTTAAGAAAAAAAAAGCAATAAATTTCCTACCTGAATATAAGTTATATAATTATATGAATCTCAGTTCAGGTAAAAATTAAACGATCGCTTGAATGAATTCTATCCATTGAGCCTAAAAATTTATTAAGTTGATTGAAATGCAAAGAACTTTATTTTCCATTTTTTATTAGTTTTCCTTTTGCGTTAATTATCTGTTCGTTTCAGTTCCTTCTTTATTCATCTGTTTTTGAAAAAAGTAAGTGAATAGAAACTCTCCCAATGCCAATACTTTGTTAAAAATTGAAACAGGAAAAATTAACTGCATAATGCTTTAAACTAAGGTGTACAGAAATCCTCTTTTTCTATGTAGTGCTCATTTTGAAGATATTTTATTCAGTTTTGAAAATTTGAAATTAGGATGCATTGATTAAAATTACGATATGCTGAACAGATAATCAGCTTATCCTAATCAGCTCTCCAATCCGATATAGAAGATGATTTAAAAATGAATAATGTTCTCTGAAAAATAATTAACCATCTGATCGCATTATTTTTTAACTATAAAATAGCGAAATGTTATACAAATTTAGTTTTAACTGTTTTCTTTGATTAGATCGTTAAAAAGGCGATTGATAATTATATTCTTAAGAATGTGTAAATATTAAAATTCATATGAAATTTTAAATAATGTTATGTATCAGATATCACCAGGAATATCAGTTTAAGGTTTTAGTAATATAGGTCTTACGTGAGTAATGTAGAATTTGCGTGAGTTAGAACACAGATAGACGGCAGTCAGACAAAGAGATTTCATAAACACTTTTCTATACTGGAAACTGTGCTGGAATTTGTTAAGAAAAAAAAGCAAGGAATTTTCTGCCTGAATTTAAGTTAAATTATTATATTAAAGTTAATTCAAGAAATAACTGAACCTTGGATTGAATTAATTCTTACCATTTGATCATATGAACAATTTTTTATTAGTTTTCCCTTTGCATTAATTATATGTTTGTTTCAGCAACTTCTTTATTAATCTGTTTCCGAAAGAGTAATTTAAAAGAAACTCATTGAATACAATGCTAAAAATTGAAACAGGAAAAATTAATTGTGTAAGGCTTTAGACTAAAGTGGACAGATATACTCAAGTATACTCAAATAATAAGTTTTTTTTTTCAAGCTTTCTTTTAACTTACAATTCAATTTGCATGTAGCAGTCATTGATTTTTAAAAGTTCGATCGCTATGGAGGGGGGAGGCAATGGGGCCAAATTTAAAATATAAAAAAACACCATATCTAATAAGCCAATGGAAATTAAATCTTGAAACTTGATATGGATGTAGTAACTGAATATGCCTATAGTATAACTAAAATTACTAAACATGTACATTAAAATTCATATAAAAAAACACCAAAAATCTCATCTAGGCTATTCACGAATAAACGTAAAGAAAAATAACAACATTTAAAAAACCACTGATCACGATGACTGAAAATGGTTTGGATTTTTAATGTTTTTTAATGTATTTTTAAGATATCTCTAATGTACTTTAAATAATTTTATATTACATATATGTATGCACCTGCAATTAATTTTAGTCCATTTATTTGTGCTTTTTTATATGAATTTTATTTACTCAAGGTTAATTGAACACTTGAATTTTAACTTCTTCAGCAATTTTCAAAACTCGGCCCCTATGTGAGAAAAAAGAGGGTCCTTCCCGTAGGCGGCCTCCATTTTCGAAACCCATCGCAAAAACACTACTTAAGTCTAGACTAACATTACTTAAACTTAAAGGCTACTCAATTACAGTTTGATTTTTTATGGATAAATCTTTATCAGCTTAAACAATGAGTATTTGTTATAGTTACTAATGACAGAGAGAGCGCCCAGTTTTGGCCAACTGGGCGAAATATCGCCAAATTTGGCAAAAGATAAGTTGCAATATATGAAGTTAACTTGGCGATATCTGGCTAATTTGGCGTAATTTTGATTTCCATCAATTAATCCGCATTTCCAAGTATTTGAGAATTTAAATAAAAGCATTTTTTTACATTGATAATTAAATTTTAATAAAAAATGTTTCACATGTAAGTGTTTCCAAAGATTTAGGCAGAATAAGAGAAATCATAGTTATTGTATAAGAAGCAGCGTTAGCTGTTTTAAGATACCAAACTTACTTAAAAACATTCTGGAATGTAAACAAAAAATTAATTAAATCATTTATATTATATAGACAAAAAGATATATGTACACAATACAATAACCTCTTATAATTTTATATTGAGAAATATAAAAAAAAAAATTCTAAAGTACAAAATGAAACAATATAAAGAAAATTAGTTTCAAATCGCTTGAAAAAATAATAATATTTTTATTCATAATGTGGTCAAACATGAAAGAAATGAAATGTTCTAATTCACCAAAATTTCACCAAAAGTTTTTATGAACAGAATGCTTCATTTGGTGATTGAGGATATTTATGAGAATTATATAAGAATAAGTACATAAAGTTTAAGCCTTCAAAAGAAATGTTCAAAAAATTTTAACATTTAACTAATGTAACCATGTTTGCTTTCCAAATTAAGACAAAAATTAATAAAATGCTAAGGCAGTTCAATAACGAATTATCATATTTTTTTTACAACAACATACACCCAGTCATCATCTAAATTTTATTGGTGCTTTTCAAAGTAGCCCATATTGAAAGCAATGCACTGGTCCTACACTTTTTCCAGTCTTTAAAGACATGCTGGACACCGCTTTTTTTAAACAGGTTCTTCAAAATCGCCTTCGCTGTCTTCATAAATGCTTGTAATGATGGAAATTACTTTCCGTGAAGGTGTTTCTTCCCATTAGAAAATTTATCTCAACTTTCTGTAACACCATCTTCAATTTCGAACAAACTTCCATGCGAAAGTACTTTTGTTAGGGTATCAGTAATCTCGGAACTCAAAACACACAAATACGTCTCATGTTCAGTTTTCTGTTACCAACATGTGGGTGGCAAGCAATTATGGCTGCAATATTTTTTACAGTACTACAATGATCTTCTCTGGCAATAACAGTGACGGTATTAATAATGACTTCTGTACACACTCAGAAATGGGTACTCAGATTTCACGAAATTTTCATCGTTTTTGGCGATACCGTTTCCTGGGAAATGCTTCTAGCGAATATTTCATGAAATTGAGGGAATTACTTTCCTCGCTTGATTAGTACAAATTAGATACAAATTTCGTCAAAAGTTCTTGTTTGGAAAGTGCAATAAGATTGCTGGTGGTACCATCTATTGAACAGTTTAAAAGCACCTGTATTTATTGAGAGGGGGAAAATAGTATATTCGGGGGAATTCGAATTCACGATCTCCCATGTGGGAGTCTGATGCTCTAACTATCTTGCATGGATGTGGTTTTAGATGCATGTAGTGGATTCTACTGTATGTTTATATTTTATAAGGTTGATTGAAATTTTATCGATGCTGTTATAATTCTTGCATGTTTTAACTGATAAGGCTAATTTATTATTAAGGTTTTCCTATTGTTAAGGTATAATTATAACATGGCTTGATTAATATAATTTATTAGAGAAATTTTCTTTGCTCAGTAAATAATTAGAATATGGCCTAGTTAAATGACGAACTTTGAAGCGCATATTGGCTTAAAACATAACGAACAACAGCAAAATAAATAAATAAACAAATAAATAAAAATAGTAATAAACATTCGTAAAAATTTTAACAGTTATAAAAAAAATAACTAATGTAGAAACAATAACTACCTATATTTCAGTATTTTCTGAAAAGTGCTAAAAAGTGCTGTTTTTTAAATAAATTGTGACAGGAATAACATAAAAAACATATACCGGGTGTTCTAAAAAGGACTGACTGATTTCAAAATTCAATAATTCGCAAACGGTGACGTATATTTAAAAACTTCTTGCAGTAGGGCAATGTATTATGTCAGGAGTTTTTTTTTCCTACCGTTACTCTTGAATTTAGTTCGAATTACAAACAATAGATGGCGCTGCAAGCAATATGCGCTAAATTCAAGCTGGATTTTTTGGCCTTTCTCTTCTCTCATGCAAAAAAAAAAAAGGAGATTAAAATATATTGAGTGGTTCCCGAAGTAACAAAAATTTGGCCTGGATTTAGCACATATTGCTCGCAGCGCCGTCTATTATTTGTTATTCTAACTAAATTTGAGAATCACAGTAAAAAAAAAACTCCTGACATCATATATAATTTTCCTGCAAGAATTTTTTTAATATCAGCCACCGTTTGAAAGTTATTGAATTTAAAAATCAGTCTGTCCTTTTTAGGACACCCGGTATCTGCTTGCTAAAATCGCAGGGCAAACAGCTACTGCAACTGTTTCCTTAAAATGCATGATGCTGTGAGTGAGGGAACAATTTCTTCAAATATTTGAGAGTTTACATTTTGTTAAAAGTCACGTGATTTTGATACGAAATGATCGTCAAAAACGACGAAATATAGCTCAAGGATTGCCGAATCGTCAAAAGTGAGAGTTTTATTTCTGAAAATGTAAGCGCAGTTACTGCAGTTCAGGCTCCATCTTCCTGCGGATTGTCTCTCTCTTCTTTAAGCATGTCAAATCATTTTCAGTGAAGACAAGACTCTCCATAAGTCTCCTAGCTTCGTTTGATGATTTCATCAGGTGAAAGAAAAAATTCCAGCAGGCGAATAAAGCCGGAAGGAGAATGTTGCCCCCAAAGTTATCGTAGACGATACTGACATTAATTGAACTTTCATGGTTGTCACTGATATACTACTGGAAATAAATAAATGAAACAATTAGCACTCATTCATTGCACGTTAAACAAACAATGGAATATAAATTTAATTTTGTTTACAATACTAGGGGGCTCGGCCCCTACGAGCTATGCTCGCCAACCCCCGTTCAGGTACCGCAGTCTCTAAAAGCACGCTAATTTGATCGGCTTTAAAAAGATTTTGGAAGATTGATTTATAATTTAAAAAACAGTGGCGATCTCCCTATAATAGTGTTTCTATTCATTTCTCTTTAATTGGAGAATTTTAAGGAAAAATCAGCTGCTGTTAAAAGATACAATGGCTGGTATCGCCTTTGATTAAATAAAATCAGTTAAACATTTCAGAATAAGCTAATATAAAATGAATTAAGTAAACAGAGTCTTTGTCTCCCGGTATTTTTTAACAATGCGAAAGGAGAGTTCTTTTAAATAAGACATTTAAATGTACCGTTTTTAATCTGACATAATTTTCACGAAACTTTTCTTTCTCTTTTTAATATTCACGTGAAACTACTTTTGTTACAAATTAAATATTATTTGCGCTCAATTTTTAAATTTAAACTGTTTTGCAATATTATTTTTTGTTCATTTTGCGTAATAAGTGTAATGTGACGTAAATGTGACGTAATTTCTCCTATTTAAGACTTCTAAAGCATGTTAATGAATTTATTATTTTACAATATCCTTTCTCTTTTAAAATTCACGTGAAAATATAGTTTTTATGAAGTAATTTTCAATAAGTTTCTGCTTTTTACACGTAATTATTTAATTGTAATTTGAAAGTTTTTTTCTGTTTATAACAGTCACGTGTAAATAAATTTTTAATTTGAAGCAAACATTATTGTTTGCGCTGTTTATACAGTTGGCAACAGTTTAAATTAATACCATTTTCTAAAATAAGTAAAAAATATCTCTCGAAATGCTGAACATTTGAATTTAAAATAGAAATAAAACCTCAAAAAATGAGTCAAATTAAAAAATAAATAAATGAAGTCTGCATACCGGGAAATTCTAGCGTATAAAATTATCTAAAAATGAAAAAAAAAAAAAAAAAACATTCACAGTTTTTGCTCCTATAAAACTTTTTTAATGGAACGATTTTGTCCAAATTTAGCATTAAATATCTCTTTAAATAATTCTTCGATTTGAAAACTGTCTTCATCAGCGTGTTTATCAAATATTTCTCTATAATACCACCGATTTTCATATTTTTGTATGCAATATTTTTCTTAATATTAACGGAGAAAGACCTCCTGTCACAAAAAATTCAAAACCGGCGGCGGCGGTGACAGCGTAAGTCACGTTTTTTTTTTTTAGAATAGAGAGAGAGTATGCTAGTAAAAATATTATGATATTTCTTTATTGAACAGCTTTCTTATATATGGAATAAATAAACAATTCACAATTTAACTTAGACAGACTTACACACATATGGTTATAATTAAAAATATGTATCGATTTGCAGTTTCCTGATATCTATAAAGTACATTTTTAAAGTAGGGTCGTAAAACAAGTTTATGTAAGTTTATTCTTAAAACACTATTTAAAAAAATCACTTTTTTAGAATACAAAATTATAAAGCTTATATCATTGGATATATAAAATTTGAAATTATACTTCGAATATAAACAACACTCTCCAAACTCATACGTTTGCAAATTTACACTTAAATGAATTTGCGTTAAATAAAGTATGCTAATTTTCTTTTAATTTTTTTTTTAATCGCTTCTTTAGAATACAAATTTATAAAGCTTATTTCATTCAATATGTACTATTAATTTAAAATCATATATCTAATATAACCAACATGGTCCAAAAACATACTTTTGCAAATTTACACTTAAAGAAAAATGTAAGAAAAAAAATGTACGCTTTTTAGAATACAAATTTATTAAGTTTATATATTTTACGTATAAAAACTGTAATTGCATTTGTAATTTAATCAAGAATTTAACTCCAAACGTGTTGGTTTATTAAAGAGACGTAATTTATTTTATCAAGTATATCGTCTCGTTAATGGTTAATTTAATGGTTTGATTAAAGAGAAGTAATATCACCATTTTAACTACTTATTACAGCTATTAAACATGTCATAAAATTAAAACTTAGCAGATATCGATCGCGAAGTTATTTTAAGAAGCATTGCCATTAAAATGATACTTTAAAGGATAATATGTGATTTTTTCTTACTTTTTTTTTTTTTTTTTTTTTTACATGTCATTTCTTATGCTTTACGTTTCTTTATAGAATGAATCTGATTAAACTTTTCTTTATGGAATTTCATTAACTTTTAACTTCTAAACTTTTACCATATTATAATTTGTGCTCGTTTGAATTTGATTTTTTGTGTATATATAGTGTGAGCTGTATATGTGTAGGTATATGTGCTTATATATAGTATGAATATATATATATATATATATATATATATATATATATATATATATAAAGGGGGGTGGGGGTAACATGCATTTAACATCATATTTTTCATTAATTTTCACGTATTGATACATAATACTAGGCAATATTTCACTATCTCAAAATAATCATCATTGTTTTTTAAATGATATTTATATACTCATTTTTTATTTTTTATTTTTTTAAACTAGTTAACTTAATCAATGCCCTTCTATTTGCTTATTTTTATATACTTATTTATTTTAATTTATATTTACTCAGTACTTATTATTCCTATTTTTTCATTCTACTTTAAATGTTAATCTAAATCATTTCTTCGTTTCTTCAATTAATTCCATTTCTTTTTTATCGGTATGTATAGCAGCACAAAACGTTTTTGTTATAAACCTAATTACAATATAGTTTTGCTTTTCACACCAGTTGGCAGCAATTTTCTGGTTTTCAGCTACTTCTGCCCACATGTTCTAATAGTCCTAAATCTGTTTGCATCCTCACATGCTTTTATTAGTGAGTCAACTTTCTGATGGTTTGATCCTAGTATGTAATTGAGGTATTATGCTGAGGTATTGTGAATAATTTTTAATATCCTGCGTGAGGTGTATCTTTCTTTAGATCACTTGGTTTTTATAATTTATTTTTTTATGCGATATTAGCGGCTAAATTTTGTCCTTTTAGGCTTAATGCCCACAAAATTGGATGAAATAACGCATCTTCACTATGAATTAACACTAGAACGGCGGGAAATTTTGCTCAAGTTTTATAAAAATATTTCACATCAGAATTTTTATTTAGAACTATTTAACTTATTTATTTAAGGTATTTTTGTGCAGCATACATTAATCTTATATTATAAAACAAATTCTGGTTCGAATCTAAATTTTTTCATTCGACAAGGGTCAAAATGACCCCTCGCCGTCGTTCTAGTGTTAACCAACAAGCACCTCTGATGATTCTGTGGGTATTCTGTGGGATTCTCTGATACATAGTTTCTTATTTTACATACTGATTTCCTATGTTCATCTCTTGTTCATCTTTAGAATTTTACCATTTGTTCATATATTTGTGATTTCATTACACATTAATATATTAAATATGTGGGTGCTTTAGGGTACAATCTTTATAAAAGATTTACATGACATTGCTATTTAATTTTTAGTTTTTAGTTTTTAATTGTGCATTATGTAAATAAACTATAGAATAAAAATGCTTAATACTTTTTTTAAAATTCTTAATTGTATTTGACTCTTGCTTTCTAAACTTGAAGAATTCAAGTACATTGAACATCATCTAACCAACTGTTATGTTTTAATATCGCAATAAAAAAGCAGCTTATAAGATATTATAAAAACCCGAATCTTAATCTTTCAAACTCATTATATTGTAATTTTTACATATTCTACTTATCATCTTAAATCTGTTCATGACAGTTTCCAGCTTAATCTTTACGTAGTTAAAATTTACCGTTTGATGAAATAACCTTTACTCGCTGTAATAATTATATATTTTTAAATTGTAGTAATAAAATTTAAAACATAGCTTTACTTTATTTTTATGAAAACAAAAGCTATAGCTGTGCAAAACTAATGCAGTTTGCCATTAGCCAGACAGTAACACTCGCTTTTGTGAGGTCACATATCACAAATTCCTCTAAGTTGTATATCAACAAAATTTGTTTTCATGTAAAAACAGCTGTGCACTTTAATAAATATTAATTTATGTATTTATGCTAGAAGTATTTAAGGGGACACAGTACCCTGAAAATGATAAAAATATCGATTTTTATTTTAACTATTGGCTTTAAGTGTAACCACATCTTTTAAAAATATACTGGTGAAATTTCAAAGTTGTTCAGTGGTAGGAGAACAAAGGAAGTTCGAATTCGGAATTAATTCGGGGAAAGCTGGAAATTGTTTTAATCCAATTAGTTCAAGTCTATAATGAATATACTAAGATTTCCCACTCGTAGTAGATGAGCATTAGAAATTATGTACAGATTTATCGACGAAAAACAGGTTTTTTTTTTTAATTACCATAACAATATCTCAAAACGACTAACTCTATGAAAAACATTGTCAATACAAATGTTGTAGGGCTTAAAATTCTCAATAAAATGAGTACCCACTCTCAATATTTTTGTTGAACATTAACCTCACAATTTTACTTCAAAGTTTAACCTAAATCGCTAATCAAGAGCTTGAAGCCAGAACAGACCCGATTATCAGTCCACCCTGCTTCTAATTTTTATATAGGGGAGACTATGGAGGGTTGACCCACTTTTTACAAAATAATTTTTATTCAATTCCTACTATTAGTTCACACTCTCCCTATATTTATTTATATATTTATATATTTATCTTGTACAAATTTTCTATCGTTAATAAAATACTCATTATTCATCCTATCAGGTTGAAATAAATTTTTTTAAACTTGTACTGGATGACAATTGATGTTAATAAAGTTTTTTCAAATATTAATTAATTAATTAAATTTTAATTAATTAATTTTAGTTTTGCATGGGAAACAAAATGGCCGCCATTGGTTATTGAATTTCAATGAAAGTATTTTCAATAAGGGTTACCATAGGGGGACCCTGTTCTGTCGCCAAATACCGCCAAGTTTGTAGCCAACTTGGCGATATATCGCCAAATTTGGCGGCCAAAATGAGTCGCCAAAAGTGAAGCCAACTTGGCGATATCTGTAATATTTCGCCAAATTCCCATAGAGTTCCATTGTAAACCTACTTGCTTATAGAAAATCAACAAATTGAGATATTTTAATGCAACAAAAACTCATATTAGCTTGATTATATTAAATTTTTCTTTGATGGCCTAAGTAGGAATTGACTTTAAAAACAAAATTTTTATATTACTTGTTTTTTAAATATTGAACGTAAAATAAAGTTTTATATATCGTTTTATTCGTTATACAATCCGTTATCCAAAATAAAATTGCTACATAAGTGTAATATATAAGAAATTTGAAAAATGATCGATTTTAACCATTAGAAAATAATGGGTCAAGGCTCCCCACGTATGGGAGGGTTGATCCACTATATGGGAGGCTTGACCCACTTTGTTTTATATCGAAATATTTGTGAAGAGAAATAAAATCTGTTTAAAAAAGGCAATATAACTTTATGCTACATGTTTTAATTATTATAAAAAATATTTTTGAAAATGTGATGCTTAAACAAACCTGTTTAAGCGCAATTGCAAGTCAGAGGTGAAAAATTTTGTTTCAAACATAATTTCGTCAGAGCAGGTATAATTGTACAGCAGGAAAAATGAAATTTTAACATTTAAGGCAATATTCCGTTAGAGACGGGTTCCATTTTCATAGTGTTTCATGTATTATTATGCCCATACTTTATAGCCACTATCCCGCTTTTTTGTGTGTCTTTTTCCTACTTTTTGTGACACTCGAACTGACAACTCTAATTGTCACATAGTTTTGCTTCATCTCACTGTATTCATGCTGGTGGAATTTGTCTACATACTTTCCAAAAATTTTTCGATCAATGCTATGTTCTTTTGCAGCTGCATGTACACTTAACTGATCATTATCTTGTTTATCCCTTTCAGTGGCAAAGTACTTTCAGTACTAAAATGTTGAAATAAATTACTGGCACCGGAATTTGTGGACAAATATATTTGGAAATAAGAAAAAGGGTATATTTCACATACATATTAAATGGAAAAGATTTTTGCAAAATTCTTGTGTCATTGTGGCGTTTGGGAATTAAAATTAAATATTTTCATAAGCATACCGCTTCCCCTTAAAGTGTTAGGACTGCTGATTTCATACTTTCTAGTCCTTTCTAGTCTTTTACACTGTTTCTATTTACCTATTGTAGTAATATTTAAATGGAAAAAGTTCCAATAAACTTTCCCGTTTATATTTCATTAAATTTTTTCTTCCAGTGGATACTATAAAAATTTTTCACATCTTTCTTTAATCTAAACATTTTCTTTTCCATCACCCTGTTTTACCGTGGATTTACAGAATAAATTTATATTATTTTTTATATATAACCATTAACCTTTCATTATGCATAGTGCATAATAAAAAGTTTTCATCTGGTCAACCCTCCCTCACATTAACTGGGTCAATCCTCCACAAATTGCCCTTTTCTAAAGAATAGGACATTGCTATGTTAAGCCTAACTTACTGTACAATCTTTATGCCGGGAATGAAAGCTAGATATTTCTGCATTACTTGAAACCTAGTTACTTAAATTTCTATGATATATTTTATCTGAAAAAAGCTTACAAAATATTTCTAAAAAACACAACTTTTAGGTTGAAAACGCCTCACAATTGATTTTTTCCACACCTATTTCGATTATCTATATAAAACAAAGACTGTTGTTTGAGCATTCCAGTAGCTTTGGTTGACACCTAATGATAAAACTCTGAAAATCTTTTAAATATGAAAAGTGATGGGTGGGTCAAGCCTCCCGTATGGTAAATCTCCCTAGTCTCCCCTACATGTATTTTCTTTTTTAATTGAGGCATTTACGATGTTTTTGTAATTATTTTAGCTCATTATTTTGGATAATTTGAGAATTATGCTTTAACCTCTTGATTACGGGCCCAGTAAGAGGGGGTGAAAAAAAGGCCGAATTCAAAATTAATGTGACGAAAGCTAAAATTGTTTTAATCTCTTTAACAAAGGTCAGAAATTAACAAAAATACATGTATATAACAATTGGAAGTAGCGTGGACTGATAACTTGGTCTCTCCTGGCTTCGACTGGGATTAGCGATTAAGGAAAACATTTGAAGTAGAATGGCAGCCTTAATGTTGAACAAAAATATTAATGTGGATACTCATTTTATTCAGAATTTTAAGTTCTACATCATTTGTATTGATAATGTTTTTGACAGAGTTAGCTGTTATATTGTTATTATTAAGTTACTGTTACATAAGTTACCGTTATATTATTAATTTAACTCGATCTTTCCTGGCTTCAAGCTCTTGATTAGCGATTAATGCAAAATTTTTAAATAGAATTACGACCTTAATATTAAACAAAAATATTAATGTGGGTACTCATTTTATTCAGAATTGTAAATTCTACAACAGTTGTTCTCATAATCTTTTGATAGAGTTATCGGTTTTGAGATATTGTTAAGTTAACTTGGTCTGTCCTGGCTTCAAGCTTTTGATTAGCAATTAAGGTAAAAATTTGAAATAGAATTGCGGCCTTAATGTTGAACAAAAGTATTATTGTGGGTACTCATTTTATTCATAATGTTAAGCTTTACAACAGTTGTTCTGATAATTTTTTGATAGAGTTAGCTGTTTTGAGATATTATTAAGTTAACTTGATCTCTTCTGGCTTCAACCTCTCGATTAGCGGTTAAGGAAACATTTTGAAATAGAATTGCGACTTTAATATGAAACAAAAATATTAACGTAGGTATTCATTCTATTCAGAATTGTAAGTTCTACAACATTTGTACTGGCAATGTTTTTGATAGAGTTAGTTGTTGAGATATTGTTAAAGGAAAATTAAAAAAAAAAAAAAAAAAAAAACGTTTTTCTCGAAAATAAATATGTACCTATTTTCTAACGTTCACCAAGTACAATGAAGAAAACATAGTAAGTTAATTTTAGACCTAAACTGAAGGGATTAAAATAATTTCCAGTTTTCCCCTAATTAATTCTGAGTCCAGCCACCAGACCATGGGGCTAGAACTTTGAAGTAGAATTGTGACCTTAATGTTCAACAAAAGTATTAAGTGTAGGTACTCATTTTACTCAGAATTTTAAGCTCTACAACATTTGTATTGACAATTTTTTGATAGAGTTAGCTGTTTTGCGATATTGTTATGGTATGTAATAAAAACGTGTTTTTTGACTATAAATATATACATATTTCCTAACGCTCACCTAGTACGAAGGGGAAACCATAGCATATTCCTTCAAGACCTAAACTGAAGGGATTAAAACAATTTACAGCTTTCCACTAATTAATTCCGAATTCAACCCCCTAACCACTGGGCTAAATGAGTACCTTTAATAATAAAGAAGTTATTAAAGATTTTATGCGCGATGACAGAATTTAAAAGTACGCCAAGGACCACTCAGCAATCCTGGCTAATTTACATCACAAGTGAACAAACCCAACGACATAGCGACTTTATTTCTTTTGTGGCAAAAGACAGGGCATGATTTAACCGTAACAGTTTTAGTTCGTTTGACTATGTGAAAAGACTACAGACGCATGCACTAAAGAATGAGCAAAACAAATGCGGTTTGTGAATTAGCACGGAGAAAAATTAAGCTTGCTCGCTGACGCACACATACCTCAAAAATGAAAGGCTTACATATAAGGATGCCTGTTTTTAAATTTTTATATTAAATTTTATGTGAGTTATTGATAGTCTCGCATGATATATATTATTACCAAGTAATCTATTTATATAAAATCCAAGTCTCTGTGTGTCCCTCACGATTCCGGTAGGACCACCTCATTGAAATGAGTAATTGTTGAAAAATACTAATGCAGGGTTACCACAGTAGCGCCAAATGTTGGCCAACTTGGCAATAGCTGGCTGATTTGGTGAAATTCCCATTTATAACTATTAATCTTTCATAAAGGAGGTCACCAAAATTTAATTTAAACTCCGCTCTTTTAAGATATTTTTTCAAAATCTATGGGTGAGAATTTAAAGTACATCTTTACATCTTCCTCCCGATGCTACAAATAAAATAACCGCCAATAGACGACTCTGTACTGTATGAGCTCCTAACTGCGCGATTTTAATGTGCTTTAGGTACATTTCCAGTATAAGTGCCTTGGCGAAAAAAGAAATTTGGCAACATTTTCCCGGAACCTATCCAGTTTCATTTTATATACACATGCATTTTTTTTTTCGATATTTATACGATTTTTTTATACGATTAAAAAAGCCGTTTCTCTAATTTTATACAGAAACAGGTGTAATTTGTACATAAAAACATGAATAATATACATATAAAATAAACATATAAAAAAAACACTCATCAAGTTTGTTTTCATATCTGTTTATATGATTTGACAACAATTCTCAATATTTTTCCGTTATACGGACACCATGCCAAAATGTATGCGGTACTTTTCCATTATACGGACAGCATTGTCGCCAAGCGCAATAGTTGGCGCAAAATGAAAATAAGGTGAATTGAAACATTTGAAAAATAAAAGAAAAAACATTCTCGATAGTAAAGTGGGCATTTTAAAAATATAACGTTTGAAAATTACAAACTTTTACGAACTATTTTATTAAATCACACATATATACTTAAAATAAATGAACAAATAACTGTTATACTATAAAGCAATAAAATAAAAAATCATATTAAACTGCTGCCATAAAATTATAAATATCTTTCAGCATTGCAATAAACATGTCATTTTTTGAATGAAGGCGTAGCCACATAAAATCTATGAGATACGACTCTAAATGATGACGAACAACTTCCCGATGTCTTTTGTTGCGCCATTTTGCGATGCCCCATAATCTTTCAACATTTGGAGTATGACATCCAGTATTAGGGTCGACAAAATTGTATTTGTGATTTACTGTGAAATGATCATAACCAGCACTTAGCAGTTCATCTGTTTTATATCCTTTCCAACAATCTGTATAAATAATACATGACTTTCATCTACTTCTATAATTTTATTAGGTCCACCGATTTTTAGGTGCGTTCGTAATTATATAAATACGTAGCACCTATAGTCGTCGTACAGTCCGTCCGTCCGTCTGTCCGTCCGTCTGTCCGTCTGTCCGTCCGTCCGTCTGTCCGCATGTAACAGAGCAAAAACTACCCAACCGAATGGTCTGAAACTTCAAATATATGATTGTTGCAAAATTTTGTCGAGCCATTTCAAATTTTATGAAAATCGGATGTATAGTTTAATTACAGGGACAGTCAAAAGTTTTTCTTTACATTACGGCCAATGGGAAAAATTATTGCAAGTGCATTTTAATGATATTAGAGCCTTCCGAATGATCTGAAATTTTAAAGATATAACTGTTGCAAAATTTTGTCGAGCCATTTCAAATTTTAGGAAAATCGGATGTATAGTTTAATTACAGGGACAGTCAAAAGTTTTTCTTTACATTACGGCCAATGGGAAAAATTATTGCAAGTGCATTTTAATGATATTACAGCCTTCCGAATGGTCTGAAATTTTAAAGATATAATTGTTGCAAAGTTTTGTTGAGCTATTTCAAATTTTAGGAAAATCGGATGTATAGTTTAATTACAGGGACAGTCGAAAGTGTTCCGTTACATTACGGGGAATGGGAAAAATTATTGCAAGTGCATTTTAATGATATTACAGCCTTCCGAATGGTCTGAAATTTTAAAGATATAATTGTTGCAAAGTTTTCTTGAGCTATTTCAAATTTTAGGAAAATCGGATGTATAGTTTAATTACAGGGACAGTCAAAATTGTTCCGTTACATTACGGGGAATGGGAAAAAATTATTGGAAGTGCATTTTAATGATGTATCAGACTATGCGCTTTATGAAGTGCAAAAAAGTATACATTCAGTACAATATGGGGTGCAAAAAATAATTATAAAACTAGTTATAGTACGAACGCACCTCATTTGCCACGTTTGACGAGCAATTTCCAACTTGTTCTATTTGGTCGAGAACATAAAGCATTTGCACAAACTTCTCTCGAATAACTATTCCATTCCACTGTTGTGTTGTGGTTCATATCAAGTTGCAGCTCACAAAACTCAATCGATGTCAACTCTTTGCACGATAAATATATAAACCTCAAAGCATTAAGAAAAGTCACCCGCGATCCTTTAAACCAAGTTTTTTGTCGTATTTCTACGCTTTCTTCGCATGATCGTAAGCTACAACTCAATTTCGGATTTCCAGAACTCATCCATAATTTCATTTATGATTTTTGAACAAAATCTTTTATTATGCAGAATTCCAAATTCCTGAAACAGTTTTATCACAACTTTCTCATCATCTGGTAATTGCCAAATGATAAAATCCATCTCAGCATCAGCAGTAAAAGTAAACTACAACTTTATAAAAAAAAAAGCATTTTTAATTCGATTAATAGCAGATTAAAAAGCTTTCCAAGGTTAAGGTTATACAATAATCATTCACGTGATTCACGTTTCATAAATAACAAATCACAATGTTTCGCATGGTTTACAATAAAAATCTACGATCAAGGTTGAAATAATTGGCGCATTAGCATGCATTTTAGCATGCTGCCCGTATAACGGAAAAGTACCATGTATGCTAATGCGCCAATTATTTCAAAATGCTTAAAGATATTTGTAATTTTTTTGCCAGCAGTTTAATATGAGTTTTATTTTATTGCTGTATTTTATAACAGTTATTTGTTCAATTATTTTAAGTATATATTTGTGATTTAATGAAATAGTTCGTAAAAGTCTGGAATTTTCAAATGTTATATTTCTTAAATGCTCACTTTAGTACGACAATACTTTTTTTTTAATTTTTCAAATGCCTTAATTCACGTGACTTTCATTTTGCGCCAACTATTACGCTTGGCGACAATGGTATCCGCATAACGGAAAAGTACCCAAATCTCACTTTCTGATGCCCAAATTACACCAAACTTTTTTTTAAAAATGCCAAAGCCCCTACAGTGGAAAATTATCAAACTGTCTATTATTTTGCGCTATCTGTGTTATAGTTTATACTATATGCAAGGTGAGTGGAGCGAAGAGTTTAAACATTAAATATTAAAGTTTCCACACAGATGTCATATACACAACGGGTACTTAACTGTCATCAAAGTGTCGTTATTTTGCTTGATATGGTAACCCGGATGTTGTTGTTTATGCTGTTGATGTTTTCGCCAAATTGGCGTCGGAAAAAATCGCTCCAATATGGGGTATATATGACAACTGTGCCAAAGTTTCTATAAAGCAGTATAAGACTAAAAATTAAGAATAAAATAAATGCAAAATAAGACTAAAGAAGAAAGAAAAATCATGCGTTAAGCATAGAGTATGAAACACTTTCCAACACATCCTGAATGCTTTAACAAAACTTCGTTATTTAGGGAAATAAGGTAAATAAGATAACTAAGTAAACATTTTAGAAAACGCATATTTTTTTTAAAAAATTGATTTCAGAAGTTACCGTCCATAGCAATAGTACCGTTATTACATGCCACTATTTAGCTAAAATTTAATTTAAGCTACTCTTAATCTTACTGAAATCATATTTCCAAATATTATCATCCATAGACGGTTATGTATCCAATTCTTTGCGTGACCCTGTATATCATTTTATCTATATTCTACAAACATTTCTTAGTAATCTAAATGCAGTTCAGCGTAAAACTGCATAACTCCTTTAAAAACCACCTTTAAGTAATTTATTCTCATACTCAGGAACCCTTACGAATTCTTTTGTGTAGCCCTGCATATGAACTGTAGCATTTATACACACGGTATAGTATGCATAAATGTAGTGAAACATAAAAGCGCATATCATAATTAAAAATGCATTTCTAGCAATCATTACTTATGTACGTACAATACTTCGGAGAAAAGTTTCTTGGCGAGAAAGAAGTTTGCCAACGTATTTTCTGACAACCTATTTACTGCTTCATACTCACAAGCAATTTTTTGCATATGTATACAATTTATTTAATGTAAAAAAAACTATTTATCCATTTTTATAAAGAAACAGAAGTATTTTTTGCACAGATGTCATATACGCATCGGGGTTGGCGTGATTTTTCTCTGACGCCAATTCGGCAGAAATCTCGCTTTCGAATACCAGTTACTTATATATTTTTAAATTATTTGCTATCATTTTGAAAAGGAAATAACTATAAATAAATAAAAGTTTGAATAATGACTATAGAACAAAACAGTTTATATAATTTAAAAACAGAAAATAAAAGTAAATAAACAATGGCACAGATGTCATATTCGCCCCATATTGGCGCGATTTTTTTCTGACGCCAATGTCATATACGCAATGTATACTTAACCGGCGCCAAAGTGTCGTTATTTTGCTTGATATGGTAACCCGGATGTTGTTGCTTATGCTGTTGATGTTTTCGCCAAATCGGCGTCGGAAAAAAATCGCGCCAATATGGGGCGAATATGACATCTGTGCCTAAAAAATTTATTAATAGATAAAAAACAATAGCCGGCAAAATAACACAATTTTAGCGCCATAGGTATCCCGGTTCATATCTGAAATCTGTGCCGTAATTTGTATATAAAAAATATTATATATATTTAGAAACGATTTTTTTATGTATATAAGTGCATATATAAACAAAAATAAAAGTTCATTAGATTTGTTTTCATAGCTGTATATTTTGGCAACATATCTCACTTTCTGATGCCCGTATTACGCCAAGCTTTTTTTTTTTTTTTTAATGCGCTATAATGGAAAAGTACCTAAATAAATAATTAACAGAAATAACCAATTATACAAACTAAAACATTTTATTTCGAGATTAAAGCATTGTTTTTAACTTCGATTAAAAATACATATATCTTTGGATAACTTTAATTGAAATTGGGTTCACGACTTAATATATCATTCCATAAACCTAAACAAACACAAGTGATTCATTCATCGTGAACCGTAAAAAATATTAAATCATTGAGGTAATCATTCACAAAGTAAGTTCTCCAACAATTAATGAACAATATTCTAATGACGTCTGTTACTGATCGTAATTAAAATCTCCCGTACGAGGGCGCTGTGTCAGCGCCGTAATTTTATTTATTATTCCAATCGTCTGCGTGTTGACGATAGATTGTAATTTAGTTACTAGTGAGTGGAAACACTGAATTTTTTGTTGTTGTTGTTATTGAGATGATGGAATGTTTCGATTTGGAAACGGCCAGAGAGACTGTTTCACTCTTAACAATTATTGTTTTAAAATAAAGAAATATACAGTTCACTGCGAAGAGTTCCTTAAAAATGGTGTCATTGAGTAACTTTTGTTTTATTCTTAACACCAATTGGTCCTTCGAGGCCAAAGTAAACGGATTTATCGTTTGCTTTTAGAGTCAAGAATCAGCGACGAGACTTGGTTTCTTCGAATAAGGTAGGACTTTTTCTTTAACATGGCTACTGAATTAAAAAATATTTTGACAAAAAAAAGAGTTTTAAAATGTAAAATTACTAAATTTGTGAGTGAAATTAAATTAAGTGACTCTGATGAATGTTCTTTAGAACTTGTAAATACGAAATGTGATCAATTCAATACAGAATTGAAAGAAATGTTTGATAAAATTTATTCATTGTGCGATGAGGAGGAAATAGATAAATATATCGATGAACAATCATCGATTGAAAAAGAGTTAGATGAAACTTGGTTAAAAATTAAAAGAGCGAAACAAAAACAAATAAATGTTCTTAATGAATCAAAGCCGAAACAAGAGAATAGTGTAACGGAAGTTCGACTTCCCACGATTAATCTACCTTCTTTTAGTGGAAACGTACAGGATTGGATATATTTTAGTGATCTTTTTAAATCTAGCGTTCACAATAATAGCGCACTTTCGGGTGCTCAAAAGTTATCATATTTGAAATCTTCGCTTCATTCTGAAGCTGCAAAAGTTGTACAAAGTATAATGATTTCAGATGATAATTATCAAACAGCGTGGTCCTTATTAGAGGAAAGATATTCCAATAAAAGACAACAAGTGTTTGCTCACATTAAAAAATTAATGTCCATTAATTCAATACAAAGTGAAAGACCTAGTGCTATTCTCAATTTGGCAGATACCGCCAGTGAATGTATCAGATCTCTAGAAATTCTCGATCAAAAAATTGAAGGGTTTGCGGATACAATAATAACTTACATATTGTGGCAGAAATTAGATGGGTCCACAAAATTATGGTTTGAACGTGAACAAAAAAAAGACGAGCTACGAAAATTAAAAGAATTAATCGAGTTTTTAAAAGGACAAGCGAGAACACTGCAAGTTTCCAAACCTCTTATAAATAATGTAACTCCTAAACGCAATGCTCAACAACGAATCACTAGCATGGTATCTACATCTAATGGTAAAAACTCAAAAACATTTAAATGTGTTAAGTGTCAGAGTAATGAATTCCACGGTTTGCACAAATGTCCAGAATTCTTAAATCTTTCAGTGGCTTCTAGATATGAATTCGTAAAGAAAAATAATATTTGTTTTAACTGTTTAAAATTCCACTCGGTTAGAAATTGTAAATCTACTTATTCTTGTCAGAAATGTATGAAAAAACATTCGAGTTTACTGCATTTCGAGAATGAAAATGAAAAGCAAATTCAAAACAGCGATAGAAAAAATGAATTTATTTCAAAACCCGAGGTCAGTGATTGCAATATCCAAAACCAGAATCAAATCATAGCGCATTCAAATCTAGACCCGAATGCTGCAACATTTCACATTTCTAACGAAAGAGTATTTTCAGGTACATCTGTTTGTGAGATGAATTATTTAGGTTCTGGCATCTTATCAACTGTCATTGTTTATATTAAAAATAAATTTGGTGAATTTAAGCCGTTAAGAGGTTTGATTGATGCTGGATCAATGAGTAATTTTATTACGATTCAGTGTGCTGATTATTTAGGAATTAAGAAAGAAAAAATAAAAGTTGCGGTTTCAGGATTAAATGGCATCTCCGTGAATATTAACTCCAAGGTAAAAGCATTAATTTCGAACAATTCAAATTTTAAGGCGGAAATAGAAATTCTTTGTGTACCAAAAATATCGGATACTATTCCAGTAAATCGGATTAACGTTCCAACAGAACAATACCTTAATAACATTAAATTAGCGGATCCAGAATTTTACAAACCTGGAAAAATTCATGTTCTTTTGGGAGCTCAAATATTTTATGATCTTTTAGAAGTCGGTCGAATTGAAGTCCCCAATTCTAATTTAAAATTCCAAAACTCGGTATTTGGATTCATTGCCTGTGGAAGCGTATTAAATCCTGACAATCGAATCACGCAAAATACTCATTGTGGGCTTGTTTGTAACTATGAAGATTTGACAAAAGAAGTTCAAAAATTCTTTCAGTTAGAAACATTAGGGATAAAAGACGATCCCACATGTACTGACGAAGATAGAGCATTAGAAATATTCGAAAAATCTGTATCTTATAAAAATAAACGTTACGAAGTTACCTTACCATGGAAAAAAGATTGGCGAGAAATGAACGACAATCTCAAAATAGCCAATAATAGACTAAACTCGCTTAAAGTGAAAATGAAGCGAAAATTAGAGCTTCGTGCTCAATATTGTGAGACTTTGAAAGATTATGAAAATAAAGGAATCATAGAAAAAATAACGGAAACGCACAAGCCAGTGGAGAAACCACTTTTTTATCTTCCACATCAACCTGTCTTTAGACAAAGCCTGACAACAAAAATGAGAGTAGTCTTCGATGCCAGCTCACACGATGTTGGCAAATTATCGTTAAATGATTGTCTTTGGCCAGGTCCAAATCTAAATCCAAACATATTCGATCTACTTATCAATTTTAGATTAAACAAAATAGCATTGATAGGTGATATAGAAAAAGCCTTTCTGCAGATATCCCTAGCGGAGAAAGACAGAGATGCAGTGAGGTTTTTATGGATTGGAGATAGAGGTATAGAAATATATCGCTTCAACCGAGTTCTTTTTGGTATGAATGCTTCCCCGTTTCTTCTTGCTGCTACTCTAAGAAAACATATCAAGAAATTTCAAGTTAGATATCCTACAACAACAAAGTTATTAGATAGGTGCCTCTACGTTGATGATTTCATCGCTGGTGCTGACAACTTGCAAGATGCGTTAGAAATCTCTCGAAATGCTGTTTATATTATGAGCGAGGCAAGTATGAAACTCAGAAAATGGTCAACTAATGATAACGATTTGATGGAGCAATGGAAACAAGAAGGGTTTGATACTCAGCCTCTACACAACCCAATTGAATTAGGATTTGACTCAACAAAGGTTCTAGGAATGTCTTGGCATACGAGTGAAGATTGCTTTATCGTAGATGTAAAAGGCTTATTAGAAATGTTATCAAAAAATGAAAACACCAAGCGCTTCATCCTGCGTGCTATCGGAAAAATATTCGACCCTCTTGGCTTGCTCACTCCTTATACTATTCGCATGAAATGCCTATTTCAAGATCTGTGGTTGAGGAAAATTGCTTGGGATGAAGATCTACCAATAGATGTTAAAGAAAAGTGGCTTCAATGGTGTTCTGAGATCCCACGCCTCTCCGACCTAAAAATTCCAAGAATTGTGCTAAATTCAACGAAAGAAGAAAATTCAGATGTGGTAGAGATTCACTGTTTTTGCGATGCTAGTAAGAAAGCCTTCGGCACTGTCATATACCTCAGAATTGTAAAAGAAAATGCTATTGAAGTTAACCTTGTGACTTCAAAAAGTAGAGTTACACCTCTTAAAAAAATCACTTTACCAAGATTAGAGCTATTGGGAGCTTTACTTGCTGCCCGACTAGGTAATGCAGTCAAGAAAATAGTAGATCATAAGAAGCCATCAGATGTGTTCTTCTGGACAGACTCGAAAATCACTTTGTACTGGATTAGAGGTTCTAGTAAAAGATGGAAATCATTCATAGCGAATCGTGTCAACGAGATTCAATCTTTGACTGACTCCAATTCGTGGTTTCATTGTCCGGGAAAGTCTAATCCAGCCGACCTCCTTACCAGAGGCGTCAGTGTTGATATGCTCTTAGAAAAGGATTTGTGGTTTAAAGGTCCCCCCTTTTTGAGAGAAACTGTTCTTCCAACTAATGACTGCAACATCCAAAATTCGCCAGATGACTATTCTGATGAACTAAAGAAAACAGTTAAATGTGAAAATGATAACTCTTTAGTTACTCTAGCTATTTATGATCAAAATTATTTATTAGATTATATTATTAGTGTTAGTAATAATTATATAACTATCATTCGTATTTTATGTTATGTGCTTAGATTTATTCATAACCTTCGAAATGTTAATAGAGTGAAAGATCATCTTACTTCTAAAGAATTGAATGCTGCAGAATTATCACTGATAAAGATGGTTTAACAAAGTGAGTATCAGGAAGAAATAAAATGTCTTCAGAAAGGTAATTCGGTACCAAATAAAAGTAAACTAAATTCTTTAAATTGTTTCTTAGATGAAAGTAATATTTTAAGAGTTGGGGGTAGATTGGGTAACTCATATTTGACAACAAATGAAAAACATCCTATGGTTCTGCCAAGTAAGCATCCCCTTACTTTAATTATTGTAAGATATTTTCATTTAAAGTATTTACATGTAGGATCACAAACATTGTTGTACCATATTCGTCGTAAATTTTGGATAACTAATGGTAGAAACATCTGTCGCAAAATAACATATGAATGTGTCACTTGTTTTAAAAACAAGCCTGTATTAGCGAGTCAAGTTATGGGTGACTTGCCCAAAGAGCGTGTTACACCTTCATTTCCATTTTCCATTATTGGAACTGACCATTGCGGCCCTTTTTACATTAAATTCAAAAATCAAAGGAAAGGTACATATAATAAAGTGTATGTATGTATATTCGTTTGTCTCTGCACCAAAGCTATTCATCTAGATTTCGTTTCAGATCTCACTTCTGCAGCCTTCATTGCTTGTTTTAAGCGCTTTGTTAGCAGAAGGGGAAAGTGTTCAAAAATATTTTCTGACAATGCAACAAACTTTGTAGGGGCAGACTTAGAATTGAAAAGGCTTCACAATTTGGTTAGACACCCAGATGAAGCATTAGCTGATTATTTTGCAAGGGAAAATATCGAATGGAATTTTATTCCTCCGAAAGCGCCGAACTTCGGTGGTCTTTGGGAGGCAGGGGTTAAATCATTCAAATTCCATCTAAAACGTGTAATTGGTAACGCGCACCTCACCTTAGAGGAATTTCTGACAGTAATTCTAGAAATTGAAAGTGTTTTGAACTCAAGACCTCTGTCCCCATTGTCATCAGATTTCGACGATTTCGAGACTCTGTCACCGGGTCATTTTCTTATAGGTAGGCCCTTAACGTCTATTATTGAACCCCAGCTCACTGAAATTTCAGAAAACAAACTTAGCAACTGGCAAAAAATAACAAAATATAGCCAGCAAATATGGAAATTATGGAAGCGGGACTATCTGAACACCTTGCAGCAACGTAATAAATGGCAAATAAATAAAAACAATATAAATGTTGGTTCTCTCGTATTGATCAAAGATGAAAATATGCTCAGCACAAAATGGGCAACAGGTAGGATTTCCGAGATATTTCTCGGTAAGGACAAAAAAGTTCGAGTAGTGAACATTCGTCTGCCTAACGGTACAATAATAAAGAGGGATGTGAGAAGTATTTGTCCTCTTCCAATTAATGGAAACTAATTTCTTTAATGTATATATTTGGTATATTTTGAATATATTTTGTTGTTTAATTTCTATAGTATGTTTTATTGTATTCAAATGTAAAGTAATTTAGCCATTTTTCCTTTGTTATTAATTATATCTTTGCATTGTTATATGTAGTATTATGTAATTTTATATTATATATTAGAGTAGTTTTGAAACCTGCAGGTTTCAACGGTCGGGAGTATGTTACTGATCGTAATTAAAATCTCCCGTACGAGGGCGCTGTGTCAGCGCCGTAATTTTATTTATTATTCCAATCGTCTGCGTGTTGACGATAGATTGTAATTTAGTTACTAGTGAGTGGAAACACTGAATTTTTTGTTGTTGTTGTTATTGAGATGATGGAATGTTTTGATTTGGAAACGGCCAGAGAGACTGTTTCACTCTTAACAATTATTGTTTTAAAATAAAGAAATATACAGTTCACTGCGAAGAGTTCCTTAAAAATGGTGTCATTGAGTAACTTTTGTTTTATTCTTAACAACGTCTTAGTATGTAAAATGGTGGCGGTATCATTTGTTTATGGTTTGAAATCACAAAGATTTAATTTTGCAATGTCTCTTAGTTACATTATTTTATTGTCGTATTTATGAGATCAGAACAAAAGCATATTTTTTCATTATTTAGTTATTAAAGACGGGAAAAAATTATAAATGTGCATGATTTGAAAAATTTAAATAATTTTCTTTCTTAATACTAAAAAATAACATCGGGAAGTAACAGCGAGTTTAAGTTAAATAAGTTTACCTGTTTAATTCTGTTGTAATATTCAAAATAACTGTATTTATTAGACTTCAGTAAACAACATCAGGGCCCAATTAAACTTTGATGTTAGAGGAATTACAATGTCATTTCAGGACCTTTCTTTTGGAGAAGCTTTTCTAAATTCCACATATACATGGAAACTCTTCAGTGTCAGAAATATTATTCCCAGGACTGGCATAACATGAGAACGGCCTGCAATTTTACACAAGTTTTTGAAAACTACTTTATATCAGAAATTTTACTAAAAACTGGTTACTTTTTTGTTATAGAGGCCCACACTATTAGAATTATGACAAGTTGCAGCCAATTTCGCCAAAGTCGTAACCAAGATCGTGAAGCACACACATATAATACCATATAATACCATTTCATGAAATCGTATACGATAATTTAATAGTTTTTACCTTACTTCAAGTGTGTAATTTATTTATTTTTAAGGCTTAATAATCTAAATTGTCCAATATATGAATTAAAAAAAAATGTAAACAAAGACTGAATAGACATGACCGCAAAAATCTGCAGAAAACTTGGAATTGTGCAGATTAGTGGTCTTCTGCTGTACACAGTTTTTCATAAATGTGTTTCGTTCTTAAAATGTGTTATTTTCATCTATCACTGCGGAACAAATGAGAAAACTCATATTCTTGCACATGAGTTGTATATATCTTTATATCTAAATTTCCGTCATTTTTGACGGGCTACCTTTCTAGTATTTATATAAATAACGACACATGAGACAATTTTCTTATTTTTCATTTTTTCGTTATTACTGATTTTAAAACATTATCTCACTTATTATATGTAACTAAATTAGATGCAAGCTTTTATATATACTTTAACCCTTTCAGGGGCAAGGTATTTCTATTCGTAAAATGCTGAAATGAGTGAATGACACCAGAATTTACAAACAAATTCATTTTAATATGAGCAAAAGCTTTTGTTCACTTACTTGATAGTAGGAAAATATTCTGGTTCCAATGTGGCATTTAGGAATTAAAATTAAGTTGTCCTAAAAGAAACCACAGCCCTTGAAGTGATTAAATCGTGTGATTGATAAAATTTTGCATGAACGTCTCACAAGTTAGAAGTTCAAACATGTTATTTTCAAAATTAAAACTTTAAACATTTTTTTATCCATTTTGATATTTTCAAAACTTACTTATTCAATAAATTCTAAAGTTGTTATTTTATTTTATTTATTTATTTTTTTTTTTTTCAAAATTCAGTTATAGGTAAGATTTTTTTTTTTTTTTTTTTTTTTTTTTTTTTACTTGTTTTCCATGGTGCATTTAATATTTCATTGTATGGATTTAACATTCAGGTTTATCGTTTTTAAAGCCTGAGAGTTAATGTGCCCGCACGTTCTGTATGTACGCAGCAGGATAACACTTAATAGAAATATCCAATATGTTTCAAGTTATTGTTTAGGTTCATTCTAATAAGGCGCTTCCCTGATTAATTTTGGGAGTTCATTGGTTAAGTTTAGAGGGGTGACAGGATCTAATCGCCCACCTAAATTTTGATAAATAGGTTCTTCATGAAGAATTATCCGATTTGCTTCAAATTTGGTATACCTGTTTATTATGATAAGGCGCTTCTCTGATTAGTTTTGGAGGGTTTTTTCTCATTTGAACTATATTGGTTTGTATTTGAACAAAAAGAAAACGCTAATTTTTTATGATTTTTATTTTTATTTTTATTTTTTGCATTTTTACATTTTTGTTTTCGATTTCTATATTTTTCGATGGATTTTATTCTTTGAAATAAAATTACAATATAACATTAGTATGAATAGCCTGTTTGCTAAATGCCATCAGTTTAACTGGGCATTTTTCTTTTTCATTTTTCTTTTTTTTTTTTTTTATATTTGAATTATGAGTTTGCGGAATTTCCTTGATTTTTAACAATACACGAGAGAAAAAAATTCTTATGAAATATAATATCCCATACATGTAAAAATCCATGCATACTTTTATGTATCATATTCTACGGAATGTGTAAAAATTGAAGCACAAATATCCATATTTAAAAAAGTAGTAGGGATTTTTAAAAAGTTAGTTTTTAATTAAAATTCAGTTAATAACGCTGTTCTACAAGATTTATTGTATTACATTTGATTTTATTATCAAATATAATGCCACCACAGGAATTACACTATTATTCAAAATTGAAAAACAAAAAAACTTTAAAAGGTATTTTGTCCCCTTAATAATAGTAAAATAAATAGATATTTTATTGGACAACTCAAAACTCCAATAAATAAACTATTTAAAAAAAAACTCCGTTGCAGTAAAAGCGCGAGATAGTATGAAACAAGTGGGTAAGTGTGATCACAGATCGCACAGAGGGTTTCGTTTAATATTTCTTTCAAAACACTTTATCCTTTTGAAAAATCTGTTAGTTTCACATTTCGCAACCAGGGGCGCACTCTATTCTAAACAGACCTCTATCCGAACAAAACTCCGTTTTACATACTATCCGTAGATATATTAGTCGAGGGGATTGGGGCCATAGCACCCGAGATAAGTAGGCGCCCATGGCGATAAAAAGTGGAACTAAAATATGTAAGGCTATGGTGCATAATATGAAAGAATGGTCAAAGGAGGGTCGGCAAAAGCTGTAAAGGTGATCCCCGGTGAAAAGGGCGGAGGTTAGAAAAATTGCTTAAAATAGACAAGTTAGAGCCCGAAGGAGTAAATAATATGAGACTTTTTGAAAAGTTTATGATTTGTCGTGTGGTCTGGGGTATTCAGCTATACGTATGCAAAAATTCATGTCTCCAACTTAATTAGAGGCTCTCTTAGAAAGAATTACTTAAAATACATATGTGGTAGCTCAAAGGGTTAAACGTAAGACTTTTTCAAGATTTTATGATTTGTCGCCTGGCCTCAGGTGTTCTGCTATATGTATGCAAAATTTCAAATCTCCAATTTAATAAAGTGCTCAGTTAGAAAGAATTGCTTAAAATACACATGTGGGAGCCCAAAGGGTTAAATGTACGACTTTTTCAAAATTTTATGATTTGTCGCATGATGGTGTTCAGCTATAAGTATGCAAAATTTCACGCCTCCAACCTAATTAGGGGCTCACTTAGAAAGAATTGTTTAAAACACACATGTGGGAGCCCAAACGGTTAAATGTACGACTTTTTCAAAATTGTATGGTTTGTAATTTGATGTGAGGTGTTCAACTATAAGTATGCAAAATTTTACGCCTCCAACCTAAAAATGGCCTCACTTAAAAAGAATTTTTTAATATACACATGTGGGAGCCCAAGGGGTTAAATGTACGACTTTTTGAAAAATTTATGATTCGTCGTTTGATGTGAGTTGTTCAGGTATAAGTATGCAAAATTTCACGACTCTAACCTAATTAGGAGCTCACTTTGAAAGAATTGTTTAAAATACACATGGGAGAGCCCAAAGGGTTAAATGTACGGCTTTTTCTAAATTTTATGATTTTTCGTTTGATGTGAGGTGTTCAGCTATAAGTATGCAAAATTTCACGCCTCCAACATAATTAGGGGCTCACTTAGAAAGAATTGCTTAAAATACATATGTGTTAGCTCAAATGGTTAAACGTAAGACTTTTTCAAGATTTTATGATTTGTCGCCTGGCTTCAGGTGTTTTGTTATAAGTATGCAAAATTTCAAATCTCCAATTTAATAAGGGGCTCAGTTAGAAAGAATTGCTTAAAATACGCATGTGGGAACACGAAGGGTTAAATGTACGACTTTTTCAAAATTTTATGATTTGTCGTTTGATGTGAGGTATTCAGCTATAAGTATGCAAAATTTCACGCCTCCAACCTAATTAGAGGCTCACATAGAAAGAATTGTTTAAAATACACATGTAGGAGTCCAAAGGGTTAAATGTACAACTTTTTCAAAATTTTATGATTTGTCGTTTGATCTGAGATGTCCAGGACAGACGGAAGGACAGACAGAGGAGCAAGACGAATAGGGTTTCGTCAGATGAACGAAACCCTGAAAAAGATGATGTAAAAATGGAAACTAGATACTTTAGTCACAGGTTGGGCTAACGTCGCTTTTTTATGCTACAATCGAGAATTTACATACTTCTGTATATTTTATTCATAAACATTGACAAACGACATTTAGGGTTTTTGCCCAATAACACAAGCCCGCGATAGTTATGTTGTTTATCTTTTGATAATTGATTTTTTTCTATTTTTTAGCTCTAAATACGAAAATCACATTCATTTTTCAATTCCTACTATTAGCTCACACTCTCCCTATATTTATTTATTTATTTATATATTTATCTTGTTCAAATTTTCAATCGTTAATAAAATACTCATTATTCATCCTATCAAGTTGAAATAATTTTTTTTTAACTTGTACTGGATGACAATTGATGTTAATAGAGTTTTTTTAAATATTAATTCATTAATTAATTTTTAATTAATTAATTTTAGTTTTGCATGGGAAACAAAATGGCGGCCATTGGTTGTTGAAGATCAATTAAAGTATTTTCAATAAGGGGTTACCATATGGGAGACCCTGTTCTGTCGCCAAATACAGCCAAGTTTTTCGCCAACTTGGCGATATATCGCCAAATTTGGCGGCCAAGATGAGTCGCTAAAAGTGACGCCAACTTGGTGATATCTCTAATATTTCGCCAAATTCCCATAGACTTCCATTGTAAACCTACTTGATTATAGAAAATCAACAAATTGAGATATTTTAATGCAACAAAAACTAATATTAGCTTAAAGGATTATATTAAATTTTTCTTTGATGACCTAAGTAGGAATTGACTTTAAAAACAAAATTTTTACATTACTTGTTAACTATCACGTCAGGATATTTTGCAAATCGTAAATTTCAATGGTAAAAATAAAAAAAATAGAGAACATCTGATACTGAAAGATAGAGGAAATGGTTGTATTTCCTAACTTTTGATAATTGATTTTTATATATTTTTTAACGCTGAATTCGAAAATTAGCTTCATTTATAACCATCAAGTCAGGATTTTTTGCAAATCGTAAATTTCAAAATCGAAAAATTGTAAAATTCTGATACTATAAAATAGATGTGATGGTTGTGTATTTTAAATTTTGATAATTGATTTTTATGTACGTTTTAGCACTAATAGTACACTGTTAAAAATATCGTAAAAATTTACCTCTTTTTTTAAAGGCTATCTATTTTCTGACCAATGAGAACGCTCCATTGGCATTTAAGTAGCATTCTCATTGGTCAGAAAACAGATAACCTTTACAAACAGAGGTAATTTTTCACGATATTTTTAACAGTGCAGTGTTTGAAATGTCGTAAAATGTGGCTCCAGCTCGATTGACGTGCCAAGTTTGATATTTTTGTTGTATTGTGGAGGTTTTGACATGTAGATTCCAAATTCCTTAGGTGCCATTTTTTTTATACATACTAGGGGGCGCTGCCCCCTACGAGCTACGCTCGTCAACCCCCGTTTAGACACCGCAGACTCTAAAAGCACGCTAATTTGATCGGCTTAAAAAATATTTCGGAAGATTGAATTATAAGTTTAAAAACAGTGGCGATCTCCCTATAAACGGGTTTCTATTCATTTTTCTTTGATTGGGGAATTTTAAAGCCAAAACAGCGGCTGTTAAATGATACAATGGCGGCGGCGGTGACAGCGGTAGTTACCTTTTTAGGTGCGTTCGTAATTATATAAATACGTAGCACCTATAGTCGTCGTTCAGTCCGTCTGTCTGTCCGTCTGTCCGGCCGTCTGTCCGTCCGTCTGCCCGTCCGTCTGTCTGTCCGTCCGCATATAACAGAGCAAAAACTACCCGACCGAATGATCTGAAATTTTTAATATATAATTGCTGCAAAATTTTGTCGAGCCATTTCCAATTTTATGAAAATCGGATGTATAGTTTAATTACAGGGACAGTCAAAAGTTTTTCTTTACATTACGGCCAATGGGGAAAATTATTGCAAGTGAATTTTAATGATGTTACAGACTTCCGAATGGTCTGAAATTTTTAATATATAATTGCTGCAAAATTTTGTTGAGCCATTTCCAATTTTATGAAAATCGGATGTATAGTTTAATTACAGGGACACCCAAAAGTTTTCCGTTACATTACGGCCAATGGGAAAAAAATATAGCAAATGCATTTTAATGATTTTACAGCCTTCGAATGGTCTGAAATTTTTAATATATAATTTCTGCAAAATTTTGTTGAGCCATTTCCAATTTTATGAAAATCGGATGTATAGTTTAATTACAGGGACACCCAAAAGTTTTCCGTTACATTATGGCCAATGGGAAAAAAATTATTGCAAATGCATTTTAATGATTTTACAGCCTTCCGAATGGTCTGAAATTTTAAATATCTAATTGCTGCAAAATTTTGTCGAGCCATTTCAAATTTTATGAAAATCGAATGTATAGTTTAATTACAGGAACAGTCAAAAGTTTTCCGTTACATTACGGGGAATGGGGAAAAAATTATTGTAAGTGTATTTTAATGATTTTACAGACTATGCACTTATGAAGCGCAAAAAAATATACATTCAGTACAATATGGGGTACAAAACATAATTATAAAACTAGTTATAGTACGAACGCACCTCATTTGCCACGTTTGACGAGCAATTTCCAACTTGTTTTAGAATAGAGAGATTTTTGGGGGTGTTTTTCAAGATGCCGTCCAAGATGGCTGACATTTACTGACTTCTTTAATATTTGAGGCATATAATTGACTGGTGTGTCAAATTATATGTTTTCAGGGTCAGGAAATACAAATATATAATAAAATTAGGAATAAATTTAGTTTTTCAAGTGTTTTAAGCAGTAAGATGCAAATAAAGCACAAAAATATGAAAGGCATTAGATATACTAGCGTTTTATTACCCAGTTATACAAGACCAAATTATTTAAATGAAATAACATAAATTATTGAAGATATTGAACAAAATTATTAAAAACAGCATTTATATCTATATACAGTACTGGGATGTTATGTATCCTCTTTTGAATCACTGCTATTGCTGTAATGATAATGTTAGTCCTTTGTATTGTTGCAGTCACTGTATTTGCAAAGGGCAGTACAAATAAGAGAATTCTTTAAGCAAGAACATTTCCCAACTCTACATGTTCTCTTACACTCACATTTCACAAGTTCAATACCTCTTTTTGTGCAGATAACTCCAGACATTTGACTGGAGAAATTACTCCTTCGCCATTTTTCCCCAGCCTTTGCCAATAAGTGGGGGTATTGTAGGTCAAATATTTCTCTAGCCCTTTCCAATGGTGCCAAATAAGTGGGATCTTAGAATATTTGGCTTCAGCGCTCCAAGTGTTGGTGGTAATTTCTCCCCCTCAAAACGTTTAGTTCTGAAAAGGTGCCATCTTAACTCTAAAATCCTTTAAAAATTACTATTTTTCAAATGAGTCCAGTTGGTGAATTTTTAAAACAACGACAGATTGGATAATGGATCAACGTTAGGTTCCCCAAGTTCTTTGAAAGCTATTATAATATTATCATCACACTGAAAATTGATATAAACTTTTATCCACTTCTGTTTTGAAATGCCTATAAATTTTCCTCCCGAGTCTCCACCTGTATATGAATGTGAACATAGTAAACCTTTGCTTTTATACCTATTACTCGACATCTTTTATTAATATTAGTCTTTCTCTGTTTGTTGCCTCGACCAATAACAAAATTGATTTCACTGTTTACTAGATGACTTGAAACCAAGTCAATCAGCAATATGAAAATGTCAGTATCATGCAAAAATACATAGATTTCATAATTATCATGATGGTTCACTATATCAAGTACATGAAGATGTGTAAAGGTGTCTGCTTCTTCATGTGTATGATCACATAATTCTGAATTGAAAACTTTTGCGTGATTACTGTATGCCTTACTGCCAAAAACAACAAAAATTGTCTTCGCACTAGCAGCAAAAACCTGTAGTAATTTATTCCTGAGATACTCAATCAGCTGTGATTGTGTATCATTATGTGAAAGAAACGTCTTTAATATGAAACCAATGTTATATTAGTACTATTTGTAATAGTAAATCCAATAGGTTCTGTCGCCCCCAATCTTTTCTTACTACTTTGCTCCTCCAATGAAGCTCAAGGTGTTGGTCAAATATTATTCTCCTTTCAGTGCAGTGTTGCCAGATTGGAGACTTTTTTAATTCAGATTATTTGACTGTCATCACTTTTTTTTAATAGTATAATACGCCTTATTTTTCAGAATTTTTAATCTATCTTTAAATAGGCCGAATATTTCTATTTAAAAAAAGCTGTAACAATCAACAATCTGGGGACAAAAAAGCCCACAGTCTGGCAACACTGCTTCAGAGTATCCGGTTGTCATTTTCATAATGATTTCGGTAAAAGCATTTGCGAAATCTTCACAAGTTTTTATGGCAGGTGTCTTCTTTACTGATTGTACGATTGCCATTCCATGTATAATACAAACTTTTTCTATCGGAGAAGCAATCGAGGATTCTAATAATTCAAGTATGGATGATCGATTATATTGCTCTATTTCTGCAATCAATGAACTTTTGTCAGATGGAATATGAAGATATCCATCAGAAAAAAAGTAATGATCTTGTTATTACAGAAAACACGTAGTTTCCAATTGCATCTTTCAGGTTTGTAGACATTTGAGGTCTTGATCCCATAATAACAAGAAAACGTGCAAGAAGATGCCTATCTTCTCGAATTAATCTCTTACAAATTTTTCAAATTCAATTGACCTTTTTTGTCGACGATTCAGGATATCCTCCTTCGCAGACTCTGGAATTTTCATAGAGGATGCAATATTCATTAGTGTGGTATTATCTTGGAAAGGGTTTTCTCCACAATGATCCGGAATACTCTCCCTGACGATGGCTGCATTGTGAAAAATTCTTAGCGACATGGAGGTCCGAAGTTGATAGTGTTTCCTGGGCTACTCAGATACTTCATTTAGACAGTACTTTTCACAGAAATTTGAAACAGTGCATAATACTTCTGGTGCAAACAAGAAATACCTTCCGAGAGCGTTTTCATTCTGAGTTAAACCAATAACTCCACCAATGTTCTCCAGTTCTTTGATTTTCTGTTCCAAGTTCTGGTCTGAAAATAGTTTCGTAAACGGGACAATGGATTTGGAAACTGTAAAACAACCAGATTCAAGAGCATTCAATACTTCTGGATATGTTGTTTTAAGGTCCTTTATCTGTGCTATGGATACTGGAATGAGTCTGGCATAATGAAATAAGCCATGAGCATAATAATACTTGACTTGTTCCTCTAATGACGCGAGATGCAATGCCCAATATGCTTGACGAGTGGCACGGATTAAACGTAGCAAATATCCAAATTGGTTCATATACTGTTGTAAGAAATTTGCCATTCACCACTGCATTATGTAATATGTGGCAGACAATTTTATTTCAACTACTACACTGATCTCCTCAAACAAAGTTGTTGCTTCAAATTCACAATTGTGCAATTTCTCATGTAGTGAGTTGCATTTTTCTTGCAGGGAAATAATCTCTGTAGAATGTGGCACTGTTTCAAAGAGAAGGCCATGCCAAAATGATAGTCATGTAAAATTTTATGCCTCTAGTATATTAGTATTTTTGTAGTAAATTTATAAATAAATAATAAATAACACAATTTTTGCCTATTTTGATTGTAGATTTGCATTTTTTGACCCCGAAAACATATAATTTGATATACTGGTCAATAATATCCCACAAATATTAAAAAAGTCAGTAAGTGACAGCCATCTTGGACGCCATCTTGAAAATCACCTCAAAAACGTGTAAGAAAAAAAATGGCACCTAAGATATTTGGAATCTACGTGTCAAAATCTAAAAAAAAAAAAAAAAAACTTGGCACAAAAATCGAGCTGGAAAACATTTCAGACCCTACTATAAGTCTGAAAATAACCTTCTTTTTTATCCATCACGTCAGAATTTTTAGAAAATTGTAAATTTCAAATTTAAAAAAATAAAAATTTTGGCAAAAAATCCTGACGTGATGATGGTAAAAAATGAAGGCCACTTTTCGGATTCAGCACTGCAAAATAAGTAATAATCAATTATTAATCTAAGCAATATGGCACAACCCGAATTTTGCAGGCTTGTGTAATCTGCAACTTATTTGCTCATATATAGTTTACGTTTAATCGAATGTTTCTGATCGATGTGAATCAAGTGTAATCAATAGTTTGCGGTCAAGTTATTATAGTTTTCCAATGACAATAACGATGGTGAATGATTTCGTGTTCATCTATATTGTTATCAAATAGCTTCGCAAAGTAAATGAGTTTTCGAAATGAAAATAAATGTAAAATGTTATAGGTACAGGTACGTGGAGTCTATTTAACAAATCAGATACTCATTCCTGAACGGATGGTAACTCTCTACTAACGTTAGAAAGACAGACTTCTGATATAGCGACATTGTGGTTACCTAAGCAAAAGAAACCGCCATTTTGGAATAAAGGCGTGAAAATGATAATTATTGACTTAATGAAATGATTTGAGCCTGAATATTATCTAAAACATTAAAGTAGTCGATTTAATTAAATTAATGACTGAGCCGGTAGAATATGATAAAGAGGGCTGTTCTCAAATCCAAAAGGGCAACTTCCTGACATAAATTTTAATTTATTTTTCTTCGAAAATGCATGAAACTAGCTGGTGTTGTTGTTCAGAAACTATGTCATCGAGCTGTTTTTTCCATTTTTTTGCAAACGTAATAGATCTTTAAGAAAATAGTGTCAAAGTAGACGTTTTGAACCGAATTTCCGCGCGAAAGCAGAAAATCACTCAAGAGCGGGCGAAAAATGGGTTTGTCACGTGATCGAAATTGCTTATAATTCAATGGGTAATGGATTGATCAAAAAATGGAAAAAACAGTTCAATTTCAAATCGCTTCATTGGCCAGACTTACCAATTTCATATCTTTCCGTTAAAAAATGAATTTGTAAATGTGTCAGAACGTTTTGCGCTTGTTGAGCAGAGCAGTTAAGAACAGCCTTAAGTATGCTGGTCAATCAGTTTCCGATTTTCCGTCACTAATGTAAAGTGTATGGGTATTTGACGCATTCGCATGTTTAAAATATCTCCTCGGTAAATTAATATTTTTAATTTCTATTTTTTGTGTACACTTCCTAAAAGATGTCTCTTTTTTCTTTGTTCTCAAAATATTTCTAAAGTATAGACATAATTTTATATGAAGTGTTAAAATCTTACTCACAGTTCGCCCGCTTTTAACACATAAAATATTAAATCCAGCATAGATTTTAGAAATATTTTGAAAACTAAGAAAAAAAGAGGCACCCTTTAAGAAGAGTACAGAGGAAAAAGATGTTAAAAATAGGAATTTCCTGAGAAGATATTTTAAATAGACGAATGCATCAAAAGTCCATAGACTTAACATTACGGAGGAGAATTCCGAAGCTGGGTGACCAGCTCTCTTAAGAGGCTTCAGGTTGTTGTCGTTGAACGAAGTAAAAACAAAAAACAAGTAGAAGCAGTAATAGAGTAAAGATTATAAAACTACAACCTTAATTAAACCGAAAATATTCAAGAACGATTCTTCAGAATTTACAATGTGCCCTAAAATAGACGTACTGTTTTTAAAATTCAATAATTTGCAAGTGGTGAGAGATATTGAAGAAATTCTTACAGTTAAGTAATGTATGATTTCAGGAATTTTTACTGTTATTCTCAATTTTAGTTTCAATTATCAGCGGTAGATGGTGATAGAAACTCTAGTCGCTGAATTGGGGCGCACTCAGAAATTATTTAGCCATATTGTTAAAGAAGGTGTTCAAACTTAAATGGTGAATCTTATTCAACTATACAAAAAAAAAAAAAATAAATAAATAAATAAAATAAAATAAAATAAAAAATAATCTTTATTTTAGGACGTGATTCTGAATTCCGTTTCTCTGTTTTTGATAGATTTTGGTGTAGGAAATAACAATAAAGAAACGTATTTCTTGCTACATAACAACTAATTCTTCGATATACGTGAATGTATATCAACTGTGTTCAGAAATGTGCTGCAAATTAGTACGCAGTATTAGATTGGTCGGATGAATGTATAATTATGATTTTTTTTCCCGGAATGACTCACTTTTTATTGTACTATTAGAAGTCTGCACTGGCTGGAATTTTCAGGCCCGGACCCAGCTCGGTGCAAAAACTAAAAAGTTCGGCCTGTACCCGGACAGACCCGTTTGTATTTTTGCGGTTGGCGGCCAGTCCCGTTCAAAAATCAGTGAAAGCAGGCCCGGCCCGGCCTGTCAAACATCAGAGAAATGTTACTCGATTGCCACAATTTTTTTTTTTTTTTTTTTTTTTTTTTTTACTTACAATTAAGATTTTTTCTTAGATCTACTTTCTTAGACTTAAGATTCTACATGCATATTTATTGGAAGTTTTAACAATATATTTTAGATTACTATATGTTTACAAGCCAGAGCATGCAGAATAATAACATTAACAATCACATATACACATTCGACTCTTACACTTATAGAAAGATTCATTAAAAACATTAATATGTTCAGCATGAAAGAAAAAATATTGTTAAAAACAATATAGCTTTTGAAGCTGTTTAATAAAAAAAGGAAGATATTTGAAAATATTTCTCTGAAGTTATATTTCCGAATTTTCCGTTACCATAAGTTTATTATCACTACTATTATTTTAACAAAACGAATTGCTGGCCCGATGCGTCCTGAGAACAATTAAGTCCACTACCGACCCGTCATTAGGCCCAGTATGTGGAAAAAAATGTAAGACTTTTCCCGGTCCGACTCGGGTCTACTGAAAAATTTAAGACCTATATCAGACACGATACAACTGCCTAATTCCGCTCTTTACATCGGACATGTCTTCTGTATTGATGTTGGAAATCTAGCATAAGATGGTGCAGAATATTTATATAATATTTATATAAATATTAATATTTATATATATATTTATATAATATTTATATAAAATTTAATATTTATATATATAATATTTTTCCTCGTCCCGGTCAAGTCCGTTGAAAATTGTTCAAATTTAATCGGCTTAGTTTGATACCTTTAAATTTTTATATCTGGATGGTCGGCCCATTTAATCTTTTTATAGACAGAAAAATAAATAAATATATAAATGGGGCGTTCCTATCATTTTTTCTTCGGCCTGGTCCTTAAAAAAAAATTTTTCTTTAATCTGCCAGCCCGGCCCGTCGGAAATTATGTCTTAATTTATCGACTGTTGCCCGTGCAGATCTTTATGTACTAATATAACTCGAATAATTTATTGTACGCTGCATTTAAAACAAAAGGGGAAAATATTCAGCAATTAATTCTGTTAAACATTTCTGAAACCTTGTTACATTCTAAGAAGCATTAGATTATTTTGAAACAGAAAGTTTTTATATCCATGAATAAATCTTTCTTAAACATATAGGAATTTTTATCAGACAAAAATATTAAATATCTGATATATAAGTTATATGTGTTTGTAATTTATATGTGCTATGTATTTTAAGATTAATATTTCTGTTTTAATATAAAATCTTTCATTCATATTGAAATTTATCTTTTTATAACAAACAAGTGTAGCATTTGTTTACGGATATATTTCAGAGAAATTTTGATAACAACATTTATTTTATTCCCATATTAGATTCCAGAATATAACCGAATAATTAAATTCCACATAAAGGAATTAGTAGATTTCTTCATTCCATGAATGTTTTCAAATACAATTAATGGTATTTACTTTTAAAAAATGAACATATTCTTAAAAGAGAACCATTTTTATAAGTAAAAAAAAAAAAATAACCATTCGCTGATTGAAATAAATATGTCCAAAACTAAATACTTCGCAAAATATATTTCAGGGATTTGAAACAACTACATTCAAAGAACGATTATTTTCTTACAAATTTTCACTCAATTTAGATTTCAATCATAGAAAATTTTTAATATGAATCAAATTTAATTTTTTATTCATTTTTTATTTTAAAATTTGTACTAAAAAGATAAAGCAACGTGTCCTTTAAAATTTAATTATAAATTTTGTTACTTCAAAAATCACATAAATGTATGATAAAAAGTATGAACATTTCTTGTAATTATTATTTATAGGAAATTTAAACAATCTAAAGTAGATATATTATGAATTTGATATCGATAACAAAAAATAAAAATGTTTCAAAATTATAATTATTTACGAAAAGCATATATACATATAACGTATTTTAATTATTAATCTACCTTAAAATTACCTTAAAACTTTTCGCCATTTAAATTATTACTCTTTGTCTCTAAATAGTTTACTTTCTTCTTTCAAAATTTTATTTGGAATTATTTACGTCATTCTTCTTAGTATTCCGACGTCAATAATATTATTTTTCAATGCATTCGATTAAAATTTTCTATTCGCGCCAAGTCTTGTGGATATTTCTAGAAGTTTTTATTTCCGCCTTTTGGGGAACCAATTTACTCGATTTTTAACCATTTGGAAAAATGGTTATTGTCCTCGCCAGGGTAGGAAATCAAAAGCATATCTGAGGCTTTTTATTGGTTGAATCCGCATTTTATTTGTTTTCTGATTGGTCTATACAGTAATATGTATTTCCCTTTACTTTCAACGGAGATGGATACTTCTGTTGCTACTATGACAAAAAAGTAATAAAAACTACAAAAAAAAAAATTAATAACTCAGAAACAAATTCAGATACAGCTTTCAAACAAATCGTATTTAAAAGTACATTTTTTTCTCTATATGACGGTGTAAAAAGTAATATTGTGGGATGTTTAGAAGTTTATGAATGAAATTTCATTTAAAATGGGTCGTCAGATTTCTATGATAGAAAAGCCTTTTCCCGAACAGCCAATGAAATGCTTGGATAATACGTAAGTTTCAGGTGGATAATACGTAAGTTTCAGGAAATCTTTAAGTGCAATTTTTACGTGTACGTGTAATAACACTATTAATGTTTAATTCATGGCGTGCGTAATGTATGATCAATTCCGTGCGATTTTTTATGTCTTAAATTTTAGTCTTCTAAAAAATCATTTTCCAGGTGGTCGTTGTAATTTGTTAAAATGTTTTTTTCTTTTTTTTTTATTTGTAACCTTTTTACCAGAAAGGTTTTTTGATTTGTTAGGACTCTATCTACGTAATGCAATTTTTACACCCACGCATTGCCTTTAAACCCTTTTGCACGATTCTCGAAGCACATATTTTTTAATTTTTCGCCTACTAAAAACTCATCTCGGCACATCAGCGAAGCCTTTGTCTATAATCCATAGGAATTTAAATAATTCATTACTTCAGAGCTATTACAAAGCTCAAAATTTTGTTTTAACGCTGAATTTAACTAGTTGTCAGTGTTTGGTGGAATGTAATGAGATATTTTGACAATAGCAAATTGAGTATGTGTTATGTGACTGTATTATTTAATTCTGGGAAAATGCCTGCGAATCAAGATAGCTGGCTGCAATTCTATCGTTAACCCCTCTGCCCCCCCCCCCCCGCCCCTTCCCAGAATTTTGTCTTCTTCGATGTTTTTAAAACTTCCTCGAAATATCGAAGTTACTAAAACACATAAAATGCGGAAGGTAAACAACAGTTACCAAGTAAGAACTAGTTACCAGACCTAACAGAACGTTCTATACATATTTTAAATTTTAATGAATTAGCAATATTATAAAAGAAAATGCCTTTATAATAGCAATAACAAAATAAACTTGGATCCTCACAAAATGTGGATAATTAGTCTTTTAAAAAGGTATTTTTCCAAAAAAGAATGTAAATTACACAAATGCAGTGTAATGCAATTTGAAAGTATGGAACTTGTATTTCATTTGTATATTAAGTGGCTATTTATTAAATTAGAAAAGAATGAAGAAAATTATAAAAAGTATGTCAAATAAAACTTATTTAAAATAGGGTAACTTGAGGTGAGATCCCGTGTTGTACAAGATGCCGAATCATGTAGTTTTCATATGCGCACGCGCTGTACAGAAACGCCACTCAGTTGTAATCGAAGAGGGTTCCCTACTGATATTTTAATTTCCATTTGCGCTCTTTTAAAAGAATTTTAAGTGGTACTTTTTATTGCTATTTCGTCAAAACACTTCTGGTAAGTGACAAAAATCTTTTACGTGACTTCTTTATTTGCCTATATAAGTCTTAGTTTAAACATCAGAGAAATGAATCTGATGCTTTTAGAAAGTACTGGTACCTGGCCTTTCTGCAAAGCATAAATGGTGGCCTGTTCCCGATTCTTCACGTCAGGGGGACCGGCGTCTTACCCAAGACTTTGAGGAGAGTCGAGGATAACTTTTAGGGGTAAGATGCCGTTTTTTTTTTTTTTCCCTTGGGGTAAGATGCCGGTTATTTTCCGTTGCGGTCAAATGCCTGGTTTTTTTTTCATCGTATAAATTACTCTTGCATATTAACTAACTTGTCAAAAATTTTCATCAGATAATTTAAATCAGAGATTAAATCGTGATTTTAATCAACTGATAAAAAAATCATTAGTTAAAATTATAAATTTTCTAAATGCTTAAAATGACCTGAATAAATATTAAAATCAAAGGTGAACCTAATTTGAAAGTTTTTTATATGTATTCTGCCTTATAGATAAACTTTATTGGCCTTATAAATAATTGTTTAATAATTATTCATTTTAATCATCGTTAAAAATTTTATGTTATATGCAGTTTAAATAATTTTAATAAATGCAAATATCAGTAGTATATAATGTAGTTTTAGATAACTAGTGTCTTCTGCCCCCTACGAGCTACGATCCCCAACCTCCATCAAGACATCGCAGACTCTAAAAATACGCTAATTTGATCTGCTTTGAAAAGATAACGGATTAAATTTCCTACCAAGATACAGATTATGAGGATTTTTTTAAGCGAATGAAAATCAGTGTTAAGAGTGTCTAGCAAAGTGCAACAAAACCTCTGAAAAATGTGATTGGATCAAATATCATTCAGTGAAACTGTTACACTGCAAAAAAACCACTGTAAATTTGCCAAAACAAACTCGATCACAGTGAATTTACTGTATCTTTCTTTGGTTTCCTGACTATATTAACATGGAAAATACAGTAGTTGCGTAAAATTAACAGCACAGCACTTTCTGCTGTAAAAAAAATGCGTCCAAATTGCCAGCACATTGTGCTGTTAATTTTACGCAATTACTGTATTTTCCATGTTAATATAGTCAGCAAACCAAAGAAAAATACAGCACATTCACTGTGATCGAGTTTGTGCGCGAGATGAACAATAATTTGTACTGTAAAAATGTCGTTTTTTTTTTTTTTTACAGTGTAGTTATATAAAAGTTGCTCAAAGTTCCTAAACAAATGTGCAGTCTGCGGCAGTTCTGACATATAGCTGTATATGATTTTAACGTAAATAAACTCCGGATTTTACGTTATTGAATACTTTTAAACTCCGGATATCCCGAAGGTTAGGAAAATTGTCCATTTTTCATAATCCATCTTATAAGCATGGAAATTAAGCAGTAAGAAATGTCTTAGCCAAACTTTTCACAAAAGTGCCTAAAATACCTTGAGAAAAAAGAAAAATTTTACTTCAATCCTTAATCTGAATAATTAAACCCACACACTAAGAATGACACACTTAGGCTCCAGATAGACATATTAGTCTACTCGCGGTCTTTTCGTTCTGGTCCGGCGACGATTTCTTGTGGCATTTTTCATCTGACTAAAGCCGAAACATTGGATGGCATTGAAATGATCAGAAATTATCTAACATGCATTTCTGAAACAAAGAATATTGATTACAATTCATTGTATAATATTGAAAAAAAAAATTGTAGGAAGCACATCTAGGGATACAAAAATCTTAATTCATAAATATTTCATTTAACAATAAAAAAAACAGGTCATCATAAATCTAATTTTTATTCTTTTCACTTTTGTTTTTGTGTTTATTTTGCTTAATAATGTTTTATTGCTTAAAACTACAAGAACAGTTATGAATTTAAAATTGCCTTAACTTAATTACAAATAAAGCTTTTTATAAACATATTTTTCTTCAACTCCAGTTACCACGACACTCCGCTTATGACGACACTTTTTTCTGGCCATTAGAGTGTCGAGATAACAAGATTCGACTGTATTAGTTTATCTTTTTATTAAATTCTCCACGTTTTACATTCACATTTTTCTAATTTCCTAATATTAAGTAAGTTAACAACTTTAGTATGTCTAAAATATTAAAGTTACTTTTATTCGTCCCATTATGTTTTTTACTGCTTCACAAAAAATATTGTTTACATTGAAACTCCACAAGGCATCTTACCCCTAGATAGTTAGCCATCTTACCCATAGGTATGGGTAAGATGTCGAAATGCAAGTGTTTACAAAAACAAAATTTTTGATGCTTTATATAATATCTGTAAAATGAAATAATGTTTTATATGATGCATAAGGGTACAAATTTCAACAAGAAATCAATGAATAATAAATAAAAACAACAGGTGATTTTTAAAACAATAAAGTCGAAAACTACGGCATCTTCACCCAATTTACCCTACTGCAAAATTTTTCTTTAAAAAACAGGGATTGATTTTCACCTAGGCCCATAAGGACTGGATTTTAGGCTTCAAATTAGTGGTAGCCCCTAAATTGACTTCAAGCCATTTAAAAATGAGCTGTAATATGAAGTTTACTTCCAAACTGAATGGATTTAATGCATTATAAAATTATTTTTTTTTTTAAATAATCGTTTTATAATCATATAAATACTCACAAGTTAAGCATACTCAAATTATAAGTACCGTTAGTTTCGGTGTATGACGCGCTACGACGCAGCATGCGCACCTATGATTTGAGACTGTATATTTCTACTTTTAGATATATTCGCCCTATTACGAGCCCCTTTCCTGCAAAAAACCGCCGTGAGATATGTAGTATGAAACTACAATAAATAAGTACACCAAAAAAAGATATAATAACTAGTTTAAACAAAAATAAAAAAGTGTAAATATAAATAAAATAAGCATATGCGAAGTGAGGACATGCGCTATTGTCAAACTTATTTGCTTTGTTTTTCGCCCGGTAACCAGGCTCCTGCCTGCCTGGCTTGTTTGACAGAAGATTGAAGACAGAAGATTGCAATGACTGCAGTGCTCTTTGTTAGGTTCTTTTTTCCCTCTGTTTTACGATTCTTGGAACCGTTTTCTGGTTTATTCAAATATATCACTCACGTCTATTTCTTGTGCTCATTAATAGAGAAATATCAAATCTTAAGCTTAATTTTTAAACTTCCAATTTTATAAAACACGCACTTGTAAATTTCGATCAATTTTCTTCTTTCAAAAGGGCGTCTTCTACATCGAAATGTACGTATATATTGGTCTATGTGATTAACAAGAAAATGTTAGTGAGTATCCCATAATTCATCATATGTCTCGAGCTTTAAATTGTGCCTTAGAGTATAATAATAAATATTAATGCTTGACCCGTCAGTAGTCACATGTCGGTCTTTTTGCCGCCCATACATGTTTTCTCCTCCTAACTCATATTCCCTTACAATTACAATGAAGAACTACCATGTAGCTCACTTCAAATTTTTCTTCAACGCCATAGTGAAGTAAAAAGACCTCTGTTTCTCCTTGAAGTGTATTTTTACAAGCAAAGTTGAAATTGGTGGGAAAGTCTGCGCAACGATTCCTAATAACAGTTCATTTTTACCTTTTCTCGTTATTCTAAATCTCATGAATAAAATGTATAATTTAAGTAAACTGCAAATTTCAAAATCATAGAAATGAAATACCGAAGATTAAGGGAAAAAATGTTTTTTATTTTACATTTTCTGCACGTGGGGGAGGGGGGTGCTAAAAGACTGAGCGCGACTAATAGCGGACTGTAAAAATGAACTGACTATACTCGGGTTAAACTAAATATTTTGTTTAATAAATTCTAAGGAAATTTGGATCATCTTTGTAATGCAGTCGTGCTACGGCAATAAAACATGTACTACTTTTTTTAAAGAAAATTCTAGTTTCTATTTTATTTAATCATAAATTACGAAAGTGAGATTTTAAGAAAACTAAATATAAGACATTCGTAAAAGCTTTATTCTCTAACATTTTTTATTCTATTTCGTAAATTAAGGAATTTGAAAATACTGCATTAACGTAATATCATTTTCTAAATTTTCTGTTTCAGTTAATTCTACCAAGTCAGTTCTTTTCAATCTTAAATTTTCTATTATTTTTTCTATTCTCAGAGTTATTCATGTATGACTCGTTTTAATAGAGTATGATTTTGCCGTAAACATAATACAGATAATGGGATTCTGCCAGATTGGACTTAATTTAAGTATTTTCGTTTCAGTTTATTCCTAAATTTCTGAATGGAATGTTTTAGATTATTTTCAAAAATGAACGCGCATATTGAACGTTAAATTTTAGATTTGATATGCAATATAATTCTTACTTAATAGTTAAACTATTCTTATAATTATTATTATTATTATTATTGCTAATTTGTTAAGAATCAGTCTGTTTTTAAATAATTGTAAAAAAAAAAATTTACTTTGTGACGTCGTGCTTAATAATATATCAGAGTTCTTATTCTGATAAACCTGATCTTCTTATAATTAACATAAAATAGACGACATACTTTCTTTAAAAAAAAAAGGCTCTACTATTATGAAAAATCAATTATGGTAATAACAATACTGATTAATAAGGTTTCTGTTCCTCATTAAGTAAGTGGTGACTTTTATATTATAGTCGGTGTTGAAAAAAAAGTCATTAAAAATAGTCCATCAATCGCAAAAAAAAAAAATAAATAAATAAATAAAAAATAAAAAAAAAAAATCAAAATCTTTAAAATCTCAATTTTGTAGTATTTCTTTAATACATGTATCTTATAAATTTTCTCATCAAATCTCTTAACTGCGAGTGACCTCTTATAGACACAATCACAAGCTTCCCTAATAACTTTCTAACAGTAATCTCCGAGCATACTAGGGGTCCACCTGCCTTGATATTGGATTTCCATTGCAGAAATATCCTGGTGGAAGCGCTCTCCATGCTTATCGATCACTTCTCCCATACTCTCATTAAAAAAAAATTAAACGAGACGCTAAAAAGCGAATATTCAATGGCATTAAAAATCCTAAACTTTTGAAACTTTTTAACATTTCTTTAATTAATTTTTCATAGTTAGGACTATTATTTCCTAAAGAATGTGTCACAACATTTTTAAAATTCAGCTATGCTGCTTTTTCTACATCACTTAATAATATCTTCAAAATTTTTGTCCGTCATAAGGTGCCTAATATGCGGGCCAACGAAAATATCCTCCATCCTTATGCATAGCTTAGCGATGGAAAGAGTTCTTCCAGATATTAAAATCTACGTCCTTCATTATTCATCGCTTTATATTTCGCTCTGCTGTCACACTTACATAGGAAACATCAGTATTTTGTATAATCTAGTGCTTACCAATGATTATGACAATTACTTTAAAATCCCCACATATATTCCAATTATGATGTGATGAATCAATTGCATGAAATGGTATCTTCCGATTTTCAGAAGATTCTTTCATTATGCAAGAATACGCTATCGGAAAAGACGGCAGGGCGTTTCCATTATAGAGTAGCACACTTTCAATCTGGGTTTCGAGCCATTGATGAACAATTGCCGTTGTTCAGGTGCAATTTAAAGCAGTTATTAAACCACTTAAATCTTTACAATGGTAAAAATCACGCTTTGTAGAAAAAAAAACCCGAATATTTATAGATAGATATTTAAATAGAGATTCCAACTTTGCAACTTTGATACAAGTAATTGTGAGTGTTTTATTTAAAATAAATTTAAATCTCTCACAATATCATTTAATTTTTCTTGAGTAATTAGATGTGGTTCTAAGTTAAAAAATTGCATTCATATGCTAAAAGAATACAGAGGAAAGATATAGATGGACATGAAGTGAAGGCGTAATACTAGGCATAATGCCAAAAATGCAATCCTGAAATCGGTTAAAACCGAAACAATTATGTCCAATAACTCATATAAGATGTCAAAAAGGGTGTTATCATTCGTAAAATGGATGTTGGTGCAATAAATAACATATAGAGAATCACTATTTAAAAAATTGCATTCATATGCTGAAAGAACGAAAGGAAAGAGATACATGGAGATGAAGTGTGGTGGCAGGGCGTGATTCCGAAAATGCAGCCATAAAACCGGTTAAAACCGGTAAAAATTAAGTCCAAACATTGATTCCACAGAGTATGTGAACGGCTAGGCCGAATGAGGGCATTTAAATTTGAGCGACAATCACCTTCATATTCCAATTTTTACGGCTTACTGCACCTCTATTATTACTTAGATCTCTGTGTGAAAGAAGCCGTTATTCCGAGTTAAACGACACCTTTTTTAATCGTAATCGATTATCGAATAAATGCAGGTGTATCCTTTTTTTTTAGACTACTGACTGTAAACGACTTTCTCACTACGAAATATAAATCTGTCAAATACACAATTTAATCTAGATAACTTAGAAAATAATATATACAATATTACAGGCCCGTATTTAGTATAACGTTCATCAAAATTCTGTTTTAGCGAAATCTAAAACGACGATATAATTTTATCTAAAATTTACAAAACAATGGTTGCAATGCGTATATTTTGTCGATATCCAATAAAAGGTAAAAAAAAAAAAATAATAATAATAATAATAAAATGGTTTTGTTTCATAGTCTGATGAAAATAACTAATTTGTATACCAAAAATTACATATTGTTGTTTAACTTACTCTTAGCATTCCACTACATAATGTAAAATTTAAAGGAAGTTCTTTAAGAGGCGATTTTTACATAGAAATTGTTTCACCTAAGTTCACTTAGTCTAATATGTCTTCATTACCTATTTTGCAAGTATAATAATGGCGATATTTCCCGGCGCATTTACTTTATACAAGCATTTCCGTCCGTGGAAATTTAATTTTCCAAACAGCTTTATTAAATTTATAAGATTTGGGTTAAGTGTCTGTGTTATGACACTGCAATCATTAGTGACACGGAAATTAAATTTAATAATTTGAAAGTAAGTACGATAATTGTTTTAGAATATTTATGTTTCAAACTGAGCTAAGAGTTGCTAAAAGTGGTAAAAAATACATTTAAAAGGCGTATAATTACCTTTATTCACATCAATACATGATTCATTGCTCAGGCGCCGACAATCTCAAGATCTTTGTTAAGGCAAATATTTTTGCAACAAAAATTAAAAAAGAACAAGAAATGGGCATATAAAATGACCACATATATATAACAAAAAAAAAAAAAAAAAAAAAAAAAAAAAGCAAACATAAAATAAAATAAAAGTAAAAATAAATTTTTGTGAGCGTGAATTTATTTATACTGTTGTGTCTTTCTCTGAAGACCATCTCTTTCCAAATTTCAGCAATGGAGGCTATCATTGCAAATATTCTCACTGCATAAAAAGATCTCTATTGATAATAGATGGCATTTTATTTTAATGCCATTTTATTTTATTTTATGTGTGCACTTGTTTTTCATTAAGCGTGTGGTCTCGTGATTTTTAGTTACTAATTTCTTGCTTTTAAAAATATTTGCGAAAATATTTGTAGCAACAAAAATCTTGAGAATGTCGCCGTCTGATCGATATCAATAAACATATGTCGATCTGAATAAAGGTATTTATATGCCTTTAAACTCTATTTTTTTTATCACCTTTAGCAAATATTTGCTTAGTTTGGATGATTATAAGTGATTTTCATACATAAATTTACATTTATGTTCGTTTTTCACTTTTGATTTTCATTTCAATGTGTGTAAAATATTTCTATAATAACAGCTTTAATTATTAGGTTATAGTAATAAATTTATTCTTCGCGAAACAGTAAATATTTTAATATTTCAACTGACGAAGAAGAAAGGGTCTCTTTTACATACAATGATCAGAAAAATTCAAAAACCGCATAAGAATCTGAAATGTTTTAAAACTTCTGAAAGATTGATTAGTAATTGTTCATTGTTGCATGAAAAATAACATACGCATTCATCCTCTGTCGAACAATTTTAAAAATCTCTATAATAATAGCCTATGTCATGTCACTGTCATCAACAGTTCCGGGCTGACCACTTCACTTTTTATTTGCCAGGCGGCCATTTTGGTATTTGGCTCAGGTGATAAATCGCCAAACATTGTTACATCGCCATCATTTCATCTAGATTATAATAGCTCAAGTGATGTAACTGTCATGTAAACATTTACGCTTTTCATATGCAACGCGGTCATTTTTAATCAAAATTATTTTTTCGAATAAAACTACATGAAAATTGCGATGATCGCAAAGACTTCTTAACACTTTTATGTTAGTCGTATGAAAATCTCGCCAATAGCAGTTTTTAACTCGCCAGTTGCATTTTTTATTGTTTGCGTGGTACATTACTTTTAGTTGCATTGATGTTGAAATTAAATATCATGGTTTATGGTAATTATTTTTTTTTTCTTTTCTTTTCTTTCTTTCTTCCTTTTTTTTCCAAGAAATAAGTCAAGGTCATGGATTTAAATGTTTCAGTTTTAAATTAAAGTTGTGCATTTTAATTAAAATGAGTGACAGGATTATATTTTAAATGAAATTAATAAAATACAAAAAAAAAAAAAAAAAAAAAAAAAAAAAAAAAAGACGATGACATTGTTTGATGATTTATCCACGGTGACCGGAGAACATAAATATACTGAGTTGATTGATTTCTCTAACAGAATCTTCAGATTTGGCGGAGTAACTGGAACACGTTTGGCGGAACAAGTATATTAAAATATGAATAAAAGTAGCATGATACAATGCTTAACATTACATTTAAGGGAGACCAAACTGGTCGCCAAGGGCAGCTAGTATCTAATAAAAATCTCATTATATTCATCTTACTGGGTAATGTAAACAAATGAATCTTATCTAATAATTATGGTATGAAAAGCATAATGTGTCCTTTTTTTTTTTTTTTTTTTTTTTTTTTTTTTTTTTTTACATTTCGATATTTGTATTATCCAAGAGCTGAAAACATTATCAATTAAATACATTGCATAAAAAAATAATCTTTCATTTTCATTTTTTTAATTGTTAAAGTAATTTCGACATAAAAAATCTGTTACATGACATTTGGATTTATGTTTGGGAAAACAGATAATTATGTGTACACACAATAAATGAAGCTCCCGTGTTTATCGGCAACAATTAAAGGGAACTGGTAATTAATTACAAATTCTCTTTTTCATGAAATAAAATTAATTATTGTACATGATTCAATGTACTTAAAAAAAAGAAATTAATTGATATTTGTATTCCAAAACTGATACACTAGTCTCTTTTATATGTTTATCACAATATTCATCACTTTGTGTTTTCTGGAAAAGTGTTTTTGCTTTTGTTTCGTGTTAATATCAATAAGGAAAGGGGGAACTGTAGATAAGATTGAATAATAGCAAAAAGAGGCGATTAAGTAACTTTTGTCTTTAACAACAGATATATCTTAATTATTTTAACGAAATAATGGTAAAGGTATCTTTAAAGTACAATTCGGGTGTTTTTTTATTCATCAAACAGTACGCTTGCATTAAAGGGGTAAGATGTAAGTACATATCTATAATTTAGTGCAGTTTCGTTACCTGCGGTTTACTTTGTTAACCTTTTACAGATATCAGAATAGATGTTATTGCCAAAAGGCTACCTGAGTGAATTGTGGCGGTCAGGTGTTGTCCATGTAAAATTAATGGTAGAGCTTTGTCAATTTCTATGAGTTCGACTAATGCCTCGATTTTTTTTTCTCTCAATTGGAAAAACTATAACTCGTACAACATATATCTGCAATTATTATTCTCGATTTCTCATTGACTAGAAGCGCTATTCTAATGTATAATCTAAATATTCTTGTAATGTAACACATTCTATACGTGCCATTTAAAGTTCAAAACATTATGATTACATTTTCCTGCTCAAAGAAAAAGAATCTTTTATTTTCGTTGTTTAAATATTATGAACATATTGGTGGCATCACATATTGATGTCTCCAGATTTAAAAATTAATAAATATTTTTATATACATTACATGAGGTTTATGTATTTATCACCTAGGAAACACATAAACAGAGCTGATAATTAATAGCATATTTTCTAAATTGTAAAAAAAAAAAAAAAAAAAAAATTACGTAGTATATATGATTCCAAAGCTTCTTATCTTCCATATTTTTTTAATTCAAATAAATGCAACTGAACTAGAAATGTCATTTGATAAATAATAAATAAAATTCAAGGGACTACATAAAAACCAGGCACATTCAATTAACTAAATTTTCTGCTTCAAAATTTACAGGATTCGTCATAAGTTGGTGCAAACTTAAAAAATTCATAATAAAAGAAGTGATGCTCGGAAAAAAAATTCAGTTTGCGCGAATATGATCAGAGGGGCATTGGATTTTTTTTACCTCGCATAAAAAATGGTCCCAAAAGTTACCGAAAGAGGGCGCTCGCACGTCATATTAAGACTTTTATGTAAATCATTCAAACACAAACAGACAATGAAATAAATCAAAATATCATGTCACTGTGCATTTATTTTAATGTAAAAGATTTTCAACATAACCACCACCACCAGATATTAGGCAAGTGAGGCGCTACAATACGGATTTTACGGTTGCGTGTAGCATGTGGTGATACAGACTGTTCGTCGAATGGTATCTTTCAGTTACTCCAAAATGACTGGGGATCCCCGGTACACATGAGACTTTAAGTTATCCCCACAACCAAAAATCTTCCGGAGTCTCTGGTGATCGTGGACACTCAAAACCTGGACTTATCACTCGGTCTTCAGCAGGCCCTGACTATCGCACGGGCAACTGGGGCCCATGCTCCGGGCACAAAATACTGAGGGTCGCGAAAATTTTCATAATTTCATCAAAAATTTTTTTAAAAAATAAAAGTAATTGTGAAAAAAATGTTATATTTGAGATATTAATACCATGAAATGACAAAAATATATCTCAATATATGATTTTAAACCCATTTCAATAAATAATAGAAAAAATCTTTTATTTTTAATTCTGAAACCTTTTTTAATTTTCCGGAAAGCTTAATTTTTTGAGTTGACACTTTTCGAAAAAGTGTTTAACATGTAAAAAAAAAAAAAAAAAAAAAAAAAAAACTAGTTCTGTAAATTAACCAATTTAAGAAGGCACGAAAATTTGTAAGTGTCCTGGGCACAGAAACTTTCTAGTCGGTCCCTGGTCTTCAGGGAAAGTGTTCAACAGGAACGTCTTGACATCACGTGTAAAGTGGGCGGGGCACAATCCTTCTTGAAGGTGATGACAGGTAACGCAGGTGTTTCCAGCAATGCAAGCTCAACGTGGTCAAGCAAAAGCTCCTCACTTGCCTAATACCTGATGGTGGTTGTCATGTTGAACCTCTTTTACTTTAAAATAAATGCACAGTGTCATGTTATTGTGATTTTTTTTCATTGTCTTTTGTATTTTCCTGATTTAAAAAAAATTCTCAATAAAACGCGTGAGCGACCTGTTTCGGTTACTTTTGAAATTACTCTTTTATACATAGAAAACAAATCGAGTGTCCTTCTGATCATATTCATTAATTTTTTTCCGAGTATTAATTTTTTTATTGTGATTTTTTAAAGTTTGCACGAGCTTATGACGCACCCTGTATTTATTTTAATTAAAACCAATAGTGTGATTGGCAGGTATGTGGCTGAATCTATTTTTAAAACAAAGTACTAAAAATTATATTAGAAAAAAATCTTATACGCAAGATTTCTTTATATTTTTATTAGACTAATTATAACTTTGTTTCGTTTTGTTTATTAGGAAAAAAAAAATTGTACTTTATCTGCTCGTTAATATGTTCATTAATCTCAATAAAGAAATGGTAAAATGAAGATAAGACTAAGAAAATAGATATGTATCAACTCTGATATCAGAAACAAAAAAAAAAATTCATCTTCTTTTTTATTAAGGAAATGTATCTTCATTTTCTGAGACAGAACATTAATTATGTTCATCATTTATCAGAGCATTTTTTGTGGATTTACGTTCTTCTGAAATGTGTATTATTTAAAAGGATGTTTGATGAGTTTTCAAGCAGTGCCTTATGTATTGTTCAGTACCGTTTGTAATTTTTAAATTATAATCTAGATTTTTAATCATTAAAGTTGCATTATTTCTTAGCTCAAAAACTTACGAATTAAATAATTTCTTATTCCGTTATTTTCACTGTCGAAAAGTTACAAAAAATTAGAAATAAAAGCAGCGGCTAATGACGTAAAATATTAATGCTATGTATTTGAAAAATAAAAACGACTGATAACTGTGTTTGCTGACATTAAATAAAGCTTGTGTGTTTATCATTTCGGAAACAGTTTAACGGAACTGGTAATTAATTTCAGAATCTTTGTTTTGTAAGCTAAAATTAATTACGAAATTGTATAGGATTAATTGTATTTTTCTTAAATAATGTTACTATTATTTTCCATTGAAAATTTATGCATTAGCATTTTTTTATGTCGATCATTATCACTATATTTTTTCTAAGACAAATGATTTGTACCTTTGTTTCTGTTAATTATGATAATGATAATTAATTATAATAATGAAATGTTAATCTGCAGATAAGATTAAGATATAAGAAGAAATTATATGTATCGTCTCAACTGACAGGCTCACAGATCATTCTTTTATTTTTATGAGCAAACATGTGTTCATTTACATACAAAATTTTAGCAATGTATTACAATTATAGCAGTTTCCGGTTTTTATTTTTTAAGAACTGATAAAGTAAACGCTGAATTCTACCGAAACTGATATGTACACTGATGTGTCCAAAATTAAGGACCAATCCCAAAATGCTAATTACCAAGTACGTGAATGCTCAGAAGGAAATAATATAATTCGAATAATTACTATCTCTACAGCACAGCTACTCTATATAACATATCATTCATGTCACACATGGTCACAAGTGTCACAGTCACTACGGTGAAGCAGAGAAATAGAAAATTCCACACATCTCATTGTGAGTCTCAAATGATCACTATATGTGACTCCACTGAGACGTCACTGTGACTGCTGTTTTGTGACGAGTCACCATGTGACTTTACAATGTAGTTACATTCTGACTGACATGTGACTTTAATCTGTAGACTCAATTTCAAAGTCATCGTGAATGCAGCATTGTGATAAGTTACCAAATAATGTCACATTAAAGTCACATGATGACTTTCAGGTGACAGAGAGACTACTGTGAAGTCACCATTGTTCTCTTTTGTGAAACGTCACCATGTGACTATAATGTGATATTATTTGGTGACTTATCACAATGCAACGTTCATGTTGACATTGAAATTGAGTCTAAAAATGACAGTCACGTGAGAGTCACAATGTCACTACATTGTAAAGTCACCTGGTGACTCTTCACAAAGCAGCAGTTACATTGACGTCTCAGTTGAGTTACATATAATGGTCATTTGAGAGTCATAAGGAGACGTAAGTAAGTAAGTAAGCACCCACCCTGGGAACCCGCTTTTGGCTTATGGTTGGGTGTAACCCCCAAGCCCAGGGTAGGGAAAAGTTTTACTACCTGCGGAACCCTTTGAAAACAAATAAGTTTTAAGATTAATTATAACTATTCTAAATATTGTTATGTACAAACGAGGGTTTATAGATTACCCACAACTTTTTAAAGTTAAGTGTTCATATAAGTTCATGTATAAGTTCATACACCTTGTAGTTATAACTAGTCCCATCAAAACCAGCCACCACCACCAAGGCCACTAGTGCCTGGACTGGAAATGTCATTCCTGTATTTAATCTGATTCATAAAGGTGGGGCATTGTGTTGAGTTCGCTGTGTGTTTATAATAATTTGGTAAGTTTATACAATTTGCACAGTTTCTGAGATCCTGTTTGTTTATATTCGTGCAACTAGTGGTCTGATGACCCATCGCACAGAATGCGCATATTGAATTTCTCCTGCAGTTACTTTCGGAGTGTCCGTACAATTGACAGTTCGCACACCTGATGATTGGCCTGTAAAGATTAATCCTGCAGTTTCGTAATCCCACATTTATAAGTTTCATGCTCAAAAGTGTGTCTGAAGTTGTCTTGTCTACCTCGAGGAGCAGTTGATAATATCTTGACGAAGTTTTTTGTATTACTTTTTGAATCTGGATGTATGAACTTTTCTTTATGTTTGGATGTTGCATTATTTGATTTATAAGATATTCTCCCTGTGTATCTTTTGGAATACCTATAATGATAATTCTTTTAGTGTTATGTTTTCTGTATTGTATTTCCGTGATACTTTTTATATCTTCTATTTTTTCTATATGTTGATATATTTCTAGTAACTGCGATTCTTGTTGGGTTTTTATAATTATAGCTTTTCTGTTTTTAGATGTTCTGCTATAGAATAATGGCAAATGTTCTAATTGCAAAAATTTTGCAGTAATTATTCCTTGGATTTCTGATATTTTTGATCCTTCAAGACCCTTTATGAGAATTGCTGCTTCTGTATAATTGTCCTATTCCCTTATGGAATTATCTGTTGTTATTTCTTCTCTATAGCTATTGGTTATTTTTAATGTTGTTTCTTCTAACAGTTTTTCCAATCTATAAAGCTTTTCTTCAATCCGTTTAAGTTCTGTTTCTTTTGTTCGGCTTATACTATGCTGCTCCTCCTGGGAGTAATATTCACTTTTTGTATCCTGTATTTCCCCGAGTTCCGAGGTTACATCATTCTTGTCTTCTCGCACATGTGTCTCATTACTAACTTGCTCGTTTATTTTGTCTTCTTTTGAGTTTTTGGTTGTTTGAGTATATTTTTCTTTAATTTTTGGATGGTTTGTTATTGTTTCTTTATTATGAAGCTGCTTCTTATTAGTCTTATTTTTTTGTAGTTGTTGTAATTCTTTGTGTAGATTGTCAATTTTTGTAGATTTATTTGTTATTTCATTCTGTTTTTCTGTTAATTTTTCTTCTAATTTAATTAGTTTTTCTAGTATTATAGAGTTAGTTTCTTTTTCTTTTTCATATCTATTTTGCAGTACATTCATTTTTTCTTCCAATTCTTGTTGTTTAATCTTTTCTTCATTAAGTATTTCATCTTTTTCAGTTAACATGTCCTTGTAAGCATTTATTTCATTTTGCTTTTCCCTTATTATTTTTTCTAGTAATATTTTCTCATTATTTGCATAGGTTATTTTATCTTCCAAGTTAATCGACTGATTATTTTTACCATTTATTATGCACATCCGCTCGTCAAAATCATTTTTCTCTTCTTCTTCTAGGAATTTGTTTTCTTTATCTACGGTCTCGCAGTCAGTATCCCCTTCACTCGAGGAAAGATATCTTTCATCTGTATTAGGTTCTTCATCTGACCCTTCAACTTTTTCTTCGTCAGACTCCGATGAGCTGTAATGCCCGTATTGCTGAAAGTCTCTCTCAAATTCATCCTCACTAAGACTGTCATCTTGTTTAAGACGGATAAAGTTGCCTGTTTCTATTCTTTCTTTTATTTCATGATATGCAACAATCAAATTTAAATGGTCGTATATTGCGAAATATGAGTCATCGTTTACGTCTACGGAGTTAAATTTATCTTGTAGTCTAGATGCTCTATGATTTGTAATATTGTTGTGTAATTTGTACACTTTTTCGTTCTGGGCTGTATAATATGGACTTTCATTGTACTTTCTTGTTTCCATTGCAATTCCATGCTCTAATTGTAGTTGGAAGAATTTTATTGTTATTGCCATTTTTTGTTTTTCTTTTTATAGTGATATAATCTCTGCAAGACTCTATGAATTAGTATATTATGATCGTGCATCTGGAGTTCATGATATGGACTTTCTTCATAGTTTTCATTTTCCACCGCCTTGATGTGCGCCAACTGTTTGAGTAATTCATCCCTGTATGGATTATAACAAAGTGTTTGATTCTTTTTATGAAGTATTATAAGTTTCTTGATACTCTCGTATGTAAAGAAGGCATTTATATTTTCACTTATTCCACAGATACTTGATATGGTTGTTAATTTCATGTCACATCCTTCTGGCGATTGGGACGGTGTTGCCATCATTGTAGTTAATACAGAAGCAGGTTTTCAAATAATTTAGTTAGTTACTTATATTTGGAGAGATAAATTATCTTGAGTATGATATAGTTTTAACCGTGATTTATCAAATTCCAGGATATAAATTTTTAAATAATATAAGATAGATAATATATAAATTTATAAATTATTGGAGATAAAGATCAGGGGTCCACTAGGCCCCCGCCATACATCTTTGAAAGAAAGGGATATAGATAGTTAAAAGCAAAAACCAGTGGTCGTAACCACCGAAAATGACTAAGAGAAAATTAAGATCCGAAAAGTAAAAGGGGGAGGATTTGAAGAATAAATAAAACAAAATAAAATAATAAAATAAAGGAAAGCAATTTTAATAGCCAAATATAAAAAAAAATGGGGAGGGGGGTATGTGCCCCTGCCTCTCATGCCACCGTGATCATGCACTTGAATTAAAAGTAATAAACTTCCTTTTTACCAGACCAGCACTCTTGCTTGCATAATATGTATTCTTTCATAACCTGTTATTTAGTATAGATTATTTGTTGTAAGTTAATTGAAGTTTTACAAAAATAATAAGTATCATGATCCATCGAAAACATTAAATTACCAAGCTTTAAAATAATTTACACTTTTGATATTAATAACAGTGCTAAGTGAAAAAGTATTAAGTGGGAACAAGAATGTAAGACATGTGAAGTATGACCCAAATTTATTAAGCAATTACATTTTTAGGCAGTGAAATGTGTGCAAGTTCAGAAAATTAAAAATGGGAACACTACTGTTGGCAACCTCCAATACATTCAAGAAAAAACCAGAGAAATAGCCCAATAATCAAAATGTTGCTAATGTTAAGGAAATGAGTGCTAATAATAAAAGTGTTTAGTTGGATCAAGAGTATATGTCATATGAGAGATCCCAATGAAAAGCTCAAAAGAATAACTCAGATAATAAAAAAGTAGTCAATGTTAGGCAAAAAAATGTGTGCGAGGTCAAATATTTAAAATGGGAACAAAACTGTTGGCAACCTCTAGTACATTCCAGAAAAAACCAGAGAAATAACCCAATAAATAAAAAAGTTGCTATTGTTAAGGATAAAAAATATTAAATGTAAAAATGTTTATTGGGATCAAGAAAATATGTCATATGAGTTAACCTAGTGAAAAAATCAGAAGTATAACTCAAATAATAAAAAAGAAGTCAATGTTAAGCTTAGAAATGAGTGCAAGGTAAAAAAAAATTTAGTGGGATCAATATTGTTGGCAACCCCTAGTACAATCAAGAAAAAACCAGAAAAATATCTTAATAATTGTAAAAGTTGCCAATGTTAAGGAAAAACCTTAAAAACTTATAAAAAGTGTAAAATGTGACTTGGGACTGTTATAACAGTCGAAAATGAATGTAAATTAGAAAAAACATGTCTCTAGCCCAATTAGGAAAAAAGTAGCAATTGTTATAGATAAGGGAGGGGGGGGGCAAAAATTGGTGCAAAAGATGGTGACAGTAGAAATAATAGTAAAGTAATTAAAAAAGTGTCAAAAATATGACAGTAACAAAAATAAAAGCTATAATAATGAAGAGCCCCATTTGACCCCTCCCCGGCAGGCCCCTAACTGTGCTAGAGCGCAGCAGAATACCCCTACGATCAATACTTTACGAGTTATTTAGCATTTTATGCAATAATTCAAATGTATAATACACCCATCAGAAACAAAATGGCGTGTTTTAGTAATTAGATGGCAAACCCAGTAGTTAATTATTGTACTAAAAGTTGGAGACCTTCCTGTACATGTTGCCATCGAAAAATTAGTTAAATAATCATATTTAGTATTTTATTGTAATTAATTTATGTATTATTTTAAGGCTTTGAGAGAATTTTTTTTTTGAGAAACAAAATGGAGGATGTTCTTTAACATCCGATGATTTTGGGACTTTTATAAGTTATTCCAGGTGTGGACCCTACAGATTTTGTATTTCTTAGATGTCATTCATAGTTTTGTTTTAGAAAGAGCTGGTAGGCTTTTAAATAGATTTACTATTAACATTGCATTTCCCATAGGGAAAATACGTGGCCAATAATGGCGGTTTACTGACCTGAAAAGGGCTAAGTAGTTGTAACTAATCACTGAACTTTAAGTTAGTTTAGCGTCAATTGTATTAACTCAAGTGTAAAGGCAACCTACTTGAATTTTCAATTATTTTAAAGCATTAATATTGACTTGCCCTTATAGGACACGAATTGTGTGAGAGCAACCAGTGTCCACCCAACCGCTCCAAATCAAAAAATACCAATTTTAAAATTAAAATTAAAGGTACTTCTAGGAATTCAAAGTTAAAACAATTAGTACCGCTAAAAAGAGTAAAGATTCAACTTTCAGAATATGTAAATGTATAAAAGATCGGAACATAAGTAGTAGTTAAAAAATTAAATTTAAAAAGTAAACAACCTAATACATTCCTATGGGAAATCGGAAAAATTTCTTCAAAAAATGACACTTTTTCAAAAGTCAATTAAAAAATATCAAATTGTCCTAGAGAGACATGGGTGGAGGCGGAGAAAAGCGAAAAGTTCAAAATATCGAGATCTGGCGTTAGTTTTTCAAAATAATAAAGAGATCATAAAAATTAAGCTATGTTAAAAGTATAGAATATTCCTCCAGAATCCCATGTTTCTCTATGGGAATGAGGGTTACTTCAGATTTCAAAAATCACAAAAAAGAACACTATTTAAAATAATCATTTGGCATAGTAAATATCAATATTTTTGGACATAATAGGTATCAAATTAAAGCTTGTAATCTTATCTAAGTGAAAAATACAATATATTATCATTTTGAACAGTTTTAGGTAGATTTTAAGACAATAGAATTTCATTGTTTATCCCATGTTAAGTCTATGGGGAAAATGTTCAAAAATTGCAGTTTTTCATGTAAAGTTTAAAGGGAAAAAACTAAACGTTAACTTAAAACCAATGGTACTAAAATGATCTACGTTCTTTAATTAAGGTGAATGAAACAATAGATTTTAGATTTCTAAAAGATTTAGTTGTTATAGAAGGTTCTGAAAATTGTCATTATTTGAAAATGGCTCCAAAATTTTGAAAGTAATTTAAAGAATTTATGTTAAAATTAATAGAAAAAATGACTAAGAGTTACAAGATAGGACTTAAAAGAGAGATAAGAAGATGGTCAAGGTCAAATGAGCCATTAAAAAACATTATAGGTAACTTAACATGGTCAAAATTGCAATGGAATTCTATTGTTTTTTCCCATGTTATCTCTATGGGAGAAAAACATGAAAACTTCACTTTTTAAGTTGGATATTTAAGGGTTAAAACTTGATGAAAAGTTTATGAAAATGGTACCAAAATAATCTACAGAGTTTAATTGACACAAAATGAGCAATTTATTTGAGTTATCAATTAGTTATGTGTATCTTATAAGCATATTTAAAATACTTTAATTTGAAAATGGCTCGAATTAAACAAAAAGTGCATGGTAATTATTGGGTTAATTTTATATGAAAACCTGTGCCCGGAAGGACAAACTAGGTATTAAAATGATCACAAGAGTATGTAGAATCTAAATTTTTCAAGTTTAAAAAGTTTTGACGTAGTTAAATGGGCACGAGAAGCATCTGAATAGGTGGCAAAACCTGGTTCAAGGAGAAATCGAAAGTAAAGAAGAAGAAAGTTCAACTACATATTTCTCCTGAACCCCTACATATAACTACACATACCACATATCATTTTAATCAGCATTTAAAGAAGAAGAGAAATATATATGACACAAGGCTCTAGCTTACCCCATTCCTTAAATATTTGCATTTCCATCGGAGCAAAATTTGAGCGATGCTTCATGGACCACAGTATAGAAAACCCTCGTCATAAGGAGACGTATGGAATACCCAATTTTTTGTTTCACCTTAGTGACTGTGACACTTGTGACCATGTGCGACATGAATGAGATGCAATATAGACTAGCTGCGCTGTAGGGATGGTAATTATTTGGATTATATTACTTCCTTTTGAGTATTCGCTTACTTAAACATTATCATTTTGTGACTCGTCCTTAATTTTCGACACCACTGCATTATGTGGTGAATATTTTGTTCCCTAAACGTTCATTAATTTAGTTACAAATTTTTCTTCAAAATTTGTATTTAAAACACTTTCAAAAAAATTACAGTATTAAAATAGGATGATATATGTAAAATAAACTACACTGTAAAAAAAAAAATAATGCCAGTTTTCCGGTAGGAATCGGAAAAATAGTTGCCCTTATCGTACTGGAATAATTTCCAACCCAGCTCGGAATGCAAATCGGAATAAAATCCGTAAAATACCGTTTTACTCACTATTTCCTTATTTTTACGGATTTTATTCCGAGCTAGGTCGGAAAATATTCCGGTACGATAAGGGCAACTATTTTTCTTTTTTTCCTACCGGAAAACTGGCAGTATTTTTTTTACAGTGTATTTACAATCTAATAAAGAATATGTATGGTATATGTATCTTTGATTGGTCTTAATTTCTCACAAATTTTACAGAAAAAAAATATTTGAAATAAATATGATAATTTCGGGTTCGTTAATATGAACCAGGGTTCCTCCGAGTCCTACCTTTAAAGTACCACAATATTCTAAAATTTACACTGTAAAAAAAAAAAAAAATGCTGCCTGGTTTCCGGTAGGAATCGGAAAAATAGTTGCCCTTATCGTACCGGAATAATTTCCGACCCAGCTCGGAATAAAATCCGTAAAAATAAAGAAATAATCACTAAAACGGTATTTTACGGATTGTATTCCGAGCTGGGTTGGAAATTACTTCGGTACGATAAGAGCAACTATTTTTCCGATTCCTACCGGATAATTGGCATTATTTTTTTTACAGTGTATTATATATAAATAATTTGATGACATGACAAAGACACCTCGAACGTCAAATGAATGTGACGCCGCGATCATACATTTGCGGCATTAAAGCGTATAGTTTAGTGATAGTTCTATTTTTTTTTCTTTTTTATTTGTATGGTAAATGATTGAACGGATAATTTAGAAATAGTCGGAAAAGTAACATTTTTTTGTATTTATGTGATACCTGTGCCAAATCAGTATACCGCGCAGTGGCTAAAATACGCCAACTGGTAGTGGATCCAGTTACGAAAGATTACTTAATAGGATCTTAATTAATATATCTAAGTAAATAAAATTATGATTAAATATAACATGTTGCAATGCTATATTCAACGCACGCCAAACTGTTTGCCAGAGCCTGCTGGTATTTATCAAACCAAAGATAACTTTTTCAAATATTGGTTGTCAAAAGTACGCAAACGTATGAACCATTTAAACTATGTAAAAATTATAAGTTATACAATAAATGCTTACATGAATAATGACTTTCTGATTTGTAACATAAATTGACCTGAATATAAATTTATGTTAAAAGATTTTTATCCAAATCTAGAGAGAAAAAAAAAAAAAACTTATTTTCGGCCAAAGGTGCGTAAATGCGCCATTTCAATAAATATATATATTTTTTAATTAACACTGCGACGAATTTTTTTCACTAATTTTATTTTTCTACTATTTTGAAGAGTACTGGAAACATCTATAAAACATCAGTAATTCATTGGAGTAAACACTTTCTGTTGAAATTTTTTCAAAATACGATAATTATTTTTTTTTATTATTAAAATGGTTATTGACAAATTCGATTTTTTGAAAATGTATAATTATTTCACTTAAGATTAGTCATATGTTTTTATAATGGATTAAAGTTACAATTTCTGTAAATAAAATAATAATAAAACAAATGCCATAAAAGATTTTAAAAAAATTATTAATTTTAAATTTAATGGTGCGATAGTGCATTTTATTTCTCAAATAAAATATTATTTTACATGCAAGAAACTTTTTTTGTCTATATGAATGTAATTTTAGCATATTTCAAGGAAAATCATACCACATTTTTAAAAATTTCTACGCTTGGCCTAAAATGGGTTAAAACATCTCTACTTTATAAAACTTAGTTTTAATTTAAAGATACAGAAATAATATAAATAGCATAAATAAAATACCAAAGCTAACGACACTGGTATGCAATATTTGATAAATGTTTAGTTCGCTAAAAGTTTATTAATTCACTTATAAATTTTCATTCAATATTTGTATTTAACAATTTTTCAAAAACATTGTATTAGTAAACAGAGGATGATATATGTAAAATGCGCTTACACTGTAAAAAAAAAGTATGTAATTTTACTAAAATATACTTAGTATCATTACAGATATTATAGCAGTTAATAGAAAATAACCTGTAACCAATCACTGCTAGTAATATTACAAAGAAAATACTGTAACTGAATGCTTATTGCGCATGCGCCCTACTCTGTCCTTAAAATCTGTCATAAAATCGGAGCCCTAATCTGAAATTAAATTTACCTGCAATTTCTTCTATCCAAAATACACTTCGAAATTGTTTATTTTTCTGCTACAAATAATTCAGAAAATATTCAAACTACTCAAGCAAAGAAAATTTCAGTAAAGAAATATATTAATCAAGCCATATTCTAATCCTCCAATAACCATAGAAAAAAACTAATAAAAATTAGGCTTATTAATAGAACTTGGAGGAATTATAATAACACCAATAAATTGGCACTCAGTCCTATAAAAATATCAACATACAGCGGAATCAGCTTCATCACCCATTACTCTCATTTAAAATCGTTTACAAACACGGCCCCAGTAGCAAGACATGTAGTACGGTCGGTTCCCAGATCCAGATAGTAATTTCTGCTGAAAAAAAAAAAAAACACATTAATCTCCCCCACTAATAAATATAGATGCTTCTGGGATTCTCCAAAGATCTCGCCATCAGCGTCTTTTTTCGCTTTTTATGCACAATTCAGTTCACACAATTTCTCAGTGAAGATACAAGGGAAGTATCTATAATACTACTAACCATTTCTTAGTATACAACATACTAAAAAACATCAGTAATGGCTACTAACGATTTCTTAGTATGTTCATTAAGGAAATCTGCGCTGTTTAATAAGTTAAATGTATTAATGCTACTTAAGAAGAAGCAGTATTGGTTACTAGAAAAGTTCATGGAATCCCAGTTGTCTAGAGATTTTCTAGTAGTACTACAGATTGTTGTTTACATTTTGTGTATTTATAAGGTAATATATAAATTTGTATATATACATATTCTTAATTTGCCTTAATTTCTCCGAAATATTACATTAGAATTTAGGGGATGGTGGACGTTTATTTTATTTTATTTTTTTTTTAAATAAAGATTTGAAATTTTGTGCAAATATACATTTCACCATAAGTATATAGAACATCTTAAAAGAAATTTCCAATCTTGTTTAAAATTTTTAAACGAAATTTTAAAATACTCCTTGCATCTTAATTTTTTAGATTATTCCTCGATTTTGGATTTTAATCACGTAAAACCCTATTGCAAACAAATCTGTCTATCGATTTTTTAATCCCTTAAATAAGTAAATTTTTAGAGATATTTTTCTGAATTCCGTATCGATTTTCATCAAAATCTTGCCCTATAATAAGTTAAAAATCAAATTAAATTATCTTAATGAAGTCAAATTATAAAATGCATACACAATTTCTTTTTAAGCAAGTTCAAGATTCTTCCTTATGAGTTTCATGAATTTTGATAAAAAATTATGTATAGCAAAGAGCATTAAAAAAAAAAAAAGCTGAAACAATGGTATTGAGAAAGACAGATTTAAAGAATATTAAAAGGCCGAAAAATTGTTTGTGAACAAAATTAAAACGTAACTCTGCGTAAAATAACCGCATCTGCATGTGGTTTTCCACAAATGTCATAGTATAAATTGGAGAATAATTGTACACAGAAAAAGAAATGACAATTTGGGGGTCGATTTTTGCTCAAATGAAGTTCCACGGTCCCCTCAATGTTATAATTATATGTTTGTAAATATAAACCAAGGTTTCTGTCTTACTTCTGAATAACACTATTTCCTAAAAGCTATTTTCCGTTATTTAATTGGAAATTTCTGATATTAAATACGGCAAAGGAATCTTTTTTTCAAAAGTAAACACCCGCAGGAAACTTGTAAGATTATGAAACCCTAAGTTACATAAAAAATACTTATATGTAAAATGACTTTCAAATATTTAATATAAATTTACTTGATAAGAAATTAATGTTAAAACAGTTTTTTCAATACATAAAAAAAATAATAATAACTTTTATAGAATATAAAACTTGGGAAACAGCACCGAAAACTGGCGATATGAAACAATTAAAATAATAAATCTTTGTAAAAAATCACCATAAAATAAAAACAACGCGTCCTGTGTATTGTTTTTATTTTATGGTGATTTTTTAGAAAGATTTATTATTTTAATACAAAACTTACTTTTTATTTTAATATGTATCGATATGTATATAATGGAAATTGTATAAATTAAATATTTTGCTCAGTACTTAAAAAAGAGAACTATAGAACAAAAGCTCTCATTTTGAAATTCGTAGATTAAATCTTTTTCACCAAAGCTGATTGTTTTAAGCAAGCAGTTTTGTTATAGGTCAGGTCCATCGTAACTGACGTAACACTTGATCATCGAATTTTGTTTTAAAAACTGTGTAGAAAATTTACTAATAAAGCTATAACAATTTTTAAAAATTTTAAATATTTCTTACTAAGGACATAATACCCAAATACTTGCATATTATTCCAATCTTTCTTTTAGTCCCAAAAGTTGCAATTCAAATTTCTGTAACTGATGACACATGAAATAGAGAGATATTTTTTCTGCTTTCTTTGAAGTTTAAAAATTATCAAAACTATGCCGTTAGAAATAGATACAACAATACTAAATAATGATAAAGTATAACAGTAACTTGTTTAATTAATTTCTGAACAATGAAAAAGAAAAAAAATGGCATTTACGCATGTAACTGACGTAACCTTTATTGTGTAACTGACGTAACATTAATACTTTACAAAGGCAATAATGGTACTTAGCTTAAAAATACAACATGCACTTTTTAGAATTATGCATAAAAATATAACTTTTACTAAAACTTTTGGCAAAATGTACCGGATTATTCAAATATAATGTCAAAGTTTGGTGTTAGCATCGAAAATATATCATATAGCATCTATATTTTCATGATTTAAACTAATTTATTAATTTTAATAAACGAAGCTTTTCAAAAAATTATTTAATTGCAAAGATGTTTTAGCTTATTTCGAAAATTTCCGGAAAATTGAGATGCAAGGTCAAATTTTCATTAATTCATAATTTGGCATAATCCTTACAGATTTAAATGCCTACCGATCAAATTTTATTTTCAAGTTTCTGTTTTGATGGTTCCCTACATCAGCAAATGTGAACGCCCTGTATATCTATATATGTAATACACTCTATCTTTCTTTCTACCGACAGATAAATAGATAGCTAGATGGATGATAATAAAAATTAATTTCACGTGCATTTAATGGAAAATTGTGAGTAACTTTATAAATCTTTGGTTTTGGAGATTTTTCTTTATCTAGAAGTCAAAGATTCAATTCGGATAAAAACAATTTATACTTTAAATTCCTTTCTAGTCTTAAAGAAAAAAAAACCGATATCCAGGATATACAATAGAATTACTAAAATAAGCTTTTGATACCATTGGATTTTTTCCTTCAATTTTCTAGTTCTTTTAATTCAATATAAAATCACCCTCAACGAAAATATAATAAACATCACTTATCTTCGATTCTATACAAAAGTGAAATTTATCACTTTTACTTGATTGAACTTCTCTCACGTGCCTGGAACGTAATACGGAAGATTTTTCTTGTCTGGTACTAAGTTATTAAATGGAAGTAAGCCAGTCTTCCTGACTTGAGTTATTAAATATCATACCTTCAAATATTACTTTTTTGTGAGTTTTAAGATTTATTTTTTAATAAATGAGGAATTTTAAAAATAATCGCAATTGGTAAGACAAACAATTCACATATATATGTATATATTTATGTATATATATATATATATATATATATATATATATATATATATATATATATATATATATATTTGTTCGAATTGTTCGAGGATACAAAAAATATGTTTGACTTCACATTTTTCAGTGAAGAGTTAGTTGCGGTGACAATTAGACAATTAGGAGCCAACAATAAATTTAATAATTAAAAAATATTTGAGATAATTCATTTAACACAAAATGCTCAAAATTTTCTCTCACTGTAACGAATGAGTATGTAGACCGTGTTTAACATTTGCGTGAAATTGTGTTAGCATAGTAATATTACGGAAGGTCATAACGTTTCTGTAAAAAGAAAAAAAAAAAAAAAAAAAAAAAAACTTTTTTAAAATTAGAATACAATGTTTTCTACCAAACTGAACACTACTTTCCAAAAATATGAAAAAGTGCAGTATAAACAGTATACTGCAATAAAAAATTAATATATTGACTATTTGATGAGATATGGGCATTTTTTTCATTCAATTTCTACTATTAGTTCATACTCTCCCTATATTTATTTATTTATATATTATTTATTTATATATTATTTATTTATATATTTATATATCTTGTTCAAATTTTCAATCATTAATAAAATGCTTATTATTCATCCAATCAAGTTCATTTTTTTTTTTGTAAACTTGTAGTGGATGACAATTGATGTTAATCCAGTTTTTTACAAATATTAATTCGTTAATTAAATTAAATTAATTAATTTTCAATAATCGAGAGAGCCCTCTTCTTGATCAAGGCATCTTAAGACCGAGAGAGCCCTCTGCTTGATCAAGGCATTTTAAGCGCCACTCTGGATCGTTGAGTTGGGTTGATTTTTGACGGCCAATTATCTACACGAGGGATATAGGCCCGGGGTGGAGTGCCCTCCGTGGGGGTCTTTCTAAGGGAACCTAATCCGTATTAAGGCATGGAAGATCCACGGCTCGAAGAAAACCACGAAAACTCCGAACGATTAGGCCGACGGGAGCGATTGGGATCGAACCCAGCACCTCCCGTCTACCAGTTTCGAGAGCAGAACCTCTCGGCCACTGGTGGGGCAGCGCCACTCTGGAGGAAAGAAGAATGGGAGAAAAAAAAATTCTCTTATTGACCTAAGTAGGAATTGACTTTAAAAAATATTTTTATATTACTTGTATGGAATAACTTTAAACTGCGCATGTGTGAAATATTCCTAAATTTTTATTTCCTCATTTGGTTGTAAGCTATTTAGGGCAACATATATAAAAATTTCAACTGAATATTGTGAAAACTCAAAAAGATACAGTGAGTTGATTGACAAATTGTTGAAAAGAGAATATTTACAAAGCTACTTTTACAAAGCAACTCATTATAGCCGTCCGATATTCCTGAATTTTTGCAATATTTGACTAGATTTTTTGTATATGTTACCCTAAATAGTTAACTATCAAATTTTTAATTAAAAATTTTGCAATATTTCACGCATACGTAAATAAATCTTATCTCATACAAATGCCCATATCTTACCAAACATTCAATATACTCTTTTTTTGATTGTTGCTTACTGTTTCTACTGTTCTTTTTCAAGTTTTCGGAAACTGGTGCTAAATTGGATTTAAACTCTGTATTCTAATAAACAAAAACCTTTAATTTTCTCTCAGGAACGCTAAAACTGTCACGAATATGCGTTCCATGCTTAGACAAATGCACTTAAACATTAAAAATGACCCACAGAGTCATTGACGACAGTGACAGACCATTCTGAGCATTTTCTGATACATAGGGTGGCCGCAAATATTATTTTATTATCCTAGATATGCTATTTCTTTTGTCCAGCAATTAAAGTGTCGTATCTAAAAAATAACGTTCAGTTGCATAAACTAGTCGTAAAACAAATCAGACGTATTTATACGGTTTTACGGTAGAAAGCATTGTACGGTTAAATAATGTACTGCAATTTTTTTTTTAACTTCTTTGTCGTATTGGGGAAAAAAGTATTTTAATACAATTTGTTTGAAAACTGCATCTCAATTTATTTTTTTAGATAATAATTTTTTGTAGTTCTTAGCACCATTTGTTTAATGTTGGAAACTCCAGTACTCCCTTTCTATTGAAAGTAAAAAAATAAAAAATAAAATAAAATAAAATAAAATAGTTGGAAAATAGTAATTAGATCTTTTTGTTGCCATTTTCCCATAACAACTGAAAAAAAAAATGTAATTGAAATACGTACTGTTTTGAAAAATTATAAATGTATTACTTCTGATAAAACATGGAGCTATTATAAACTATATATTTAATTTTAAGTATCTAGTTTAATATTACAAACAAATGAAAGCGTATGAATCATTAGATAGCCGATTTGTATTGTAGAGTTTCTTGAATGACGTGTCTTTTTTTGGATTTGTGTATTATTCAGCGATACTGACGTCATAGGCATACTTTACTGTAGGTATTGTTCAAGACTAGATCGTAAATGAGGAATTCTTCCTCCGGATGCGAATGACGTCATTTTATATAAAATAAAAGCGTATATATACGATATTGCAATTCTGATAAAATTTTACTTAAAAGGTGCTAAAATATACATGTAAAGGTTTCTACAGCATAAAAACTGTTAAAGATGTTAAAACCCAAAGCGCTTTCAACTGCACTATAACAGTCGTCTTCAGGGGGCAAAAAATCAGAGGAGTGAAAGTTCTTGAAAGCTCTTTGCTTATGTAAAATTTTATCAGAATTGTAATATCGTATATTTTATTTGTTAATCATGGTGAATATGACGTCCAATAATTATAATTTGAACTATATTTTATAATAAAAGCGTACGTTTTAAGTCTTAAAATTGAATTTTTTTGTACTATCTGTATTTATATACATATATATATATATTATTTTTCATTGGGGGCTACACTAAATTCTAAAATACCAGAATTCCTGTTTTCTAGTTGTTAATCAATTATTTTGGTAAAATAATTAAAACGAGTGTATCAAATAGAAAATAAAAAAGTAAAAACGCATCGAAAAATATATTTAATAAAAAATTAACATTATAAAAAAAAATGTTTAATTTAGATATGAAAGCAATGTTAGTACGGATAAAAAAAAAAAAAAAAAAAAAAAAAAAAAAAAAAAAAAAATCATTTTCAAAAATTTTGGAATCGAACCAACATTTGGCGGTATATCATTAACTCTTCAATGAGAGGAACATATGGGAAATTTTGTGTAAACGTTGCGGAATTTTCGCCAAGTATTTAAATTTTGCGTGTGTAAATTACAAAAAACTGTTTGATGTCGAAATAATTTTTTTATGGTGTTTTTTATTTTTTAATTTATTAAAAGGGACTCTAATTCTCACCGCGTCTAAATGTTCACTGTGAATTATGATGTCAAATATGTTCTGTACATCCTCGAAGTGTAAGGGCAATTCGTCGTGAATTTCAGTAGGAAAAATTTCCTACTTTCCACTCCAGAAAATTCCTTGCGGAATTTTCGCCAATAGTAGTATTTAAATTTTGCGTGTGTAAATTACAAAAAACTGTTTGATGTTGAAATAATTTGTTTATGGTGTTTTTTATTTTTAAATTTATTGATGGCACTCTAATTCTCCCCGCGTCTAAATGTTCACTGTGAATTATGAAGTCAAATATGTTCTGTACATCCTTGAAGTGTAAAGGCAATTCGTCGTGAATTTCAGTAGGAAAAATTTCCTACTTTCCACTCCAGAAAATTCCTTGCGGAATTTTCGCCAATAGTAGTATTTAAATTTTGCGTGTGTAAATTACAAAAAACTGTTTGATGTTGAAATAATTTGTTTATGGTGTTTTTTATTTTTAAATTTATTGATGGCACCCTAATTCTCCCCGCGTCTAAATGTTTACTGTTAATTATGAACTCAAACATGTTCTGTACATCCTCGAAGTGTAAGAGCAATTAGTCGTGAATTTCAGTCGATATTCGACAAACAAAGTACAATCGAAAGCAACCGGGCACTGTTTTTTAATTTTTGGATATTAGTGTATATTGAGGAACGGAAACAACAGTAGTTAAGGACAGTGCATGTATAATGTTATCAACTTTTTGAAAATTTTGGACCCCCTCCCCCCTTACGATATCATACGTTATCATTGCTCAATCCCCCCCCCACCCCCCGCCTGTTAATCATATCGTCACCAATGTATAAAAATTCTTTAGATTTTTGCAATATAGCTTGGAGTGATATACAAATATAGTTGCATTTATGTTTTGCATACTTTATTGATTCAAATGAAAAGAAATCAATAAAATGTCATTTTATATATGAAATAACTTTTTATCAAATAACACTTAAACGAAATAGTTACAATTTAAAAGTATTCATTAATACATTTTTTTTACACAATGCGTTCAATGTAATAATGTCTTCTTGCAACTTTCCCGCAGGAGATGGGGCAGGCAGAAAATTTTTTATCAACAAAACAGGTGGACAACCTGTCTCTTTCTGGGTCTTTCTATTTTATATAGTAGTAAACACAAGTACCATTTCAAACATACATCGCATATGGTTTGTCGAACAGCGGATTATATATGCATACAGAAGAATAGGAATTCCAAAGACTGGGGTTTTCCATATTTTGGAATTAAATAATTTTATAATGATTTAATGATTTTAGTATAAATTTTGTATTTTCACAATAGTAGATAAAAGACTAAATAAAGATAACTGTAACGTGTGTTTATGCCAGTTATAAAAGAGAATCGTAATGAACATAGTATTATGATGTGAATACCAAGTCACAACTAAAAAGAGAAAATTTTGGTTGAATCAGAAATGATAATGATATCAAAAATCAAACACCTCTTCCCCTAGAGATATCGTTTGATATCATGTGCCAGACTACCCCCTCTCCACTAAAAGGATAACTTTATACATGTATAACCCCTTAAACAAATGTACACGAAATGCTACAAGTGTTGGATTTGATCGGTTTCTGCCGCATGTAATGAAATTTCATCTACCAATTTGAATATGGGTTGTCTGTATATTTTTAGAAATACCAGAAACAGTGCTATAAATGATAAGAATATTCCTTAATAGTTATCAAGGCAGGAGAGCAAAATTTAAACAACCATACACTGAGGGGTTTTTGTAAGAATATCGAAGCATTTTGCATGCACAAGGAGAAAGTGGTAAAAATTGGTGGAGACTGTCAGAAAATACGGTTTAAAGTAAATGTAACTATCATAAAAGGGCTTCCAAAATGTTCTCTGTTTCAACAAACCTTCTTTGTTAAGATACGTACGTTAATTAAGAAACTAAGACATCTTGCTTAAATTTCCAAACTCTGCTATGTAGCTACCTGGACCGAAAATCAGACAACAAATTCATTAAGGTTACTTTTACGCCAATATAATCTGCTCTGTTAACTGAAATAGCTCAACACAGGTTACCAGAGTTAATGGGATTCCATTAAAGGATGGATACGCAGTTACATTTCTGCATTTTTAACTCGGAGATACTGATTTTTAGAGTGCAAAATTGAACGATTGGTAGAGTGTGATTGATATCGTGCGAAATGAAAATTTTCCAACTGAGCAAAAAGAAATGTCACGCCGGGAGTTAATCCCGAATCTCTTGCTTAGATTTCCAACCTCTGCTATGTAGCGACTTCGACCGAAAATCAGACAGCATAATTCACTAAGGTAACTTTTTCGGCAATATAATCTGCTCTGTTAACTGAAACAGTTCAACACAGCTTACCGGATGTAATAGGATACCATTAAACGATGGATACGCAGTTATATTTTAGTATTTTTAACAGAGATATAGATTGGTAGAGTACAAAATTGTACGATTGGTAGAGTGTGATCGACATCGTGCGAAATGAAAATTTCCAACTGAGCAAAAAAAATGTCACGCCGGGAGTTAATCCCGAATCTCTTGCTTAGATTTCCAACCTCTGCTATGTAGCGACTTCGACCGAAAATCAGACAGCATAATTTACAAAGGTAACTTTTTCGGCAATATAATTTGCTGTTAACTGAAACAGTTCAACACAGCTTACCGGATGTAATGGGATACCATTAAACGATGGATACGCAGTTATATTTTAGTATTTTTAACAGATATAGATTGGTAGAGTACAAAATTGTACGATTGGTAGAGTGTGATTGGTATCGTGCGAAATGACAATTTTCCAACTGATCAAAAATGCTTCAGGCCAGGAGCTTGCCTCTTGCTTAAATTTCCAAAGTCATGCCAATTTAATTATTAAAGGATAGATATGTTTAAGGCAGGTATAGATTCAAGTTTATCTGTACTGAAATATTGTATTAATAACTGCCAGTATTAAGACAACATCTCTTCTTTTTTCCAGTATAATTCTTATAAAAATTCGAAAACATATATATTTTGTTGTTATGCGAATAAAATGTTAGAAACTCTATAACAAATTGTTAAAGAATAGGTATGTTTAATGCAGGCATAGGTTCAATTTTATCTGTACTGAAATGTTGTATTAATAACTACCAGTATTTAGGTAACATCTTTTTTTTTTCAGTATAATTCTTATAAAAATTCGAAAACATATATATTTTGTTGTTATGCGAATAAAATGTTAGAAAATCTACAACAAATTATGCATGGTATTTAAAATTTTATTTTTATGATTAAGATATAGAAAAGCTAAGACTTATTTATTTATGTTTATTTTGGTCTTGCACATAAGTCAGAAGTACACTTCGATTTTTTTTTTTTTATTATTATTTATTTATTTTAATTTTTTGTATCTGGATAATCTGTATAACTATCTAAATATCTGTCTAACTATGTTTGACTCACAATACGGGGAAATCATCGTACATTTTATTTATGTTAAAGAAATCAATTTTATTAATATAAATAATGTTTCTTTTCCTGTTGCCATTCCTCGGAAATGACGAATTCAGGAAATTAATTTATCATCCACAGAATGTTATGATTAATATAGCGCATATATTTCTACGAAAGTGCTGCAACAAAGAAGAAATAAATATGTATATATTTTTTGTTGTATACTTTTGTTTTTGGAACAGAATTTATTTTGTCGTATTGACTAATGCATGCATTTAAATAATAATTCAAGCTCTGTTTAAAAATTTGAGAAAAATACATTTAACGTTATAAACAAATAACTAAGACTTTCATTTTTGAAGTAAAATTATAAAATCTCAAAAAACTGTAAAAATTTGGAAAAGATATGATTCATTTATTCTTTTTATTTTGCTATCGCTGGTAAATTCTAAATGACGTGTAAGTTATATGCTTTACATTTTTATCTGAATAATATGTCCAAGTCTTTTTGACAATTACTAGAGTCACAATTTCGAGAAAGCATACTGCATTTCATGAATGCTAATGAAATCAATTTTATTATTATAAATGATGTTTTTTTCCTGTTAGCATGCATCTGAGATGACGAATTCCGCAAATTAAATTTATCATTCAAAGAATGTGAAGATTGATATAGCGAATATATTATGTAATAAAATGCTACAGGAAAGAGGAAATAAAGATGTACATATTTTTTGTTGTAAACTTTTGTTTTTTGGTACTACAGGAAAGAGGAAATAAAGATGTACAGATTTTTTGTTGTAAACTTTTGTTTTTTGGAATAAAATTTATTTTGCTGTATTAATTAATGCATGTGCTTAAATAAAAAATTAGGCTCTTTTTATAAATTTGTGAAAAATGTATTTAAATTTATAAGAAAATGTGGAAAAAAATTCTTTTTTGAAGGAAAATCATACAATCATGCAAAAATAAATAAATAAATAAATAAATGAATAAATAATTGGCAAAGCTAGGATTTATTTATACTTTTTATTTTGCCCTCACTATCACATTCTAAATGAGGTGTATACTGCATGTTTTAATTTTTTATCTTAATAATATATTCAAATGTGTTTGACGAATATTAGTCTCACAATACCAAGAAATTATCGTGAATTTCACGTGTAATAAAGGAAGCAAATTTATTGATGGTACCTTTTCCTGTAAGCTAGCCTCAGAAATGATTAATTCAGGAAATCAAATTTTTCTTCCGGAGAGTGTGAAGACAGCTATAAGGAGCATATTATCTACGAAAATGCTTCAAGAAAGAAGAAATATATAAGAGGACGTGTGTTTTAAAACTCGGCTTATCCAAAATTTAAAAAATATCGTGTTGTTTTCTCAATCAATCAATACTATTGGTAAACCTCTACCGAATAAACGCTACAATCTGCAAAAGAAAAAAAAAAGTAAAAAAAAAAAAAAAAAAAAGAAAAGAAAAAAGAAAAAAAAAAGCAATTTAACAAATTACAACGACCATTTGGAAAATGATTTTTTCGAAGAATAAAATGTAAGACATAAAAAATCGCACGGAGTTGATCATACATTACGTACTCCATGGATTAAACATTAACATTCCTGGACCCATCATGAACAAACTTTAAAAGAAATTTCAGTTTTACAATTTTCGGTATTGTAAATTTTTAAACTTCTACGGAGCTGGTCATACATTACGTACGCTATGAATTAAACATTAATAGTGTTATTACACGTAAAAATTGCAAGCGACAAAAATCGCCTGCGACTCGTACGTATTATCCACCTGAAACTTACGTATTATCCAAGCATTTCATTCGTTGTTCGGGAAAAGGCTTTTCCATCGCCAGATTTCCAAGAAATCTGACGACCAATTTTAAATGAAATTTCATTTTAAACTTCTAAACATCCCACAAATATTACTTTTTACACCGTCGTATAGAGAAAAAAAAATGTACTTTTAAATGCAGATTGTTTGAAAGCTGTATCTCAATTTGTTTCGGAGTCATTAATTTTTTTTGTAGTTTTTATTACTTTTTTGTCATAGTGTCAACAGAAGTATCCATCTCTGTTGAAAGTAAAGGAAAATACAGGTTACTGTACAGACCAATCAGAAAATTATTAAAATGCGGATTAAACCAATAAAAAGCTTCAGATATGCTTTTGATTTCCTACCCTGACGAGGACAATGACCATATTCCCAAATGGTTAAAAAAAAAACTAGCTTTATCCTGTATTTCTGGCATTGTAAAATCTTGGATTAAGATGAAAAACAATGGACACAGTTAAACGTTTTTCGAGATTTCCCAAAATTTTATTTTCGGGAAAAGGAAAGTTTTGAAAGTCACATCGTCATGTACAAGGTGTTTCGTAAAAAATGTGCAAAACTTTAAGAGGTGGTAGTACACATTCAAACGAACAACTTTCATCAAAGTTCATGGTCGGAGTTAAAACGCAAAGGTTCTAGAGGGCGTAAGTGTGATATTGTTATACTAGGTAAAGACACAAAGAATGATTAAGTGACAAAAGCAAAGTAGGTAATTGTTATCCGTACAATCGTTGAGTCTCTGAGCCATTTCCATTAGCAGTTCCGTAGATAAATGCATAGCAGCCTTTTCACTATTAGTCAAGTCCAACATCTTCCTATACGTTCTAAGCGCGATTGACAGTTGCACACTCGGTTCAGCGGCTTTTAGATATTAATCGAGGCGAAATTTTGAATACGCGTTCTTCTTCTTTCCCATGGCACTTTTGACAAATAAGAGCAAAGAGAAATAACAGCATTTAAATAACCACTGAAGATGGCCCTGTGAATTGGCTGAAAACATTTAGGGACTTTAATTGATTTTTGAGGTATTTAATGTATTTTAAATAATTTTATATTATATGCAAGCACCTACAAGCAATTTTAGCACAAATTATTTGTGCTTTATATGAATTTTAATTATTTACTCAGGGTGAATTTCGATTTAGAATTTAACATTCCGTTATTTGAATATGATTTAAATGTTTAAACGTTCATCTTTAAACAATTCTTAGCCAATATAAAAAAGTGTTATCACTTGCTGATTTTAATCGTTTTTCTGAAAAAGAAGTTCATTTCATATAAAAAACTTTTATTTAAAATTCTAAAGATTGCGTTTCTTCTTCTTTTTCTTCTTCTTTTTTTTTTTTTTTTTTTTTTTTTTTTTTTTTTTGTCGATGGCATATTTCCCAGAACCTGATGCTTAAATAATCGAATAAGATATTTTTATTCCGTAAAATTATTTGTTTTAACACTACATCCTACGGAATGCGATAAACAATTAATTATATGCATTAGACTCTCAAAAGACTGAGATAAGCACTATCAATCCACACATACATAATGACATAATGATAGTGAAATGTTCTGAATTCGATTAAGAATTCCGAAAATCCGGACAATGAAATATATTTCGCGACAAATTGGTTATCTCTCATTACAATATGTTCGAACGCTTCGATTTTTTTAAATGTCTTCATAAAATAAAGTTTATAGATATAATCAGGTAATTGCTCGCCAGAAATGAAAATGAAAATGCAGTCTGACAAGTTCCAGATGAGTTAAAAAGTTGAAAAGATAAAACTGTATTCCAAATCTCGAAAACTATTTTGTACGGTGTTAATACAGAATAGCACATTAGAGGAAAGAGCTATTATGTTTAATCATGCCAATCAATTTTTCGACAGGCTTCTTACCTCTAATAATTTGATAGTAGAATAGTTTGATTTTAAATTCAAAATAAAGTGCATATAAAATAAACAGTATAGATACCATCGGATGAAGTTTCCCGGTTCAATTCTCTCGTTCTTTGTTCTGTACATGTGCTATCTGTTTTTATCGCGACGGTTTATAAGTGAATTCAAACGATTAAGTACACGATACGTAAAAAAAAATGTTTTAAAATTGTTAAGATTTTGTGAATGATAGCCAAATTTACGTACTTAGTCTACATTTTTCAAGCCCGATAAGTGGAAAAAGGAAACGTTACATAGATCACCTGTTCTGAACAAATTTTCATTTTTATGCTGTTGTCAATTCTGTTACACTCACTATGAAGCGACGCATTAGTTTCTGCAATGGTTATACAATTGTTATAATAAGAAGTTAAATTTAGCGAGTCAAATCAAGCAAATTGTAAAAAGAAAAAATACAATAATACATTTAAAATTCTTAAATATTTGCCATATTTTATATTATAACATGAAATTAAATTATTTAATTTCCACGTATAAACGAGAGTATACACAGCATAAAGAATAAATGGAAATTGTAAAATATGAAATCTGCTTATCAATATACTGAAAAAACTAGCTTTGCAAGATTAACTTTGTCGTACACTATTAAAAATTTTGTTATTCTTTTTTATAATTAACCAACTATTTTTTATTTCTATAAAATATTAAAAAATATATGCAAAAAGAAGCAATTTCTAATTTAATTACCAGCTTCATATTCCACGATCAATCTTTAGTCAAATACCATTCTGGCGTCTTTAACATGCGAATGTCGTAAGCTGGGGCTGTAGTTTGCAAAATTCATGGAGCCAAGAAGAATTTATCATGAATTTATCAAGTTTTACGTATTATGAAGTTGAAGATTTTTCGAACTGTCACTGTTTATTTCAAAAAGAGTTCACATCCCTAGTTATTATTCCCTATTATTTCCCTATCTTCTAGATACCCATTTAAATAATAATAATAAAAAAAATCTAACTATTATAAATATGTATAACCACGTCTACATCAATTAAAAGGTTTTCTGATATTTTTAACGCTACCGTTTTCTTCTACACTGTAATATTGTATAATTATAACAATTTGGTATGTCGCAATATGGTATTTAACAAAATCTGCCTCTAATATATTTGATAATTTAATTTTATTAAATTATTTCTTCAAAGTCAGAAGCATTGCATTCCATTTTATTATTTCAATAAATGCTTAAAATCTTTTGAACATTTGCGTGAATATTAGACGAGATTGTTAAACCTTGCATATGCAGCACTTTATTTAATTTATGAAGAATGCAGAAAATTCTACCTCAGCACAAATATCTACTATATTCTTCTTTCGAAATGAAATTTGGCGTATGAATTTTGCCGAGTCAAAAGTTTCTAGTGTAACTTTTCTAATATAAAATCGAAAGTATGTTTAGAAATATATGTTATCAAAACGGTATTTCATCGAACGGGAAAAAGAAATATTTTTCGAGAAGTAAATATACTTAATTTTTTGTTAGGAACGCAAAGTAAATGTTTGATTTTATCCGTAAAAGTATAATTTTTAGTCTTTTTATATTCTTTCACGAAAAAAAATCTTTCATAATATTTTTATCTTATATAAAATATTTTTCTCTTAAAGTAATTTTAAATTTTATTTATGAATGTTTACTAGCACTCTCATTTTCGAGAAAGCTCAAGATAACATAAGTGATATGACAAAGTTTATGATACAATATGTCTCGCGATAAAAACGATACAATACTGCCTTGATTGCTGAATATTTCTGTTTTCTATGAAAGTCCTGTACAAATTATACATATTGTTTTTGCCAGGAGCATTGTCAAAAAATCTGGATACTTATAATCACACATAAATATTCGGTTTGTATACACTGCCAAAAAAAAAAAAAAAAAAAAAAAAAAAAAACTGTACTTTACGACAAAATCTGCTGTCACCCCGGCTTTTCAACACAGTTGCAGCGAATTTTACAAGCTGCTGTCTTTAAGAGTTCTGTAAAAATACTTAAGTCTGTGGAAAGTCGCGTGATGCAAGTGAAATAAAGAATTCGATTTTTACTTCGCTTGTTGATAAATTCGATTTCACAGCATCGGTGTCAGAAAAATTACAACACAAAGTGCAGGAAAAATTGCATCTTTTTTCACAGTGTACAATTCGATTCTATTTATGCGCCTTAATACATTTTCCTGCTTACTTTAAATTAACGGACAAAATAATACCGAATTTTACAAGCACTTTTAAAAGAAAAAAAAATGAAAATGCATAGTATGTATATAAATACCTCGCTGTTTTACATTATTTGACATATTATATGAATTGCATATGCACTACAAATATATATTCACTACAAATTGTTCTATAAATGTGTGAATGTATTGCTTATAAATAATTTATCTAAATAGTTTGAAAAATGAAATATGAAACGTTCAAACTTAAGTAACTTTATGAGTTAATTTTTAGTGTGATGTATGATGGTTTAAACTCAAGACGTGGCAGGCCCTAATACCCTTTGTTTCTCGGTTGTGCATATTTGTCCTGATTCCACTTTAAATCGGCCAAGTTTTTTCTACATGCACAAATTATGAACGCTGAGCCTCATCAAAAGATTTGTTATTAAACGTCTCATACTTTTTTCTTTTTTTTTTATTCTCAAAAAAGAACTCTGATATCCATTACTAAGACTTAAATATTCTGAACAAATAAACCAAGAAAATATTCAAGCAAAACTTTTTCTTACTTGTCAATTTTAAAAAAAGGCTATCTGTAACATTTTGACGTTGGTTTTAATCAAAACATTCATTTTTAGAAATGAAGTATAAATATATACATATATTATATTCTGTTATTTGAGACGTTCAGTGCCTAAATCGATTATCTTGATCAGATGAAAATGGTATAAACAGTTAAAGTTATTGTAACTATAAAAATACAGGGTGTTTATAAAGTCCCGGACCCATTTTGATGTTTAATAACTCATAAAATAATAAAGATAGATCAAAATTAATAACATAAATGATTAGATAGACTCAAAAAGTTTCATGACCCTTATCAATGAACTTCCACGTGTGCCCCCTTCATCGCACGGAGAATATCAAGTAGATAGTCAATTTCACGCCAGGTAGCCGCAAGCATGTCGGCATCCACAGAGGCTATTGCGGTTGTAATTCTGGCTTTTAAGTCATCAATTAGACATGTTGGAAAACTTCGTATTTCCACAACTAGAAGAGCTCCAGCCACATGTCATTTTGCAACAAGATGGTGCACCACCTCATTGGGATACCATCGTTCGTACTTCTTTGAATGACCATTTTCCAGGAAGATGGATTGGGCGAGGAGGGCCAATTCCTTGGCCACCTAGATCACCTGATATAACTTCGCTGGACTTTTTCCTTTGGGCATTTGTAAAGGACAATGTTTACAGGAGGAGAGTGTCGAACGTTGATGACTTAAAAGCCAGAATTACAACCGCAATAGCCTCTGTGGATGCCGACATGCTTGCCGCTACCTGGCGTGAAATTGACTATCGACTTGATATTCTCCGTGCGACGAAGGGGACACACGTGGAAGTTCATTGACAAGGGTCGTGAAACTTTTTGAGTCTATCTAACCATTTATGTTATTAATTTTAATCTATCTTTATTATTTTATGAGTTATTAAACATCAAAATGGGTCCGGGACTTTATAAACACCCTTATTGTATCTATATAATATTTTTCTCGGGATGTTTTCATTGAACTCATTAATTTTCTTTTAATCAAGGGTAACTTTTTATCATTGTATAAATATATAGAAAATTATCTATGCTCCTTTGTTTATAAAAAGCCACTTAAAATGGAGTTAGTGGAATTGTATTCTGAACGCCTCATTTATCACTTTATTCAAATAAATTTACGATTCACTTATCTTATAGAAATGCATCACAAAAAAAGTTCACCAAATCGCTATGTTGTATAACTGGTAGTATCTGGATGCGAGTAGCAAATTTTTCTTTCCTTTAAAATAAAATTATGTATAACAGTGCCCTTTATTTATTTTTTTTTAAATCTGGAGTGATTCCAGTCGACTTTCCGAACATTGGTATGAGTGTGCAAAATGCAATAAAAGAAACGGTGAAAAATATGGAATCGATTGTATTGAAAAGCTAAACAGAGAAAAATATGGAATCGATTGTATTGAAAAGCTAAACAGAGAAAAAATATGGAATCGATTGCATTGAAAAGCTAAATAGAAAAAAATATGGAATCGATGGTATTGAAAAGCTAGACCTCTCCATTTGTAACTGTAGACGTTATGTCTGCGATACTACTGCATTCATTTCATCGCAGTAATATTTATGACAAAGACGCTGCAAAATTTCTTAGTTAATTTTCCCAATACAATAATCTTCAAAAGTGTTTTTAAAATGGATTAACTACGTAATCCGTCGGCAGATTAAAATGGATTAACTACGTAATCCGTTGACCGATGATTTCTAGGAATACCTATACAGTTCTTCCGACAGTGATTTCTAACATATTCAGTCACCATATGTTCTATAAAACATACAACACTGTAACATAAACATATCTAACATATAACACTGTGTCGTTTGGATGTTATTTTGTTCACCCATACCCACACACAAAAATCATGATTACAATATTTTCTTTATAATACGTATAGTCGAAGCATATAAAAAAATCCACTATGCGGAATTTATTACACGATTGTTCTGTGTGTAATTTTGAATAAAATAATTTAAAGAAGTATGTTACAAAATGCATTAATGAAGTAAACATCTAAAACTCTCTTCTATAGTAATATATATTTTACAAATTCTAAATATAAACATTAAATTTTAGTAAAAAATACCTGTAGAGTTTTTCTGTTTAATTTTTAATATTAAGAAGGGTAGAAACTCGGACTTCCTGCGGTACCGAATATAGACGAGAAACATCATATATATTATTTCTGATGTTAACATCCTTTTTTCTCTAAACAATTTAAAAGACACAGCAATGAATGATGCTATTTTCGAAATGTCTCGCAAGCGGGTACAGAGGTAAGTATACTTATATATCGTTAAAACACGTTGTTTGATTAAAAGAAAAAAAATAAAAAATTTGGGGAAAACGTATCAGCAAATAATCTCAAAGTTTGCAGAGAGAAAACCTCTCACAGGTCTACTGTTTTTTATTTATATATATATTTGTGACGTAGAAATAGGATTCTTTACTACAAGCGTAACTTTAAAAGGGAGCAAGGGGGGATAGAGCGGTAAAGCTTTCGCAATGACTCATGGAAAATATAATAATAATTTAATAAAAATAAAATGATATTAATAAACCTTCGAAAGAAATAAGAATTTAATGTCTCAGAATGAAAGAATAAAATAAATTAGTGGGTTTTTACAAAGAAATGTAGCTATTATCAGATTAAGGTTTGTGAATAAGGAATAAAAGAATGCCCTGAATTAAAGGCATGGGGATTAAAATATAAATGATATTTAAGATAGTATTAAAAGACAGGTAAAATTTAGATATTATAAGAATTTGGAATGAATTAACTCAAGTTAAGGGCCAAAATTTTTATCATTATATATATATACAACTCTAATAGATTTTTTACAATGAATATGTGTTTTTAGAATGCCTACTAGCAATACTAAAATCATATTTACATGAAAAATGGCAACAATATGTTCAAATAAAGTTTTAAATCGTATTAAAAGTGATATTTATATCCTTTCCTCCCGTCAACAGTTAACAGCCGAAGAAATCGCCAAAGATCGCTATTTAAAATCGACCTTTTTGATCCTGTTCATTTCAGTGGTTTAAGTGATTACTTGTCCTAGATTTGTGCTATTATTTATATTTTATTTTTTATTGATTGATTGATGAACGTATTAATTTCTTTATGGATCATAAGCTGGAAACAAATGATGATCAATTTATATTAATTTACGTGCAAACGGATTTATCTATTCTAATCGTCTACACGCGATAGAGACAGATTTGAAAAAAAATAATAATGCTTGAAAATTATTTTAAAAACAATAAAAATTTAATAAATTGCAATACAGTTTTCAAACAAGTTGCAATATAGTTTTAAAACAAATTGCATTTGAACGTATATGTTTTTTTCCTGTTTGACAGTATAAAAGTTTAAATTTTGCGTTATTTAGAACTTTAAAAAACTTGAATAAATGTTAATAAAAGATAAATTTAATCGTCTGCTGTTGCCACCGTCAAAATGTCGTCAGCGTTAGCTCAAACACGTTTGTCCTTTATAATGAGGATAATACTTATCTTTCAATAAGTAGTCACAAATTTCCTCTTTCTACTTCCTGAATAAGTGAAGACATTTTTCAAGATACTTGACTGAAAAAAAAAATACTACTAGAAAATGCTATGCTGGCAGATTTCAATAAATTACTTTTTATTGTTATTTTGAAAAATGTACTTTTCTCATTAGGATGGGTTAATGAAATCTGTTTCATGACTCAAATTTTTAGTGTTCTCAGTTAAAAAGAATATTCTGTTAAAAATTCGGATTTCAAAATACCATAAGCAATATATTTTTTAAAAAATATTTGAAATTCCTGTGAAACAGATTTGCTCTCAGATGTATAATTTTTATTCTGGAAGTATTTGCCCGAATTACGCAAAAGAAGCTCTTCCTAAAAAAAAAAATATATATTTTTTTTTTCTACATGAAGAAAGCCTGTGTTTAAACATTGCGGCCATTAATTTCTGAAAAATATATGCTCTTCAAATTCCTCGAATCCTTGCGGACTTGTTTAACCTAAACTGTTAGCTATATGTTTTAAATATTATGTTGTTTATTGTAAATGCCTATATAATGTAAATTATTAATCAGTTATACTAGTTTTTTTTTTTTATACAAAAAACTTTTATAATTTAGAAAAAAAAAAATATTCACATATTTTGTTTTTTACAAAATTCTTAAATATTTTATAAATGAAACATTTAAGTGACAATTAACACAATCATATATTAGATACATTACAAAAATTAACCATCAAAAGTCATTTCCAAACTTTACAGACGATAAACCAATCAGATTTATATACTAAAATGTAATTACATATAACAGAATAAAACAAATTTACAAAGTTTTACAAACTCTGAGTGATAAGCATATTTGTAATAGTATTTCCGTATGCAAAATACGACGGATGGAAAATTTGTTATTTTAACGTCGCACCAGTAGTATATTGATTTACAGCCAATCTTGAAGCGACCTGGATTAATTTAATGTGTGAGGAAACGAATAAAAGCTTGTGAAACATAATACAATTATTCTACCATAGAATCAGATAAACCAATCAATTTTTTGAAATGCATGTTATTTTGGACAACGATTGTGTTCCGAGCAATTATTGGCTATAGACTGACATAAAGTTCTGTATTATCCGAACACGCTTGTTTATTTCATCGTTTGTTGGGTTGATTTAAAATTTTTTTGGTTCGGGACGGTTTCAGGTTGGGTTTGGACACTTTCAGGTGAGGTGCATGTAGACCTAATTTTTCAAAAAAAAAACTCTTGAATGTTATTCAAATGAAAAAAACTAAATATTCGAATATTAATGATTGTGCATGTGTTAATTTTATAAGAATGATAAAATTGATATTAGATATATATTTGTAGATTATTTGATATATCTATTAAAACTCTATGACTGTCTTGGAAAAGGGCACAATAGTAATGTTGTTTTCTTTTAATTTTGTTTTAAATGCTAAAAAAAGACTATTCCTTCACCCTTTAAAAAAAAAAAAAAAAAAAAAAAAAAACTTAACGAATATGAATGAAATCCTTGGAAGTATTAATCATTGTTCAATGTATTAAAAATACATTAAATCATTAGAATGATATTACTTTAAATATTGCTTGTATTGCAGTGATACCTGAAGCGTAGTGAACGCATCAACACGGTCTTGTCAGTGAGGGGGTTAAAATATGCAATTTTTCAATTCCTACTATTAGCTCACATTCTCCCTATATTTATTTATATATTTATTTTGTTCGAATTTTCAATCGTTAATAAAATACTCATTATTCATCCTATGAAGTTGAAATAAATTTTTTAAAACTTGTACTGGATGACAATTGATATTAATACAGTTTTTTTAAATAATAATTAATTAATTAAATTTTAATTAATTAATTATAGTTTTGCATGGGAAACAAAATGGCGGCCATTGGTTATTGAAGATCAATGAAAGTATTTTCAATAAGGGGATACCATAGGGGGGACCCTGTTCTGTCGCCAAATACCGCCAAGTTTGTAGCCTACTTGGCGATATATTGCCAAATTTGGCGGCCAAAAGGAGTCGCCAAAAGTGACGCCAACTTGGCGATATCTCTAATATTTCGCCAAATTCCCTTACAGTTCCATTGTAAACCTACTTGCTTATAGCAAATTAACAAATTGAGATATTTTAATGCAAAAAAAACTAATATTAGCTTAACGGATTATATTAAATTTTTCTTTGATGACCTAAGTAAGAATTCATTTTTAAAACAAAATTTTTATATTACTTGCTTGTTTCACTTTGAGTCTATGTTTGAATATTTTTGGTTCGTGTCTGGTTTCGTGCTGATGAATTTTTTTTTTTTTTTTTTTTTTTTTTTTGCCAAATTTAAGTCTTGTTTCGTATTGACTTTAAGCAGAAATTTCTGTTCCGGTCGGGTTGAACCTGACTGGTGCAGACGTGTGGGCTGACATAGTATTCGGTGCTCAAAGGTTAGCATCTGACAAGAAAAAGTGGTTGTGCACTAATTATAGAAGGAATAGGTCATACCAACTATTTTTCGGAAATGCGAATGGGTCACAAAATTTTCAAATGTATAAATTAATGAATGAAGATAATGTATGTAATTATTAGATAACTAATATTTTGTGTTATATTAGCATGATGTGTGTAAGTTCATAAAGAAAATCTATGAACGACAATGTTTTTTAGATATGCTTAAAGGCGCACACATTGTTGTTTTATTAAATTACTAGCAAAACTCCCCGCTTAGGTCGCGTAATTATTGAAATATGACACCAAATGATATTTATTTGCCTATTTTTAATATAAACATTTTATATTACTACGGATAGTTTAAAAATTACTGATTAAGGTCGCAGTTTAACTGAGCTTCAATCTTACACTGCATATAGTGCATGTACTTAAATTAGTGAGAACTACTAAAATTAATTCAAATAAATGGTAAAGTAGAATGTGTTTTAAAGATTTTCTGCTCATTTCATTTTGCAATAGAAGTTTTGATTCTTTTAGAAACCGTTCTTAGTCAGTATTTACATCTTGAATGTAACCACGATGCCAAATTCCAAACATGCAAGTTATGCAAGCTTCTTTGAAAATTGTATAACAGAAATCGCAATTTCAGAACCTTTCTTCTTCCTGCATATTTTAAAGATTCAAAACTTTTAAAAACTTCTGTCGGCGTATTTACATGTCTAAAATAACAGCCAGTTCACATTTCAAGTTTCTATCCATAATAGTTTAAGATTAATTATAGTTTACAAGATTTGTAGAACATTTTCTTCTCATTGTACCCTTTTAAATTTTAAATTTTTTTCAGAAAAATGTCTTAGCGAGCATTTATAACTTTAAAAATTCACCATGCCAAATTTCAAGTTTTTCGCCCCCAACAGCATCACAAAAATTGCAATTTTGGTACTTTTTTAAATCTGCACCTTTTTAAGTGTAGAATTTTGTAAAATCTGTTCTGTGTGAGTTTTTACGTCTTTAAAAAACGTCCATGTCGGATTTTAAGTTTCTTTACCTAATAATTCTAAATAAAATGTAATGTAGAACGATTTTTGCTCATTTCACATCGTTAAATTTCGAATTCTAAATCAACTGTTTATATCGTGGATTTGCATTAAAAAATTAAGAACTAAACTAAATTTCAAATTTCAATCCCGAACAAATCTAACTAAAGTAAAATTTAGAACGTATTTCACCTTTTTAAATTTTGAATTTTTTAAAAACAGTTCTTAATGTGAATTTGTACCTTAAAAGTTGCCAACCTACAAAATTCAAGCGTCCATACCAACTGTATCACATAAGTCACAGTTTTTGAAAGTTTTTCATTCACAGACTCTTTTAGAATTCGAATTTTTAGAAACGGTTTTGAACAATCAGTTTATGTCTTTAGATTAATCGCCATGCCAAATTTCAAGTTTATAACCTTAACAGTTCCAAAAACATCGTAATTTAGAACGTTTTCGGCTCAATTCACCAGTAAAATTTCGAATTTTTTTAGAAACCGGTCTTAGCTATCATTCACATCTTAAAAGTAACCACCATGCCAGGCTTATATGCCAATTGTATTACTTAAATTGAAATTTTTGCATCTGCATCGTTTCAAATTTCGATTTTTTATAAAAACGTTCTGGGACAGCATTGACGTCTGTACAGTTACAGTTTTGCCAAATTTTAAGTTTGTAGCAATAACAATTCGAAATTAATCAAAATTTTGAGAATTTTTAGAAAGTTTTCCACTCGTTTCATTCCCAATTTCTAGCCCTAACAATATCACAGAAATCGCAATTTTAGAACGTTATTTTTTCTTGCACTCGATTGGGCATTGTTGTACAGAAATAAGATACAGACTTCGAGCAGAGATAATCACCAGCAATTTGCAACCATTAATTTTTAAATCGATTCAGTAGTTCTAGAGATTACCTCTTAGAAAGAAACAAACGTTATTTCTTTATAATATTACTATAGATATGTACTTCAAAATATTCTCCAATAATAGCTTCTGTTTGTTTCCAAGAATGAGAAGCCGTCGAATAACAATTACTTCATCAGATATATTTCAACTCGAGGTTTTTCTCATTGAATTTGTAGATTTTTCGGTGTCTAATACTGCATAACATGCAATTAACGCTATGACCAATCACAGATACAACACTACAAAATTATTGAAGCAGAATGCTATGCTTCGACTCTTTACTTATCTATCGGTTCACACCAATTCATTTCCAATCCAAATGCCGCACAGAAAACTTTTTGAAACAAAATCTGGCTAAAAGCGCAAAAATTAAAATTTGCTCAACACTTGTAAAAAACCTAAGTCGATCTACGTATATTTCAGGTACATGACTAAAATTCGGCGGCTTCTAGCATCAGTTGAAAAGAAAGTTTCTTTGTGTGAAACGTGCTTCTTTGTTACGTTTCAGCTTTAGTATTATGTTCAAATGTCTGGGCTGCACAGGTGACTGTTTTTATATTCTGTTTGCAGCACTATTTAAAAAAAAAGTGCAGTTAGTAGTATATTTATCTTGCAAATGTTCTCTAAACACATCTAAAAGATTTTTGTTTTGAAAAAGTGGTTCGAGTTAGAATTAAAAAATAGTCGCCCATGGCAACCCTGAAATGTATATATTTTGTCGCTTCATGAATTGTTGAACTCAACAGTTTATAATTTTTAATATTATTAACATTAACATTTAAAACGAGCCTTAACATTTAAATGTATTAACATTTAAAAGAAAAAACTTTTTTGCTCTAATATAGATATATTGATTTAGATATTTAGCTTTTTAAAGGTGTGTCGATCTTTGTCGAACCATATTTGAAGTATACTCGCATTGGTTATTGTTTTGAAGTACAATTTAAAAAAATGTTCCGCATACAGTTGTCATTTTTATATATAAATTGTCTTTATAATCTATTAAAAGCACTCAAAATCCAACATTCCTATACTATAGAAACTCAGCTTTGGTAAATACTAAATGCTAATAATATATATATATATATATATATATATATATATATATATATATATATATATATATATATATATATATATATATATACATCTGTTTATATAAATAAAGGTTTACATGTAGTAAAACTAACCACATTTAATTAAATATTACTTGTAAATAAAACAACTTGATCAGCAATTACTTTCCTGCTAAAAGCAGTAAAGAGTTAAGTAAACTTTGTTTTATATATATATATAGATATATATTATAGTATATGAACACTTTATGTATATATAACTTTATTTAAGTATATTTACTAACATTAAGTCAACGGCATTGGTTTTAACTTTAAAACACACAGAAATTACTTTGTCCAGGATTTTGCCACAATTACGACATTGTGTACCGGTTGAGGCTGGACGGATTTTCTTTGTATTGTTAAATAATATCGAAATACCCATATTTATGTCTATATGTAGTAACACAAAAAGCTTATGAAGTTGATATTGCGATCATAAAACTTACACCTAAAAAAAAAAAAAAAAAAAAAAAAAAAAAAAAAAAAAAAAAAAATGTTTCCATTATTTATGCTCCAATCCTTTTTTGTATATTAGATCAGGAAACAATGTCATTCATTCATATTAACTATTCTAATTTTCTGTCCATATGTACCAGGAAATAAATATATTGTATTATGCAAATCGTAAATACTTGCTTATAAGATACAAAAAGTTTTATTGAGCAAAATACCGTTTTATTCGCACATATACAGACAAGCTTTAACACTTCATAAGCCTGTTTCAGATTTTTTACATTTTATTATTGTATAATTCATTGGTAAGAAATTTTTAATGGCACTTGTCTGGTCAAAATATCCATTTCTGTTCAAGACAATTAGCCGTCATTAATTTCCATATGTAATGTTAAAACAGACGTTCAAGAAAAGCTTAATGAACACATTTGACAATATTTACTCGATCTTGATAAAATCATTAATGCAACACAAGTTTTCGTTTTTCCAAATATTTGAGTATATATTGCATTGAATCGAAAGAATTTGCTATTCCATTTCCTCTGTGAAAGAGAGAGAATTATTGGAATTTTGAGCCAACGAAATTGTACTTCATTGTTTGGAAAACTCGATAGATTTTCAGACAAGAAACTGTGCATTTTTATGAATGAAACATAGAATAAATATTTGAAGTTTGATTCATAAACTGCATTCTAAAAATTATTATATTTTTCATTTTTAAATGACCAATTCACATTGTTAAACAAATATAATTTTCCCTATTTATTACTCTTTTATTGAACTTAGCTTGTTTTTTGTATATAAAAATGGAATTTTAAAATCGATGTTTCATCCACTTTTTGATGGGTTAAAGTTATGAAAATTTTATTCACAGCTGTGTCTCTGATAAAAATATAACATTTTAATATTTTTAGAACTTTGTTATAAATAACAAACTTATTTTTTAGGTATTTACTGTTATCCGCCCATAGGTGATAAATTCCCAAATGTTATTGCTGGATAGAATTACATACGATATACAACAAAAATGGGATTATTTAAGGGGACAGGGGACCTTAAAAACCTTAAAAATCATTTTTTTTTTTTTTTTTTTTTTTTTTTTGTAAATTTCACTTTAAATAATATTCAAGGGTATATTAAATGTATTGTGGCATGCAATTATCACAAAAAAATATAAAAAAAATGGAATTTTATGAATCTTAGAAATCTTCGAAATGCACCCTGCGTGTTCCATATCAATGAAAATCCCCAATATTTTTTTTTATAAAAGTTTGGTTTATATATATAAATAAAACTGTGCATCGAATTTTATATATTTGAATATAAAGGTTTAAAAAAAAAAAAGTAAAATTCCAATTTTTTCTCAAGTATATATATATATATATATATTGATAAATGCATGCCATAATGCATATAATGTACCTTTGAATAATATTTAAAGTGAAATTAAAAAAAAAAAATTAAGGTTTTTGAGGTCTTTTGTCCCCTAGTGAAAAAAGATATTACGTTTGCTCATAAGTAATTAAAAACAATTATAAAAATACAGACAATTTAATTAAATAGTTAAAAACACATAAAAATCATTCAAAAAACATTAAACTTTTTGAACTTATTCAAACTTCCTCTTCAGTAATGTAAATAAACACAAAATCACGAGATATAACATAATTCAACTTGGTGTTGAGGGCACATGCCACAAACAACTAAACACTTAAATGGGTAATTGATTCAATTTATAATGGTATATTCAGGTGGTAGAAAACTAGCTATATAGCAAACTTCATAATTTTGGTGGGAGGGAACTACCTAACAATGAAGTGTTAAAATTATGAAAATCCTTCTATATATATATATATGTAAAAAAAGGTAACGTTTTGGAAATGGACCAATGAAAATCTGCGTAGATACCACGAAAAGCAACTAATTGGTCAAAGATTTCCGTATTTTCTTAGCGGGAATTGTGCTTGGCGAAAACCAACCATGAAAGTAGATAATTTAGATAGGATGTACGAGGAAAGGGAAGAATCTTCTGCATTTCAATAAACTTCTGTTTTTTGGGGGGTGGGGGGGTGGGGGTGTGGGGGGGGGGTTGATGGCAAAAGTGATTTTTAGAGAAAAAATATAATTTCTATTAACTAATCAGAAAGGGAGGGCAGACTCATCTGCGTTTGGAATCTAAAAATTGAATGCATTGAAAGTAAAGGATCGTGAAGCGATCCTGAATGGAAACGCGAAACAATTACTTGTGGGGTTGGCTAGAAAATACGGATTGCTTAGCGTTTACGCGAGGGGTTGGTGAGCGTAGCGAGCAGGGGAGCAGAGCCCCCCTTGTTAGGAAATAAAAACATATGAAGTTTGCTCTATAGCTAGTCGTCTTCCACCGGAATATACCACCAGAATTTTAACGTGACTCAATTACCCATCTCCGTGTTTAATTATTTGCAGCACCTGCTCTCAACAGCAAGTTTAATTATGTTATCTCTCGTGATATTGTGTTTTTTAGGTTACTGAAGAGGAACTTTGAATTCGCTCAAAACGTTTAATGTTTTTAAAATGATTTGTATGTGCTTTTTGATTATTTAATTAAATTGTCTGTATTTTTGTAATTGTTTTTAAAAAATGGATTTAATTGTGCCCCAAAATGCTATATTTAAATCAAATAAAAAGTGTGTAATAAACATATAAAAAAATAATTAATATTTTCATAATCATCACATTATGATTATTCTTGAGAAATTAGTTTAGAAATCTTAAAAAAAATAATTCAAAGAATGCTTCAATATTCTGCCATATCGCCTTATCTTAAAATAAGAGAAAGAAAAAATATAATACTTAAAAATAAATTCACCGATTCGCGCTTTCTAACAACGTAGAAAAAAAAAAGCTCACAGTATTTTGTTTTATCAAGTAATGTACACGCTTGATTAAGATATTGAAACGAAAGTTTTTTTTGGGAAAAAAAAAAAAAAAAAACATGAATTGTTGTGATGAAATTAGATATGATTTTCAAAATTAACATTTATTGCTTTTAAAATAGTGTTGTTTTTTTTTTAACGATGTTACTTTAATACTTCTTAATTCTAATTATGGTTTTTAATTTCGTATATATTACACTTATTTCTAATTTCTATAAAATATGCGTAGTCTTATTAATAATGAATAATAAAATTACTGACTGAAAATCAAGTAAATATCGCCCGAGTTAAGTGAGGAATTGTATTGAAAATCTGTAATACATTCTGTTCCAAAATTTTAAGCACAGCAGCAATTTTCAAATTAAACTTTAAATATTCCCTATATTAAATATTTTTTTTCTTTAGTTAAGCATTTTAAATGTTTGAATTTTCATTCTTTTTAAGAATTAGTATGTGGAGGTATTATTTTAGTGGTCTCACACATGTTAAGAAATTCTTCATGATGATAATGCTTATCTTCTTTTTTAATTCTAATAATATGTCTAACTGTGTTTGACGAATATTAGTCCCCAATACAAAGCAATCATCGAGCCTTTCATGTATGCTAATGAAATGAATTTTATTATTATAAATGAGGTTCCGTTCCCTGTTAGCACGCCTCTGAGATGATGAATTCCGGAAATTTAATTTGTCTTCCACAGATTGTGAAGACGAATATAATGAATATATTATCTGCGGAAATGCTAGAGAAACAGAGAAAATAAATTCGCATTAATTCTCTTCCTCTATCTTTTGTTTCTGAAAGCAAATATGTTTTTCTGATATAAACAAATGTCTGTGATACTTAAATGTGAAACTAGTTTATAAATGTAAATTTTCATTCCAGCATTCTTAATACTCTTTAAAGTTTTAATGAAGATTTTTTTTTTTTTTTATGTAAAAGACTAGAATTACGAATGGAACTATCGTATTAAAAGAATGAAAATTAAAAATAGTTAACATGTCTGATAGACAACAATAAAATTAATGTATGCAGACGTGAAACATCACCTAATATAAATAAATATTTCCTTACGTCTTGGTAACATTTGCATGCAAATAATTGTCACCTTGTTAAAAATTATAGTTCTTATATTGATGTTATAATTATCATTGATATTATTATTATTGTTATTATTATTATTATTATTATTATTATTATTACTATTATTGTTATTAATAATAATATTAGTATAATAAAAATAATAACAGTGTTGATAGTGTTATTATTAGTGTTATTGTTATTGTTATTGTTATTGTTGATGTCATTATTATTATTAATATTTAAATACTGCACTTTTCTATGGCGTGAAGCTACCAGTGCTATTTCACCAGGTGGTGTTAAAGCAACATTAATTATCGGGGTAAATTCAGAAGTTGTAATAACCTAACATAAATAAGTGATTACATTACTTCTATGGTAATGCCCACGATGCTTTTCAGATGGCTCGTGACTTGAGAAAACAGGCTGCATATTGTGAAATAATATTATTTCATTTCGAATAAAACGAATAAAATAAATATATTTATAAAGCATTTTATCTCATTTAAAGCTCGTCCTGCGGTGGTGGGTGGAGTGAGACTGGAGACTATCGAAGCACTTACCCCATATATTCTTTAAAAATACATGCCATAGGTACATCTTTTTTTTTTTTTTTTTAATCAAGTACTATATTACCTAAAAAAATTCAAGATAGTACAAGAAGTATTAATAATGCATATCAAACAACCACGTACAATTTACTAAAATTTACTTAATGTTTCATTTTCATGTGTGGCTTCACGAATCACTGCACATTTAGAACGATGATTATGCGATCAGAATTATTAAAAAAAAATTGTTCTGTGTTTTTATAATAAGGGCATGTTATAATTTTTTTTGAAAATTAAAAATACAACTGGTGATATTATTTCATTAAATATATAGTTTTCAAATAATTAGCAATTTAAACATTTTTAGTACTTTATAGCGAGATTATTCTAGTTTATTCCTTTTTGTTTTAACGTAACAATCAATGCCTGAATGTAGATATCATATATATTAATTTTTACGTGGAAAACAAAATAATTTATCTTCAACACTATCCAAACTTATATTTTTAAAGGCTTAACGCTCTAACTTTTAACTTTTTTTTTACAACATAAGAATGTATAGGTTTTGTCTAGTGTCATGCATTTGCTACTACTATACCATGGCAAAACCATATCACAAGAAATAAAACAAAATAAACAAGTATACAATTTTTATGAGAGAAAAATTTTATAAGAGTCTGTCCTGTTTTGAAAAAAAAAAGTTTTTTCATAGGCTTTTAGCTCTATTTTTTCATTTATTTATTTTTTTTTTTTTTTTTATCCATTGTTCTTGATAAATGCTCATCCTTTTTATTAACATTTATATATATATATATATAATATATATAGCATTTTACATATTTTGATTTAATATATCAATTACGAATTTTTTGTAATACAATTGTATATATTTATTAACATATTTTTAATTATTATTTATTTATCATATATCTATCTCTAAACAGTATTTGATTTAAAACTTAATCCATTAATAATTATTAATAGATTTTATTATATAATAGTTTTTATTTTATTAATAAGTCAATAGATGACAGCACCACACTGATTCATTTGAATACATGGAACAGTTCATTCTCAATTTTAAATTAGCTGTAGCGGTTGTTGGTTATATATTATGGGAGTATGCTTGGCTATGCTGTATATTGGTGATCCTTGGACGAACATCATATAAAAAACTTTTTTTTTCATCACGTACTTACGATCTCCAAAGAGGGTATTTGTTATGCCTACTGTTAAGACAGTATGGATTTTAATTTGGCAATTTTTTTTTTCATTTTTCCTCTATCCTTTTTAATCTTGTGTTATTTTGAACTTAATTGGCGTTCAATGGTTTATTTCTATGTTTCATGTGTGTGGTAGAACCAAATTCATATTATGGCTAATATGAAGATGAAACCACACGTTTTATATGTGGAACTTATGGCATTTGGGACCCGATGATTCTGTCTAAGTTCTACAAATTCCCATTATTCCATTTCAGTTAATCAATTCCTGCTGTTATTTACTATATTTTTGGAATATATGTTAAGTGTTTTGGGGAGACTGTATTTTTGTCAATTTGTTAATGTCATTCTATTCATTTTATATCTTCTGTTTTTGTTGGTGTTCGGTAATGTTTATTTAATTGTTATATATATATATACCCATATTACCACGTGTGTGTTGATATCTTTCTTCATATATTTCTTATCGGATTTTATAAATTTTAACTGATATAACTGATATACATTTTCAAGTTTCCCATTGCAAATATTTCACTTCAACATTTATTTATTTATTTTTAATTTAATGTTTTATCGTTACATATTTTAATAAAATATTAAAACTTCATTGGAAGCTTTCTTACAGACATGAATTCAATCAACTTTAAAACTATTATTAAAAATACAGGATGAAGTTCATTTTAACTATATTTTATCTGTTTTAATTTCTTATCTTTAAAGATCGATTCAGAAAACTTTATTAAACGTGTTTCCATACCTTTTTTTTTTCTAACACGACATGAAATAAAGTGTGATAAACAATCCGATATATGTTTTAGTCGTTCAAAAGGCTAAGATAAAGACTATCTACAAATCTATGTTTAATGAAACCGGAATGTTCTGAATTTGATTAGGAATCCGAAATATCCAGACAATGACAATCAATTTTAGAGACAGAATTCTTATCACTCTTTAACGTATGTTCAAATGATATAAATTTTTAATGCTAATGTAAAATAAAGTGGACAGATACGATCAGTTGGATGTGTGAATACATGAACTGATAATGAAGATGCAAGGTATCAGGTGAAGGTATAAAGACAGATTGAAGTTTAAAAATTTCTTTTGAAATACACAGATTTATCTATTAAATCAGGTTTTATATTAAAGATTTCTTAATGTATCTATGTTTAAAGATTACCTAGAGAATTTTACTTTATTTTCGATAGTTTATTTCAGCCTTTTAATGTAGTTATGATCCTAAAAGGAATAATTTCACAATTCATCTAAATTTAAGGCGGTAATGCACAAAAAGTATTTTGTATGTTGTTATTAATCAAAAATGAACGTTTTTTAAACCCAGTAATTAATTTAGCAGCATATTTAGTAAGTTTATTTAAAATGAAAAAACTGTTCCCGAGAAAACCTTTGATTTTTTTATTAAATCGAACATTTTTGCGATCATACAACTGGCAAAAATACATACAAAATGTATCGGGTAAAAAATACAGAGCACCTCTTACCGAAAAATGGAATTACGTGTACCTTTCTTTAAAAAAAAAAATGATTAATAAAGGTACATTCATGTTGATCTGTAAACTGAGAAAATTTAAATTTCTTTCAGAATTTCTGTATGCTAAAATAATCAATACATTTTCGTATCTGCCAACACCTTATATTTTTTCTAAGTACAATAAACATTTTTGAACAAAAAAAAATTGTTTAACGAATTGTGTGTTGTGTCCACGAGGTATTTATTTACTATCATTTATTGAGTAACTTTTCTGGACAAAAATACCCCCCCCCCTTTTTTTTTATACGGAAGATTGGAAGGTTTGGATTTTTTTTTCTGTTAGAATAAGAGTGAGATTCGATAGAGCTCCGTAAAAGTTTTTACATCTCTCTCTGTATATATCATATAATACACACACACACACACACACATATATATATATATATATATGTGTGTGTGTACTTAAGTACTTACTAAACAGAATATTTATTCTGTATTTGTGGCGCCATCTTTGTGTAAGACCGGGAACTTACCAGCCGATGTGTTAATTTGCAATCTCATAAAAAAATATTTAAAATGTTCCTTAAAAACCTATTTACAAAACAACTGGTATTTTGAAAATGTATAATAGTACCGAGCATCCATTATGGTTGAATTTTGTAGTAATTGACCAAATGTTAAGAAAATTAATGCCTAAGGTATCGAAAAAAGTAAAATAATAGTCTGGCATGTGAACATACTATTCCCTGATCCTGATGCAATCAATAAAGAACCAAGACCAAAACTAAAACGTATAACTATGTAAAATAAATAAATAAATAAATAAATATGAAAATCAGAGTGTACGTTCAAAATTTATGCGTGAATATATCTTTAGAAAATATATATAAATGAATTATACAGTCACTCAAAAAACTAAACGGATCATTCAAAAAATTTCGGATTCGCATATTTAATGAGTTAAAATTACAAATGTGAAATTGAATTTTCGAAAAAAATCAAATATTTTCACAAAATTGTGGGACTTTTTTTTTTAACTTTCTTTTATTTTAATCACTTAATTATTTTTTTTTAATCTCACCAAATGATAATTAGTTTGAATTCGCATATTTCTACCCTATATACATATATATGGCCGTTAATCACCGGACACTTTCAATTTTAGACATTTTGTCGCATATTTAAAGTTTATTTGTCGGAATTTTCTAGAACTTCCGGATTATAAAGAATATGGTCAACTTCGTCTTTATCAAAAAGACAATTAGGGGGCAAGAAAAAAAAAAAAACAGAAGAATACCAATCTTTGGGATCACGAAATGCAGGAAATCCTCTATCTGTATAGCTTACGAAAGTACGGATATTGTACAATATATGTATTCATTTGTGGAAGAAAAAACGTATATTCATGGAGATATATCGATTTTTTTTAAGTTAAAAATTTTTTTGCATGTTTTTTGTTTGTATCATGCAGTGTTTTTTACCAAATTTAACACCAGTTTCAGAAAATTTGACAAAATGTAGCAAAAAAAAATATGGTGTAAATGGAATGCAAATATATTAAATATTTAATGAAATATGCGCAGTTCAATGTAATATTTTCTATCAGTAGATGTGCGCACGATAAAGAATATTTTTTTCGATAATTTGATAGTCAACTCTATGGATCAACTCATAAAAAAATGCCACTCAAGTATCATGAAAATTCAGAAAGATATCGGCAATAGACTGATCGCGGATTTTTAGTTGTTCTTTAAAAACAGCTAAATTATAAGGGTTTTTTCCATAAATTGTCTTTTAAAAATTTTACTTTATTTTATTTTATTTTTTTATTGATGCTTTAGTTCTTCTTACAAAACCACCAGAACGAGCCTATTAATAATAAAAAAAAAAAAAAAAAAAAAAAAAAAAGAAGTTTTAAAAATATAAGCATTTCTTCTAATTCTACTCATTGACATTCATTAAGTACAAACTCCTTTGCTGAAAGCCAGATAATAAAAAATGACAATTTCTAGAAAGTCCTTTATCATCCAGCAGCTTGTACAGAGCTACTAAAAATTCGCTCGCTATATTGCCGATATCATCTGAATTTTCATGATATTTGACGGGCATTTTTTTTTATGAGTTGCTCCTCAGAGTTGACTAGCAACTCATGAAAAAAATATTTTTTTTTTTATCGTGCGCGCATTCACAGATAAAAAATATTACATTCAACTGCGCATATTTCATCAAATATTTAATATATTTCCACTCCAATGACACCATATTATTTCTACTACATTTTGCCAAATTTTATGAAACTGGCGTTAAATTTTGTAAAAAACCCTGCATGATATAAGCAAACAACATGCAGGATTATAGTCAATAATATGTAGCACTTTCTATAAAAAAAAGTACATCGAAGTCCAAAACACAACATTTGTATAACAACTTGAATTTAAAGTTTGTATATGCAATGTTTATGTAAGATAATAAAATGAATTACGTAACTGAAAAAATTAACTTCTCGTTGTCATAGAATGAAAAGTGATCAACTATTCGAAAAGGTATAATAAAGTGTACAAAATATTGAAAAGAAAATTTCACGAATTTGCCTTCCAACTGCCCTTAAGACATTTTTCAATACTCACCATTTCTTTGAAGTTTCTTATCTTATAAATTACACTTAATAAACACTAAACGTAATATTATCAATTTCTTTCTTCATATTCTTAATATTCTGTTTCTAAAATAAATAATAATTCTGGGAAATCCAACAGTTAAAATTTTACATTAATATATCCAAATAAAATATGTTAGAATAAAAAGAACAATAAACAATACAGCGATTTTTAGGTGCGTTCGTAGTTATATAAATACGTAGCACCTATAGTCGTCATTCAGTCCGTCCGTCCGTCCGTCTGTCTGTCTGTCCACATATAACAGAGCAAAAACTACCCAACCGAATGGCCTGAAATTTTAAATATATGATTGTTGAAAAATTTTGTCGAGCCATTTCAAATTTTATGAAAATCGGATGTATAGTTTAATTACGGGGACAGTCAAAAGTTTTTCTTTACATTACGGCCAATGGGAAAAATTATTGCAAGTGCATTTTAATGATGTTACAGCCTTCCGAATGGTCTGAAATTTTAAATATATAATTGTTGCAAAATTTTGTCGAGCCATTTACAATTTTAGGAAAATCGAATGTATAGTTTAATTACAGGAACAGTCAAAAGTGTTCAGTTACATTACGGGGAATGGGAAAAAAGTTATTACAAGTGCATTTTAATGATGCTACAGACTATGCACTTTATGAAGTGCAGAAAATTATACATTCAGTACAATATGGGGTATAAAAAATAATTATAAAACTAGTTATAGTACGAACGCACCTCATTTGCCACGTTTGACGAGCAATTTCCAACTTGTTAAATTATTGTCTTACATACATCACGGTTTAAGAAACTGTTTAGAGAAATTTCTTTTTGACGTCTATTTTGCAGATAACGGCTTTGACTACCATTTGATGTGCACGCTATGCAGTATCTATATTATATAGAACAAACGTGTCGCGTAACGCTCAACTCATTTTGACGGCGGCAACATCAGACGGTTAAATTAATTTTTTATTAACTTTTGTTGCAATTTTTTAAAACTCTAAATTCCGCACATTTAAAATTTTTGTACCGTCGAATAGAGAGAAAAAAAAAAATGTACTTTCAAAAGCAAATTGCTTGAAAACTATGTCGCAATTTTATTGAAAACTATAACGCAATTTCCTCATTTTTTATTGGTTTAGAATTAATTTTCAAGCAATTTTTTTTTACAAATCTATCTCTGTCGCCTGCAGACGATTACGAAAGGTAAATCCGTTAGCACTTAAATTAAGGGGGTCCGGGACACAAAAATCATTAAACTTTCTAAAAAAAAAAAAAAAAAAAAAAAAAAAAAAAAAAAAATATTGCATAAAAAATTTCTCTGTTTTTTCCTGTTTAAAATGACTTTTAAATCATGTTTCTATCTTAATTGGAACAGGAAATATTATTATTGTTATTATTATTATTATTTGTTTTCGTTCGTTTTCTAAATCTAGCTTTCAAGCTACGAGTGTCATGAAAACGACTTCTTGTGAAAATGCGTTTTTCCTCCTCATGATGTTTTTTTTTTTTTTTTTTTTTTTTTTTTATTACTTATATTTAAATTGTCATACGTCAAGAACCGTTAAAGAGAAGTGGTTCAAACTTTGAACATGTCTTTTTCAATTGTTTTAGTTCAATTTTGATTCAGCAAATTTGAAAAAAATATATTTACTTTTCAACATATGAATTTTTATTTTTAAAGTTACGCCATTAAAAAAAAAAAAATATTTTAAATATTTTTAATTTATTTTTAAATTAATATTTTTTAAAATGCTGAATCAAAATTAAAACATATATTTCACTTTATTTAAATGAAAATAAATTGAAATTCTATACATAATATTTCGAGTTATAACGATTTTAAATTACCCCATTTTTTAAATTAATTTTTAATTTTTAATTAAAAAAAAAAGATTATGAGAAGTTTTATCATGTGCTTTTGTTTACAAATGATATGGTTAACCAACACAAAAAAATTCAAAATTTTAACTCAATAAATAAAAATTATTTTAAAATGTGTCCCGGACCCCTTTATAGCTAATAGTTATAGATATTTATAAATAGCTCACCAATTCATCTCCAGTTTATATTACATAACGAAATTAAAACATTCATCAATCTATAAATAAATCAATAAAATATAAACAAGTAATATACAAATTTTGTTTTTAAAGTCAATTCCTACTTAGGTCATCAAAGGAAAATTTAATATAATCCCTTAAGCTAATGTTAGTTTGATTTGCATTAAAATATCTCAATTTGTTGATTTTCTATAAGCAAGCAGGTTTACAATGGAACTCTATGGGAATTTGGCGAAATATTAGAAATATCGCCAAGTTGGCGTCACTTTTGGCGACTTATTTTGGTCGCCAAGTTGGCGACAAACTTGGCGGTATTTGGCGACAGAACAGGGTCCCCCCCCTATGGAAACCCCTTATTGAAAATACTTTCATTGACCTTCAATAACCAATGACCGCCATTTTGTTTCCCATGCAAAACTAACATTAATTAATTAAAATTTAATTAATTGTGAGCTAATAGTAGGAATTGAATAAAACACAAATTTAAGACATGCAATTGAATTTCGCGCTTAATCCACTGAAATGAACAAAATTAAAAAAGCAGATTCTGAAAAACGATCTCTGGAGATTTCTTCGCCTGCTATTTCCTGACATGAAGTCAGTATGATAATATCGCTTTTTTAAGCTATATATGTTTCAAAATTTATTTGAACACATTACTAATATTTTCAATATAAATATGTTTAGTATTTTTAGAAGGCATTCTGAAAAATGTATTAAATAAAAAACTCTATATCAATTTAAAAATATTAGACCAGTGCAAGGCTTTCGCGCCACAATATTTGATATGATTTGCTGCTACATTTCCCCCCCCCCCTTTTTAACGTCAATTATTTTTATTAAACAACGTGTTTTAACGATATATAAGTTTACTGTATTAAAATCTTCTTGTAGACCTCGAAAAATACCTCATTTATCGCTGTGCCTTCAGTATGTGCAGAGAAAAGAGATGTTAGCATGAGAAAAATATATATGATAGTTTTCACCTATATTTTTTAACCTGGAAGCTCCGGTTTACACCTTTGTATTTTTGATAGCAATCTGCCTGTAATTACCATAAATATATATTTTTTGCTTGATAATATTTTATTAAATTACGACACACCGCTAGATAAACAAAAAATCTCTTTTATATATAAGTTCCTCGCTGTTTGAATATTTGCATGCACTTCTCAAGAGATTGTTGAAAGTGGCATATGCAGCATTTTATTTAATTTACAAAGAATGCAGAAAATGTTATATCAGCACAAAAATCTACTACAATTTTTCATTGAATATGTAATTTCCCGTATGAGTTTTGTTGAGTCAAACAATTCTACCATAAATTTTTCACTACAAAATGTGAAAAGTGAAAGTATGTTTAAATATCTAATGTTATCAAAGTAGTGTTTAATAAAAAGAAAACTTTTTGGTACTTAACTATACATCATATTCTTTAAGGAAGTATTACAAATATTTGATTTTTCCTTCAAAGCTGTAATTTCTATTACTTTATTTTTATAGCATTTTCAAAAATATTTAATTTTATTGCCAGAACAGAAAAATATTTCAGACTAGAGTCAACATTCAGAATATATTCTGAATCTTTTCTATTCAGTTCACAGTAGTGAAGTTAGGCTGATCGTAATGTGCATATTGATACTACGTTTTTAATTTTATATTTATAAATGCTAGAAATTTATTACTAATATGACATAATTAGAATTATTCTTGTTATTGGTAAATAGAGTTGACGAAGTGTATAATACAAAAATTTTATAAAACAATTTTAAAATAGTTCAATATCATTTTAATGATATGGTGATGGGATTTTCCGCTGAGCTAGGTGGTAGTTTACTATTTGAAAGATAATTGTTATCTTGTGAACGGTATAGTATAATTTACTAGATATTTCTTAAGTATTATAATGATAAAAAACTAGCTACTGTAAAAATGTAATTTTGGATTTGAAAAAAAAAAAATGTAAAATGCTTATAAAAATGCAAAGTTAAATACAAGTTCATTGTGCTAAAATGTAAAGACTTATAAATGCGACAATTTTTGTTACTTAAATATTAATGCAAAAATCGTATATAAATGCAATATAATGAAAAATTTGAACTTTAGGAAACAAAACGCAAAACATTTCACGTAATTAGAAATGTTTTCTTAAAAACAAAATCCATATAATACGCATCATTCTCTATTCAATGTCCCCATAACTGTCTAAGTCCCCATAACTGCCCATAACTGCCCCATAACTATAAAAATTGCACTTTTTTAACTTTGAAGATCTAATAACTTTATCGAGGACTTTGATGTCCGTTTCATTTAAATGAGGTGACAGCTTGTTAAAAAGGGATACGTTCTCAAATTAGAGTTCAAAAATATCCCTATATAGTATTTTGTATGTACATATATATATATATATATATATATACATACGTAATACTTATATATATATACATATTACGTATGTATACATATATGACGTAAGATGGTAAAACTTTCATAAGCATTTTCTTCAGTGTTTGCATATCACATTTAAATGAAACATTTTCCAACAGTTTCAGAATACTGTAAAAAGGATGTTTCTCCGTTTAACCGTTTGAGTGCGGAACAAATCTTGTGGATGTATGCCAAAAATGCGAATGTGTTTGAGTATATATATGAAAAAAATACACTTAATCTCACGATACACACAGAAATCGGGCGCTTTGCTAGTGCAACCAGCTTAAATGCACACCAAACTGAGACAACAAATAGGAACACTGTCACTCCCTCCGCAATTTTAGCATAAAACGAGAGGAGCGCTATCGAGCTTCCCGCAATTTTGGCGCATAACAAGAGGAGAGCTATCGTGCTCCTCTACCTTCAAACGATTAAAAGTAAAGAAGAATAACACATTTTGAAAGCCACATTTCAGAAATAATCGTCAAACTCCGATATGTAGGGGAGACCGGGGCAAGATGACTATGTTAACAATTTTTGTTGTTTATTGATTTATTTTTAAGTATAGTAAAATTAGTTTTACATGAACTGTTAGAGTATTTATTTGTAGTATTAAATATATTGCCATTTAATTTTTCAAATGAAAAAAATAAAGGATAATTTTATTTTTTCATAACATTAACAAATCGTCATCTTGCTCCAGTACTGGCGCAAGATGACTTTCGCCTTGGGGCAACATGACAACACTGAAAAAGTTTGAACATATTTTAACTTTTGAATATGTTACATGATTTAACAGGGATGACAGGGATGACCGCCCCGGGAACTCAGCTTTCTCTTTAGAGTATAAGTGCAATCCCGGTGATAATTGTGTTTTTACATCTTACAAGGTATCTGTTATAATTAAAGCAGAGTTATAAATACGCAGGTTTTCAGGTCATTTGGTGTGGCGTTAAAGTATAAATTACAGTCGACGAAACAGTTCATTTCAAAATAACAGTTCATTTATTAAATTCAACTTGAATTTTAAAAACTTAAATAATAAAGATATATACATACACCTCCAGCTTTTGCTGGGGAATCATATTGACATATTATAGCTATAGCAAGGAGTGAGCTTAAACTCCATCTCCGTAGTCCTTCCATTACATTACTTCCATCACTACACATCATACTCCATGGAGTTGTTTCACACTAGATATACTTACCGAGTACATCAAAACTGGAATAAAAATATGCATACAGTTACAGTTAAAAGAGAGTGCCTTTACGACCGAAATGGAAAAATAAAAACTGGTTCGGAACGATATAACTTCCGAACAAACCAAACGACAAATTTTGGGGGACAAGACTTTGTCCAGATTTCCAACATGCGGCCCCATCGGTCGTAAATACCTCCTCTTTCTTTTCATAATCAAAATCAAAAATATTACAAATAGCTCTTTGAAACTTTACATACAGAAGAGGTTTTGTCAGAAAGTCTGCCTTATTATCTTTAGAACTTACATGTTTTAACTCAAAAACATTTTCATTAATTAACTGACGAATAAATTGACATCTTATGTCAATGTGTTTCGTTTTAAAATTCTCTTGGCTATTTTTAGAAAAATAAATGGCAGATTCATTATCACAGTACTGAATTGGTTTTATTCTATCGTATAAATTAAGTTCATTTAAAACTCTTGAATACCAAGTTAGTTCCTTTACACTTTCAGTTAATGAGATAAACTCAGATTCCATAGAACTTAGTGCAATACATTTCTGCTTTGATGATTTCCAAGCAAACGGAACGTTACTGAAGTAAATTATATAACCACTACTTGAATGTCTTTTAGTAAGTTGACATCCCCAATTAGCATCAGAATATGCACACAAACTTAGTGATTTTACATTAGACAGATTTATTTTAAAACTTTTAGTAGCAAAAACATAATTCATAATATCTACTACTATTAACCAGTGTTTATATGTATACCCATTACAAAACTGTGACATTACATTTACAGAAAAACTAATATCGGGTCTTGATCTATTTGACAAAAATGACAGACACCCGATTAAAGATCGGTATGGAAATTTTTTCATTAATTCATTTTCGATAATTTCATTTTCGTTAACTTTATCTGGTAAAACAGAGCCAATTTTAAAAGGTAATTTAACATAACTTTTCGGTAAATCTTTATATTTTAATTCTAATCTCTCAATATAAGTTCTTTGATGAACGAATAATGAATCTTTAATCTGTTCAAAGTTAACACCTAGCAAATACTTTGTTAATCCTATTTCAGTAATTTCCAAGCTATTTTTTAACATATTAGTTACACATTGCAATACATTTTCATCTTTAGCAAACAAAACTAAATCATCTACATAGACAACTAAAATTGCGTTACTATTCAGTTTATACACACAGTTACACCATTTTAATTTACAAAATCCAAGATTATGTAATATATTATCTAATTCAGAATTCCATTCACGGCCACTTTGCCTTAATCCATAAATTGATTTATTTAACAAACAAACTTTATTCTCAGCACCCTTCATTTCAAATCCCGGAGGTTGTTTTATAAACACAGTTTCTTTTAAAGAACCATACAAATATGCTGATTTTACATCCAATTGAATATGATACCAATTTAACATAGAAACTAATAAAATAAACATTAGTTTTATAATTGAAAAATTTACAACAGGTGAAAATATATCATTAAAATCAATACCTGGTTTCTGTTTAAAACCTTGAGCTACGAGACGTGCCCTGTACTTTTTACCATTTTTTTCCGTGTTTTTTATATTATAAACCCATTTACTTCCTACTATTGTGGAATTTTTCGGTGGATCAACCAACCGCCAAACTTTTCTCTTACTCATCATCTCAAGTTCTTCCCTCATCGCGGCATTCCATTTCCCCCTTTCTGGATTTATTTGTGCCTCCTCAAATGATTTAGGGATTTCGGTATTGTAAAATTCATGTTGAAATAATTCAGTTAAATATGGATCGTCCGAATCACTAGTTGAGGGTTCACTTAAAGTTTCAGTATTAGGATGAGTAGTTTTAGGTTTAAAGTCAAACTTATCTGGCTCAAACTGGATTTTATTTTCCTTACAATATTTTTTAACATCATTTAAAGATCTCAGTCTCGTATTTGTTATTGGAGTATAATAATATACGTCAATTCTCTTACATTTCGTTCTCGGTCTTTCAATCCTTTTCCACTCTGAAATATTTATAGAACTTACAGTTACCTTACCCCCCTTTTTCTCTTCATCTTCGTTTAAGCTATCTCCTGGTAGTTCATGATTAAGATCTAAAGTTGCATTACTTAAACCGTTTGTTTTAATTTGAGATTCATTAAAATTCAATATCAAATCCTTATATTTGTTTTCTCCCCCAAATAATGTTTCTACACCCTTTTTGGATTCATCTATACGCACATGAATAGTCTCTACAATTCGCCTTTCTTTTGGAATGTAAATTCTATATCCTTTAGTTTTCATGGCATAACCAACTAAGATACCTAGTAAAGCTTTCGTTTGAAGTTTATTTCGCTTAACTTTAGGAACATGAACAAATACTAAAGAACCAAAAATTCTTAAATGTCTTACCGAAGGTTTGAATCCCGTCCATAATTCTTGCGGTGTAAGACCTTGGGTTAAACTGTGTTCAGTCCTATTTTTTGTATGAACAAACGCCAAAAGAGCTTCCCCCCAGAATGACGGTTTTAACCCGCTATCGTGTAACATTGCTCTAACTGCATTCATTGCTACTTTATTAAAATTTTCAGCAACACCCACCTGCTCTGGAGTATAAATGGAGGATCTTTCGATTCTTATACCTAAATCGGTTAACAGTTTCTCAAATAATTTATGGGTAAATTCCAGCCCATTATCAGTTCGTACACATTTTAACTTTTTACCACTTTGTCTCTCAGCTTTAACTAAAAACTTTTTAAAGCATTCAAACACTTCCGTTTTATCCTTAATTATATAAACCTCAGTCCTTCTAGAATAATCGTCAATTACTGACAAAAAGTATTTCCCCCCTCCTAACGAGTTAACAGGGCTAGGACCCCACAAATCCATATACACCCTATCGAGGATTTGATTAGAAATGCGTTTATACAAATAATTTCTTTTAAATGATTTTCTGTTAGATTTTGCAATTACACAAGTTTCACACATCTTATTTTTGTTTTTACAGTTAATATTTTCAATACCTTTAACACAATTATTTTTACTCATTTTTTCAAGTAAAGGTAAGTTTGTATGACAAAATCTACGATGTGCAATCTCTGAATTTAAACTAGTAGAATAAGCAAAATTTTCACATTTTGAAGCATAACCTTTAACAATATACAATTTATCAACTCGAGGTACAGTAAAACAATATCTATTAAATTTATCATACACAATCATTTTATTATTTCCCCATTTAATTTGGTTTCCTGCAATGTCTATATTAGACCCACCAATTAAATTTCTTCTCATGTTAGGAGCATATAACACATTTTTTAAAGTTATTTCTACATTACCTGTTACATCTAGGATGGTAAAGTCAATATCACCAATACCTTTTATTTCCGAAGAACAGTCCTTGTCTCCTATCAGCACTTGTTGAGGGGGGAGGTTTCTATATGTTACAAATAGACTCCTGTCATTCGTAAAATGAGAAGTAGCCGCTGAGTCCAGAAGAAATTCCACGAACTTTCTACCATTTGAAGATATTAGGGCGAATTCGGATTGCTTTGTAGGTTCACTGTAGAAAACTTGCTTTTTCCCTCTAGAGTTCTTTTTGAAACACCTTGTATCTGTGTGACCAGGTCTCTTGCAGTAACTGCATATTAAACTCGGCCCCATACGATTAGCTGGTGAAGTATACGATCGTCTAGTAGTGTCCAGGTCGCTTCCACTACGTGAAACCCATGGCTTTTTACTGCTTCCAAAATTCTGCGCTGGAATGGTTGGTTTAACGGTAGGGTTTTTAAACTTAGTTGCATAAGCATCACCTACAGCGATAACCTCTTTACTTTCATCTTTTCGTTTTAAACAAATTCTGCCATATTCAGTTATTAACTGCTTAGATACATTTTCTAATTTAAATTCTTTATCTTCTAATCTATATAACACTTGAACTAGATTATCATATTCCTCAGGTAATCGACGGATTAGTTGAAAACATACTAACAGTTCTGGCATCTCAAATCCAGCATCTTTAATTTGAACTTTCTTTTCTTCAATTTTTTTACAAAATAAACCTATAGTTTCTTCTTGCGAGTTTAACTTCATCTCGAAAAATTCATCGACTAATCCCGCTAAGCGTGCTCGTGAAGTTGGTTCGAAGTTTAACTTTAAAATATCCCAGGCATCTTTGCCGCTTTCTGTCTGAGCAATTAGTATCTGGAATTTCCGTTCGATGGATTGGTAGATTGTTGTATAAGTTCTTCGTTTACGCCATTCAAAATCGCTTTTCTCACGATCAGAGGCATCCGATTTACATGCGATATCTGGCTTTGTAATAAATTCCCAGCAGTTTCGGTCAATCAATACACATTTGACGTCGAGCTTCCAGGAAGGATAGTTATAATCCGATAGTTTCGGGAAGGAATAAGTTAACTCTGGAACTTGTGCCATTATGCAGTATATATTTCATCTAAATCACACCATATTTTATCTATTTGACCTTTAAATAGCATGACATGGCCCCTTAACCATGTTATAATTAAAGCAGAGTTATAAATACGCAGGTTTTAAGGTCATTTGGTGTGGCGTTAAAGTATAAATTACAGTCGACGAAACAGTTCATTTCAAAATAACAGTTCATTTATTAAATTCAACTTGAATTTTAAAAACTTAAATAATAAAGATATATACATACACCTCCAGCTTTTGCTGGGGAATCATATTGACATATTATAGCTATAGCAAGGAGTGAGCTTAAATTCCATCTCCGTAGTCCTTCCATTACATTACTTCCATCACTACACATCATACTCCATGGAGTTGTTTCACACTAGATATACTTACCGAGTACATCAAAACTGGAATAAAAATATGCATACAGTTACAGTTAAAAGAGAGTGCCTTTACGACCGAAATGGAAAAATAAAAACTGGTTCGGAACGATATAACTTCCGAACAAACCAAACGACAAATTTTGGGGGACAAGACTTTGTCCAGATTTCCAACAGTATCAAACTAAGCATAATGTATTGTAACGTAATGTTGAAGTGTTTATATTGTTCAGCTAACAATAGTCACAAATAAAAATGCCATTATCATAATTGGAACATTCCTCATGCCACCACTCTTTGTATTTACAGCCCTGGATCTGTTGGTGGCCTTCTGTTGGTGGGTCACAATATTCATCGTCACAAGCAGGACATCTGAAAACACAAGCTTCTGAAAACACCATCTTTTGAAGTTGATGCAACTGGACTGTTTGTCCTGGATTTAATAGACTTAGGCGTACTGGAACTTAGTTTGAGTTTTTTTACCCCTTTTTAGCTTCACGAGCTTCTTTTCTCTGTTTTTTTTTAAACGTTCCTGTTCTTCCTTCTGAGTTTCCCTTTGTTCTAACATTTCTTTGATGGGTGTGCTTGTAAGAATGCTTGAGCTCAGTGTTTTTCTTTTTCTTTTTTTCTCACATTGTGTTGCTTTAGGCAATGGTTTAAATCAAAAACACTAACAGTTAACTAACTTTGTAAACTACAGTAAACTAACTTTGGTGCATCGGAATCATCATTTGCCATAAGTTCTGGTTCTCCTGGAGCGTTTATACGTTGGTGTTCTACTACCAGGGTCTGAGGATGACGAACTCGTCATCTTGCCCCGAACTGCCTGTTTAAAAATATTCGTTTTCATTAGCACAAAGGAAGGCGATTAATTGTGATTTATTCATAGTAATAGGTAGTATTTAAACTAAGTTACTCATAAATATTAATGAGAAACGATATTTCTTACCTGTATCTGCAGCAGAGCTTATTTATACATGCATAAAAGTTAATATGTTGCAACGGTAAACAATCAAAGCTTCACAACTAACACAGAAATGGCGATTTCAGCGTCTCTATACTAATTTTTAACGAACGGTCGATAGGAGAGCCAGTAGTGTCCGGTTGATGCTGCTACCTAGTGGAAAACGGAAAAATTAAGACATTCGTCATCTTTCCCCGCTCTTCATCTTGCCCCGGTCTCCTATACGTGAATTCATTTTTGCATACTCGTATATGACGATTGCACCTGTATTTACACTAAATAGTGTGAAAAAAATTAGCTCAGTTAAAAAACGCATAATACAGATTAAAATAAACATTCAGCAATTTCCACTAATAGACGTAAATGCACCCGAATAATCCTGTACAACCCTTTATATTATCTGCCATTTTTTAATAATCTAAAATTGAACATAAATTTTAATGAGAAAAAAAATACGTAACACAAATGAAAACATACTTTAAAAAATTACCATGCATAATACGCCAATGTATCTCTTTGCATATCCAGTATATGGATGTTCATTCTACATATTTTGTAGTATACCGAATGTAGTTCGATTGAAAGATGCTTAACTCAATTTAAAATCACTTGAAAACACTTCACGCTCATACACAGCTGTAGATATGTATTTTTAATGCAGTCATGTATATGATGTATGAATTTATACACACCACGTATTATGCAAAAATTTAATTAAACTTTAAACCCCATACCAAAACTAAAAACACAATTCCACTTTTTATCGCTTACAGACAGTAAAGAAAAATCTTTTGTGGCCCTCTGTAAACTAACGAGAACCATTATACACATCATAAGCATCAGTAAGTATCGTTTAGGGGGCTTATAGGGGGCATTTATAAATTTAATTATGCTTGAAAGAGTTAAACATCATTAAAATAAATTAGAAGTAAATAATTTTTCCTTGTAGACCAATATGTATTCAATTCCTTTTGTGTGACCCTGTAAATCAGTGGTTCCTAACGTGGGGTGTACACCGCACCGGGAGGCAATTTGACCTTTTACGGGGGCAATTTCAAATTTGTAACTCACACATTTGCTGTTTTTTTTTTTTTTTTTTTTGGAAAACTAATGTTTTAGACTAAAAATAAAAGTGATACGTTCAAAATTAAAATTAATTAAATAAATGAGTTAATTTTTTGTTTAATTTTTTAAAAGTTCCAAATCAGCTGTTTGAAATAGAAACGTAACCAGAATAATTCCATGATCAATCTTTACGAGTAATTTGCCAACCGATATAACTTTAGAAAATTCTATAATTTTGCTGCTTGTTAAAGTATTTTACAATATACCTCAATTATATATTGAATGAGCTTTTTTTATCTATTCGTTCTGCAGTATGTACAGTCGTGGAAAAAAAAATAAACACCCTTTACTAACGCTGAAAAAAATTATTGTAAAAGAAAGTTACTGGTACCACACGATTGATAATAAAATCTACTTTTAAATGTTGTATATTAAATTTGCTTAGGAGGCAATCTACATATTAAAGCGAGCCATAACCTTGTTTTTTCAATAGCAGTACACAATTCTGACAGCATAAATAAACTCTACACCCTAAGTCTAAAAATTAGTCTAAAATTAGTCTAAAAACAAATTTTTATGCAATTCGTACAATAAGATTCGGAGAAAATAATCATTTTAAAACGAGCGTATTTTAGGGACTGTATCCAAATTAAGGTTCGGTACTCGATTGTTGACCAAGAGAGCACACTTCTTGATCAAGTAAGTTTAAGCACCACTCAAGCAGTCCTTGAAGACTGGTAGATTACAGGATAGCATAAGAAATTCGAAAATACTAGTCACATCTGTCATAGACGGTCCCTTAAACCATCATTTTGCGGTTTTTAAAACATAGTTTGAAAAATATTTGGAAGAAAAATGTGAAATTTTGGATTTGCATAAAGCAGGATATAATAAATCTAAACCTATCAAAAAAATTGTAGGTTACAATTCATAATTTTTTCGAATATTAATTTCATAGTTCCTAATTCATATCATAAAATTATAAAAATTGCAAATTCAATGTACTTATATTTGGGTACTTTAGTATTATTGCTACACAAAAAATTAGCACATTAGGAGTATAATTTCAGGAGATATTAATAAAAATATGAAAATGTAATTTAACATTAGAAGTACTAATTTTTGAATATTTATTATTCAAAAACTTATCATTCAAATGACTTGAAATTTGATGTGTAAGCATAGTTTGAACCGAAGATTTGAAATATCTTGTTAAAATTGGGTATTGCCATTGAAAAAAACTGAAATTTGGGTTCGTTTTAATATGTAGATGGCCCCCTAAGCAAATTTTATATACATCATTTAGAAGTAGACTTTATTTCCAATCCTTCGGTATCAGTAACTTTCATCTACGATAATTTATTGAGGAGTTAGTAGAGGGTTTTTTTTTGTTTTACTGTTGTTTTTTTTTCCACGACTGTACCATGAAGAAACTTTTACGAGTGCAATTACTTGAGTATACCTGAATCTTATTGTCTTTCAAATATTTTTTTAGGTTAAATGACTAAACATGGTGCTACAATTATTATTTAATTTATCTTTAATACATTAGGAAAGAAATGAATGAATATTAAATAGTTTATATCTACGGCTGTAGTGCAGACTTCCAACACAGTAAATAAATGTACAACAAAAAAAAATGTAAATTAGAAAATGTTATAATACATGGCAATTAATTAACGAAACTTGGGAAAGGAAAATTATAAATGTGTTTGATGGGGAATAATGTGCATTTAAAATTCATAAAGGTCAGAATCTTGAAATACTTCTTGTGTATTTTGTTATCCATAGAAAGAAAATTTAGTTCTCTTTTTGGAGACCACTACCCAATAGAAACAGAGCTAAATTTCACAATACCCAAACTACCAAGAAGACGATTCAAAACAAAGGGAATCCCTTTGACACAATTTTCCGAACAACTAACTCGAAAATGCTCACAGATTAACTTTAATGTCATAGAAACTATAGACCAGTTTAACGAAGAATACGAAACTTTTAAACAAGAAATATTATTACAAGCCAATAAATCCTTTAAAAAGAAAGCCCCCTTCAAGAAATTTAAAATTTCCTGGTGGTCTCCACAATTGAGGGCCCAAAGAAATAAAGTAGCAGCTCTTTTAAAAAGAGCAAAAAATTCAAACTACGAGTCAAATATAAACCAGCAATACAAAAGGGAAAGGGCAATTTATCAAAAACAGATTTTATCGGAAAAGGAAAAAGCTTGGACAAACCTGTGTCGCAGAGAGACGGATCCTTTTGGTTTAACGAAAAAGTTGGCTTTCCAGCGATTCCAGGGCTCACATATCAGTTACCAATTTGATTCTTTGTCACTCACTTTCAGGTCATCAACCCTTTTAAAACTAACGAGAGACATTTTTGGTGATGAAACTCCAAAGCAACTACCACAGCGACTAAACTCGCATGACCAGGCAAAATTCACGAAAAGAGAGTTGCGAAATGTTGTTTTCTCATTCAATATTAACAAGGCGCCAGGACCTGATCAAATTGATCACAGGATGGTCAGGTGCATCTTTTCAAAAATTCCTAATATTCTGTTGGATATGTACAACAGTCTTTTAAAGTTAAACTATTTTCCTGATGACTGGAAATTGGGAGAGCTCGTGTATTTTAGAAAGGAGGGAAACCCTTGAATGAGAGCTCTTCATATCGCCCCATCACTCTATTACCAATATTCGGAAAAATCTTAGAGAAATTAATTCTAAGACGAATACATCACGCATTAGACAAAACGAATTTCCTATCGGGTAAGCAACACGGCTACACGCAAAATAAATCTACAGAAACGGCTTTGGGGCAAGTGATTTCATTAGTAGAACAACACAAACAAAATAAACAATACACATCACTGGTGTCACTGGATTTCAGAGGAGCATTTGACAACCTCCCTTGGGACCAGGTGATCCTAGCATTGCAAAGACTAGGTATTTCTAAACAACTCATTAATCTTGTCGTTTCCTTCCTTTCGGGTAGGCGAGCTCAGGTGGACTGGATGGCACCATTTTTGTTGTACTACTTTAGTAAGGGTTGCCCGCAGGGATCGTGTCTGGGTCCTTTTCTTTGGTTGGTTCTGTTGGAGACTCTGTTGGGGACCTTTGATGTACAGGACTGTGAACTGGTGGCATACGCGGATGACGTGATATTACTGATCTGGGCACAGTCGAGACAGCAACTTGAACAAAAAGATCAGAAAGCTTTAAAATTTATTCAGAATTGGGCAGAAACCAACAAAATAGAAATTTCACATGAAAAATCCTCATCATTAACTTTTGGCAAACCCAAACACCTTAAGCGGGGCCCCACATTTAAACTTCAAGGTAAATCAATAAAATCAGAAACAACACTAAAATACCTGGGGGTAATATTAGATAAACAATTATCATTTCTCCCACATGTGGAACAAAAGAGAGTAGAAATCGGAAAAATAACTCAAAATCTTTATAAATTTTCATCAATCTCAGGTCGACTCCCTCCGGAATTTTTTAAGATTTGGTACTCGGCAATCTTACAAAGGAAACTGGCCTACGTGTGTGCTGTCTGGTTTCCGCGTATGGCGCAATATCACGGTCGTCGACATTTGCTCTCGGCACAAAGGAAAGCTTTGTTGCTGATAACGAGAGCATATCGCAATACGTCAACAAACGCCCTGCAGGTCCTCACAAGTCTCCCCCCACTGGATTTGCAGTTGGAGGCGGAGGCGGAGTATTCGGGGACGATTCGTCTCGGCAAGTCAACAGAAAAGTCTTTTGCTCCACTATACTATCCAAAATGCTCAAAATACAAAACATCGCCACTAACAAGTGAAATACAAATTTGTGAAATAAACGACTATGTAGGCAAAATTACAATATACACGGACGGTTCCAAAATGTCCGAAGGCACATCCTCGGCATTTTGTGTGTACGAAAAAAACGAGCAAATCTATACTTGGAGAGCGAAACTGTCCCAGGATAACTCCGTCTTCCAGTCAGAACTCTTCGCGATCTCTTCAGCATTGGAGTGGATAGAGTCGGACAAACATTCTCAATATTTAATCATAACGGATAATCTATCAAGTTTAAAAGCATTAAACAATTTTGACAATACAAATTATTTAATACTAAAAATTCTTCAACAATTACAAACAACAGTAAAAGACATATACTTCAATTGGACAAAAGGACATTCAGGTGTTGAGGGCAATGAGGCAGCTCACCAACTGGAAAAATCGGCCGTAACGGATGAAACACTAATACATACATTTTTACCATATCCAGCTTCTACACTAAAATCACAGACAAAGCAGAATCTGTTAAAAAATTGGCAAAAATGCTGGACGGATTCAGACACAGGCCGATATGCGAAGGAATTCTTGCCATTGGTTGACCACAAGTATTTCGTAAACAACAGATACTTACACATATTTTTAACAAATCACGGCCCCTTTCAGGAACACTTATACAAAATTAACAAAAGAGACTCCCCACTATGCATTTGTGGCTTGCCGTCAACATCGTTACACTATGTATTATACTGTACATTAACATCGCATTATCATCTCAAAAAACACACACGTATGAATTTAGCAAGTTGGTGGCGGGATGTAAAAGAGAAACCACAACTACTCAACAAGATCATACAATGCATGAGGTTTATAGAAACAAACGAGTACATCTTTTCAAATCCAGAGCCATTCTAGCCCGACTCCATCACTAGGGTGTAGCATGGAGGGAGAAACGGGTTATTAGCGGGTGCCAGAAACTTCTATCACTTTTGAATTTTTATCTTGTGCATCTCTCCAAACTCTTGTATGCGCAAATTGTAAATAGTAGGTGTGTTGTAATGTGTTTCTAATTGTGATGTTCAATATAGTGTGTTTAATGTACTGTGAAATCCCTGTAAATCCATGAAAAATGTAAATAATTATGCAATCACATTCAAATGATCCTCATGTAATCACTACACACAGTCATGTAAATAGTAGGTGTTTGATATTTTGTTGTAATGTGTTTCTAATTGTCATGTTAAATATTGTGTGTTAAATGTACTGTGACGTATATATATCCAAGAAAATTGTAAACAATTATGCAATCACATTAGGTGAAATGATCCTCATGTAATCACTACATACAGTCATATATATCGATGTGAAATCTTCGGTTCGCCCAGAAAAATTGGGTAACCAATTGTGATTGTAATTGTAAATCTCACAGTAACCGAAATAAATCTCAGCAGCTTGATCAGGGACCCGACGCTCCCTCTCAGACTCTGGTTGAGAGTCGGGAGGAGTGGATGTGGTCTACCCCTCGGGATTGCACTAACACTCTAAAGCGAAAGCTGAGTTCCCGAGGTGGTCATCGCTGTCATCGCTGTCGCTGTCCAATGTTTTCTCCACAACTGTTAATAAGTTGCTATAATGAATTATAAAATGTGTTAATATTATCAATTTAAATGTTAAATGTGAGGGTCTCTTCAAGCATTATATGAAGATAAAATTTCAGTCCATATAACACTTTTTTTAAACATTGGGGTACGTTGTGAATTCACAACAAAACTATTTTGGCATAAAAATGAAGCTTTATAGCCTCATTGCATTTATAAAATTCTTTTAAAAACACATTTGTGGCAGGAAATTCACATCTATGACACGTTAAAAAAATGTGAAATGAATAAAAAATCTCTGTTAGACTTCCTTCAGGAGAATATAATTCACTTTTCAAAGAATAATAAATGTATATTATAGGAGGCGTGTGTGAGGAGGGGGCGGGGGACAATGTTTCTCCACAATTGTTAATAAGTTATTAAATGAATTGTAAAATGTGTTAATATTATCAATTTTAATGTTAAATCTGAGAGACTCTTCAAACATTATACGAAAATTAAAATTCAGATAATATAACACTTTTTTAAACATTGAGGTAAGTTGGGAATTCACAACAAAACTTTTGTTTTTAATAGTGAGCGTGCCTCAGCAAATCGTAATGTTTTTTCCACAACTGTTAATAAGTTACTAAAATGTATTATAAAATGCGTTAATATTATCAATTTAAATGTTGAATGTGAGGGTCTCTTCAAGCATTATATAAAAATAAAAATTCAGACCATATAACCCTTTTTTTAAACATTGAGGTAAGTTGGGAATTCACAACAAAACTATCCTAGAATAAAAATGCAACTTTATAGCCTCATTGCATTTATAAAATTCTTTTAAAAACACATTTGTGGCAGGAAATTCACATCTATGACACGTTAAAAAAATGTGAAATGAATCGAAAATCTCTGTTAGACTTCCTTCAGGAGAATAGAATTCACTTTTCAAAGAATAAAAAATATATATTATAGAAGGCGTGTGTGAGGTGGAGGCGGGGGACAATGTTTTTTCCACAACTGTTAATAAGTTACTAAATGAATTGTAAAATGTGTTAATATTATCAATTTTGATGTTAAATGTGAGAGACTCTTCAAGCATTATATGAAAATAAAATTCAGACCATATAACATTTTTTTTAAACAATGGGGTAAGTTGGGAATTGACAACAAAACTATTTTGGCATAAAAATGAAGATTTATAGCCCTATTGCAATTTTAAAATTCTTTTAAAAACTCATTTGTTGCAGGAAATTCACATCTATGACACGTTAAAAAAATGTGAAATGAATAGAAAATCTCAGTTAAGCTTCCTTCAGGAGAATAGAGTTCACTTTTCAAAGAATAATATATATATATCATAGAATGTGTGTGTGAGGAGGGGGTAGGGGACATCGTAATTTTACAGTTGCTTCGGTGGGCATGGTCAATAAAAGGTTGGGAATCACTGCTGTAAATGAATTTAAAAAAAATGCTTTGCATTTCATATTCGTAAGAAAGATTGTTTTCGTGCACCTATGAAATTCGTATGAATTTTATTATGATCGAAATAGCATAATATTGTTAAAATACACAGAAAACTGTTCTTCCCTGTATCTCATAAGAGGAGGGGATCTTATCAATACTCCTGTAAACGAATTGTATATGCTACACATTCTGTTTTTAATAGTGAGCGTGCCTCAGCAAACCGCAATAAAATATATAAATTAACTTGTTCTCCGATTATATTTATGAGACTTACACTGTTAAAAATATTTACAGGCAGACGCCGTCAGCAGAGATTCCAGTCACACACTGTGAAAAAAAAAAAGAAAAAAAAAAGAAAAAAAAAAAAATCCGTGCCCATCATTTTGTGTCAGCGTGTACACACTAGCGGAGGAAAATGGTGTCGTACCGTATTTGATGGTTTTTGATTTTACCGTTGACGTAACAGAAGAGCTAGAACTGCAAGTCTATGTGGTTTATCCTTAATTTTCTAAATATCTAAAAATATTCCTGTAAAATTACGGGCAGAGGCCTGCAGCAGAGATTCCAGTCATACCCAGTAAAAAAAAAATTATCATGGCCATCCTTTTGCGCAGCCCGTAATTTTACGGGGAAAGATATAATACACTTCAAAACAAATAACACACTTTACTTATTGTTCCGTAGCACGTTAAATAATCACTGAATCGCTTTCTTGGCAGGTTAAAAAATATGTTATGGTCGCGGTTAACTGGCATTATTTTTCGAAACACGACTAAAACGAAGGTTTACACCCTAGCGGAGCAAAATGTATGGGGGCGTACCGTATTTTTTTAGTGGGTCAGACCATTTTTCATCAAATAAGGCTGTTGCTTGTGAAAATTGAACAGCAAAGGCTCATAAATTTGTAGTTTTTTTCTGACAGTGTAGAGTAGTGACAAACGTCAGACAGTAATATCATACACACATTTGAGTTTTGATCAAAAATGTTAAAAAATTGCTTTTGCGTATAATAAATATTTTAAAATCGTTAAAATATTTTTTTTATATATAATTCAAACATTTATTTGAAAAAAAGATTATCTCACGACTCAATTGTTTTTTAATTAAAAAGAAAAAATTACGTCGCAATGAAATTCAACATAATTACTAATATAGGTTTTGATACACTTGATATTTTCTTTCAAATTTTTATTAAAGCACATAAATCCTTCGGCCCATAATACCTTCAATTCTCTAGTTCTTTTAGTTTAATATTAAATAATATCCGAAGGTATATAATGAACAACATTTATCTTCTTTGTTTAGAGAAGTGATATTTATCACTTTTGCTTGATTGAACTTTTCTCACGTGCCAGAAACTTACTATAAGAGATTTTTCTCATGGATTTAAGTTGTTACATGGGAGTAAGCCACTTTTTTATGACTTAAGGTATTATATTTCAGAAGCCCAAATATTGCTTTTTAGTACCTGTCAAGTTTGATCATAAAATAAATGAGGATTTCAGAATATCAAAAATAAGTGACAGTACTCTATTTGATAACGGCAAAGAAATGTATGATGTTATCATGCACAAACATTTTGTTAGTTTAAGAAATTGATTATGTACTTGTAATAAAATAAACTTACTTGCAATTAATTAAAAAAATTGTTTTTAGCTCACAGACATAATGATGATGTGCTTGTAAGTTATGTAAATTCGAACTATTATTAAACACTTGAGAATTATATATATTTTTTTTAGGAATTTCCTATAATTTATTAGTGAAGTAATGTGTAAGGTATTAGTTAAGTGATTCTAGTGGGGTTTTTTTTTTCTAAAGATATTCTAGCATTTTTTAGGAAAATCAAAATCATAGTTCCATCTAGTTGTTTAATGTAATGGGTGTAACAAAAAGATCCGTACAACATCAAACATTTATTAAAAAAAAATAATAAATAAAAATAAATAAATAAAAAAACTAATAGTAATAGGCCTACAGCAAAACTAGTTACAACAATAGATAGAATAACTCAAAAAGTTTTTTCTACTACCTTAGTAAACCCCATAAGATCTTTTCGTAGCACGAATAATATCAAGTCTAAATTCCAACTCAATCCACGAACCTTTTAGCATGCTAACATCAACATTGGCTTCAGCTGTTTAGATCTTTTGTTTCAATTCCATGAAATTATTAACTTTTGTTCTGTACACAGTATCCTTTATATAAACCTAAAAGAAAACCACTCGACACACTGACAAGGAGAGGACACGAAGTTGGGAACACAGAATCCGGCTGCCCTTTCTGCAATGATAGCGTATATTTAGTAGATAAACATATCACAAGTATAAAGTGCAATATTCAAAGGTGTCTTAAAAACAAACCCCAAAGTCACCAAATTTTAACGTATTAGTTCTTAATCTGATAAATTACACACGTTTCCGAGCGGCCGGATGGTACAGTTGGCAGCGCGCCAGACTTCAAAGTGTTCACTTTCGGAACTTTGTGTTTTCGATACACTACACGTCTTATTTTTTCGCTATGAATTGAGTCATCTGAAATACGTTATTCAATATTTGTAAATTTATAAACTTCGTCGCTAGACATGTTCTTTCATTCTATTTACGACACCACACTGATGAACTATGTCTAATCTCCGCAAAACTTTAAAAACAAAATACCATACTCAGTCAGTAGTCGATAGCTGTTAAAAGTTTAACACAAACAAGAGTAAATATTCTAAACCCACCTATAAATGTTTATCTACAATCTATTTATTTTCAATACCGTCAACCGGTGCTACTTTGGTCCATCCCATAAAAAAAGGTTTTATTCTTTGTATTGAACAAACAATACAAGATAATTTTGAGTTTTTGCCCTTGAAAAATATTTTGTACCCTAAAATAGGGTATTTGAATAGTTTGAGGGTAATTTAAATTTTTTTTGTGGCAACACTGGATGTTTTTGCAAGCAACTGTTTTCGTGTGTAAATTTTAACTCTCCAAACTTTCTATAGTGAAACAATCTGCATAAGAGGATAAGAGCTACAAATAAGGCAAGTGTCAAAATGTTATCTTTAGTAACCTGTAACCCATGTGTGATCATAGTTTTTCCTTTAACTTTTTTATTTTGAGAGGAAATATTAGCGTTTTCTTAAAGCTAACATGAGAACTAGTATTTCGGGGCTACTTTGTGCCAGGCCTTTTTTGATCCGAAAATAACCCCAATTACTTGGAAATGCTTTTTATACAACCAAATCTCTTAAAACATGTTTTAAGTAACATTTTTTTTTTTTGTTACTGTAGCAAAATGTTGCATTAATTGTTTTTGATCTAGTTGCTGAGGATAACATGAAGAACACTGTTTCTCGTTTCTTTAATTGCAACACAATTGTCTTACTGTGTCTAAATGTTTAAAAAAAAAAAAAAAAAAAAAAAAAAAAAAAAAAAAAAAAAAAAAAAAACATTTATTTATCGAGTTTGTAGTGTTAATTTATTAGCAAATGCTATTTCAAGCGAGTTTCAATAAAAATGTATTCATTTACATATGAAATGTATTCATTTTATATAAAACTAAGTGAATGGATCAAAGAAGCCCCTGACAGGGGCTACTTTAAAAATAGTTAAAATAGAAAAAAATAGAAAATTTCCTCTTTAAAACAATACAGTTTGCTTCATTGTCTCATAGTAATTGTTCACAACTCCATTTCGACGTATAAAAAATCACATATAATATTTTTTAATAATGGAAATGTGAGTGGAACCAGGAAAAAGTGGCCCAAAGTACGTTGACGGTAGCCTATGTGTTTTGCTAAAACCCACCTGCAAATCTACGTGATTAATAAATATTAATGACAATGAAAAGATTTCTTATTGTCGAAAACAATTGTTCTAATACCAAACATAAGATGCAGAGATTTTTTTTTTTTCAAAATAAAAAATAATAAAATAAAATCGAAAATTTATAAAACTTTAAAGTTCTTAAGTATTAGGATAGATGAAGAGTTATAATATCATATTTTATTCTTATGCAGCAAATTTTAATTGATTTCGCTGGGTTGGGTTGACTTTTGACGTCCAATCATCTACTCGAGGAATATAGGTCCTAAGGGGGTGCCCTCCGTGGGGGTCTTTCTAAGGGAACCTAATTCGTATTTACGCATGGAAATCCAAGGTTCGAAGAAAACCACGAAATCTCCGAACGATTGGGTTCGAACCCAGCACCTCCCGTCTACCAGCTTCGAGGGCAGAAACTCTCAGCCACTGGTGTGACCTGATTTCGCTGGGAAGAATAGGGGTTTAATTGTATAAAAAGCTAAAAATAAATGCCAATAAAATAAAATTTTTGCCGTTTGACCAATTCAAATTATGTATTTTTTATTTATGTTTTACTTTTAGTTCCCTATTACCCCTCTTAACAATTTTTCTTTAACATCACAAAAAATTCAAAAATCATTAATTTTTCAGAAGCAATTTATTTTTGATTAAAATATTTAGACGTGAAAAATGAAAGTGAAATAAAACATTCAAGAATTAAAATAAAGATGAATAAGACTTAAAATTTTAAACGAAAATTTGAAAATTAATATTTTTACTTGTATTATACATGAAGCATTAATATCAGTTACATTTAATTGAAGTTTTCTGTCAAAAAGGGTGCATACCATAGTTAACAGGGAAAAATGAACGAGAATTACATTATTAGGAAAAGATTTCACATCGAAAAATATGATGTCATATTTGAAATAAAACGGATATCATTATTTTTTTTTTTTTTTAATACAAGGAGCATGAATATCAACACGTAAAGAGTGTAGCTGATTATGACGTCATATTCAATATAAATAATTGGATTTTTTTACCGGTACTGATTATTAAGCATCGATATTAGTTACATACAGATGACAGTTCTTTGTCAAAATTCCGTCAAACTTATCATGAAGTCACAATAAAAAAGAATTATATTATTAAAAAGCGATTTCTCTTGGAAAAATATGTGTAATAAATTTAATGTTCATATTTAAAATAAAATAAACATTTCGAAATATTTTTAATTATTTTATCAGCATGAATATCAGTAAGAGAAGGAAGTACATGAATAACAAGTAGTATTTAAAAAGGAAAAATAATTATTTTTAGCTATACTGATTTCTGATTATGAATATCAGTTACACACTTTTGAGAGTTTTCTACCAAAGATCACGATTAACAGGAAGAGAAAAGGAACACCAATTTTATAATTAAAAAGGGATTTTGCCGAGAGCAAAGTGAAGTGATATTTAAGTTAAATTAGGCACTTTCAAATATTTTTTAATAATACAAATAGTATGAATATCGATAAGTGCAGGAAAGTTTTTACTATCAGAATAGAACTTTATCATTAGCAGATATATTTATTTTAACAATATTTTGATAAATTTGTTTGAATTCTTCAAGTTACTTCAGATAGTTAATTTTATTTTTGACATAAATTGATATCTTTGATACGAATTGGCTTTTTTTTTTCTCTCCTGTTGCTAAATTTTTGGATCAAATTTAAATTTCCGTAACCTTTCATTCAATTTGAACTTTTTAATGTACGGTTTTAACATCAGAAAATGATTTCATGATTACATTGTAATTTATAAAATATTAATTTACTAACGCAAAAGCTAAATTTTTAAACGCTTTCATGTTTAAAATAAATATAAATTCATATTTGTACATGATTCACGAAGTGCATGACTTTTTTTAAGTAGGTAAGCATTAATAAGTAGGAAAAAATGCTCCTCGTGAAAGTGTCGTTCTATTTTAAATCATGCGCGGGTTTTCATTCAGAAAATATTAGTATGTTATACAATAACAAAACGTGGCATATTTCCTTTATCACCACCAACTACACAAGTCTACAGTAATTTTACCGTATAATCTTCCAGAACGCTGTTTTCATTAAAATTTAATATATTACAGTCAGTGTAAAAGTAGTTAGTATTTAATTTCCATTTTAGCCAAGGGTTTGCCTGTGGAATGAATCGCGTGAAATTCAAAGACGAGCCGATGGCACTTATTAAGCAATGCTGCATTTTCATTTTTGGATTATTCTAATCACACCAAACTCAAGTCTGAAGTGACCAGTTAATTAAAAAAATTCCTCAAAAATATTTACTAACATAAACACTTTAAATGAACTTAATATTTGCTTAAAGTGTTAAAAATATGTTTAAACGGCAAAAAAATACGTCCATTTACTCAGATTTGACATGTTTCATTGCTCAAACGGCATCATTCTCATGAATTCAAATGATACAAACATTTTCGCAAAAACACTTTAAATTGAAATCTGGTAAACTAAATCACGTGAGCTCAAATACAGGGTGATTCAGCTCGTCGGTGACAAACTTTAAGGATCGATAGAGCACACCTAGACGAACATTTTTGAATAGGGAATGTAGGGTCCCTGACGCGATGGTAAGGCGCTAGGCGCTTTCGAAAATTTGGGTGCCGAAATTCGAAACGTCATAAAAACTAGGGAAATGGTTAGATTTTCTTGCTTGTTGCGTCGAAATGATTCTGTTTGTTTAGAATTTCTTCAGTACCAATTTGATAAGCGTATCTCTTAAAACATGGATAGGGGGCGCTGCAGACTTTGGAGAGCTAGACAACAACTTTAAGCCCGTTATTTTGATAATTTAACACATGCTCGCCAAAGTTTATACTCTAACTTAAAGTTTGAACCCAAAAGTAGAGCCCTGCAAAAAACGTAAGAGCCGGAATAAAATGTCAAAGTACAGGGTGGTCGAAACTCGAAGGCTCCTAAGAGATAAACAAACAGATTTCTTGACTTATGGCATGCATTTTCATGATTCTGTTTGCTGGGGCTCTCTGAAACTCAGTTGAACGGTACAAAAAGAAACATCGATAGGGGGCGCTTTGGGCAAAAAACATAATTCGTTGACATTTCGGACGCTAACTGGAAACGGGGCGCTACGATCAGTTAGTAATAATGAAAACACATTTTCTACCTCTGCTCAACACTTCTGAATAAATTTAGACCAAAAACATCAATGATACTGGAAATTTATTTACAAAAAATAACACTACAGAAGATGCTCGAAATTTCGACCTTGGGCCATGATGCAGGCTTCGCACCTCCGTCGCATTGAGGAGTGTGTGTTTCCAACAATGCCAGGAGTATCTCTGATCTGCCCTGCAGCTGCCACAATGCGCGCCACAAGTTCTTCAGCACTGCTGACAGGTGTATGGTATACCTCGGCCTTCAGGTAACCCCAAAGGAAGAAATCCAAGCAGGTGAGGTCTGGTGATCGGGCAGGCCAGTGAACTGGACCCCCACGCCCGATCCACCGCTGGCCATACCTTGCGTTTAGATGGAGACGCACGTCGTTCGTGTAATGGGCCGGAGCTCCATCGTGCTGGAACCACATCTGGCGACGCGAACCTTCGGGTACGTGCGCCTCATCCAGAAGCTGCGGCAGCACTTGATCCAGGAAAATCAGGTAATTTCCACCTGTCAGCCGTTCAGGTAACAAATAAGGGCCAATGAGGCAATCCCCCAGAATGCCGGCCCACACATTTACTGAGAAACGCTCCTGGGCTGCTCGGCTTCTGGTTTCATGTGGATTTTCATCACACCACACATGACTGTTGTGGGCGTTCCACATTCCCTCCCGGCTGAAGGTGGACTCGTCCGTAAACAAAATGCTGTTTACAAAACGGGGATCCCTGGATCTCATCGCCAAGTACCATCTTGAGAATTCCACTCGAGGGCCAAAGTCCTGCTCTCTGAGCAACTGCACCCGCTGGATGTGGTAGGGGTGCAGATTCCGGGAACGTAAGATGCGCCACGCAGTTGCTTGCGAAATGCCAACATGTCTGGCGATATCTCTCGTGCTAAGACCTGGGTTGTCCTCAACCAGGTTAAGCACAGCCTCTTCGTTGTCGGGGGTGCTCACTGATCGCTCCCGTTCAGGCCTGCCTCCGTCGAAAGATCCCGTTGTGGACAACCTCTGGTGTACTCGAGCGAAGAAGGCATGGCAGGGGATTTGCCTGTTGGGGTAACGCTCGGCGTACAACCGCTGAGCGGCTCGTCCATTACAACCAGCAGCGCCATACGCCAAATGCATGTCAGCCAATTCAGAGTTTGTGTACCGTTCCATCCTACTACCGATCTGCAGACAAGTAACCCGAAGCTTAAGTAGGTACCGCACGTTCAAAAGACGTGTCTGCGCATACAACTACGTCATCTCGCGTTGTCGTCTACGCATTACGTATCTTTTGCATATCGATATGGTACGATATCTTTTGCATAAATCAGCAAAAAGCACCTTATGTAAATTTTATTGCGCGCATTGTGCATGATTGAAACCAGCTATGTTTGTTAAAAAAAACAAACAAACTGCAGTTTTAATAGCTTCTTATGATAAGTAAATTACTCTCTTGTTTTGTTTCTAACTGATCGTAGCGCCCCGTTTCCAGTTAGCGTCCGAAATGTCAACGAATTATGTTTTTTGCCCAAAGCGCCCCCTATCGATGTTTCTTTTTGTACCGTTCAACTGTGTTTCAGAGAGCCCCAGCAAACAGAATCATGAACATGCATGCCATAAGTCAAGAAATCTGTTTGTTTATCTCTTAGGAGCCTTCGAGTTTCGACCACCCTGTACTTTGACATTTTATTCCGGCTCTTACGCTTTTTGCAGGGCTCTACTTTTGGGTTCAAACTTTAAGTTAGAGTATAAACTTTGGCGAGCATGTGTTAAATTATCAAAATAACGGGCTTAAAGTTGTTGTCTAGCTCTCCAAAGTCTGCAGCGCCCCCTATCCATGTTTTAAGAGATACGCTTATCAAATTGGTACTGAAGAAAGTCTAAACAAACAGAATCATTTCGACGCAACAAGCAAGAAAATCTAACCATTTCCCTAGTTTTTATGACGTTTCGAATTTCGGCACCCAAATTTTCGAAAGCGCCTAGCGCCTTACCATCGCGTCAGGGACCCTACATTCCCTATTCAAAAATGTTCGTCTAGGTGTGCTCTATCGATCCTTAAAGTTTGTCACCGACGAGCTGAATCACCCTGTATAATGAAATTAACTGCAATGTTAAAAATGGATATTTGTGAACGTGAATTATATTATATTATGGTTTCATTATTCTGTAGACCATCTCTTTCCAAACTTTAGGAAGCTCCATGGAGACTGAATCATTGCATATATTCTCGCTGCGTAAGAAGATCTCTATTGTTTCTCGGATAATGAATGGCATATTATCCAATATCCGTAATTTGATCCATTATCTGAGAATCAATAGAGATCTACTTACACAATGACAATATATGCAATGGTTTAGCCTCAATGGAGCTTCCTAAAATTTGGAAAGAAATGCTATACAGAATAATGTAAAAGAATTCACGTTCAAAAATATCCATTTTTACATTCTTCTTTCTTTACAAGAAAGTATTGGATTCGTGGAAATTTTCGATTTTGGGTTTTCGACGGATTGACAGGTTTTAGGGTCAGAGATTCCGAAAAACATGTTTTTACAAAATGTCTGTCTGTGAGTCTGTGGCTTTGTCTGTATGTATGATGTGACACAAATTTTGTGGGCGCTGTATCTCAAGAACTATTCAATGGAATTTAACGCAAATTTATCTTCAGTTAGTCCCTGGTATAAATTGATGCTGATTAGCTTTTAGTGAAAATCGCTGTCCAGTTGGTGCTGCTATACTGCATTTTTCACAGTGTCCTCAATAACTCAATCTCCAGAACCGATGCACGGATTTTCATCAAACTTCAGATTCAGTTAGTCCTTGGCATGAATTGACGCTTTATACATTTTGTGTAAATCGCTCAACAGGTGGCGCTACTATGCTGCATTTTTTGCGATTTCGGCAATAGCTCTATCTCATGAACTAATGCTTGGATTTTCAAAGAACTTCAGTTTTAGGTATACCTGGATATGAATTAGTGCTGTTAAGCTTTTGGTGTAAATCGCTCAACAGGTAGTACTGCTATGGAGCATTTTTCACGATTTCTACAATAGCTCAATCTCCAGAACCGATGCACGGATTTTCATCAAACTTCAGATTCAGTTAGTCCTTGACATAAATTGACATTTTATACATTTTGGTGTAAATCGCTCAAAAGGTGGCGCTGCTATGCTGCATATTTTGCGATTTCCACAATAGCTCTTTCTTAAGAACTAATGCTTGGATTTTCAACAAACTTCAGTTTTAGGTATTCTTTGATATGAATTTGTGCTATTTATGTTTTGGTGCAAATCGCTCAACAGGTGGCGCTGCTATGCTACATTTTTATGAATTTCCATATAACTTTAGCTCAATAACTAATGCACGAATTTTCATCAAACTTCAGATTCAGGTATACCTTCATATCAATTAGTGCTCTTTATGTTTTGGTGGAAATCGTTTAACAGGTGGCGCTACTATGTTACATTTTTCAGAATTTCCGCTATAGCTCTATCTGAATAACTAATACAAAAAATTTCATCAAAATTCAAAATCAGATATACTTTGATATGAATTGGTGCTAAATTGATGTAATTTCTTGTACTATTTAAATGATTTAATTGGCGTGATTTATATAGAAGAATGTTTTGTGATGGCCACAACTTACTAATTAATAGTGCAGTTAATTTCATTATACGTGAGTTCACGTGATATTTTGTTTGCCAGTTTCCAATTAAAAATATTTTTGAGAAAAGATTTGTATCATTATAATTCTTGAGAATATTGCCGTCAAAGCAATAAAACATGTTTAATCTGGGTAGATAATTGTATTTTTTTCCTTTCAAACGTAATTTTATTATTTTACACAAATATTAAATAAGTCTGATGTTTTTGAAGTGATTTTTAAGTATAGTTTTATAAACACTTTAAGCAAATTCTTTGACACAAATACATAAATTAAATCAATATCTATGTACGGAATAAATGTAAAATATGACAATTAAAAATGAAAATGTAGATAAAAAAATTATTCGACATTAATCTTGGATAAATCTTAAGAAATTTCATGTTTATTTTATAAATTTAAATAATCCTTTATGTAAAACCATAAATATGCAAATTAGGGTCATCAGAAACATTGTCTACTGTAAAATGTGATAAAAAGTTGATTAATTGTACATGTCTTTAATTATCGTGAGGGAAAGTTTTGGCGTAATTAATGAACTTATTCTCCTTTAGATGCTACGTAAACAAAGTAACGGGCAACAACTAGTGCTAGATAAAAATAAACAAGTTGGAAATTGCTCGTCAAACGTGGCAAATGAGGTGCGTTCGTACTATAACTAATTTTATAAATATTTTTTGCATCGCATATTGTACTGAATGTATATTTTATTGCACTTCAATAAATGCATATACATTTCATTCTCTTCCAAAGGCTGTAACATCATTAAGATGCACTTGAAATAATTTTTCTTCCCATTGGCCGTCTTGTAACGGAAAACTTTTGACTGTCCCTGTAATTAAACTATACAACGTATTTTCATAAAATTTGAAATGACTGGACAAAATTTTTCACCAATTATATATTTAAAATTTCAGACCATTCGGAATGCTGTAACATCATTAAAATGCACTTGCAATAATTTATTCCCATTGACTGTAAAGTAACGGAAAACTTTTGACTGTCCCTTTAATTAAACTATACATCCGATTTTCATAAAATTTGAAATGACTCGAAAACATTTTGTAACAATTGTATATTTAAAATTTCAGACCATTCGGTTGGGTAGTTTTTGCACTGTTACATGCGGACAGACGGACTGAATGACGACTATAGGTGCTACGTATTTATATAATTACGAACGCACCTAAAAATATGAGAACGTTTTTGCCGCTGTCTTAAAAAAATAATCAATCAATATATCACAAAAATATAGTTTTTAAATAATTGAATATTACATCATTCTTTATTTGTTTCCATGTCCAGCAGTAACCAACATATTTTAATCCATCTTGCACCTGTATATACGCTAATGTTTATGTACACTTAGTTCTAACGTTATTTACATATTGCATAGACATTTTTTTAACGCTATTTCCACTTGTGTTTGAATAAGGCATAAATAATCTTAATTTTAAAAACAAGCCAATTCACCTAAAAATTGGTAAGTCATACAATGATTTCATAACCATATTTTGATTTACGTATCTGAAATCTATAAGAATCAGTCAGTATTTTGACAAAGAGGATCTTTGCTCCGACCAGTGCTATTATATCTGTTTTTAAACGAAAAAAGTTGATGTTTAAAAATAACTTAATGACCACTTTAATTCATTTACAATATATCTCAAATACAGCATAAATAGTCAACACTCTCGAATTTTCAGTAAATCGAAATATGCATTTAGTTGAACACAAAGAATTTGCTATAAAAAGTAACATTAACTTAAATAACAAACCAATTCACCTAACATTTAGTATGTGTTATAATGTTTCCATAACCATATTTTTATTTAGTCATCGGAAGCCTGTAAGATTCAATTATTATTTTAACAAAGAGGATCTTAGTTCGACCAAGGTTATTATATATATCTGATTTAATAGAAAACGACGACTACAAAAGAACAAAAACAAAGGTATTAAATTATAAACAGAAGTTCTCTTATACGTCCATTAAACATATTTCAAAAATATATATTTTAAAAACACACTCAAAATATATATTAAACATTTAATTGCTAAAAAGGACGTCAACTGTTAATAAAATACATTAAAAGATCTTAATAATTTGACATGTTTCGATTGAATTTACTCAATCATCATCAGAAAAACAAATAAAAACTAAGATGGAAAATGACAATAAACCATTACAAATGAAATTTAAAAATAAATAAATAAAAATCACGCGCGTAATATTTTAACATGTTTCACGTTGCCCTATTTTATTTTCAAATTATCTAACAATTCAATCCAAATATTTGGGATTTGAAATGACAAGGAATTATTGCAGACCATTGAGTTTCTGACGTAAATTTCAATAGATTATCTAATAAAAAGTTGCAAATAAAAATCTGACCTATAAATTATTCTACTTTCATTAAACAAAATATTTATGTTTTCTATTTTTTTTTTTTTTTTTTTTTTTAGCCTAGATAATGCGGTTTTACCTCTATTAAATTTTATGTCTGCAATGTGTTCTTTACATCTCACTTTGAATTTTCTCTGAGTCATGCCAATATAATAATTTCTATAACCACCTTCTTTAAGAAAAGGAATGATATAAACACCGGAAACTCCAAAATTAAAATCAATTTTAACCACTAGAATTGACCCTATTGATAAATTTGACCGTTCCGGTGTTTATATCATTACTTTTCTTAAAGAAGGTGCTTATAGAAATTATTATATTGGCATGACTCAGAGAAAATTCAAAGTGAGATGTAAAGAACACATTGCAGACATAAAATTTAAAAGAGGTAAAACCGCATTATCTAGGCTAAATAAAACAGAAAACATAAATATTTTGTTTAATGAAAGTAGAATAATTTATAAGTCAGATTTTTATTTGCAACTTTTTATTAGAGAATCTATTGAAATTTACGTCAGAAACTCAATGGTCTGCAATGATTCCTTGTCATTTCAAATCCCAAATATTTGGATTGAATTGTTAGATAATTTGAAAATAAAATAGGGCAACGTGAAACATGTTAAAATATTACGCGCGTGATTTTTATTTATTTATTTTTAAATTTCATTTGTAATAGTTTATTGTCATTTTCCATTTTAGTGTTTATTTGTTTTTCTGATGATGATTCAGTAAATTCAATCGAAAAATGTCAAATTATTAAGATCTTTTAATGTATTTTATTAACATTTGACGCCCTTTTTAGCAATTAAATGTTTAATATATATTTTGAGTGTGTTTTTAGAACATATATTTTTGAAAAACAAAGGTGATGTTAAAAATCTTTTAATAACCACTTTAATTCATTTTCAATATACTTCTCAAACATAATATAATTACTCAACATTCTCGCATTTTCAGTTAATCGAAGTATGCATTTATTTAAATGCGATGAATTTTCTGTCAAATATAGTAACCTTAATTCTAAAAACAAGTCAATTCACTTAAAATTTAGTACGTGATATGATTTTATAACCATATTTTGATTTAGTAATCTGAATTCTAAAAGAATCAATCATTATTTTTACAAAGAGGATCTTAGTTCCGACCAGTGTTATTATATCTGTTTTAAAACGAAAAAAGTGATGTTTGAAAATAGCTAAATAACCACTCTTATTAATTTCCAAGGCATCTCAAATACAGCATAAATGCTCAACATTCTCGCATTTTCAGTTTAATCGAAAAATGCATTGAGTTGAATTTAAAGAATTTGCTATGAAACGAAAATTACCATAATTTTAAAAACAAGACATTTCGCCAAAAATTTAGTACGTAATACAATGATTTCATAAACAAATTTTTATTTAGTAATCGGAATTCTATAAGAATGAATGAATTTTTTTATAAAGAAGACCTTAGTACCAACCAGTATTTCTATATCTGATTTCTTTTTTTTTAAAGGTAACGTTTAAAAATAGTTTAATGACCACTTTATTTCCAATATATCCCAAATGCAACATAAATGCTCAACATTCTCGCATTTTTAAATAAACGAAATATGCATTGAGTTGAATCTGAAGAATTTGTTATGAAACATAAATTATCTTAATTTTAAAAACAAGCCGATCACCTAAAAATTGGTAAGTGGTACAAGGATTTCAAAGCCATACTTTGATTTAGTAATCTGAATTCTATAAGATTTAGTAATTTTTTTTCAGAGAATCGTCGTTCAGGCCAGTGTTATTATATCTGGTAAGAAAAAAGGCATGTTTAAAAATAGCTTGATGGCCACTTTAATTAATTTCCAACACATCTTAAATACAACGTTAATACTAACTGTTCTGGCATTTTTAGTTAATCGAAATATTCATTGAGTTGAATCTAATGAATTTTAAATCAAACATAACTAACCTTAATTTTAAGAAGAAGACTAGTATGTTGTGGCCATCACAAAACTTTTTTCTATGTAAATCACGTCAATTAAATCATTTAAGTAATACAAGAAATTACATCAATTTAGCACCAATTCGTATCAAATTATATCTGAATTTGAAGTTTGGTGAAAATTCGTGCATTAGTTCTTGAGAGAGAGCTATAGCGGAAATTTTGAAAAATGTAGCTTAGCATCAGCACCTATTGAGCGATTTGTATCAAAACATAAACAGCACTAATTGATATCAAGTATACCTGAATCTGAAGTTTGATGAAAATTCGTGCATTAGTTATTGAGATTGAGCTATAGTAGAAATTCTGAAAAATGTAGCATAGCAGTGGCACCTGTTCAGCGATTTGCACCAAAACATAAAGAGCAGTAATTCATATCAAGGTATACATGAATGTGAAGTTTGTTGAAAATCCAAGCCATAGTTCTTGATATAGAGCTATTGCGGAAATCGTAAACAATGCAGCATATCAGCGCTACCTGTTGAGCGATTTACACCAAAATGTATAAAACGTCAATTACTGTCAAGGACTAACTGAATCTGAAGTTTCATGAAAATCCATCCATTACTTCTGGAGATTGAGCTATTGTGGATATCGTGAAAAAAACTGTATATCAGCGCCACCTGTTGAGCGATTTACACCAAAAACTAATTAGCACCAATTTATATCAGTGAGTAACTGAATATTAATTTTTATTAAATTCCGCTCTTGAGATAGAGTGCTCAGAAAATTTGTGTCACACACAGACAGACCGACTCACAGACAGACATTTTGTAAAAACATGTTTTTCGGGTACTCTGACCCATAAAACGTGTAAATCCGTCGAAAACCGGAATTCGAAAACTTTCATGAATCCAATACTTTCTTCTTTAAAAGATAGAGTAAAGTAAAAAAAAAAAATACCTAAATATTGCTGCGTGATATAACGATTTCATAGCCGAATTGTATAAAAATCAATCATTAGTTTTACAAAGAGGATCTTAGTTCCGACCAGTGTTATTATATCTGATTTAAAACAAAAAGAAAGGTGATGTTTAAAAACAGCTTAATGACCACTTTAATTAATTTCCAAAGCACTTTAAACATAGCATAAATATTCAATATTCTCGCTTTTGCATTTAATCGAAAAATTCATTGAGTTTAATAAAGAATTTTTTTATCAAACATCAATTACCTTAATTTTAAAAACAAGCCGATTCACCTAAAAATTGGTATGTGATAGAAGGATTTCACAGCCATACTTTGTTTTAGTAATTTGAATTAGAATTGTATAAGAATCAATCATTATTCTTACAAAGAGAATCTTAGTTCCAACCAGTGTATATGTGATTTTTTTTTTTTTTTTTTTTTTTTTTTTTTTTTACAAAAGTAATATTTAAAAATAGCTTAATGACCACTTTAATTAATTTCCAATATATTTTAAATATATCATAAATACTCAACATTCTCGCATTTTCAGTTAATCGAAATATGTAGTGAGTTGAATACCAAATAATGTAGGTAACAGAGAACGCAATTTTGGAATTTTGAGGCAGTGAAAATCTCTTTCATTGTTTGGAAAAGAAATTTGTTTATAATGAATTCACGTTTTTTGAAAGAGATAGCTTGAGCAAATAGTTGATTCTTAATTTATATTTTTTCTCAATATTTAATGTTTAAATTATCAATTCGTTTTCTGAAGCAAATGCAATATTCTGTATTTCTTTTTTAAATAGACGTAATTCTGATTCATATATAGCGTAGTAATTTCGAAAAAATCCAATTCACTTAAATATATGCTTTTTAATATGAGTGAAAGACCTCTGATATATAATAGAAACAGAAAAATCAAATGAATCTTCTGTCATTACCATTGTTACTGCTACGTATAAGAAAATGCCTGATAACAATAGTATGCGCACAAGTGTGGAAATATATATGTTGTCTATGATGTATTTTAATTTTGAAAGTAATAATTTCTCCAAAATTAACCTGTTAATAATCGTTGTAATTACAATTATTTTTTTACAAATGAAAGAGTTGCATTGCAATTTCAGTCAATGAGAATTAATCGTATAACATATGGGCGATTCTCAAAAGGTGGGCACTGGACACAAGTCGTAAATTTAAGACTTTCAAACACAACTTTAATTATCATTGACTTTATTTATTTATTTATTTTTTTTTTTACACTGAGTTTTTAATTCTATTCAGAGATAGAAAAGCACATAATTTATTGTAAAAGCTTTGTATAATTATCTTAAAATTTTATTATTTTATGCTAAAGAGGCCAATTTCGGACATTCGTAACGTTAATTGCTCCAATGTACCACCATGAAAAAGAGTTTTAACTTTTTTCCAAGTGGTTCTAATGGTAAACAACGAATGCATAAAGGAAACAGATGATTTTGTGATAATTTCGTTAAGAGATGGCAGGCTGATTTATTGCTTCTTTGAAGATAGAAGGACTTTTCTATAAAGCATTTTTCTGTATTTTGTTATGTCCGAAAGTAACGTACGTAACAAAGCATTTGATTTTATTATTATTATTACTGGATAACAAAAAGTTAATTATACATATATATATGTATACAGACACATTTACTACATTCTTAGTCTTAAGAATTTTTTAAATACTAAGAGCAACGTCCAAAATCTTTAAGTCCAAAATCTGCAAATGTCCAAAATTTGTAACGTACACAACTGCTAATTAAATGCTTTAATCGTTAATTTTCCAGAATAGTTGCTGTCTTTTAATGTTTGTGTACAATTTTGTAGACATACTATTAAAATATTTATATATTATATTTATAGACAAAATACTATACTATTAAAAAATTTTGGCCTTAAATTTGAAAATTTGAAAAATTACATATAGTTAACGTTTAATAATCCCACCTTTTGAGAATCTCTCATATTTAATGCACAAGGTACAGGCACTTAATTTTTTTCATTTTTAAGGTGTAACTGCTTTGCATAATAGCTCTACATTTTTGCTTATAATTCCAAAACCAGATGCAAACACACTTTATGATTCAAAGCAAAAATATTGTATAATAATTAAATATTAATTCCTTTTTCCTTAATTTTGTAACAGTATAAATTTATAATATAACATAAATGTGATGTGCATAACACTATATCTGATTTAAAAAAAAAAAAGTATAACAGGAATAATATCAGTTATTTCTATTATATAATAATATAAATACTTTTTTAAAAGCTAAAATTTAAAATCATTGCCAATGATAATTATACAAAAAACTTAAGCAATAACTTTAAAAAATCTAAATCTATAAAACACATCGAACATATAAATATCATTTCATGTAAAAAATAACACTACTTAAAACACATAATAATATCTTTAATAGACCCAAATTATTATTATTATTTATTTTAAATCCAGTTTAGAACTATATATATTTAGACAATATAGCAGTTTATTTAGACTTTTAAATAGATTTTAATAGTGTATTAAACAATTACAAAGGCTAAAAAAGGGTAATGTAATAAAAATGTAGTTGCACTTAATTGCAATTACATTAACATTACCAAATGGTTAATATACTCCAAGTAATATTGTACGATTCTGTAAGATGATTAATATTTCTATAGCAACTACTTTCTAATAATAATGAAAACTTCTTTTGCAGTTTTTTAGTTAAGATATAAAACAAAATCCTTTGTGTAAGGTTTCACGTAATGAAATAGATTGCGTGACAAAAAAATATTGCGACTTGCACAATCCCTTTCCATTCAATCATACATGCTGTGGTCCAATCAAACTTGTATATTTAAATTTTGTAACACTTAAATTTTAATCATAACTTTAATCATATTATTTTAAACATACTTAATCATGTAAATTTAAACTAATTTACTATTTAGATGAGAAGAATGTCATTTTGGCAAACTGATTGACACATAAACGTACGATCAGACAAAGAACTAAATTCATATTAAAATTTAACTTTATATTAGAGTGCTTAAAATAAAGTTTAAATGTCTGTATGGACGGCATATTTTATGCTTAAAATTGTTAGATTTTATTTTTAGACCGAAAGAATAACTGAATAAATTATTTAAATTTGCTTTTTTTACGCAGTGATTAATTATGTCTTCATTAATCACTGTGAATGACTGTAAAGTCAGTGAATTTTCATTAAAATAATTTCTATTAAAAAATAGTAAAAGAAGAAAATGTTTTGTTATATGATTGAAACTGTGTGTATCCTAAATTTTCATCAGCATTTATAAATCAGAATAGCAAGGAATTACATATATTTTGTCTCACATATATAAGAACATAGTATTCGGTTTTTTTATTTTTCTATAACCTAAATAATATCTCTAGACATGTTTGGCAAATATTAATCCCAGAAAACCACGCAATCATTGAGTCTTTTATGAATGCTAATGGAATGAATTTTATTATTACAAATGAGGTTTATTTCCGTGTCGCATGGTCTCGCATATGACGAATTCCGGAAATTAAATTTGCCTTCCTAGAATATGAAGAGTACTATGATTAATATATTACCTAGAAAAATTATGCTAAAACCGGGAAAATAAATGAATATATCTCTTCTTTTTTGTTGTATTTTGTTTTTCAAATTCCATATATCTTCGACTATAAACAAATAGTACTTGGGAGACCCATCCTCGCTAAGATAATTATTCTATGTCAATATTTTAGTTAGCAGAAGACATAATTTTATATTTATTCCCACATAAAAGTGTAATTTCTAGTTTTCAAATGTAATAATGCCCTTCTAAGATTTTTATGTATATATTATTTTATATGTAAGAACTTCATGTAGTCTTGATAGAAGTTATTTTTGTATATTTTTTTCGCAATCGTTAACGATATTTGTTGATTCTAAAATAAATTTCAGTAGATAACGTCCACAATCGTACCGGTACTTAAATAATGTGTAAAGCCCAGTATATGATCTGTAGCATATATGTATGGTATAAAAATTCATTTCAATTAGGAAGCGCATAACACCATTCAAATTTTTCCGTCAGCAGTTTTAGATAACAGACAGAAAAGTACATGATTTTTTTTGTCTAAAGTTCTTTTTGTGACATCTGGAAAATACATTAAATAATTAAAAGCCTCCATTAAGCAATTCACGCTCATAGACACGTTTCTTTTGGATTCTTTTGTGTAGCCAGTCATTTATCTGCAGAATTTATAAACACTATGCATCCTGCAAAAATTTAGTTAAAACGCAAATAGTAACGTCTAAAGTTGGAAACGTACTTCAAGCAATTATTTCTCATACACAGTATTATAAAATAATTTTTTTAAGTATCTCTGTAAGTGAACAATAAATGTTCGCGTTGTATAGTGAACAGTAATAATCTATAAAGCACCTCAGTAAAGTGCCTTATAACTGTATATAAATTTAATTATGCTAGGGATAATGGTATAATGTCATTAAAATGTATTTCAAAAGATTTTTCCTCTATACATTGTAAGGTAATGAAGTTCTGAGTGTTTGTGAAATCGTACAAAACAATAAATGCAGCATACACAGTTTTTAGTACGGAACATTCCAAGGTATATCTAAAAAATATTTGAATACCATAGAAACCGAATTAAATGTACAAGAGTTACAGGGTTGACAGAGAAACAGAAGAACCGAATTCATAAACACTTTTGGATAAAAGAAGAATGCATTTGGCCATATTGCGGACATTTTAATTCACACCATTGATTTATTTCGGGTGAAATGCATTTTCATTTTATTTTGTACTTCTTCGCTCTCATTAAAACTGTAAATATCAAAACCGTTAGTTGTTTGATCGTCGTGAACCTTAAATGACGCCAAACCAAAACAGATTTTTTTTGTGCAATTCTGCAGCAAATAAATGACAAAATGAATACCTTGTAACAAATTGGGGGTATCAAACTAAATCCTCGAATAAAAGCAGCAATTGCCAAATGAATCACATTTTATTCGATTAGACGCGAATTTTTAAAGAAAATAAATTAATCGCTTTACAATCAAATGTATTTAACATTAAAATATACCTTTCTTTGTACGTTGCACCATTGTTAGCTACACAATTTCACGTCCACATTCGGGTCTGTTCTATAACTCGTACAACATCAATTATAATGCTAATAAGGCTATAAAAATAATAATAAATGTTATTAGTATTATTATTTTTACTATTATTATCATTGTGAATTTGTACATTCAGAAACGGATAGAGTTATTTCCCTAAATTATAATTATATCTATCTATATGTATGTGCGTTAACATATACTGTCAAAATTGGAGGGGAGACTATATCGATAAGAACCACATTGTTAGACAGCGAATTAGGAATGCATATCCGGAAATGTCCACAAAAGAAGATAAAAGATACGAAGGCAGAGGTAGAACATACGACAGAAAATTGTATAAAGATGTTAATACAGGGATTGAACAAATGATTGATAAAGCGCATACGGTGTCATACACAAAGACCTTGGGAAGACACGCCGGGAGCAGATCGATAAATGATAAATAAATGGACACTGAGGTTCATTTGACATGTTCTAGCGTTATGTGCTTTCTTTGTTCTTATTCTATTTATGTGTACATTTTATCTCTTCCGAGAGAAACTTGCACAAAATTGAGTTGAGCACAAAAACATTAATTTAATTTAAATAGGCTGACATAGATCATTTCAACATTTGAAATTGACATTAATATATTGATAGCCACAATATACCTTAAATAGCTGTAATAAGGTTTTGGGCTGTAAAAACTTCTTACCAAGAGTAGACAAAACGAAGTCTTTCATTGTTTTTAAAATATTTATTTTTTCGTTTATATTTATTACTGGAATCTGTTTTATAATGCCTTTGCCAAGATAATATATTTTGTTTAATAAAGGATAATAAAAAAAATAACTATGGATAAAAGCAACAAACCATGTGGCAAGCCGTCTTTCGCCAATCTAAGTATTCAAGAGCCCATATGCTAACCATGTCAAATGTGACGGGCCGGAGCCCACGTGAAACTGCCATGTAACATGCTATAATTCCAGAAAGAGCACTGCCTAGCTGGTGTCTCACCCCCTGCAATCCATGTACCCATCTATGATGCCAGATACAGAATAAATTCTAGCTTAAGAATTTTACTGAACAGAGCAGGGTTCGCACCGCGTCTCCCCACAAGAGACCCAAAACACCGAACACCCAGAAGAGTGCCGGGCTTGGGTCTTTAGTTCCGATGTTTCTCGAAATACTTTTACTCTAAGGAAACCTTCGAAGATCAAACCGTATGAGAGGAAGGACATTTTTATTCGGCAACGGTGATGTAAAAAGCAGGTGCCGCTGGCGATCTCAGGGGGGTCGCGGAAAACGTTCCATGAAGTCATTGACAGTCCCTCGCTAAGGCAATGGGCTAATGTGGGCCTTGCGTTAGAGCGTCCAGATAACTGCTCACACTTGGATAATACAAGCCACAGAGTCGAGTCACCCGACATCCGGCTTCAGAATTTCCTACCACCAGGCTTCTGGGTTCCGAACACCGAGTCGCCTCTTCACCGTGCAATGTGAAAATTATAGTGGCCACTAGTGACCACGGAGGACCCTAGAACCCTTCCTCCCCGAAACCCATATAAGGGATCACGCTCGGTCAATTTCTATAATGGAAGTTATTGTATAGAAAGCCTGCTAATTCGACCGTCGGGCACAGAAAGCTCAGACTACGCATAGACTCACCGGAATGGCTTAGGACCCGGAGAACGGGCTTAAATGACTAGTCTCCGGCCCGGTTTCAGAGGCCAACAAAGAGGGGAACGGTCAAAGACAAACCAAGACTAGTACGTCACGCGCTCTCATGAGCATCACGCAGAAAACATCGCATGTTCAACGGTGGTCAAAAGACACCATGCCTCTATCTAAAGCCTCTCCAGATACTGGCAACGAGTATTACGACATGCCACCTCGCGCGCTTTTATCGACACTAGGGAGTCACTCTTGTTTTTTCCACTGAGTCCGTTCTGACCTCAGTCTTTTCCCCAGTTTTTCAGTCTCATTAGTTAGTCTTTGTTCAGAGTCACCATCCTACCGTGTCGTTACTGAGATCGACATACGGATCGTCACTGTTCACTTTGTCTCGAGAGCCAACGTGGTGAAGGTGTTCCGGCGTTATACTCACAGGTACCAATATACAACACTCTACTCCCCACGGCCACCATCTAGCAAGATGAGATTCGTACATACCAGGACATGTCGCGTTAAGCGCTCAACGTACTCTGCAGGCTCCACATCATCTTCGCCACTTAAAGACCATCTGGACGGGTTGTCCACTAAAATTAGGGTAAAATAAATAAAAATGCAATATCATAAATATATCATAATAGCGGATCTCTGTGCATTCTTTCAAATTGTTAACAGGACAATCAGGAATAGTGACGTTACTTTGACGCAATCATAGTAAAATGCCTTTGTATTATAAATGACATTGCATGATTTTTTTCGGACATGCAACAGAGAAATTAAATTTTCTTTGGCGGAACAAAAAGAACTATAAGAATTTAAACCAATTGCCACATTTTTAATGAAATTCTATTTCTTATAGTATAATTTTTAAATGGAAACCTAGCTTTTTACTCATAAAAATTCAACATACCGTGATTACATAAAAATCCGTCTAGAATTATAGCCAAAGAAATAGCCAAAGATGTTGCCATCTAAAGAATTCTCGTTGATTCTTATTATTTCAGTGTTAAAGCTAGCAGACTGATTACATATGTGTTAACTATGCGTTTTATTTACATTATTACTCTGTTAACTTATAAATAAAGTTTCAATTCCATTATATCGTAATTGTCGGAAGCAAATACTAAACTGTTCCTTTTGTTTTATGTGCAAACGTGGTAATTTTCGGCAAACGGGTGTATGTGATAAAGAGGGATTTTTTTTAAAATCATGTTTGAAAACAATTTTAAAACCAATAAAATATCAGTGAATTGAGATACAGTTTCTAAACAAATTTCATTTAGAAGTATATGATAGAAGTATATGATCGAAATTAAAAAAAAAAAAAAAAACGAGACTTTTAACGTTAAGTCTATGGTTGATCTATAATTATTCCTCAATTGCACGATTTTTGTTATAGTTTTCGCATGAAAATCATGAAGGACATGGAATCTATCACAGTGCTAAATTATATGGTAATTAGCGAAACAGCTTAGGAGTTTTTTTATTATAATTAACCCATTAAAGCCGCTTCAAAGGAGCACGGACATGTTTTACTTCGTGAATATTGTTCCAATCGATGTACTATATTTTCCTTTCATGTTTTTCTATGCAGTTTTGAAACACCCTGTTTGTACAAGATACAAAGTACAGTCGACTAACAATAAAATGTCTTGACGTCCTTAGAAAGATGTCGTCCATTTAGTACAAAATGACATATTAAATTGAAAGTAACTTTACAATCAATCATTTAATCAAAAATCATTATATAGGTATAACCCAACGAAAATTCAGTATCAGATGTAAAGAACTTACAGTGGATATAAAATATAATAGAGGTAATACTTCGTTATCGCGGCTGAATCAAATAGGGAACATTAACATACCTTTTAACGAGAGTAAAATAATCTACATGTCTAATTCTTATTTACAATTATTTATAAGAGAGTCCATTGAAATTTATTTAAGAGGTTCAGGAGTTTGTAACAATACATTATCTTTTCGTATCCGGAATTTATGGGTTGAATGGTTGGACAAATTACGGCGTCACGACATAGAGGGAACACGTACGATCGCGAAAATATAGGGCACGTTATATGATTACTTGTTTATGTTCGACGATATTTTACCAATTTTCATATGCATTGAATTTGTAATTTTCTGTTATACATTCTGATGACGACTTAATAAAAGAGTTGAAACATGTCAATATAGATTTTAATTTACTTTTAATGTGATTTTATAACGTTTTGTAAGCAAATAAATATTTTAATATTGTGATATGAAAGTAACTTTATTGAAAGCTAAGAAATGTTAATTTTTCGATAAATAATCAAAGCATTAAATATATCACTTATCTCCTAAAGGAGTGTGGCAATATTAGGTAAATGCATATTTGCCAATAAATCTAACACATTTAAAGAAAGTGCAACTTATTGTAATAAAAAAATAAAGTTTAACATGCGTAACGTGTCCGTAATCAGCATCAATGCTGATGCAAGCGCGTGAATACATATATGATTGCTTGCTGAACATTCTAATTTAAATAATGTGTACATCGATAAACAATTTTGTACTCAAAAGATAATATACACAATTAATATGTAGGATTATCGGAAGTTGTAATTATTTCTTTTATTTTCTTACCGGCTTATCTTCAAGAAATAGATTAAGATATTTCTATTAAGTGATATTCTTTTTTTTTCATATTTGTTTTTAATACTGTACCCGGTGAACTGCGATAAGCAATTCAGCATACGAATTAGACTCTCCGAATATGAAGATAAGCACTATCAACGCACATATATTTTAAGAAAGGGGAATGTTCTAAATTCATTAAAAAACTGGAAACATCCAGACAATGACGATCAATTTTTCATCACATTGCTTATCTCTCAATAACGTATCTAGGAAAACTTCGATCTGTAAATGTCAAATTAGATTAAATTGAACAGATACAATCAGGTAGATGATGCTTGTCGGAATTCTAAATTAAGATCCAGCTTATCAGATTAATGTACATAGAAACATTTAGACTAAAATAAAAACTTACGAAAAGGAAGATTCCAGATATCGATTTAAAATAATATGCAGATAAAATCATTTCGTTCAAAATCAATTAATTAATTTGTAGTTAGGATGAAATACCATACATAAAAACTAGCTAAATTATTTTGTTTTGACAATTTTGCATTACAATAGAACACCGCTAATCTTAACTAATTTGGTTCGATGCCTGTTAGGATTTAAAATTCGGATTACCCGAAATTCAGATAAAAACAGAAAATAAAAAGATATATGCTCAAAGATATGTAATTTATAAGTAATCAATAGTACAATAAATGTCCTTTAATCCGACATACTAAGTTCCGACATGATGGATAGTCCGGCACGACTTTTGGGAAAAAATAGTATTCCTTGTTTAAAGACTCCTGATGTTTATAATAATCCAATGGAGCTTCTGAATGAACTACTTAAAAACACATTACAAACGGTTCAAAATCGTGAATCTATTAATAGCTCAGTGATCACGTCGTCGAGGAGGGAAGAAAAACTTTTCTGTGGATAATTTGTAAAATCAAACTGTTGAAAGGAAAACTAAATTTTTAACATGTGAATTAAATACATTTTGAATTTTATAAAATAATTTTATATTGACTGGAAAAAAAAAACTAACATTAGAGATTTTTTTAAGATGGATTCTACGAGTAGGCCTACAGTGTACGTTTTCATTTTATATTCGTGTACAAATGTTGTACTTTTACCTTAGTGACAATAATTTTTTATTCTATTCAAGCTGTATAAAAAATAAAAAAATTCTTCACTGTCATTTTTTGTTTAATTCTCACTTCTACACGTTTTTTCCGACATTCATCTTATAATCAGGAAAATTTCGTAAGTTAACCTTTTCAGTTAATCTATTCAAGTACAATTTTCGAAAAACAGTCGATTTCGCTTAACCGGAATTTCGTATTTGCGGGGCTCTACTGTATTTCTTTAATTATAACTTTACTGTGGAAATTTAAATGATTATTCCGATAAACATATAGTTTATGACATTTTAATACAATTACTTTGTATTTAATTACAGTAAAACCTCCCTAAAGTGACCACATTCCGTTCCAATAAAAATTGGGCGTTCCGAGAGGTTGTCTCTTAAACGAGGTCATGTTTAAATCTAGATTTTAATTGTTGAAAAAAGGTAACAATTAATGTTACTAAAATTTATTTTTACATTAGGAAAATTACGAAAATTAAGTATCAAAACAAATGTTAGTTGTATAAGTTAATTACTGTAGAGTTTTAAAAATGAATACATTGACGTTTGCTTAGATTTTACGGTTTATCTTTTATAACTTTTATTTCGAAGTCCTTTCGAAGTTCAGTAAATAAATGCATTTTTTTTTTTTTTTTTTTTTTTTTTTTTTGGACGGGAACGTATAATGACGATTTCATTAATTTACATATTTCTTTCAGAATTTCCTGATAGAATAGGGCGGGAGAGTTCATTGACCGCCATTATTAATTTGACATCAGAGTTAAATTTATTGCCTAAAAAGGCACAAAGGGGTTTAAACACTTAAAATTTACCGGAAAAAATCTAAACTTAATTTAGAAGTTTAATGAATAATGCGCTCACCGGAATTATTTTTCCAATAAAACCTTCTACAAGCGACTAAGCAAAAACGGAATTTTCTTCAAAGAAATTGGTCACTCATGGAGGGTGTTCGACTGGGATGGTCTCTGAATGGAGGTAAAATTAGTATTGAGCCTATGGGAATAGATTTCGTTCCATGAAAATATGGTCGTTCAGGGAGGTGGTCGCTTATTGGAGGTAGTCGCACAGGGAGGTTTCACTGTAATTAAAAATGTGTAACTTTTACTTAACCTACAATTCATTTTCTTATGTCTTCGCTGTCGATTTTTAATGTGTAAAATTTGACACATTTATCAGGAAACGCGCCTCTTTTGATACTATATTGAACATTTAAAATAACAGTATTGCAAAAAATTATTGTTTAAAAAAATTAAATGAAAAGGCTTAGAGCTATATTTCGAACTGACAAGGAAACCACCAGACGATATGTGTCTCAAATTTGTCTAACTCAGCGCCGTTAATTAGAACAAAGTTAAATAGAAAATAGTTTTGGAGTATAAAATCTACTTAACTTTTTTTCGCATCAACATAAGAAGTTTTGTAATCGAGTGATTAGAGCAGCCAGCTTGAGTGCGCACGGTGTGGGATTAAAACCTACGCTGTTCTTTTGCTTACAATTATTATGTCGTCTTCACATGAAAGAACTTTTATGGTACAATTTTAGGTAGCTTCTATTACAAAAAGCTACCTATTGCAGCCGTTCGGAGGAAAGCGATTTCAAAAAATTTTGGTATATTTTCATCGATCATGACCCCCAGATCCCGAAACCACCCTCCGTTCAAAATTTATATATATATATATATATATATGACTTACGTCACACTGTAACTCTCGTAATTATGAACCGATTTCGATGTAATTCGGTCTGTACATAGTACATACCAATGTCTCGACCGAGTTCGTTGGCCAGCTTCATCCGCCGTTTTGTTTTAAAGTGGCGGCCATTTAAAAATTTTAAAAAAATTAAAAATTTGAAATGTGGTACCAAAAAATTAAAAATGGAAAAATATTTTTTTCTTATGTATTTGACCTTTATACAAAGATTCCGGAGCAGTTTTTGTTTCGTCTATATCTTAAAAAATGGCTGAGTTATGGCATTTTGAATTTCTAAAGTGACTGACATTTTGAAACGTCCTGAAATTTGTCACGCGATAAAAGGCGTATTTATGAACCAATTTGGATGCAACTTCGTTTATACATAGTACATACCAATGTCTCGACCGTGTTCGTTGGCCAGCTTCATCCGCCATTTTGTTTAAAAATGGCGGCCATTTAAATTTTTAAGAAAAATTTAAATTTGAAATGTGGTACCAAAAAATTGAAAATCGAAAAAAATATTTTCTTCTTATGTGTTTGACCTTGATAAAAAGATTCGAGAGCAGTTTTTGTTTCGTCTGTATCTTAAGAAATGGATGAGTTATAGCATTTTGAATTTCTAGCGTGGCTGACATTTTGAAACGTCCTGATTTTTGTCACGTAATAACAGGCGTATTTATGAACCGATTTGTATGTACCTTGGTGTGTACATAGTACATACAAATATCTCGTCCGAGTTCGTTGACCAGCTTCATCAGCCATCTTGTTTAAAAATGGCGGCCATTTAAAAAAATTTTAAAAATAAAAAAATTAAAATGAGATACCAAAAAATTGGAAAATGAAAAAGATATTTTTCGTATGTGTTTGACCTTAATACAAATATTCCGGAACAGTTTTTGTTTCGTCTATATCTAAAGAAATGGCTGATTAATAGCATTTTGAATTTATATTGTGGCTGACATTTTAAAACGATCTGATTTTTGTCAAGCGATAACAGGCGTATTTATGAACTGATTTGGATGTAACTTGGTCTGTACATTGTACATATTTATGTCTCGACCGAGATCGTTGGTCAGCTTCATTTGCGATCTTGTTTCAAAAGGGTTGCCATTAAAAAAAAATTAATTTAAAATTTAAAATGAGGTATTAAAAAATTGTAAAATGAAAAAGATTTTTTTTATGTGTTTGGCCTTGATACAATGATTCCGGAGCAGTTTTTGTTTCTGAAAATTTGTTCTTTTGTTTATATCTTAAAAAAATGGTTGAATTATAGCACTTTGAATTTCTAGCATGGCTAACATTTTGAAACGATCTTGTATTTGTCACGCGATAGCACATGTATTCGCCTATTTCGATGTAAGAAGGCATGTGGATAGTATACATCAATACATCGACCAAGTTCGCTGCCCAGATTCATCAGCCATCTTGTTTCAAAATGGTGGCCATTAAATTAAAAATATATATATATATATTAGGGTCGTCCTTAAAAAATTAACTTTGGAATTTTCTATGGGGCACACTCCTATTTTATTCTATGTATAAAATAAAGACTTCCACAAAAATTTCAAAAATTTAAAACATTTTTTAAGGGTCGCTACCAAGGTTTGAGTATAAAAAAAATTAAAAATTGACATATTTTCTAATCTAATAATATATTATTAATACAAATCGATAGTCTTTGCCAAATTGAATCATGGTATGATATTGTGCTGGAAAGACTGTCATTTGTTTCAAATTTCAACATATATACACAGTCTATTGATTTAATTTAATTTTAAGCTATGGGGTATTCGCTACGGCTTTTGCCGCCATGACCTCAAATGATCACAAAATGGCGTTATTTCCTTGGATCAACCTTCCTCCACGAGGAAAAAAACACAGTCTATTGTCCAAACATGGACAGGAGTATTGCATGTCTACACTCAATTTCACCTCAACTTGGCAGCATTGTGAAAAGTACAGAATCTAACATTCCGCTTTGGAAAATAGTTCTCCACTACTTTTTAATCTTAAATAGCTAAAATGCGTAAAAATTTATAAGATAATATATATAAATTATAGAATTTGATTGCTTGATATTCGTAAAATGTCATACTAAATGGAGATAATCGTATCAGAAGCCGAGCAAGCATAGCCCAAAACATTAAAAAGGAGTTTTCGGCATGCATTCTTTTGAATGTTCACTGGGATTTCAAAATTTTAGAAGACATTTCAGGATCTGAAACTATAGACAGATTACCCATTATTGTTTCAGGTAAAGGTATTGACCAGCTAATTGTTGTTCCAAAACTTTAATCAGGAATATGTGAAGCAATAGCTTCTGCTGTTAACGAAATATTGGAGTCGTGGGGTGTACCGAGGAAGTAAAATGTATGAGTTTTGATATAACCATTGTTAATACTGGATTATAAAGAGAAGCTTGTGCTCTTCCGGAACAGAATATGAATAAAGAAATGATTTGGATTGCCATCATCACATACTTGAAGTATTGTTTTGTTCTTTATCTTTTGTATAAAGCATATTGTATTCATCCATGAGTACTACACCACTATCGGCTACATGATTAACAAATTTGACTGAAGTCGCTAATGCCTTACATGTCTTGTAGGATCCATTTTCATTCCAATTAGTCACATCTGTTTAAAAAAAGTCCGAAGATAAATCCATAATTTAAAAAAAAAAAAAAAAAAAAAAAAAAAAACATCAGAGTGCTGCTTGTTAGAAAATCTTGCAAGTCATTTTGGAGAATGACATCAGGATCAGCACGTGTACGTTTCAAGGGTTCATAATTTTCTTCATTTTTCAAAGCATGCACCATTTTCCTTTACTTTTAAAAAAGACATTATCATCGAAAAATGCAAAAGTAACTAGTTCTTCTATGAAGTACAAAAATTCCCTAGGAACTTCTTCAAAGCACACAAAGAAATGATTTCATTTACATTTTCGTCTTTTTTCAAGTTCTACAGGAGCAATGAATTATTGGGCCTGATACCAGCTGTGAATGTAGATTTTCACCACAAACGAGCAAACTTGACGAACTCCAGATTCTTCCTGCTTAGAGAGTTTAAACTGATATCTAAATCAATAAATCTTGAGCGAGTATATAGCCTTCACCATCCATGGAACCCGATGCAATCCATCTGGGGCTCTAATGTAAGCACCTCTTCCGGGTACTCCTCCTAAAACAATAATGGCAACCTCTATCAGTTCCTTGTAATCGTCCCTTGGTTGAAAATCATTAAGGTGATTTTGAGCAGATTCTGTAATTTCTGACGCATTACGTGTTATTTTTTTCATTCATTAAATTGTCAGTTATGGGAGTCTGAAATATGCCACAATCGATAGACATACACGAAATTTTAAATAATTTGAATGACAATATGTCTGGTCCGCTTGAAACTTCGAGAGATTTAACAACTTCCTCATGCATAATTTCAAGGATGTGATGATGACAAGCCAAATCATTTCTTTATTCATATTCTAATCCGGAAGAGCATAAGCTTCTTCTGATAATCGGGTATTAACAAAGGTTATATTAAAAGTCATACATTTTACTTATTTCTAATCCCCACAACTCCAATGTTTCGTTAACAGCAGAAGCTATTGCCTCACCTGCTCCTGATTGAAATTTTCGAACAGCTAGTTAAATGTTCAGTACCTTTACCTGAAACAATAATAGGTAATCTGTCTACAGTTTCATATCCTGAAATGTCTTCTAAAATTTTGGAATCCCAGTTAACAGTCAAAGGAACGCTTTCCGAAAAATCTTTTTTTTAAGTTTTGTGCACTGATTTTGATACGAATATGGCCATTTAGTACGACATTTTACGAATATAAAAAAATCAAATTCTATAATATATAAACATTATCTTATAAATTCCTACGCATTTTAGCTATTTAAGATTAAAAAATAACGGAGATTTATTTTTCAAGGCGGGATATTAGATTGTCTACCTTTCACAATTGTTGCCAAGTTGAGGTGAAATTGAGTGTAGATATGAAATACTCCTGTCTCTGTTTGGACATTAGCTTGTGTAAATAAGTTGAAACTTGAAACAAATGACAGTCTTTACAGCCTAATATTATAGCATGACTCAATTTGGCAATGACTATGGATTTGTATAAATAATTTATTATTAGATTACAAAATATGTCAATTTTTAATTTTTTTAAACATTCAAACCTTGGTAGCGACCCTTAAAACATGTTTTAAAATTTTGAAATTTTTGTGGAAGTCTTTATTTTATACATAGAACAAAACAGGAGGGTGCCCCATAGAAAATTTAAAAGTTATTTTTTTAAGGACCACCCTAATATATATATATATTTAAAGTGAGGAACAAAAAAATTAGAAATTGAAAAAGGTTTCTTTCTTAAGTATTTGACCTTGATATAAGCATTCAGGAGCATTTTTTGTTTGTCTTTACCTTAAAAAATTGCTCGGTTATAGCAGTTTCAATTTCTATTGTGGGTGACATTTTGAAAAATCTGATTTTTTGCCTGCGACAGCACTCGTATATATCAATCGATTCCGATGTGAGTGAGCATGTGCACAGCAATTACTAAGGTCTCGACCAATTTCACTTGTTAGCCTCATCCACCATGTTGTCTTAAAATGGCAGGCACTTTAAGAAATCGCCGAATTTGGCAGCCAAATATAAGTTACTTTAAATAAAAGCATCTTGGATAAAGCTGACTAATTTCGCGAAATTCTCATTCATAATGATTTAATATTGATAAAAATTAGTATTGAATCTCCTATATTCGGTTTCCACTAAATTGAGCTTCGTGTGTTTGAATGATATAAGTTGGCTTTTTTAAAATAAGGAATATGAAAGCTACCTCTTCCTCCCGGCACTGGCCGGAAGGACTTTTTTCAAAATATTTTCTTCGTGTCTTTATGGGCATAACCTCTTGAGATTTAAGCTCACATTTTTCGCACAAATTTTACCATTTTTAGGATTAAGGCTCTTTATGGGCCTAGAAAACTTTATATATATTCATTTATTTGTAAAACTAAAGAATATACAGAGCTTTGGCGTGTCCAATATAATGGACATTGGGTCTTAGTCCTGTAAAAACCATATTATTGAATTACATGATTCAGAATGAAAAATACTTTACTGCAAAATTTTCTTTCATTATAAATGTGTTTTTATTGTTTATACATCACCTTTAAATATTGCACAATTTTAATTTTTTCATTGTCAAAGAGAAAAAGTATTCTTGGATTACATTTATTTGAGAAGTATGAATCAATTAGTGACTTTTTAAATAGGTTTTTTTTTTTAAGGAATTAAGAAAATCTATTGCATCAATGAAAGTTTTTTTTCTAAAAATAATTATAAATAGCTAGTGGCACGGATATCACAATTGACATTTGGATGCCAAAAGGAACTTAAAAAAAGCAATAATAATATAAGATTATAAATAAACTGCATTTTATTTTCAGTAAGTTTTTATTTCTGTTTAAAAATTTTCTTGGTACTTTTCGGTTAGCCGGGCGCCAGTGTTAAATATACATATGTATGTATATCTATATATACATATATATGTATATTTATACATATATATATATATATGAGCGTATATATACATATGTATGTATATCTATATATACATATATATGTATATTTATACATATATAGAAGCTATATGTATACATATATATATATATATGAGTGTATATATACATATGTATGTATATATAGATATACATACATATGTATATATAACACTGGCGCCCGGCTAACCGAAAAGTACCATTTTCTTTCATTATAAGTGTGCTCTTATCGTTCGTACATCACCTGTAATTATTTAATTTTTTATTATCAAAGAGAAAAAATATTTTTGGATGAAATTTATTTGAAAAGTATAAATCAATTTAGTCATTTTTGTAAACAGTTTTTTAAAAATGAATTTAACAAAACCTAACACATCAATAAAAGTTTTTTCTAAAAAAAATTGTAAATAGTTAGTGGCACGGTTATCACAATTGACATTTGGATGCCAAAAAGAAATTAAAAAGAAATAAAATGCAGTTTACTTTTTATCTTAAATTATTAACTTCAGTTATATTTTCTTTAAATTTTCATTTATGTTTAAATTCCCTTAAATTAACTAATTTAATTATAAACAACATACGAACAGTAAAATAATATAAAAAGCTTGTAATTATTTTTTATAATTAAACGAATTAAATACAAGTTGCATTTCATTCACACAACCTTATTTTATTTTATTTTATCATTATCAAGTAAGATAAGATCGCTACGTAGGCTTCAAAAACAAGTTTTCTAGCATCAAGTTCCTATTTCTTTTACTACAAATTTTGCTTCATACGTCACTTCCAAATGTCACATAAATTCACTTTTTGCAACATAAAATTGCAAAAGTGGACTTTAACTAAAAAATGTGTTGATCAATTTAGTAATTTTCAAAAAAAAAAAAATCATAACGTTTTGTTTTGTTTTTTAACTCTTCTGAACACCAGTCATTTGTTTGTTAGACTGATGATAATGATTAGTGGCACAGCTACCACAATAGGCAAGTAAGTGCCAAGAAGTAATTTAAAAATAAATCAAAATAAGTTTATTTAGAATCTTATACTGTTATCTATAATTATAATTTCTTGCTAATTAAATATGATTAAATTTATTAATTCAATTCTAAATAGCATACTAACAGAAAAATAATACCAAAAACAGTTACAATGAATAAGAATAAAACATAATAAAAGCTTAATTATCTATATTTAACAAATGCTGCAAGAAAGAAAAAAAAAATCACTCAAATCAAAAATTTAACAACGTATTGATTTAGAACAAGCATTTTATCTGTGAAATTATACATTTTTAGCATAATATTTAAATATTTTTTTTATTTATTTAAGATAATATATTATCTACTTCTGTATCTATTATTTGTTTCGATGCTGTGTTGATTTTTAAGTAAAAACTAATGCCTCTCTTTAGCATACAAAAAATAGTCTAATATGAATAAAAACAACTGATGAAGACCCAAAGTCCAATAGAATGGACATTAATAAAAAAAAATTATTCTCTAAAATATACATTGTATTACTTAAACTGCGACGTCATTTCATTGATACAACACACTTAAAATGAGATGTCTCTAGCATTAATATCAAAATACTTTTAGAAAATATATAAAATTAGGGTTCAAAAGTGTCTGCTTACCTTCAACAGTCTTTCTCTTGTTCCCTGCCACTTTCAAATAATTAAAATACATATTTAGTTGCATTTTTTTTTATTATTTTGGCTTGCAGATAGAAGCACTAGACTATCTAGTATGGACAGCAAGTACTTACAAGTTACAACTGAAATTAACTATTCTACATAGAAAATAAAAATGTACAAGATTATTAAAGATGAAGTTGAAGTAACAAATACTGCTTCTGATTACGGGAAAACAATATATAACAAATATATAAAAATGAAGCCCAGTGGCGTAGTGCTCAGAGCATCTGATTGCCGCGCTGCAGATTCAGAGTTCGACTCCGGACCTGGCAAGGTTCACTCCGCCTTTCATCCCTTCATGGTCGAAAAAATGAGTACCACGCTTGCTTGGGAACTAAACACCGAGGGTCCAACGTTATGTTACCCACCTCGACGGGAGGTATGCTCTATTGGCCAAGGGTTTAGAAAACATGGATGGGCACTGTCGGCCCTGAGCCTTTATGGATTGTATAGCCACAGTATTTAGTAGTTAGTTCTTTTGCTTCAATTATTTATTTATTTATTTATTTAATCATGTTTTAGGTCCCCCCCCCCCCCACACGATAAATGGAATGCTTCTGATAAAACTAAATTTTGATAAATAAAATCATAAGACGAAAAGAAATTTTTCATCTTTATTCAAACATAAAATATATAATGAGAACTTAAAAAAAAATCACTGTCTTACTTAAAAGGCGACTAAAATAATGAAAAAGATGTTACGAATTAAAAATATACGTTTTATTTAAAACATCTTAGTACTTTCATAGTGACGTATTTGTATAAATAAGCAACATTTAGTCATTAAAATATTCTCTGATGATGAGCTTGGAAAAGACTTGAAAGTACTAGGAAGTTTTAATAAAATGTATATTTTTAACTTGTAGCATCTTTTTCATTATTTTGTCGCTTTTAGACAGTGAATTTTTTTTAAGTTCACATTATATACTTTATGTCTAAATTTTGATATTCATAACATTTGTCAGAGTTATTTAAAATAAGAAAATGAAATACTTTTTTAAATAAGATAATATGAACCCTTTAATCTCTGTTAAAACTTTTCATGATAGTGTTTTCATATATAAAGTACCATTTCAATGCAATATTATCATATATAATTAATTTTTAAAGCAGATATAAAATAAGAAGCAGCCACTGTTCTTACTTCAATTTTATCAAAGACCATTCAATCTATTGAAAATTGCATTATGAATATATTTCAAGGTTTGTAAATTATGCTGTTATATGGATCGTTAGATACTGAAAAAATTATTTATTTACTTTTAACATGTTCTTTTACTTCTTAAAATTTTGGTTATTATTTCTTCCATAGATTTGTCGCTCACTTTTAGCGTAAAACTATCTATAATTTATCCGATTCTTTTTTCTAAATAATTTTCATTAAACACATAAAACAGTGCTTCACAAAGTAACTATTGCTTCTTTTTGCAAGTGGTTCACACAGTGAATATTTGCATGCACTTAAAATGAATTTCTAAAAGTGGCTTATGCAGCATTTTATTTAATTTACAAAGAATGCAGAAAATGCTAGCTCAGTACAAAAAATCTACTGTATACTTCTTTCTAAATGTAATTTGGCGTACGAATTTTGCCGAGTCAAAAGTTTCTGTTTAACTTCTTCAATAAAAAAGAGAAAATATGTTTAGGAATCTATGTTACAAAAATAGAATTTCATCGAGGGGAAAAACAATATATTTTTCGAGACGTAACTACTCTTCATTTTCATTGAGGAACGTAAAGCAAATATTTTATTTCTCTGTAAAATTATTACTTCTAGAGCTTTTTATCATTTTATCATTTATTTATCATTTTCTAAAAGCTTTATTTTTATTACAAGGCAAAAGAAATACATTCTACTAAATTCGACTTTTTAAAAAGTTTTATGTCTAAAGAAGGTACTTTCTTAACTTTAATTTTATTAGTCTGTAATAATATAGTTTCTACAGAGAAAGTTCATAAAATATTAGTAATTTGAAAAATCTATGTTTTTTTCTTAAAGAAAAAAAACTGATTTTTTTTTTTTATGATTTCTTATGATTTATTCTCGGAAAAATTAACTTATTACATTAAGCGTGGATAATGCAATAAGTGTTCTAAAAATCTTTGAAGGCATATTACAGATATATTAAGTTTTAAATAAAATGTATACTTTTAACTTGTAACTTTTTTTCATTATTTTAGTCGCCTTTTAAGTAAAAGAGGGAATTTTTCTTAAGTTCACATTATATAGATGTCTAAATTTTTATATTCATAACACTTGTCGGATTTATTTAAAACAATACACTACAATATTTTTTTAAATAAGATAACATAAAAACTTTAATTTCTATTAAAATTTTACATGATATTGTTTATCATATATAAAGTACCATTTCAATGCAATATTATTAAATATAATTAATTTTTTAAGCAGATATAAAATAAGAATCAGCCACCGTTCTTACTTCACTTTTATCAAAGATCCTTTTATATATTGAAAAATACATCATGAATATATTTCAAGGTTTGTAAATTGCGATTTTATACGGAGAGCTAGATACTGAAAAATCTATTCAGTTACTTTTAACCTGTTATTTTACCTCTTAAAGTTTTAGTTATTATTTCTGTCATAGATTTGCCGCTCACTTTTAGCGTGAAAGCATCTATAATTTATCAGATTATTTTTTTCTAAATAATTTTCTTTAAACACGTAAAACATTGCTTCAGAAAGTAATTATTGCTTTTTTTTAAAAGTGGTTCACTCTGTGAATATTTGCATGCACTTAAAAGGAATTTCTAAAAGTGGCTTATGCAGCATTTTATTTAATTTACAAAGAATGCAGAAAATGCTAGCTCAGTACAAAAATCTACTGTATACTTCTTTCTAAATGTAATTTGGCGTATGAATTTTGCCAAGTCAAAAGTTTCTGTTTAACTTTTTCAATAAAAAAGAGGAAGTATGTTTAGAAATCTATCTTATAAAAATAAAATTTCATCGAAGGGAAAAACAAAATATTTTTCGAGACGTAACTACACTTCATTTTCATCGAGGAACGTAAAGCAAATATTTTACTTCTCTGTAAAATTATGATTTCTAGAACTTTTTATAATTTTATCATTTTTTTTTCTCATTTCTAAAAGCGTTATTATCATTACAAGGCAAAATAAATATATTCGACTAGATTCGACTTTTTAAAAAGTTTTATGTGTAAAGAAGGTACTTTCTTAACGTGCATTTTATTAGTGTGTAATTATATAGATTCTATAGGGAATGTTCATAAAGTATTAGTGAATTTCAAAAATCTACATTTTTTTCCTTGAAGAGAAAAACCTACTGTTTTTTTTAAATTTATGATTTCTGATGATTTATTCTAGGAAAATTTAACTTATTACAGTAAGAGTGGATAATGCGATAAGTGTTCTAAAAATATTTGAAGACATATTATAGACATATTAAGTTTTAAATAAAATGTATACTTTTAACTTGTGACATTTTTTTTTCATTATTTTAGTCGCCTTTTAAGTAAAACAGGGAATTTTTTTACGTTACATTACATAGTTTATGTCTAAATTTTGATATTCATAACACTTGTCGGAGTTATTTAAAATAATACAGTATAACACTTTTTTAAATAAAATAACATAAACCCTTTAATTTCGGTTAAAATTTTACATGATATTGTTTTTCATATATAAAGTACCATTTCATTGCAATATTATCAAATATAGTTAATTTTTTAAGCAGATATAAAATAAGAATCTGCCACCGTTCTTATTTCCCTTTTATCAAAGGCCTTTTTATATATTGAAAAATACGTCACGAATATATTTAAAGGTTTGTAAATTAAGCTTTTATACGGATGGCTAGATACTGAAAAATCTATTCAGTTACTTTTAACCTGTTCTTTTACCTATTAAAATTTTGGTTATTATTTCTTTCATAGATTTGTAGCTAACTTTTAGCATGAAAGTATCTATAACTTATCCCATTCTTTTTTTCTAAATAATTTTCATTAAACACTAAAACGTTGCTTCAGAAAGTAACTATTGCTTCTTTTTGAAAGTGGTTCACTGGGTGAATATTTGCATGCATTTAAAATGAATTTCTAAAAGTGGCTTATGCAGCATTTTGTTTAATTTACAAAGAATGTAGATAATTCTAGCTCAGTACAAAAATATACCGTGTACTTCTTTCTAAATGTAATTTGACGTATGAATTTTGCTGAGTCAAAAGTTTTTGTTTAACTTCTTCAATAAAAAAGAGGAAGTATGTTTAGAAATCTATCTTACAAAAATAGTATTTCATCGAAGGGAAAAACAAAATATTTTTCGAGACGTAACTACACTTCATTTTCATCGAGGAACGTAAAGCAAATATTTTACTTCTCTGTAAAATTATGATTTCTAGAACTTTTTATCATTTTATCATTTTTTTTATCATTTTCTAAAAGCTTTATTTTCATTACAAGGCAAAAGAAATACATTCGACTAGTTTCGTTTTTAAAAAGTTTTATGTGTAAAGAAGGTACTTTCTTAACTTTAATTTATTAATCTTTAATAATACAGTTTCTATAGAGAAAATTAATAAAATATTAGTAAATTTGAAAAATCTATATGTTTTTCTTAAAGAAAAAAAAATGCTGCAGTTTTGTTTAATTTTATGATTTCTGATGATTTAGTCTAGGAAAAGTTAACTTATTACTGTAAGATTGAATAATGCGATAAGTGCTCTAAACATCTTTGAAGACATATTATAAAGAAAAGAAGCAATGGTAAATAATACATGTTAGACATTAAAAATTTTAGACTTTTCTTATAAAAAGCATGTAAAAATGTACTGTAATATTTTCTTTTTCGCAATTTGTTGAAATAAAGTTAAATATCTTAATTAAGAAAAAATAAAGCTAAACAGCAGAATTTTTTTTAAAAGTTAATATAGGTTTACTTATATTCTATACATGCATTTAACATGTGGTTCATTATGCATAAAATCTAATGTAAGTTACATCTGGACTATGTGAATGAAATAAATTTAGCATGGTCTTCAATCTGTTACCTATGTGGTGCAAAAAAAGTTCGGTCAAATCAAATTTGCACTAACTGTTAACATTCAGATGAAATTTATACTGTATAATATTTTTCTCAACTTAGGTCAAATTTAATAAGATTTCTCTTTCGAACTGACGTTTAATTATGTATTTGATGTAATTCTAATGATTATTTATGCGTGGAAAGGTGAAACCTAGCATATAAAAAAGAGTTTAAACTCAAATATATTTTTATTGATATACTTAAAATTGATATTCTCCGCATTTAAAATATTTTAATTTATAATCAACATACATAATTTATACATAATAGATAAATATATAAATACATAATTTAGAAAAGTTTGATGACATCCCCTTTAAAAATCATACAATAAGCACGACAGTACAGATCATATAACACTGATCTTTCTTTAGATATAATGCTAATAATATATTAAATTTAAAAAATCAACCAACCCGATTGCGTAAAAAGCGAACTAATTAATTATTTCACATCAATATGAAACTATTTTTTATATTAGTTGCCTTTTTTTTTTATTTACTTGTATTGATGTCTTTTAAGTTGTGTTTAATTATTAGTTCCTATCTACAAACACTCTTTTGATGACGCCTATAGATGTATATTATGAAGGTTAGAGTTACAGTAAAGGTAGCGATCCAAAGTACACAACTTCCAGGTTGTGCAATATTTAGACGGAGCTTCTGTCTACAAAATGGTCAATGAAACATCGTCTTCATTTTGAAAGACCTATCCAATGATATGCCATTCAATATGATGCGCAATTTTTTTTTTTCGTGTCTACCGCCATTTTTTATTTTACGGACGCCATTTTGAATTTATATAATACAGTAAAATCCAGATATAACGTCTCCAGGGGACCGGGCTAGAAGAGCGTTAAATGCGGGAAAGCGTTAAATGCGGGAGAAGGTTTTCGGCATTTTAAAATTGAGAATATTAGATTATCTGCTTTAAATAATGCGGGGAATCACTTTTGTGTATTATTTAAAATAGAAACTCCACAGCATAGGTACAAAAATGTTTCCTTCATTTAAAATATAACAAATTTACATAGTGTTTACAAAGAGTATTATTATTTCAAATCAGAATAAGTGAAAGAATTGTTAGCATTAAAACAAAAGCTAGAAAATATATTTAACATTTCTAATAGGAACCTTTATCCTTATATTAAACATAAAATAAAATTATGAAAGAAACTAATAATAATATTTTGTAAAAAAAAAAAAAAAAAAAAAAAAAACATTTGTATTCTTGAGCACCACTATGAGGACATTCACTTACTGTTTATTCTGTTTTAGAGAAAAACTCTTCGAGTTTCGTCTGACGGTTGGACAAACACATAAAAAAGCGTTTTCTGCTTTGTTTATGTGTCTTAATATATCTTCATGTGAAGCGGCGGTATCTACTGAAGAGGTGTATAGGCGGATAGCGCTAAAAGCTTACATTACTTCAGCTATCGTTGGGATGCACTCTTGAACATCGCCATCAGCAACTTCACCAGGGTCCTCTTCTTCTGAGGCATCCTGTACAGTGTCCCCTATAATGTCGTCAATGCTCCTAACATTGCTTGCGATAACGTCTTTATAGGTGTTAAGATAGTTCTGAAGGCTATGTGCGTTTTCTGCAAAGCACTCGCAAACAGCTTGCCACTTCACGTCGTCTATAGGATCCGACCCCTCTTCAGCCGCATCCATATCATCGTCGACGTCCTTTATGTAGCCTGCCTTTTTAAAGCAATTTTGAATTATTTTAGGTTCGATTGCATTCCAAGCAGCGCTAAGGTAGTTCATGGCGTCGAGGAGAGTTACAGAAGATTGACTAATTTTAATTTCCATTTCATATAGAAATCGTTTCACTGTACGTTTGCGATAATATTGTTTTAAAATCATCCATCGTTTGAAGTACGATTGTGGTGCATGCAGGTAAAAATTCCAGAGAGACGTTTGAAATATTTGGTATTTCTTGGGGATGCGCTGCGCAATTGTCTACGAATAGTATGGCATGCTTATATCGATTCCGCATCTCGACATCAAAATCAGAAACATATTTAATGAACTGGGTACCCGTCATCCAAGCCTTACATTGATGTGCATAGTCACAGGTCAGTTGTTTGATGTTCTTGAAACAGCGAGGTTTGGCCGACCGATTTTTCTAAACACCAGAGGCTTGTGTTTGTCGCTCCCATCGGCGGTGGAACAAACAAGCACAGTCACACGTTCTTTACTGAGCTTCCCTCCATGCTCATCTTTTAACTTTAAGGATTTATCAGGCATCGTTTTAAAAACTAAGCCAAATTCGTCGGTGTTATAAATATCACAACTGGTATAGTTTATGATTAGCCTTGGAAACCTGTTCTTTTTTCCAAAATTCTGCATTTTCTATGTTCACGGCAGCAGATTCTCCGCAAATCTTCTTGTGCACAATGCCGTGGCGGGTTCGAAATCGGTCTAACCACCCATTAGATGGAGTAAAATCTTCAATTCTTAGCTTTTGGGCTACTTCTGCAGCTTTTTCTTTAACTATGGATCCGCTGATAGGTATGTTACAGTGTCTTGACTCAAGAAACCACTCGTACATAACTTTTTCTAAATCTTCATATTTTCCCGTTTTCACTCTCTTTTTCTTTGAGCCACCAATCGCAGCATTTTTTTCAGTATCTTTTCTGTTTTGAAGAAGAGTCCGAAGAGACGACGGCGCGATAATCACAGATAACGCAAAATCTTTCTGGCTCAGAATAGGTGATTTTTTTGTCATAATTTTTTACAATTTCTAATTTTTTCGAAAGTGTCAGCGTCTTTCTTTTCATACTCTTAGCTTCCATGTTGCACCTAGTTGGAGTCGGCAGCGATGCTACTTACTTATGTGTAGATGAAAAAAGTGAAAAAAGTTTGTGTGACGTAGGAGACAGACAGGTGCTGCTGAGATGGACGGCATAAATTATTTTGTTCTCTGATCCAATGAGAAAAAAACCTCCGCGCCGGCTGATTTTTTTTACATAGTCTTTGAGCGTTGTCTGGCTGCCAAATCCACGTATCCTCTCTTTCTCTCTCTCTCTCTCTCTCTCTCTCTCTTTGTACGGGCGAGAAAATGAGAACTCCGGATGTAAACCAAAGCACCAAAGCGTAATATCCGAGATTTCTTTGTTCAGAGGACCAAATAAAAACCACGTTAAAAGGCGGGAAAGCGTTTTAAGCGGTGAGCGTTATATCCGAGTTTTAGTGTAGATTAAATTTAAAAAATCAAAAAACCCGACTTCGTAAAAAGCGAACTAATTAATTATTTCTCATCAATATGAGACTATTTTTTATATTAGTTACCTTTTTTTATTTACTTGTATTGATGACTTTTAAGTTGTGTTTAATTATTAGTTTCTATCTACAAACATTCTTCTGATGAGGCCTATAGATGTATATTATGAAGGTTAGAGTTACAGTAAATGTAGTGATCCAAAGTACACAAATTCCAGGTTGTGTAATATTTAAACTGAGCTTCTGATTACAAAATGGTCAATGAAACACCATCTTCATTTTGAAAGACATATCCAATGATATGTCACTCAGTATGGTGCGTAAATTTTTTTTCGCCTCTACAGCCATTTTTTATTTTACGGCCGCCATTTTGAATTTATAAAAACAAAACCTATCCTATAACCGTCGGAAGATTAAGACGAATCGATAGAGACCTCATTCATAAAAATCCATCCAGCCGCTAGGATGTTTCGAGGGTATGAAGAAATCCACATGCACAGATACGCGTGAAACACATAACCCTTCCTTTCAGTCGGGTAAAAAGTGGTTGAAAGACAATGCAAACCAGCGTGCAAAAATTCTGCTAAAAATTCTCGATAAAGAACAGTTTTTAAATAATTCGAAACACCTCTGTTGTATATATTGTACGGTTCAAAATTTCTGGTCGCCATACAACAGAACATTTGAATTGGAGACTAATAGGTGGTGTACGTAATTACGAGATCGATTTCGTATTGAGAAATAATATTTTGCTTACTCTCGGCAAAGTTCGATGTGCCACCCTTAATATATTTCTGTCTTTTTCTGTCATTCATCCGAAGAGTTTTTCCCACCCCATAGCCTCTTATTAATCAATCGTTATCTAAACGTATGCGATTTTGTCTTTTAATTTATTAAAAGAAACTGTTTATTAGTTTAGAATGGAATGATGGTTTAAACGCGATGATATATTCCTTTGATTTTCCATAATAAAATATCATAAGTTCACTAAAATATTAACATAGTGTAATTTCATTTTTTTGCATTGCTGACATATATTTATCAATGATTTGATTAAAGAACTTAAGCCATTTTATTCGATTATGGATATAAATTGGATAAATTTTCTTCAGATAATGCTTTTTATATTTTGGGTAGAACAGAAAGATATTAATGAAAAGTAACTTGAGATAAAAAAAATATCAAATAAAAAAAACGAGTTCAATAACTAACGGATTCTCAAGTAATATAAACTTATTGCGTCGCCTATTTTTAGTCCATGTATAATTTAAATTTAAATTTCTCGCCTTTGAATATTCTGCTTTATTTATGTGTCGCTAGTTCTGGGTGTTTTTAATGCAAAAAAACTTTTGTTAGAGACTTAAAATTTTTGCGCTGAATTTAACAAAGTTTTGATAAGCAAAAGATGGTGAAACATAGTTCCAATGTTTAGAGCTCTGGTTTAGTTTGAAAGAGCTCTTAGTTTGAAACGTTGGAACGAGATTTCAAAATCTTAAGTTTGCAGCTTCTGCAGTTCCGAAAGTTGGTTCAACCAAGCACGAAATTTTTAATAGTGTATATGAATAAGTGTACTTAGAATGGGGACTTAGTTTTTACTCACCTGTTTGTCACTATAAGTAAGTTAAGTAAACCCTTATAAAAATAATTACATAGAACTTCTGCAAATGTTGCATAAATGTCATTTAATAAAAGTAAGAGGAATGTTTCATTTTAATGAAATTAAATATTTTTAAAAATAATTACTGAAGTATTCAGGCAATCGCAGGAAAATATTCTTCTTTAATTTAATTTTAAGAAATTAAGTTTTACTTACATACAAAAAATTAATACAAAATAGAGAAAAATAAAGATGAACGTCAATCTATTATATAATATTTTAAGCTTATGAATTCATCACGGATTTCTTTTAATAAACTAATTTGAATTTTAGTGGAAAATATCTCAAAAAGTTACTTTTTTCTTCTGTTCGTTTATGTTGTAGCATGACAGTTTTATCTATTGAAAAACAATACAGTATAACCTCTTTTATCCGAAACTCTTTTAACCAAAACTCTCGGTTAACCGAAATCCATTTTTTTTTTTTTTTTTTTTTTTTTTTGCAAGCCGTCCTTACCGAACCACGAGTACACATAAAAATTTTCGATCACCTTTCTTAGAGTTCCTTCGAATTTAACTAGAGATTTCGTAAGCTGCGGAATAGAACGAAGAGAATGAACAAATTAGCAATTCTGAAGCCTTCGAATGTTTTTCAAAAAGGTTTGGCATGGTTAGAGCAGCAGAAAGACTGTGATACTGGTGAACTAATAATATTTAAAAAACTCCGTGATAGAGCTTCAACGAAAAGGCAATCGAAACTGTAACAAACAAAACCTTTTTTCAAAATATTGGGATGTATATAAAAGGTACTTAATTTCAAAATTAAAATTCTGGTAATTTGTTCTTGTTTCTATTTTGCTAATGCTTTATTTTTATTAAGCACTTGTTGCCATAAGAAATACTGCATTGATTTTTCCTTAATCTTAAAATTGAAGCATTCTCGATTATCCAAAAATTTCGATTTTCCGAAAGAGGATCGGTCCCAATTACTTCGGATAATCGAGGTTCTACTGTATTTACAGAGAAAGGTTTACACTATCATTTCATTATTTAACTTTTTGTCCATTCAAAATATAATAATAATTCAAGATCTTTTCTTTATTAAACATCCTTATTACTTATTCTGAAATTCAACCGTTTACATTCAGGTGAACGGACTTAGGTAAGTATAGTGTAAAAATAGAACAAAGTCTGAAACATCTTACCGTACTGAGAGGTTTTTCCTCTCCGAAGTGGTACGCCGTAACTTTGTCCTTATAATAGTTTTTGTAAATAAATACGTAATTAATTATTTACAGTATAAATTTTCATCAAAAAATAATTTCATGTAATCATTATGTAAGCAACATACGTTAAAGTATTAATACTTATCAAAATAATAGTGATTGGAAAATATGCTTTAATTATTAAACAAACTGTTTCAGCTTTTCTTATACTAGTTAAATCAATTATTTCAAAATAATATAACATTTTGTAATAATTCAGTTTATAAACTACAAAAGAGTTATACATCCCATGGGAAATCCGTTAAGTAGTAAATGAAGGAAATGTTTACTCAGACTCATCGAGAAGAAGGATTTCACAAAGAAAACTGCATACGTCGGAAAAATTTAAGAGGATATACAGCTAAAGAAATCGAAAGAAAAAATCTTTAATATTTATACCTCAGTTTTAAATATAAGGAGGAATATCGCAATTTTTGTATTTAAATTATATTGTTTATATGGAGATAGTTATGATTTAGCAGTTAATTTAAATGTAAAAAAAATAATAAATGGATTAACAGCATTCAATCAGTAATTAAATATTGCGAAATATACGGTATAACTGATTTCTTTTCATAAACTTGACTAATTTAGGTGCAAGTGGAGAATAACTTAATAATATGCGTTTTTTTTTTTTTTTTTTTTTCCTGATCATTTTATTCGTTAAACAGATTTATTCTATTGCATGGCAGTTATGTCAACTGACTATAGTGAAAAATCATACATACGTATAAAGTCTATACAATTATTTCTTTATTTAAAGTTTTTTCCTTTATTGTTTAATTCATGTTATACCTAAATATGCTTAATAATTTCAAAAATCTACGAATATTATTAAGTTATCTTCGAAAAATGGTAATTAAAGAACATTTAATTAGACACCATCTCTATCGTTTATTTTGAAATTCAACCGTTTACATTCCGAAGAACTAACTCGGAGGACTAAATGATAATAAAGCGACAAAATAAAAAGGCGGTGGTGGATCGAATATGTCTGTATCAAGTTACTTATTTAAAACAACTGAACAAAAACATAGAACATTACACATATTTATAAATGTAGAAAGACTGCTGACAGAAAGGTTGCGAACCTGTCAGAAAGCTACCTGAAAGAACCAATCGTAGTTAAACAAACAAAATCGTATAACATTAGAAACGTATGTAATAACTATTTCGTGCAAAGCTATGATTACATTCTTCTAGCACTAACCCTAAATCTATTATGCAAGTATATTAGATTAATTTCAACACAATTGTTCCAATTGGCAAATAAATCAACTTACAAGGAAACCACTTTAGGTGTTGCTCGCACCTAGTATGGAAACCTGGTGCATTTTAAAGCTCTATATTAGGAAGTTTGGGAATCGATAAAATTTTTTTGTTAAAATAATATTTTTTGATTTTACAGCCGATTAACTTTCTGAAAATGCAATTTTCGAGACCACTTTTCGGGCTGTTAAAGTAAAAGTTAAAAAAAAAAATATAATTAAAAATATAAATTAGTCAATAACAACTATAAAATGTTGAAAAAAGTTTTAAAACTCCTTCAAGAACCTACGAATTTGATTTTTAAAAAAATACAGTATTATATTTACATATTTGGCGGGGAAAGATTGGCGTCTTTTTCATCCAGTACAGTTTTCCGGCAACCCTAGCTCAGTATTTTCGCTACGCACCGTGTTGTAATGGTTTGGACGTAAACCTATTACAAGTGTAAAGCTAGTGAAAATTTTGAAGTGCCATATCTGGCGACTTAACTCTCTTTTGGTGTAAAATTAACAAATAAAAATACAATAATAAAAAATTATAAATATAAAAAAAATATATAAAATATTATTTTAACAAAGAATTTTTATCGGTTCTCTAACTTTTATGCATAGGGCTACAAAATGCACTAGGTCTCGATTCTAGGTGCGAGCAACACCTAAAGTGGTTCCCTTGTTAGATGCAAATATCCAACTGCGCGAAAAATGTCCGGAAATGGGCGAAAAATGTCTTTTATTTCTGTTGTATAAATATGTACTAATAAAATAAATATAAATATGTATATATGTTTGTGTGTCTGTCCGTGATGACTAGGAATGTCTGCCGCACATAGTGATCTGGAATTAACAAGTAGGGATAGTCCAAGGCAGGTCGTGATGCATCTGTGATACAAGTAAACTGTAATGCTCTAAACGATGAGCATGACCACGAGAATAATGATTGATATCTCCCATTTCTTTATTTTTATTTTCATTTCCCAAATCAAAATCGAGTTCGAGCTATATCCAGTGTTGTCAGATGACTAAAAGTAAACTTTACGTGAAATAGAGAAAACAATTCCCCAAGTTTTCCCCCCAAAATGTTAATAGTCCCCAAATATTTCCCCACGAAATACTTGTCCCCTAAAAATTCCCCTGGAGGTTCAAAATTCCAAAAATGGAGACAAAATCCCCAACCTGGCAACACTGATTTAATCTGTAATTATATAAACTGATTATTTCTACTTCAAAAATTGGTGGGAATCAAACAATCTTAATTTTTAAAAAGTAACCCACAAAAAAAGATCGCCCGCAGCTGGTGGATTAAGAAACATTTGTCGTTTTTACATTGTCTAACCTCGATGTGAGTAGTACTTTCAACTGATGCTTGCTATGTAAGTGTTTAGAGACACATAAACTTTAATTCGTCAGTATCACTTTTAGTAGTGTAAATTCATGAATTATTTATATCCTGCAACGAACAACAGAGAAAAGAAATAGTTTAAATCCTTTCTGGAAAATGCATTAAAAAAAGAACTTGGATATATTTTAATGAGACAGTCTGACAAAATGTATGTAAATTCTGACTTAATTTTCTAAATACTTAAATACTTTCTTAAACATATGTCACAAGGAAAGAACGTTGGGAAGAATAAAATAGATTTATTTTTCTTCTAACATTACCAGAGTTACTATCTTGTAACATTCCATAAAAAAACTTTTGAAGGATTTTATTTTTAATTTATTTATTTGCAAAGTGTACCAACGTTCTTCCAGATTATTTGACAAAACAAATTGTTTGTACCCAAAGTAATGTAACGTTGTAAATGTAAAGTATTTTGTTAAAATCGTTTTCTTTTTATCTTTTTTGCATTAGTATAATATTTAGGTACTACATAAATGCACAGATGCCAAACTTTATACAATTTGTTGGAACCATTATTCTTGAAAAGAAGAATTCGTCCTCTTTAATATAGAAAACTTAGGACTAAATGATCCAAATTTTTCTGGGTGCTTTCTTATTATAAAGGGCTACACAATTATGACTGCACTAAGGTTGTAGTTACGATTTTGTCAAAGTGGAAGCCAAACATAAATATATATTATATATGCATCATATATACTTCATACGCAATTATCATCATATATATAAGTCATTTATACCTCATATGTACATCATATGTACGTAATATTTACGTGGGATGTTTTACAAGTACGTCATATACGTATTACACAAATGTCAAACATAGACGTCTTATATTATTCTAGTGTTGTTATAAATATCATAAATATCATATTCAAGATGAATTCAAGAATCATATATTAGAAATTTAAATTTTCTTCAAGTAACTTTTATTATTTTGTTTTTACACCTCCTTAGTTAGGATTTTATAAAACAGTAATGTAAAACAATACTTCAAAAAGTTTTTATTGAATTAATTTATTTCCGAGTATAGCATTGAATTTATTCAATATTATTGAAACTCACTATATCAACTTCTACTCTTAATGCAGCATAATACTATTTTTCAATATTTGTTATTCTAACATCTTACTTAACCCTCGCTATACTAAGATCAAACTATTACTTAAATACATAAAAAGTTGGGAAGGATTGTACATTGAGAAAGAGAATCAACGTATAAAGACACAAATAAAATATGTTTAAAAAGCATACAGCTGTTTCAAAACCTCTAAGGTTTCATCATCAGTGCTTAAAATAAAAAGTAAAATTAAAACACTGTGTAAAAAAAAAGGGGGGGGGCAGAGAATCAGAAAGGCGTACCTTTCAGCTCTACTGAACTTACTTTGACTTTAAGGTAGTTTATACTCCTTTTAACAAAATTCAATTCACAAATCTGAAACATCCAATTGATAGTTTCTCAAATTGGGGTATTTACAGGATATTTTGAGAATGCAACAAAATATACATTGGTCAAACGAAGCAAGCCTTTAAGATCCGTTTCGGGTAGCATAAAACTTGTGTTAAAAATTGTGATATCAAACGTTCCGCTATTGACAACCACTGCTGGTCCAACAACCATAATTTTAAATTTTCCGAAGCCTCCATAATACAAAAATGCTCATCAATTTACGATCTAGACTTCTGGGAAGCTTATCACATATGGAAAAATTCAAACAGTTTAGTTAACGATTTATCCAGTACGCCCAATTTTTCAAAGATACGGTTTAATTTTCTATAAATCGTTCTCTTCACTCCCTTCCCCCCCCCCCTTTTTCTCCTCTAAGTTTGGACTCTTCTTGAGCAATTGGGCGATTTTGATTGGTCTCCCTGAGTATGCGCGTGAGATCGACTCCGTAGCTGTTTGTCAGCCGTATGTCGCATTTCACCGTTGGCAGTAGAGCTGAAAGGTACGCATTTCTGACTCTCTGCCCCCCCCCCCCTTTTACACAGTGTTTTAATTTTTCTTTTTATTTTAAGCACTAATGATGAAGAGGTTTGAGGTTTTGAAACAGCTGTATGCTTTTTAAACATATTTTATTTGCGTCTTTATACGTTGTTTCTCTTTCTCAATGTTACTTAATTGCCTAAGACTAAAAAAGGGATGATCCCGTACATAATTTAGTCCCCCCCTCCCCCATTTTGACGCCATAGTTAATTGTGATTTTTATACGACGCGACGATCTATTTCGCACAATAGCGAAATTTACACACAACTGAACACAAGAACAAGAAATAACGGAATGAGGGATGCGCCTACACTGCAAGGTAGAGCTGTACCAACAGCGCCATCTAGTGAACTACATTTGGAAGGATTCCAAAAAATCTCTTTCGTAAACGTGATAAATGATAGAAAGTTTTTATTTATTCCCTGATTGCCAATGATAGGATAGGGTCAATACGGCACCATTCGCATTTTATACAAATAAACAACACCAACAAAAAATTGCTGTGCGAAACTTACTCTAGATCAAATTTTGAAAGAGATCTTTATAGGATAATTCCTAGAAAATAATTTTAGCACACATATTCTAGAGGAGAAAAAAAAAACTACAAAATGTCCAAATGGGGTCAAATTGACCCCATCTTAATACTGAAAGGGATAATATTGTTTCAATCTTAAGTTGATATAGAAAAAAATATATGCATTCTGATCACTGGATATGTTTCATAAAAGCACACTTTTAATTAAATAAAAACATTTTTTTCCCTTAAAACCTGTTAGAAATGAAATAATTTTCTTTTGACGCAATAAAAAAGGTCACTTGTTTTATCCTTACAGTGTTTAATTAAACTTAATGATGCGGAAAACTAATTTTCTGAAAAGGAAATTTTGTTTTCCGTTGACAAAATTAAATAAGTTTTTCTCCTGGGCTATCTAATGCAAAGTTTATTGCACTTTTTTTCTTAAATGAAAAAAAAAAAAAAAAAAAAAGGGTATTCTAAAGGAATTTGATGAGTAAATTTTAACGTGAAAATTTACTCTGCTATAAATTTCATTTTCTTCTCACGATGAGTTATAATTATTTTTATATGCAATTTATGCTTCTCGTGTATGTATGCATTGCTTCGCGTTTCTAATCTTTTAAAACACTTTTTAAATTTATTTCAGATGACTTGTACGTAAAAAATCTTTTGTAGGTATTGTGAAACAAAATAATAACAATAATACAATTTTTTAAAAAATATATATATAGGCTCATGTTTATTTTGGCAATGTAAACTTATAATTTGAAACTCTCTCAATACTCCAGCTTCCATGGATCATAGAGGCTTGATTTCTGTAATTTAGCAAAATTTTTTCACAGTGTACTTTATCAATTTATCTTATTTATGATACATATAAATACAGTACGATAAGATATACTTATTTTCACTAGTGAAATATGCGTGTAAATCCAAATCGGGGATTTTCATTAGTCTTCGTGTAGAGTATCTGACAAAAAGATGAACGGATAATTTATTATCTCAGCGAACGTATCACCTGACTTGTGCACCAATATTCACAAATTTTTTTATTTAAACACCTTTCAAAATATTTAAAAAGTGGTGCAAGGAAAGTCCTGAAACGAAAAGCATTTCTTGAGCAATCCCGAAAATCATGAAGAAACTCCCTATCGAGTTATTCCTGTAAGAATTCATTTTGACGTCAGGGGAGAACAAATGAGAAATAGAAACATATGCATTTACAATTTATGCTACAATATATCATCTACATACTATACAAATGTGTCCACTCTCAACGTTGTCGATTGGATCATTTATAAATCGTTAGTCATAGACCTATAGTTCCAATTACAAAAATGTTTTAAATGAGGTACAAAATTATTTTAAAAGTCGTTTTAATCGATAAAAACATTTCTTAAAAAGTTAAGAAATTTAAATTTATACACGGTACCCCGGTCCTATACATGATATTTAGTTAAAATTTCCTTTACAGTAAAAAATAAGACCAAAAAAAATAGCATTTTGAAATAGCATCATTTTGTAAAGAATTGCGACTGTTGCTTATCATCATTTCATTTAACAAAAATTCTATTATTTTTTAATTTATACTTTAAGTAAAAGTTCTGTATTTTTCTTTAATATGTCAGAGAGAAAATAGAATTTTACTCTCAACTATTTTTATATATATATCTGTCGTTTACTTATATTTCTAGTAAGTTTGTGAATGACACCTATTTCACAGCAGAAAAGGTGCTTCAACTATAAAGCTATTACTCGGCCAGATTTAATCATAAAATAATGGGACTATTTTTGTATTACTTCTTAGTGTAATAGGATATTTTTAATAAATACAACTTATAGGACCGATGGAACCTATCAAAATGTAAATTTCCTAATTTTGTAAGAAATATTTTTATTGACCCAAATCGCTTTTTAAATACTTCTTTACCTTATTTAAAACATTTTTGAAATTGAATATGTGTATCTGTGCCTAGAGTTTCAGGAATTAGCTATTGGACATCGTTGAAAGTGAACACCCTGTATAGTATTAGACTAGGGGTTTTTGTGAATTGAATAATGAAGCTGTTATCAGAAGCAAGAAAAGCAAGGCTGACAGTTTTTTAAAGAAAAATTTCAGAAAGCACCTGAAGATGTCACATGAAGTAAAGCAAATAGGGGAGACCGGGGCTAGTTGGCTACACGGGTAAGTAGGCGCAGTCCTTATAAATCGGCTGTTTGTGGATAGATTGCACATCCAGTCACAGAATACCCTTTTTCTTGCTTTTTACAATCCTCATTGTAGTTTTGAAGCGTTACCTACGTGAAGTGGACATTTATTACGATTTTTCTGTTTTTTACACTAATAAGTAATTTTTTGTTGCTTCATTCTGTTTCCAATTTCTAATACTTATCTTAATAATTTCGATTTCACTTGTGCAGTTTTTCTTAGTGTATGATTAACTGTACCTACCCCATATGTGATTTATTAGCATTATTTATGTTTACATGGTTACTTGTTCCTTTTGTGAAGGAATTCATTATGGGGTTAGTAGGCACATTGAACACGGGGCAAGTTGGCTCGGTGTCTGGTGTGTGCTGGTAGCTTGAAAAACAGAAAACACCGAGAAACGTGGTTGCAATACAAGATTTTGGGCAAACGAAGAAACTCGATTTTTTATTTGTGACAACTGTAACTCTGATGACGATATCGAGTAGGATAGAAGTTACTCATTGTTAATGTTTTATTCATTATTTTTATGTCTGTATAATTTAGAATTTACATTGAACCGCGATAACGCATTTGTTTAAACTTACTAGTAATAATGAAATTGATTTCTCTTAACTGCGTGTTTTATTTAAATTTTTATAATGCGTATGCCAACTTACCCCATAGGTATAGGCAACTTGCCCCGTGACAGGGTAGGTTGGCGTACAATTTTCCTTTTACTTTAGACTTTCGCTAAATATAAACTACAAGAGCTACAAACTCAAAACTCCAGGTATTTATAGCCCAATGCCTGTTCTTTAAAAGTACAGTTACAGTTTCTTAAAAAACTTAAACAAAAAATTAATAAAATTTAATAACTAAAAACTGCGCCTACTATCCCCGGTCTCCCCTAATCGTATCCACACGCGTACTTAAAGCAATTAATTTGAAAGCATTCCTTTTATTAAAAATTAGTAATGTTTTAAACTATTTTCATAATTTTAAAATTATTTTTTTCAATCAATCTAAGTCACATGAAGTAAAGCAAATAATCGAATCCACATGCATACTCAAAGCAATTAAAACATTCCTTTTATTAAAAATTAGTAATGTTTTAAATCATTTTCATAATTTTAAAATTATTTTTTTCAATCAATCTAAATGTAAAATTTAGTTGATAACACTTTTATACCATTATTAACATATATTTTCTAAAATTTAGTTTACAAAATTCTTAAAACTTAGCTCTGTTATTACATAATAGCTGATTTTTGAATATTTTGTTTTCAGAAATGAAGAATTTCTTAAAGCTTTTGAAATTAGAATTCAATGGTCTAGATAAAAACACTATTCATTAAAGTAAATTCGCAACACATAAGTATAAAAAAACTTTTTATTAGTGTTATAAACAAAATTAACTGTTAAATTAAACGAACCTAAACTGAATAAATAACAAAAAATAAAACTATCTTTAATTGCAGTACATTTTTAAATTAATATATTTTTTTCAGTTACATTTCTTTATTTTAATATATTTAATGTAAAGAGCGCACATTTAAAGTACGTAAAATGTATTTCAGAATAACATGGCGTATTTAATTTGTTTTCTTATATACAGTAAAACCCCGGTTATCCGAAAAGCATGGGACCAAAGCATTTTCGGTTAACCGGAGTTTCATAGGAATTTTCGGATAACCGGGGTTCCATAGGAATTTTCGAATAACCGGGAGGCTTATGGTGAAAACTTGTTTGATGAAAAGTAAGTTGTGATCGTAATTTAGAGCATAATTGTAATAAAAATGTTGTGGTACCGTATTCGAGCATCCTGAATGACGAATTTCTCATCGAATTTGTTCCAGCGGTTAAAAAAAAAAAAAAAAAAAAAAAAAAAAAAATTCCTCAGAAGGCTGTTTTTTTGTTGGATAATGCACCATCGAAGCCATCTGAAAGTGAGCTTTTAAAGAATGGAATTAGAGCTATTTTCTTGCCTCTGAATGTGACTTCTCTGTATCAACCAATGGATCTAGGAGTTATTGAGAACGTTAAGAGATATTACAGAAAAAGGCTGACGCGATTTTTGACTGAAGGACTGGCTAATGGAGCACAAACTTTTCAACATTTGAAAGTGCAAATATGAGGAAAGTTGGCGACTGGGTAGCTTCTTCAGGGGATGAAATTCAAAGCAAAACATTAGTGAAATCTTAGCGTAAGTTATGGCCTAAGGTTGAATCACTAGTCTTTGAAACACAAGAGTCTGCAGAAACTGATGTCATTGGAATTGTGGACAGAAATGATGACGATACTAACAACGAAGTGTTTTTGGACATTTTCAAGCAGCTTCCCGGAGAAATGTCAGAAGTTGAATTTGACGCCTGGCTTGGTCCAGCCACTCATGAGCAAGATTTGACCGATGCAAAAAAAGTTTCTTCGGTGAATCGATGAGATGCTGAAGAAGAAGAGCCTGAAGAGGTTGATAATGTCATGATTACAGACATTGAAGCTAATAAGACCGTAGATGCGGCACTTCGATATATTGAAGTACAAGAAAATTCAACAGCATCAGATGTGTTGTTATTTAAAAGGTGGCGTGATAAAACAGCATTGAAACAATGCAAAGTTGAAAAAAAAAAAAAAAACACAACATATTTTGTAAGAAAATGAAGTGTCGTACGTGTCTTTCTAATAAAGTGCCCGAAATTACGCAATGGGCTAAATAAATTAGTTGACTCTGTTTATTTATTTAATAAAGAACATGCTTTTTCAACACTATTTCTACCAGTGTCCAATAACATCTTTCTAAGTTTTGATTGTTACTTATTTTGCTTCTAATTTTTAAAGCTAATATTAAAACAACTCTTCAATGTATTAAAAATGATTCGGAATAGTTTTGGTCTAAAACTTACAAATAAAATAGCAATCATAAATCAAAATATGTTGAAAGGTGTCATTTGGCATCGGTAAATTAGTGTTGACAATAAAAATTTTCACATTTAAAAAGGACTTTAAGGAATTTTAAGGTCTTTCGGTTAAGCCGATTTTCGGATAACCGGGGTTCTACTGTATTTCAATCGTTATCTTTACTCCCTGGAAATTTTAAAATAACAATTTTTAAAACATAGCTATATTAAATAAGTGCATTTTAAATGTATTATTAAGCGTTTTTTGATTTATCAGGTAATGTGAAATATATTTATTTATATTTGTTACTTATTGTATACACTTTCTTTCGTAGGGTCATTTTTTTCTTTCAAAATACATCCTTAATTAATTATCATCTCAGCACATAGTTAAATTTATGCTTAATGGCTTTCTACTAAAAATTTAGGTTCCCTTTTTTTAATTAAACACTGAACCTTTCACAATTTATTCTGACAGTACTTGCTTTATTCTAACGTGTCAGAATTTTAATCTCTAGGCAGTAAAAATAAATAAATAAATAAAATAAACTGATATATTTACCACGAAACATTAGATTTAGATATAAGTCTTGCAAATATGTACAATTTATTTACATTTCAAAAGCATCTCTATTGGCTTAAAAAGAAATTTTTAAAAAGAATGTATTTTATTCTCCTGCAGCTGAAATGCCTTCGGATGAAAAATGCATGATTTGTTATACATATACTATATCTTAAGGGTAAACAGGAATAAATTTCGAACAGAGATTTTGTAACGAATTTGCATGTACCTTTTAATATAGATATGATGCCATTTCGAAATATGTTTCTACTTAAAATATACAGTAAAATATCCATACGCACATTGTTAAACATGTTTCTTAAACAATTGTTTTTACATGAAATTTGAATATATTCAGAAAATATAACTCTTATACCGTTAGTGTAAGTTGTGCAATATGGTAGATATAATTATGTCCACATAAAAAAAATAGAAGAATAACATTGTTTCGGTATACCAAAATTTTCATTTCTAGTAAGGTGGTTTAAATCTCTGAAAACATTTTTAATAAACCGATAAATGGAAACAAGGTTTTCTATGTATAATTAATTTTTTAAAAGTTACAACTTATATAAATAATATTGCGGATTTCCAATACGTTTAAATATGCTAAGTGCTTTTAATATTATTGAATGATAGATATTCTGTTTTAATTAAGCCTAATATTTATATTTGGTATTAGTGTCATTAAAAATCCGGCATTAACGGCGTCTCTAGGGATACGTGACACCTGTCCTGAAAAACACTGACTCAAGTTCCTAAAGAGAGGAGAATCACATTTACGTCATAAACCCATCAGATTTTTATTTATTTATTTATTTTTTTTTACATATACTAGGGAACTCGGCCCCCTACGAGATACGCTCGCCAACCCCCGTCCAGATACCGCAGACTCTAAATGCACGCTAATTTGATCGGCTTTAAAAAGATTTCGAAAGATTGAATTATAATTTAAAAAACAGTGGCGATCTCCCTATAAACGAATTTCTATTCATTTCTCTCTTGATTGGGGAATTTTAACGCCAAATCAGATGCGGTACTACTTGATTATCCCGTCGACCAATTTCGCCAAATTATATGAATCGTCAAATTATACAAATTGACATAAGTTTTATTTTAAATAACGAAAGAACAAATAAATTAGTACAACATTAATAAAAATACAAATAACACGTCGAAATAAAAATAACTTGATGACGTAGACACGTGTAACAACATTTCAAAATAAGCTAATATGAAAGGAATTAAGTAAACAGTCTTTGTCTCCAGGTATTTTTTAACAAAGCGAAAAGAAAGTTCTTTTAAATGAGACATTTTAAATTAATCGTTTTTAATCTGACGTAATTTTCACCAAACTTTAATTTCTCTTTTTAATATTCACGTAAAAATACTTTAGCTAGAAATGAAATATTATGATCATCTTAAAATATTAAATCAATGTCTCGCGCAATTTTTAAATTTAAACTGTTTTGCAATATTATTTTTTGTTCATTTTACGTAATAAGTGTAATGTGAAGTAAATGTGACGTAAATTCTCCTATTTAAGACTTGTAACGCATGTTAATGAATTTATTATTTTACAATATTCCTTCTCTTTTAAAATTCACGTGTAATTATAGTTTTTATGACGTAATTTTCAATGAGTTCCTGCTTTTTATATTTTCTGTTTATAATAGTCACGTGTAAAATAAATTTTTAATTTCAAGCAAACATTATTGTGTCGCTGTTTATACAGTTGGCAGCAGTTTAAATTAATACAATTTTCTAAAATAATGTAAAAAATATCTCTATAAATGCTGAAAATTTGAATTTAAAATAGAAATAAAACCTCAAAAAATGAGTCAAAATAAAAAAAAAATTAATGGAATCTGCACTCCGGCAAATTCTAACGCATAAAATGATCTAAAAATGATTACACTGCCATGCATAGTTTTTGCTGCTATAAAACTTTTTTAGTGGAACGATTTTGTCCAACTTTAGCATTAAATATCTCTTAAAATAATTCTTCGATTTGAAAACTGTCTGCATCAGCGTGTTTATCAAACATTTCTGTATAAAACCACCGATTTTCATATTTTTGTATACATTATTTTTCTTTATATTAACGAAGATAGACCTCCGGTCACAAAAAATTCAAAACCGGCGGCGGCGGCGGTGACAGCGGTAGTTACTTTTTTTTAGAATAGAGAGATACTATTTCAAATGATTAGATTTGGATTGTAGTCACGTAATAGGAAACTACGTTTTTAAACATCATTTCTGTCATTAAATTTATAGTAATAAAGAAAGCGCATAATAAACGAAAAAAAAAATATATCATGCATATACATAAAATCTTAAATAAAAAAGAAAAAGAAATGTATACATTTGATCCGATATCAAAATTAATAATAATAAATATCAATATTAAATAATAGGATACTTTCCAATTTGAACTTTACATTAATAATGCAATTTTTATATTAATAATACAGTTTTGTTGCAAATCTAAAAACAGAACTTATAATGCATTTAACCCATTAGACGTTGCTACGTAAAGCTGGGTTTAAAATAACGTGGTCGAAATAAAAGTGTAAATCAGACATTCAAAAATCGCATAGGGACATGGAGTCGCAAACGCCATCAGTGTCCGCTAGAGAAAAGTTGCAAATTACATGTAATACAAGAAGAATAAACAAAAATCATTCCACATCATTTTATTTATACTGTATTTCCACACATTTTACTCATTTACGTCCAATTCTACTATAGGATATACTCAAAGTTTTTGCCAGACACCTGGAAACACGCATTACATCGACGCTGCATGGAATGGCGACCGTTGTCAGGCATATCAGGTGTATCTCGAATACATCTTGCTGCCGTAACAAGTCTTCCTACTAAGTCTTCTGCGATGAAGCAGGTGTTTCGGAAATACGTCCTTTTAAGAAACCCCATAAGAAACATCTTCTGGAGATAAATGTGGTTATCACAGAGGCCATGCGATTCGTCCATCTCCGGCAATCCAACGCTTGGGGAAGATGTTCTGTATATGTGTGCTGGTATTTTGACTTGTATGCCGAAATTTGCGGGAGCTCCGTCGTGCTGAAATTATACGCGTCAAGTCGCTCAATTTTCTCAACTCGTGTTTTCTTGGAAACGCCCTCTAACGGCACCTGATGGGTTTTGAGACCCCATGTTCCTATCTGACATTTATTCTTTTTGTATGTCCATTTGCTCTTTCATTTTGACCATGTTATTTTGAATCACCCTGTATATTAACATACTTTTTTACGGGACGGTTTTTTTATGAATAGGAAGTCTTTAATGTATTTCTGGAAAAAAATTGAAAATTTGTTTAAATATTTATGAAAAACACTATGTTCTCAAAAGGAGAGAGGTGGTGCTCAGTGGGTGTATTTTCTTTTACAAAAACTTACATTGCCTGCGTGCAGTTAGGACAGTTATTTTTGAGTTACATAGACATAAAAAAGGACAATATCGTTCTGAAACTTATATTTTACGAAGAATTCAAATAAATTACATTTACAATTATAATAAACATCAATTTTATAATAAAAATCAATTTACATGTTTCACAAGCATTTTCCTTGTCTATATCTTTATTTTTTATCATTACGTTATTATTATTTTATTTTTATTTTTTTATTTTACTATTTTACATGAAAGATGATTGAACTATTTTTATGCAACATTACATGTAATACAAGAAGAATAAACAAAAATCATTCTGCACAATTTTTTTACATAAAATTCGATTACTTTTTTGTCAAATTTTACATTTAAATTGTTTCCCATAAGGAAATTCCTGTGTTATTTCGTGATAATTTTCTTCTAATGCGGAAACGGTTCTATTGATGTAGTCAATATAACCGAGCATTATTCAGTGAAATGTTTTTTTTTTTGTTGTTGTTGTTGTTATAATTCTTGCGATAAGATAGAGTTTCGTTTTCTGAAATTTAATTTTTAACTAGTCTTTTCTTCGTTTATTTACTTTATTTTGTTTTATATGGATCCCGATTTCATAATACGTCTTAACTTTCACCTATAATATCAAGTATACATTTATTTATTTTTTATTTTTTTATTTTTTTAATCACTAAATCACATACTTCTTGATTGTTTAATGATTTCTAAACTTTCGTCTGAAGTTCTACCTCACCAGGTAAATCGCCGCATAGATTGTTTTTTATTACATCTTCCTCATCTGTTACAGTGCTCGGTTCAGGTGGCATGTAAGCAACTTTCGGATCATCAGAATTATAATCTGAATCTTATTATTTAAAATAATCCAAAGCTTAAGCCACAGTGAAAATATCCGTAGGCATCGTTACCGTAAAATTTAAATATATAATCAGAAATGTATCGTTAAAAAAAAAAAAAAAAAAAAAAAAAAAAAAACACCTTAGAAGAAAAGTCTATTAGATTAAGCAGCCCATAGATAATAAAGACAACACTGTGTGGTGGTGATTATACACATAAAAAAAAGGAAAACAATTCAAAGCATTTTGTGTGAATTGTTTCGATGTGAAGTAGTGTAATGAAAATAAAGAATCATAGATATATATATATATTTAATTTTCATTGTGTTTTTATATCTTATTAATCTGCAGGATCATTATTACAAAATTTAAATTGATGATTAAAAAGTATATTATTTGACAGCTATATCTTACTTTCCATTTCTTAGGAGATGTCAAAATTTCAAAGTATCTGTTCTGAAATTAGAAATTTATACATATATATATATATATATATATTTCATGATAGCAATTAACTAAATACCATATTATGTAATGTTCTAGAGAGTTCTAGATTGCTCTAGAATATTCTAAAATTTATCAAATCATTACTTAAAATTCATTGTATAAATCACCATGATATTACGTGTCTGTATCTTCCATACATATTAAGAAGAATATTAATCATATATTATGAAAAATATAGTGGATAATATATTTCATTAATTACGTTGTAAAAAAAAAAAAATATGTACCTCCCACTTTAAAACGAATCTGTAATTTTGAAAGCTAAAAATTGCCAATAAATGCATTACAATATGAAACTACATTTTCGATAAACATGTCATTGTTTTTACACACTGGTCCGTAAAACTCTCATTCATAACAAATATGTGAACTATATGGATCTGACATTCCTAAGGCTAATGTCAGACGAACGTCTTTTTTGCACGCTTTTTTACTTACGTATTATCCTCTACACAATGCTAGAGGCATTGTGTAGGGATAATACGTAAGTAAAAAAGCGTGCAAAAAAACGTCCGTGTGAGATTAGCCTAAATCTACGTGTAGGTTTGAAATTGCTCCAACACATACTATTCTCCGAGACACAGCTTCCTAATAATAAGAAATAATTAATGAATTGTTATATAAATTTAGCATGCTAGATAAAATGTAAAACATGATGAAGATATTGTCACTGTATAAAAAATCATTAAAATATATTTTCTTTATATTTATCCCGTACATTATTCTTCAGCTGACTCTTGCCTTTTTCACATCTAGCAGTATTCACTAAAATACTTTAATTCTTTTTGACACTGTATCTTTGTTAATGTTTATATAATTTATTATAGGTTATTTATATATTAAAATATACATATATTTGTTTATGCAATTTCCATTCATATTTTTGTAATACATAAATTACCTTTGTTTAAAAAACAAATACCCCCCCCCCCTCTCCATCTTTAAAATTTTCTCGTTATAGTGTTATTTCTTTGTCATATTTTGATTTACTGAATTGAAATATATAAGAAGAAACTATTAATTTTACAAATATAATTTAGTTGCAAACTATCGTTATATAGAAAATGCAAATAAATTATATTAAGCTGATAATATCTCTGCTATTTAGAAAACAACATTATTCATACTGTCTTGTATAAACTAAAATTTTCCTTTTAGTTTAGAAAGTTTGGTATCGAGTTCTTTAAAAGCTGTTACATAAACGAATTTGCATAACAGGAAAGCAAATTAGCACAGCATTAAACAAGTCACTAAATATAAATAAAACTTAAAAGTATGTTTTAGATATTTACACGATATAGGTATGTTTTCTTTAAAGTATTTCTCTAAAAACTATGTGTTTTTGATTGATTGAGCAGTGTGTTTGAACTTTAGATGCTATTTAAACATTTTTATCTTTTACAGAATATCTGTATATCGAAATATTTTCCATGAATATTACACAACACTTATTTTCCGAACATTCTAGTGTAAGTCTAATGTTTGTTTTGCGTATATGCATCATTACGCTTCACTTTTATTAACCCCTTAATCTACAATGACGGGCATAGCCCGCGTACGATGATCGAGCCAAATGTAAATTCTTCTTACCACTAAAATTTCACAGTAAATATAGTTTAATTTAATCGTTGAAATTCCATGATTAAACAAGGCAAAAATCTCTATTAAATTTTAGTGGTAGCTATGGATTTGCCAAACCGTGCAGCTGTTGATTTTAAATCGTAGGTTAAGGGGTTAAACATTCCTAAAAAGTGTACATGGAAAATATTTTATTCTTAAAAATTTCACTACGATTGGAATATCGTGTTTCCGTATTGTAGTATAAATGCAAATGTAAGCTGGTATCAACACGAAGTATTAGTTTTTCATATGCTATCAACCTTTATACGAAAACATTTTCTTGTTCGACAAAAACTCTAAATTAATAGTTTAAATTAATTTTCTGTTACTAATCATTTTACTGTTGAATGCAAAAATTCTGTTACACGTTTGAAACTAAAAATATAAATGCAAAATATTTTATTCTTAAAACTTTCACTACAATTGAAAGATCGTGTTTCGGTTGTATAGCGCAACTGTAAATGTAAGCCGATATTAACACGAAATATAAGTTTCTTTTTAGGTGCTGTGAATCCTTATTAGGGCCCCAGTATGCCATTCTTTTCTCCCAGTTATTAAATGGTCGAGATTGTGATAAATGTCCCAGCTACTAAATTCTGAAAAACAAGAATTCCTGTTTTGAGTATGAAAACATTTTCTTGTTCGAAAAGAACTCTAAACTGATATCTTATGATAATTTTCTGTAACTATTCTTTTTACTGTTGAATGTAAAAATTCTGTTATTCAGTTCAAAATGTTCACGTCAGAATTGATGGCATTAAAAATATAGAAAAAAAAAGATATGTCATGTTGATACTGGATTGAAGAAACTAATTAATACTTTGTAGAAATTACTCCAAAACATTTTAGCGAAATATAGCACCAAAAGAATTTTTTTTTCAGAAAAACTGTTCTAACGCTCATAATCTATTGATTACATAGTTGTGTGAAATGAAAGGAATTCATTTTCACAAACACCCTGAAAACAGAACTATGTGAGATTTCAAAATACTGCAGTAAAAGCTAATCACTCGTCCGTCAAATAAAAGACGCTTTAAGTATGCAGCATGCAAAAAATATTAATATTCTGTAAACATTACTCCAAAATGTTTTACAAAAATTACAGCACCAAAATAAATATATATATATTTTTTTTTTTTCAGAAAGACTGTTTTAACGCCTATAATCTATTGGTTACAGAGTTGTCTGAAGTAAAACGAATTCATTTTCATAAGCACCCTGAAAACAGAACTATGTGAGATTTCAAAATACTGCAGTAAATGCTAATCATTCGTCCGTCAAATAAAAGACGCTTTAAGTATGCAGCATTCAAAAATAATTAATATTCTGTAAAAATTACACTAAAATGTTTTACAAAAATTACAGCACCAAAATAAATATTTTTTTTTCAGGAAGACTGATTTAACACTAATAATCCGTTGGTTACAGAGTTGTCTGAAGTAAAAGGAATTCTTTTTCACAAACACCCTGAAAACAGAACTATGTGAGATTTCAAAATACTACTGTAAATGCTAATCATTCGACCGTCGGATAAAAGACGCTTTAAGTACGCAATATGCAAAAAGGATTAAAACTCTATAAAAATTACTCGAAAAAAGTTTTACAAAAATCACAACAGAAAAAGAAACTTTTGTCTCAGGAATACTTTTTATGCACTCGAAATGTATTCGTTAGGGAATTTTGTGATGTGAAAGGGAATGCAGTTTCACAAACTTCCTGAAAATAGAACTACGTGAGATTTCAAAATACTACTGTAAATGCTAATCATTCGTCTGTCAGATAAAAGACGCTTTAAGTACGCAATATGCAAAAATAATTAATACTCTGTAAAACTTACCCCAAAATGTTTTACAAAAATCACAACAGAAAAAAAACCTTTTGTTTCAGAAATACTTTTTAAACACTCGTAATCTATTCGTTACAGAGTTTTGGGATGTAAAAAGGAATGCAATTGCAATTCCGCAAACTTCCTGAAACAGAACTGTGTAAGATTTCAATATACCTCTGTAAATGCTAATCATTCGTTCGTAAGATAAAAGACGCTTTAAGTACGCAATATGCAAAAATAATTAATATTCTGTAAACATTACTCCAAAATGTTTTACAAAAATTACAGCACCAAAGAAAAAAAAAACTCTTTTTTTTCTTCAGAAATACTGTTTTAACTCTATTGGTTATAGAGTTGTCTGAAGTAAAAGGAATTCATTTTCACAAAGCCCTTAAAAAAAGAGCTGTGTGAAATTTCAAAATACTACTGTAAATGCTAATCATTCGTCTGTCAGATAAAAGACGCTTTAAGTACGCAATATGCAAAAATAATTAATACTCTGTAAAAATTACCCCATAACGTTTTACAAAAATTACAACAGAAAAAGAAACTTTTCTTTCATAAATACTTTTTAAACAATCGAAATCTATTCGTTAGAGAATTTTTTGATGAAATCAAAAACGCTGTTTTCAAAAGACGCTGTTTTTAAAAACTTTCTGAAAACAGAACTATGTGGATTTTAAAATACTACAATAAATGCTAATCATTCGTATGTCAGGTAAAAGACGGTTTAAGTACACAATATTAAAAAATAATTAATATTCTGTAAAAATTACTCCAAAATGTTTTGCAAAAAAATCACAACAGAAAAAGAAACTTTTGTTTCAGAAACACTTTTTAACACTCGGAATCTATTCGTTACAGAATTTTGCGATGCAAAAAGAAGCAGTTTCACAAACTTCCTGAAAACAGAACTGTGTGATATTTCAAAATACCACTATAAATGCGAATTATTCGTCTGTCAGATAAAAGACGTTTATTTAAGCAATATGGAAAAACCTGGGCTCGCAACCATAGTAGATCAGGTCCACTTTTAAAAATAAAATGAGATAGTTCATGTAGAATGTGCAGTAAACTGCGTTTGATCTACTGCCATAGTGCACCAAGTCAAGTCTGTAGTTCACATATTTTCACATACTTTGCATCTGTGTCAGATTGGGTGAAATAATATAAGAAACTTTCACAACCATACTGCATCAGGTCCATTTATCAGTGTACTACACAAAAATTTGCAGCATTCTGGCAGTTCATTTGACCGGTTTTTTTTTTTCGGAAAACGGTTACACAACCATGAATTTAACACTATTCTGATCATATTATTGGCCATTTTATGATCAGAATATAGTTAAATTATGGTTATGAAACCGTTTTTTCAAAAAAACGGTCGAATGACCTGCCATAATGCTGCAAAAATTTTAACAGTGTACTATTTCTTCTGTGGTCCATTCTTGTATAAATTTTACCTCATTGTTAAAACACATTGTAGTTTAAATAAGAAGCGATTTCAAACTTTCTGATGAAAAATAAACATTCGTGAATCATCAGATACATAAACTACGAATGGAAAGTAATATTGTTTTTGATGACACCCCCCCCCCCCCACTCCTCTTGGTAAACAAATGGTACATATACCAACAGCATTTTTCTTTAAAAAATCATTATAAGGATAAAACTTCTAATCACATAGTCCGATCTTTGTTCTAAAGAGAAATGTACGACAAAGAATAAGAACCCCGTGAAAGAGAAATTCTATTACAAAGTCTTCAGTACAAAGTTTAATTTACATTTCGAGCCATCAAGTACAGATATATGTTAATTATGTGATGACATTTCAATTAAGCTTTCGACAGTATATGACAATTATACTAAAAAAATTCTTGAAACCGAACCGCTCCGCTTGCGGAAAGCAAAACAGGCTAGACGCTAGAGAGAAAATAATAACTGATAAAATTAAAGCTTCGGATGAAACTAACTGTTGTACATTTGACTTGCAAAAATCACTTCCCTTTCCTAACCGTTTGACATCCATAGCTTATTATAAACGCAAGCTATATGTTTATAATTTTGGGGTGCATTCCTTTAATAATAATGTGGGACACATTTACGTTTGGAATGAAATAGAGAGAGGAAGAGGTTCTCAAGACCTTTCTAGTATTGTTGCAAGACACCTAAGAGAGAAAGCCTCTAAACATAAGAAAATTATTCTATATTCTGATGCCTGGGGTGTCCAAAATAGGAACATCTTACACTAACGAAATAGGTTAAAAGTACAAACATAACAGCAGGGTCAATTGACCGCAAATTTCTGGTGTCCGCCACTCTTTCCTCCCGAATGATGCAGAATTTGGTCTGATTGAAGCAGCAAGTTACAAGAAACAACACACCTATGTTCCTATGCAACTGAACAGTGGAAGGAAACATGAACGCAAAGATGAATTTCCCTAAATTTGATGTTAGTGAAATTAAGAATTCTGACTTCGTTTCTACTACAGCTTTGGAATAAAGTGTCATAAAGAGAATGAAGGATACAGAAGGAGCTTGTTTTAGTTGGATGGCTATTAGGTGGGTGCGAGCTGTGAGAGATTCTTCGTTCATGTTGCTGTTCAAAGAAAACCTCAATGAGGATAAACCTTTTCGCGAAATAAATTTGGAAAAACGAGCTCGTGGGCATAAGTTACTTTCTTTTCAAATATCAATCAAAATGGATTCCACGAGGGTCGTAGAAAAATAATCTTGGCCAAAAAGAAAGATATGGTGGATCTTCTGACGCCTTCATACTTCAGTGTTGATATGTTTTAAGAAAAGGATAAAATAAAAATATCATAAGTACATACTTTTTTGCATCTGTATTTATACTAACCATCACTTGTTCTAAAGTGAAATGAACCGCCTAAACTGAGGGTCATAAGTAACACTTGTATAAAATAAACAATAATAAGAGAAAACATTTTTTGCGTTGACAACATTAAACATATTATATTCATAGGGTAGACTTCATTTTGAATTTTATGTAGACTTCATTTTGGTTGAGTGTGATTTATAAGCGTGATGTACTAAAAAATAATGTGATACTTATGAGTGTGTTTTCTATATTTTTACTCAAACTTTTCTAGTTAGAGAAAATATATTTTAGGAAATAAGATTTCCTTTTGGCAGGGAACGAGTGTGCTTTTTTTTTACGTTTCCTTTTTAAATTTTACAAAATATATAGTAATATTTCAGTATACATCTACTACATCTTACTAATATTACGTAGTTCAGTAATACTTTTAACATGCATCTTCTATTTCTGAGTCTATTTTGAATCTGTGAATTATGAAAAGTATTTAACTTCCGTGATTGCTTAACGTATATATTTCAGTTTGTTTTTTGAAAACATCAATTTATCTAATGCTGAAAATATGAAAAGAAAAAGATATAAATTATGTAATAGTAAAACTTTATTAATGATTTGCGTATAGTTTTACTTAAAAAATACGTATTTTAAATCAGTAAACATCTTTTCTCAAAACAGAGTGAAATATTTAGAAATCATAAATTTATCAGAATTCTTATTTTAAAAAATACTCATGAATTGTATCAATTAGGTGCATAGTTAAAAAACATTATTATCCAAATATTAATAAATGAAATGTTTTAATTGAATGATAACTGCATGAAGTGGGAAAATTGAGCAAAGTTAAAAATTGTATGTACCTCACAGTTTTTATAATCTCAAATATTTTTCCATTGCACTGATTCATAAAAATATCAAGGAATAAAATGCCTAGTAGGGTAAGGTGTACTAAAATGATTCTAAAGAGCAAAACGATCCACATAGGTTTTCTTCCAGGCAAGTCGCGCTATCTACAGGGTAACATATAAACTAGTTGTAAAAAGTGAAGAAGAAGAAATGGCGGTATTCAAGCGATCCCAGTATTACGCGTATGAATTCTTTGAAAAAGTGGTTTTTATAACATCTGTTATAAGATACGCACTAACTTTCATATTTATTTATATATACAGTCTTTCATGTACGGAAATATAACTTGGTTTGCTTAATAGAGAATGTTTTTAGATGTGAATTACACTTGTTAAGTTTCTTATGTTTCTCGGCGTCATCCAGGTATATGACCTAAAATGGACGGCCATGTTACCGAGTAAAATTATCCATTATGTGGATCGTTTTACTACCATTTCATTGGCTGAAGAAAATCCCGTATCGCGTGCTAGCCACCATGGGAGCCAAATGCATTTTTGTCCCAAATCTTTGTCTTTGAGTACACGGGTTATCCTACCGATCATAATTTTCAAATATTCCATTTATTGTTTTTTCAAAATTATTTGTGATACTTTTTTATTTTAAAATTTACATACAATAAATTATGTATACTATTTGATTGCAAAATTTATTTTATTTCATTATGTGTTGCCATAATTAATTTTATATCCTTTATTTTTCCGATAAAAAACAATTTACAATTATTTTTTAACTGAAGGATCATTTTGCCCTTTGGTGATGGTAAAAAGATCCTTTGGACACTTTTTCAAAAATCTATTTTTTTCATTACTCAATTTGGGTTTAAAACATTATTAAAATATTTTTATAATGTAAAATATAGTGTAAAACATATTAGCATAGGGCCAAAGTTGCATTTAAACAGTTATGTTATTTTACAGAAATTTCCCCCTTAAGGGGACACTTTTAGGCCACCTTCCCCTAATATATTCCGCAACTTGACTAATATCTTTCATAATTGTGAAAGTTGTTTTATATAATTTAACGTAAACTTAAAAAACACTTCAGATAATACAGATAATTCAGATAATTTAAATAAATAATTGCAACTCTCCTACTATTTATAAAACGTTGCAAATTTTATTTCAAAATTAACTGATATTTTGCAGAAAAATAAATATGAAAGAATAACAGAAACGATTTCATAATTCAAACAACTTGAAAAGCAAGAAAAAGAAGGCACATCGTATACTAGACAAATAATGATAAACAAAATGCCTTTTATCAGAACTTTTAAAGGTTTTGCACTACAAAATTCAGGAAATGAAAAATATCATCGCTTATTATTCTTTTGATAAAAATCACTATGAGCAATATATGTGTTCGTTATTTGTTTATGTCATATCTTCACATTTTTCGTGATTGTATGATGATTTTTTTTTTAATCTTTCTCGGTTATCTTTCATCTAATTTTTGATTTCTCTGCTGTTTAGATTCTGCTCTTTAAAATGATGTTGAATAAAAAATAAAATTTCGTTTTTTAAAAATTGTTTTACGTTGACACTACATAGAAATTTTTTTTTCTATACCAGTTACTTATATGTAATACATGCAATCTTAGTTTGTCAAAATTGTGATTTTTTTTTTATTATTTCTTCACTTTGTTTTTTTAATTTTGAAGTATATAGGCTTATAAAATATATGTAAATTTTGCTGTTTTAATTAGTAACATTTATATGCGTTTCCTTCAAATCTATTGCAAAATTATTTACCCAATTTTCCGATAAACCACCATTTTGAAATCCTCGAATTAGTATCAGATAGTTTTTACAAGCAGTAGTAGTTTCTAATTTTATTCAAATAAAACATCAGCAATAAACAAAAATAAATTGAAAAGGAACTTGTATTTTAAAAACATTATACATAAATTGAAATTAAAAAATAACAATCATAAAAATTCCACAAAATGAATATCAGAAAAAAAAAAAATCATCTTAGTAAATACATATAAAAAATGTTTTAAAGATTTCAGTAAAATACGAGGGAAAAAATATATTTAATTTTATTATTAGTTTTCCATAAACGCATTAGAAAGAATGTTGCGTGTTTGGAATTTAATTATGGCACAACTTTCACTGTTGTGTTCTCAGCCTCAAATTTATCCTTTATTTTTATTTGAATAGATTTTTTTTCATCTAATTTTTATCTAATAATCATCATTATTTTCACATCACTTATTTTTCGTTTCAAAATATGATATTGAAGAATGACATCGTGTGATGATTTGGCAATCGCTTAAGGTCGATACTACTTATAATCTATACTAATATTATAAAGAGGTAAAGTTTGTTTGTTTATTTGTGTGATGTAATCTCTGGAACTACCGAACCGATTTCAAAAGTAGTGGTATCGAAATGATGGTGTTAGTCCACGTTCGAACATCTATACTAATATTATAAAGAGGTAAAGTTTGTTTATTTGTAGGACGTAATCTCTGGAACAACCGAACCGATTGCAAAAGTAATGGTATCAACATGATGGTGTTAGTCCACGTTTGAACATAGATATATCTTAAGTCGAAGCCACTACCCCAAAAGGGGTGTAGGAGGGAATAACGTTTCAAAAATGCGATTTTTGTGTTACTGAAGGGACTAGAAACATGAAATTTTGAATGGTAGTCACTGATAAGATATAAAACGTCTCTAAGAACATTTCTTAAAAAATTCGAAATTTAAAAGGGGTGAAAATGCGTAAAAAGCGTTCTAAAAACGGTTAATGATTTATGGTTTCTAAATTGCGGTTCTACGCAAAATCATGAAGTATCAAACCAATTTGAAATATGATGATTGGAAATTGAGAATAACAGACCTTACTTCAACATAGGCTCTATTTTATGTCAGCATTACACCTGGAGGTTTTAGGAGCAAAAACTGTTCTAAATTGTGATTTTCGTGATACTGCAGGGGCTAGCAACTTTAAATTTGGCATGACAGTTACTTATAAGATGTACATGCTCTCTAAGAACAGTTTCTGAAAAATTCGAAATTTTAAAGAGGTGAAAATGCGCAAAAAGCGTTCTAAATTGCATTTGCTACGCAATCTCAGGTAATATCACACCGACATCAAAAGTAATGGTTGCAAATTGATCGTGACAATCCCTGCTCAAATTTAGGCAACAATTTATGTTGTTATCACTACCACCTGTGGGTTTTAGAAGTAAAAAAAAATGTTCTAAATAGCGTTTTTTGTGATACTGATGGGTCTACATTTTGAAAATTAACATGTTAATTACTTAAAATATCCAAACACATTCTAAGAACCGTCGAAAGAAAATTCCAATAGTAAAAAGATGAAGTGAGAGAAAAACTTTCTAAAAACGTCCTAAATTACGATTTTTTGTGCAATCTTATAAAATACCAAACCAATTTAAAAAAATAATGGTTGCAAAATGGTGGTGATAGAACCTGCTCAAACATAATCTGTGTCCATGTCGCTACCACCAGAGGGTTGCAGGAGAAAAAAACTTTTTAAATTGCGATTTTTTGTGATATTGAAGAGGTTAGAAACTTTAAATATGGCATGATAGTTATCTATAAAATATAAATGTTTCTAAGATATGTCGAAAATAAATTCGAAACTTAAAATGGTGGATGCAGCTAAAAGCATTCTAAAAAACTCTTAAATTACGATTTGTATGCAATCTCAGGAAATAATAAACCATTTACAAAAGTAATGGTTGCGAATCAATAGTGTCAGTCTCTGACCCTACACAGGATATATTTTATGCAAGTACCACTACTACCTAGAGTTGGCAGGAACAACAAACGTTATAAAAAAGCCTTTCAAATTTTTCTAAATAACGATTTCTATGGAATATTAGGAAATACCAAACCGATTTCAAAATTAATGTCGTCAAAATAATGGTGACAGTGTCTGTTCCAACATAGGTTTGTTATCTTACTGCCACAACCAACTAAGAGGTAGTAGACCGTTAGATAAGAAGTTTGGAATTTGACATGATGGTTAAATTTAAGATGTAAATGCGTTTAAAATAATAAAACTTTGTAAAACATCACCATAAAATAAAAACAAAACACAGGACGCGTTTCGAGTTAAAACATAACAGCTCGTCATCAGCTACAGCATACACATGTCCGCAAGCGAACAAGTTCAAAAATGAACTGAAGGTAAAGAATGTTGCAAAGAATGCGACAGATGGCGCTACCTGAAAGAGGCACATGCAAAAGAGAAAGGTGTTGCCAAAAAGATAGAAGAGAAATTGATAGGGAAAAAATGGAAATAAATTAAATAAACAAAATAAAAATAAAGGAAGTAAATTAAAAATATAAATAATAATAATAAATAAAGAAATTTAAAAAGATAAAATAAGAAAAAAAAAAAAGATCCATTTTTTTTAAACAAAATAAAAAGAAAAGAAACAAGAGAAAAGGGAAAAGAATTACAAAAGTAATTTCCACGCTGGAGATAGGAAAGGAGATGATGGGAGATCATTGTCAAGATTAGCAGAATTTTTAGAAATAAAATATGCTTCATGAAAATCCAAGTGAGAGGGAGAGGCAGGGGAAGAAATAATTTTGGCCATGGAGAAATTGAAACAATGTCTGGAAGACCAACAGTGAGAAGCAATCGAAGATTTAGGGATTTCTTGATTTGCAATATACCTCTGATGCTCGCCTAATCTGAATTTTAAAGCTCTCTTTGTTTGACCAATATAACCTAAATTGCAAGAGCAAGGAAGGAAATAAACACCCCACCGGTTCTTAGTAGGAACAGTATCTTTTAGAGAAGAGAATTTAATTTTATTCATAGGTTTGAAGATAACTTTAAAGTTAAAACGAGAAAGGATTTTAGCAATTTTGAAACAGAGAAGTAATAAAAGGGCAGAACTATTATAGAATTAAAATTAGGAGGATTATTTGAATCAGAAAAAGGACGTTTATGCTTATTAAATTTATACAATGCCGTACATGCGTACTAAGAACGGTTTCTAAAACATTCAAAACTTCAAATTGATACTGAAATAAGTGTATTAAATGAGCATAAAAGCTTCAAAATACTTTCTAAATTATCCCTTATTTAGAATTAGTTTTAGCTCTTCTTATTAATTTAAGTCTCATTTCTGCCTAATGCAGTGTAATAATGAAGTTTAGTCACACTGTGGCTTAGTTAGTATTTTTTGAATTATTCCTAAAAGTGTAATTTCTTCTAATAAAATTTAGACATACGACTATCACTTGGCTTATTTCAACTATTACGCGAACAAAACCGCGGATTTTGCTAGTATGTAATTCATGTATTTTTTGACCTTCCACATTATTAGTTTAATCTTCAGTTTTTATTTGTAGTAAAAAACGCTGACTGGAGAAATAAACACAACATTTTTCTGTGTATATTAGTAAAAATGGTATTTCTTAGCTATCCCGTCGACCAAATTACCGCCGCCAAATTGCAAGATTAAATGCCGATAATGGTTCACCATTAATCAATTAATTGTAAGATTAAATACCAATAATGGACAATAAAACCGTTAATCCGACGTTTTATTTCTATTTTTATTAATGTTATACTAATTTATTTGTTCTTTCGTTTTTTAAAATAAAAGTTATGTCAATTTGTATAATTTGGCGAGTGGTTTGATGATTTATATGATTTGGCGAATTTAGTCGACGGGATAACTAAGAAGTTCCGTAAAAAGGTATATGGGTTTTCTTGCAATAAAAGTATCTGTTTTAATCAATAAGGTCAACTGAGTAAATTAGGTGCTCCAGATTCATCCGGGATAGTTCAGCTGGAATAGCATTGGCAGCTTCAGCCACGATATCATTGGTTCGATCCTGTACCGGAGATTTTTCACTCAGTTGGAAGAGAATATGTCAAGGAGGGAATATGCCTGCTTCAAATCTTTAAGTTTTTGTTTAAAAGGGGCTGTGTTTTAATCTCTATTATACGACATTTTTGGAATGTAAAATTTATCCTTGATTGCTCGTGTTAATGTCCTTAAAGAAGCCTTCATCATCCCTAAAATTCATCACTTCGTTAATTATTGATTGTGTGCAAAAAGGTTGGCAACATCAAATGTAGTTAAATGGAAGTTACGATTTTTTCGAGTCAAAGTTTCAAGTCATTTTTTATTCATTGCATGTCTATTTATTCAAATTTTACAATTATAATTTTTCGTGATAAGTAAAAAAACCTCACCTTGATATCTATATAGTCACAAGTAATGCCACATCCACACAAATCCTGCCTATTTGCACTCCACAAAATCTGTAAGATACTACTTCAAAGTTAAGAGCATATGTTTTCTTTAAATTTTCAGGTTTTTATTTAAGAGAGACGTTACTTTAATCTCTATTATACGACATTCTTAGGTTTTTATATTTGTCATACTATGAAATTGTAAATTGCAAAAACGGTGGCGTGATGATTGCATTAGAGATGGAATATGTCACAAGGAACATGTAATATTTTTATAGTCTTATTTTCATAGTGGTCCGGGGTTTTCTATTGTTTTTAATGATTCAGAGATTTGCAACAAGAGCTACAAAGTTTAGATCTTAGCATGTTTAATGATTTTAAAAATTAAAGTAAACATAAATTCGCTGCCGATTGATGATAAGAATTCATTGTTTTGTTTTATGATGGTTGTGAGTTCTCTATTCCTTTTAATGCTTTCAGAGCTTAGCAACAAAATCTGCAAAGTTTAGATCTAAGGACGTTTATTGATTTTAAAAATTAATGAAAAATATTATTTGGGTGTTTTTTTTTTTTTGGGGGGGGGGGTTATGAATTTTAAGTTCTATATGTGAATGGGAGATACATCTTATTGCTTTTTTCTTGTTGCCTTACTTACTGACATACAAATTTTAGCGTTTTCACAATAAAGCGATGCAATAAAACGTTTTTGGTTTTTATCGGCCCACCTTAATATGCAGGGTTGATTTTCCCCTATCAAGTTTCATTTATAAAGTGAAGTATCAGCTTCCGTTTAATCAAGTTCCGTTTTATATGTCTAGCATGATGGCCCAAAACAATGCTTTAAATGAAAATGGATAAGGCATTATTGTTTATAAGTAATGTGCTTTTTTAAGAAGGCTAATAGCTGAAACGTTTGTAAATTATTCTGGAATATATATATATGTATATTTTAAGTGAATAACCAATTTGACAAACTACTATAGATATAGTTTATAGTACCTCGGTGTAGTGTATGAATCATGGCACTATCTTAAGAGACATATGGTTAGTTTTGAGTTACATAAACTCCAAAGTGGATAATTAAAGCTTATTAGTGAGAGAAGTGTGCACCATTGGAAAAACAATACTCAAGTTTTTCAAAATTATGAGCATTTATAATTGGCGAAACGGAAAATAATATTCAAGCTGTAATTAACTATTTTGCTCTCATTACCAGAACAGTTGTTTTCCTATTATTCATAAGTCTCTTGGATATACGCAATACTGAAAACAAAGGTATATTAAGCCACTTTCAAAATTCAAACATCACTTGAGAAGCAATAAAGTTTGATTGAATGCTCAAACCTTTGAGTTCTCCCATTCTACTTTATGAATACAATCGGCCAAAAAAGAGTAGAGAACACAATCCAAATTATCACAAAAAAAAAAAAACAAAAAAAAAAAACAAAAAAAAAACAGAAATATTCATTCGACTGAAAATGCATTCATTTAGTTTATGTTAAATAAATAAGCCTAGAAGTTATCCTCCTACTGAAATTGTACTAAAATCTGAAATTTTTAATGTATGTACTGTCATGTGACACCATATTTGACGATTGTATGTAAATTTTAAATTAATATTCATTTGGGAAGTTATTCGATTTAGTAGTTTAAAAATTATGAACGTTTAAAATTTTGAACGCCTAATGTTAATTTTATTTTTTATCGTTGCAAAATGGATTGAAATCAAAATATTTTTGAACGAATATCGGTTTCATGCATTATTCATTTTATTTATAGATGCATAGTATAATATATATATATATAAATTAAAATATTACTTCTGAAAGTATTTGGACAAAAATCTGCTTATCTACAAACGAAAAAAAAACTAGTAATCAAATTTGCGTAGTTAAGTAAATTGAAATTGTTTTTCCTTTGTAATTGTTTTACCTTTATTTTTTGAAATGTAAAATAAAATAACGTTTATAACCATGATGATGCATGCATAATGCAAACAATAATTTGTTTTCTACGTTAAAAAGAAACGTATTTACATCGAAAATTATTTTAAAACCAGAAATATATTTGTGAATACAAAACAAATATTTCGCATCTTATAACTAATGTATTTCTTTAATGTGCAAACTTGCACTTTGACTATTGGATTAATACTTAAACATCTCTTCTTCTAAGTAGTAGATTTTCATGGATATGTATATATAATCATCTAGTTATATTTTTAGATTAAATAAATAAAATAATTATGTATTCTCTTTTTTATTTCAGGTAAGCTCAGTTTTATGATTAGTTGAATGCTTACATCCAAAAATACCGTAAGTACAATACAAAATATCGAGACCCCTGTTAGACCACTTATACATATTTAATTTGAAGTATATGTATTAAAATTTATGCTTCTTAAAAAAAAAAATCTGGGCATAAATTATTATTTATATATGTAAATTACATTTCGATGCATATCTTACGTGTTATTCATAAGAGACGAGCTATGTCGGTTTATTTTATGTTTGATGCTGAAGAGAATTTATGGATGCGATTTATGAATTTATAAATGAAAAGGTAAGCGATCACGTTTTATATGTTACAACATTCAAAAAGGAATCACTGAATATGTATCTATTTTGTTTAAATGAAAAATACTTTCTTTTCATACAGCTGTCGTTTCGAAAATTTCATACTTTATAACCAAAAATAAATAAATAAATAAATAAAAATCAAAAAAGAAATCTTTATTGCATTTAAATAAACAAATATAAAATTTATTTTTTATGAAAAATCATATTATTGAAGTAAATTGCACAATTTAATAATTTATTAAATTTAAATATGTAACACAAATATCTCGAAACTTACTGTAATTCTAGCACAAATATATGCACTTATAAAAACGTGATACATTTATAATATGTAAAAGCAAAAAATACAGTATCTACAAGGCCACAACAGCTCCCCCCCGCAAACACACACACACACACAGTGAAATTCCTACTATCAAAATATCGACATTTTGAACCGATAATACAATTTTTAAAATTAAATCCTTCATCATCTGTGTTGAGGTTGTGTTAGCTCCAAAAGCTCATCTGGTAAAAGATGCGAACTATTATTGTAATCCGAAGTATGTACAAAAATGCCTATAGATTTACTGTTTTTATTCGTCTATTTGTTACCACTAACGACGTAACAATTACAAAATATACTTTACATTATAAAAGGGGAAATGCCATAAGCATTGAGGTACATGTGCGTCTGAATCGTAACGCCCAGAAATCATAATACGCATTTACCTTAAAATATGCGCTATTTTACATTAAATATAAATATTGTTTGATAAACATTTTAATATGCAAAATCTTAAGGACCATAAACAAACATATTTGAAATTTCATGTAAAAGTGATACATTCCAGGCATTAATGATGTACTTTTAAATTGAAATATGTATCAATTTACAAAATATTTACGTCAGTAGGAAAATTATAATTAAAAGAAATATCATGACAAAATTCTTCCACAAAACAAATTTAAGAACAATAATTTATAGCTTAACGCTAATAATATTTAATGAAAATTTTTATTCCAGACAAGATACTTGTTCGGATAGTAATTAAATAAGAAATCATTTAAAAATGATTGCAGGATTGGTTTTGTAAATTACATTTTTTTTTTCGGTGTGTGTGTGATGCTTGCTATACTTTAACAAAATTATTATTAGTTGATATAGAAGCTTAGTACTATATATATATATATATATATATGTATTTAAAAAGAAAAAGAACAAAATTAATATTTTCAGCGTATAAGAAAAAGAATAATTTTAAGATAATTACTATCAGAAAGAATTAAAGGCAAAAAATACGCCCGAAGGCTTTTCATATTTATTTTGATTTTAGTGTTTTTAGTGTTCAGAAATAGTCTTGCAAATCATTTTTAAAATAACTAGTATTTCTACCTTATATTCATAAAGTTAAGAGTCATGTGATAATCAACGCATTATTTACCTACTCCTTAAAAATGTAATAAATAGC